>JAJNOH010000015.1:0-600000 GCA_022376275.1 Xylariomycetidae sp. FL2044 | reverse complement strand
GGTCGGGCGGTCTTGGGGAGTGTTACGAGTAGGAGAAGTGGGCAATCTAGGGGGCGCAAGGGGGAATGATAATGCTTTTAGAAGAGGAATAGGGGGCAGGGGGGGGGTTGGTTGTTGTTGTTGTTGTTGTCATCATAAGAAGACGCCTCACCTAACCTAACATACTATATAACGATCATCACATCGCGTTCATGAAGCCCGGAGTCGACGGAGGGGGAAAAAAAATATCATATCCGATGGATAGGATAGGATAGGATAGGATAGGACGGAAGACCCCATTTCACGAGATGGAGGAATAAGTAAGGAGATAGATAGGCCGATCGACGGACGGACAGACAGACAGGATAGATAGACTACATAGTTTATTTATATGGTTATGATCAATTAAATCAATCTGCATGGGGTTTTCGTCCCCCCTCCCTCCCCCCTTTACAGAGGTACACAGGGAAAACGATGGAATGGGAAGTCATCGATGGTACAGTATGAATGGATGTACGTACGAATGACTATGTAGTCAGTCAGCTTTTGGAATCCAGTAAGGGAAGGATATATATCTATCTATCGTCTAGACTAATGCTGCTGCTGCTGCTTCTGGCCTTCTGGCCATCATGACGAGAGGATCCGATGAATAGACTATATTGTCTGTCCCAATCAAATTCAAATTCAAACCCCGACTCACACTGACTGGTAACGTAGACGGTAGTGTGTGGGTTGGCTTTGGGCTTATATAGATAGATAGATAGTCTAGTGAGTTCTTCTGGATGGGAGCGCTCGGCTCGATTTTTCCCACACCGTTCATCAAAAAGAAAAGATGCGAACACTTAGTTAGATAACAACTTCCACCCCCTTGCGTTCTTCCTCCGCTCGTCTTGAAGGTTTCAAGGAGAAAAAGACGATAGGAGATAAAAAAACTAATGTCGAATCGCTGCCAGTGCGGATTATGCCTGCCTACCTAGACTAACGGTTTCGCCTAGTTGATGATCGTTGGTCTATCCATCGACGACGGTGTCTTGTTGATGATCATCGAGATAAGAAGAAACCGTCATTGGTACACACGCCGCTCGGGGTCGAATGATGCCCAGTGAAATGCTAGATAGGGGATTGGCATCTGTAGACTGGGTGTTGCTGAGATAGCTAACTAGGTAAGAGGCAAGTTCCGTGTAGTAGTAGTAGTAGTAGTAGTAGACTAGGTCATCCATGGCGATGGTTCGCTTTCGAGAGAGAGAGAGAGAGAGCCGCGTCGGTGTCTGCTTATGGCGTGGATAGCTCGGAAGCCGGGACTAGGATCGATGAAGAGGTCAGAGTTCCCGGCTCGAGACAGCAGGTGGATGGAAGTGCGAATGACACAGGATTTCTGTTGATTGAAAAAAAGTCGCATTGGTCTTGTAGGGGGGTTGTTCACACGATACAGGACGAGCGTCGTCCCGAGGTCCTTCCACACGTATCGGTCGGTCGGGAAATAGGGGCTATGGTTCGTTCGGGAGTGGGTTCGCACTGGTGAACGTGGTGCCTGGATTAAGATAACAGGGTAACGCGATTATCTATGGAACTAATGAGAAATACGGGGTAGGAGAAGAACGTATTGTAGTATATAGACCAAGGGATTCTCGTTGCCGGACGCATGCAAAACCTCCTGGCCCAGGCTCGAGTTCTTCTCCACGCGGGCCGGTGGGTGTGCTGTCCGCGTCCTGAGTGCTTTCAGACCAGATCGAAGGTCGCGGTAATGTTTGCGAATGAGAACAGTTTCACCTGGATGGAAATACCCTCCATCTAGCTGCGTCGGTTGCTTGACTGAAGTTCGTCCTGAAGCGTAGTCAGCTAGGTCGTTCGCGACGGAGGCCTATTCACATCCGGACGGGACTGGCCCCTGAACGAGGACGAATACCCAACGGTAGCGGCGACGGCGACTAATTTCAATGAACAATTAAGACTTCGTGATGATCAAGTCAAGAACACGGCTGCGTTCATTCGGTACTCTCTATATCTATCCTTTTGGTTCTCCTGCATTACGAGAGCGAGAGGATGGAGAGAGAGAGAGAGAGACAGATGGCTTTTTTGCCTTGGGCTGATGAACTGCGTTTTCCCCAGATTACCACCTGCTATGCTTTACCCGCGACTCGCTCAGCCACGTTTCACATATGAATTTTTTTTTTCAATATCTACTTATTAAGAGGGGCTCATCACTCTGCCTTGGAACGTGGGCGCGCACCGGGCTGGGTTTGATTGTATACCTAGTACAGTAGGTATACATGTACATGCTTATCCTAACTACATATATACTGACTGGCCTAAGGATCTTTGTAGTCAACCTAATCATTGTGCACTTGGATTGTTTTGTAGTCTCAGGCGGTCGGGCTGATCACAGGGCATCTCATCTCTGTTGTTGTAGAAGGGAGAGTTGGCAATCGCAGTCGAAACACTGACTACATTTCCCCTTCTCGATTACCCCCCCTCCTGTCCGGAGCAAGCATCGTCGCCATGGCGGGTAAAACGCCTTTTCTCAGATCTGACTGCATTCCTTATCTCTTCTTCTTCTTTTTTCTTCTTCATATCCGTCTACCCGTTTTTGTCAGGCTTGGGGGAGTAAGCTTGTTATTCACATTGCTACCCCTTCCCTCTCTGGCTCGAACGGTACTTTAACTCCATCCTACCGTTTCAACTCCGTCAAGCTGGCGTATGGGCCTCTGTGTGCAGGTCGAGGCCAGCATGACTCACCTCATGTTCCGCGATAGAGTGACTCGATAGAGACTTGCCGGGTGCTGCTGACACTATCTCCTGCCCCCCCACCCAACGCCTCCTCCCGATCTCGATATGAGCCGGCGCACGCCGCCCTGGAGGTGAAAAGGGGAAGAGGCAAGAAAGAGGATATTGGTAGGCTAGATAGTCAGGTACAAGTCGCAGGACTTCGCCGTACGCCAGCGAGTGAGGCTTACAGCGCTTGGGGGTATCTGGCATTGTGTCACTTGGACATTCACGACTCCTTTCAATCTACAGGCTAGACATAGACCAAAACGTCGAATAGCTAGCTTTCTATTGATTTCTTGCATCTTGATATCTGCGTAAATGAGACTTGAACTCATTCCTATTCCTCCTCGCAAATTCCGACCCCCTTCCCCCCGAGGCGAACACACGGCGACACAGCCCGTCGGAAAGTGAATGAGACCCGCGTTGCCGACATGTCCCCTACTATCTGCAGTGACTCCTGCAGGCACTCAAAGGAGACACGAATTTCCTGGGGTCGAGGGTCCTAGACAGATTGTTAATTTTCGTTACTGCAAGATAGATAGATAGCCCTCCCTCTCCCCCATTCCCCGCGCTGCAAGTGTCCCTCCAGCCGCCCCCCGGATTTCCTGAGAAAGGGGAAGGCGAGGGTCAGGCAAGGAGGGTGTGGAAAGTGAGCCCGGATGCCGTGGAAATCTTGTGAGCCAAGGTGAAGAAGAAAAGCGAGGGGGGAAAAACGGCGTGCTCGTCTGGACGAAAGGAAAAGATAAAAAATAAAAAAGGCTTGGAGATGTCCTGCATTGATATGCACCTATATATTATAACCATGGCTCCTGAGCGAGGAGAACCCCCCACTGGCTGACTATGTAGACTAAGTAAGTATTTACCTTATCACCGCCACCGAGATGACTTAGACTTGGTCGCTCTACTTGTATGTCGTCTCAACCAGGCTCCGCTGATATGGAATGGTGTCTCGTATGTATGTATGTATGTACATAGTTCTTCCAAGGCACACACACTACCTACAGGGTCCATACCCAACTATGGGAGCGATATATCCTCCTTTTTCCCCCACACAAGGCCGGCCCTTTGATACTGGGTGGAGGGAGGGAGGGAGGCTTGGCTAGCTGGTGCAGAAGAAGAAACCTGGTCCGTCGCTGATTCAAATATCAATCTAGATGCCGGCCTGTTTAATCTCCCTCCTCGGCGCTTCTCATGTGGCGCCTGTCTGCCCGCGTCGGCGAAATATGTTGATGACTTGCATATGCGTGGGGCTGGGGTAGCAGCGCCTTTTCTCTCTCTCTCTATGTCTCTGTATCTCTCGTGTGTGTCTGGCCAGACTGTGAGTGAGCGTTCGTCAAAAATGAGACAAGAAAGGAAAAAGGGGGGGTTGGCCGCGATGGGCCTGATCGATACATACAGGCTATAAGATAGCCCACGTATAGAATACAGCCGGATTCGGCAGCGTATCGGGTCTAGAATCAGAGAGAGAGAGAGAGTGAGAGATAGAGGATGACCAGGACACGAGAAATAATCAGAGACACACAACCCCAGGTTTTATGTTGGCTATTCGCTACGGCAGGGTTTATCTGTATCGGCCGGCCATGTTGATACTACAGACTGCTGGGTGTGTGGGTGCCACAGATATGACATGATAATGACCACGGTTGGTTCACGACATCTGGCCGATCAGCAGTGAGCATGGCCCCTTATGGGGGCTGGCGAACTCTTGAGGGTTCACTGGTGTCGGCTTTCTGGCCGAGTGAATGTGCCACAGTCGGCTCTTCAGAGTAATGCCTGGAGGAGAGTCCTAGCATCTATACAGAACCCATCACTCTCCCCAAGATCTCCACAGACCGCAGACATGCCGCAACTCTCGACCTTTCCGTTGTTTGCCTGACCATTAGCTATCTGACCGAGGACATCGGGACGTGAAGTAAGGTCAAGGCGTCAGATAACGCAGGAACAACAGCAGGGGGAGGGACGATTGTCCCAGATCGCTTGATGGACTTTACCCTGCTGGCTCGAGTCCGATTGAATCAGCCAGCGCGGACCTTGACGAAGGCTCTCTCTCTCTCGCCTGTGGCGCCTATACCTGTATCGTATCCTAACGTGCGAAAAAGGTAGATTAAGCGAGCTTCGACCAGCTCCCTCCAAAGCGTGGTCAAGAGAGGAAAAAGAGACAAACAAAATTGCCGAAACCCATGGGGGCCCAGATAACCGGTTCCTGGAGATGGTGCTTCCGATGAAATCTCCCATCCGCCGCGGCTCAGGAGCATTCCCACGGAAACCCCCCCCCCCTCTCTCTCTTTCTCTCTCCCTCTCACTCGCAGGCCGATTCACGCTTGCTTTCCCTTACCACCTACTCGCCCCCCTTGCCGCATGCAGTAGTACTAAGGTAGCATCGGGAAAGATATCAGTGGTGAAAAGGAGAGAGAGAGAAAAAAGGTAGTGCAACCTCCTTACCCCTATCATTATTGAGAACTTTCCTTTTCTTCGCTCCTCCTTGGATTACCCAAAAAAAAAAAAAAGAATTCCCCGGTTGGCGACGAAAAGAAGGGTGGTTCACTCAGGCGGTGCTGAACCGTCTTGGCTCCATCAGCTAGCTAGCTCTGGGCGCAAACCCCCCCCAGCCTATCACCTTTTGCCTAAAATCGCCGGCGATGATCAATCGTTTCTCTAACCCAAGGAGTTCCGTTTACACTTTGCCCTCAACTCCGGTCTGTCACGGAGAGAGTTTCTGATGGATGTCTTGCGCGTTAAAACCGACCCAGCTTCGGTAGGTAGGTAGTCTACAGACCTAATAACTTAGGCCATTCGGTTTGACGGCCGACCAGCCAGACAGACGATTTAGCTGAGCCGTAGATCCTTTCCTTTCTGAATACTGTTTGGGAAATAAGCTTGTTCGTAGGTAGGTATGCCAGGGGGGATGGTGGTATTTGGCGCGCCATGACGGATAGTGACAGGTCGTGAGGCCCAAGGGGGGGAATGGGGGGTGGCGCGCGCGCGTTCGCAGTGGTTGATTGGAATGCTGCCCTCACATACAGTGATCGGATGGCAGGTTGTTGATCTGATGGGGCAGGCAGGCAAACAGCCAGAGACAAATCCGTGGGTAAGGGCCCGCTGGCGCCAGAGTCGTATTGGCCGGAAGCTTGAAGCGAAGCAAGAGGAGCCTGGGAGCTTGTCCGTTCGCTTTTTGCCTACTGTCTCCTAGGGATTGCCCGATACGGAGTAGAGGTCACCAGAAATGACGCTCGCAGGTTACAGCGGGAAGCCGAGATCAGGGGGCTCCCCGCCGGGGGTGGCGTCCAGAGCTGCTTATTACTGGACAAGGGATCGCCATTAGGGGTGGAGGGGGGAGGGGATTGTCAATGACAGGAAATGCATGACAAGGTGGAGGAGACCGGGGGGGGGGGGGGGGGGGGGGGGGGGGGGTACTTGACTGGGCTTTTGCCTGCCTGCCCTTACTTACATAATAAGAGCTGCGTGTTATAGGTTAGGCATCAGGGTCAGGGTTCGGCTTGTGCGGCCACTTGCAGAACACGAACCAAACTTTCTTTCCCGCAATCTCGTCTCTCGATCAGATCAACATTCCAGCAACCATGGGTATATCGCTGGCCTAGAGCCGATCAGCACACAGACACGCAGTCACGGAACTTTTCTCCCACCCCTGGCCAAGCGGCTGTTTTTTGGGGGCGAGAAGCCGTGTGTACAGCCGCAGCGACAGCAACAGCAACATTATGTAGGTAGTAATAAGGTACATGGGTACCATCTTTGAAGCTGCTTGGGGTTCACAGCCGGCGAAGAGCTTTCTCTTTCAGAAACGGGGGGCTCCGGGCGGAGGCAGGATATTTGGGACGTACCATGCCGGTATTTACTTAGCTGCCTACAGAGCATATACCACAGGTCACTTTTTGAATCCGGTACGTACAGGCCCCCCTGACCACATCGACCTGACCGCCAGCGGCATAGCAAACTGCTATATATGCGTCTGCGGGAATGAGTGAGCCGGGGGCTGAACGTACCCCGGAAAGAACAGGACAACTGAGAGATGATAGGAGAGAAAGCCGCCAGGGATGAACGTACCTCACCGCCGCCGAATGAGACCCTACAAAGACGAAGAGAGAGAGAGGAGAGAGGAAAAGGACTTCCGACCGAGAAGAGGTGCCTGAACGGCAGAAGGGATCATCACCATGCACCTTGGGGTTTGGCTGGAGCTTGCTTGCACCTCGTGGAATGCGACGCTGCAACGCTCTTTTTGCATCCTACACACCACCACTCACTCACCCACCCACCGACAGCTGCATCCTCGCTCGCCCACATACGTGCTTTTCCCCAATCATACTTGCGCATTTACGAGAATCTGCCTAGCTAGCATCTCACCAACATGATTTCTCCCCTGGCCTATCTCTCTCTCTCTCTCTCTCTCTCTATACCACACACACCACCACCACATGCATACTTGAAAACGAACAGATACCGTTACAGCGCCAATTACGATGTAGTTCTCACTCCATCCGCTCCCCCTCCCCCTTGTCCGTAGGGCAGCGCCATATGCATACATACACACATGCATACATACATACATATATACATACATACAAACTCCCTAGTCCCCAAGGGGTCGAACGACAGCCATACCGTCGAGCCAAAATGCACGGGAGCGAGAACTCACATATCAACTTCGTAGCGCAGCTGTCAGTCCCGTACCTGGTCTTATTCTATTCTCATTATTATCACTTGTCAATTCGAATCATTATTACTACCCTTTCCCTCTTGCAACCTCGACCTGGTCGTACAGATATGTGTACTTATACGTAGTGTACCGCAAAAGCCGTCTCGGCCGGGCCTCCGGGATTCTCCCTCTCTCTCTCTCGCACAGCATTAGCATAGGAGGTACGTGGTGATACCAGAGCCAAGCTTTTTGCCCTTCCCGGCATCATCCATGTGCCGTGGGCAAGCAAGGTATCTTATGTAGCACGTCGGTGACTTCTCGTGATACCGTAAACTGTTAAACTTGAACTTGGGGGAGGAGGTTGAAGGAAGTAAGGAGGAGAACAGTAGTAGTAGTAGCAGCAGCAGCAGCAGCAGCAGAAGAAGAGAGTAAGTACCTAATGGGTGGACAATAACTGATCAATCCCGAGATACCTAGGTAGGCAAGAAAGAAACAATAAACCTCCCATGCTCCAAAGGTAGGTGTATATCATAAAAGAAAAATGTATCCATACCAATGGTGTTACAGTACCGGCTGGCCGCAACGACACCAACCCCCCGGGTATAACCAAAAGATCTAAACTACGTCCCGACCGCCGGTATCACTGCATTCATTCTATCATTCATTCATTATCACCTTGCGGTGGTGAGATAGATGGTAAGCACCAGACAGAAGCGCAAGTGGGCTCAAAATGCCGCCATCATTAGTATCATCATTATAAATCCAACCAAATTTTACTACTCAAGAGAGCAAGCAAGCTAGAGGAGTCGTCTCGCGTCGTACTACCACCATCACCACCATCACCACCACCCCCCATCATATGCAGTTTGTTCAGCTAAGTCTACTACTACTGCTTGGGGGGGGTTTATTCATATTCTAGATAGGATAGCCACAACTTAACTTTGCCAGAAAGGGGTCGACTAGATTTTCATATCTCTGTATAAGTTATCGCCCAAACCCCTTATTCGGGTTATTTACTAGTCTAGATACTTCACTGACTGACTGAAGTACATACATACAACCATACATAAGATACTTCCCATCAATCGCTCTATGTCAATCTATCTTCTTTCTTTACACTGTCGCGGCAAAGGTTTGGGGGTTCCGGATACCAAAAACTGCCCATTGCGGTCTCGGGCAGGATATTATGATATGCCAGTTAAGTTAGTTGTTATGTTCCGGGCTGGGCCCCTTGGAACGACGTCTGTCCCTTGCGTCCTGCACACACACACACACACACACACACACACACCACTCCCCCCTGGCACGATGGTATATATCTCTTCCCCGTGCGACATGAAGAATGCCGGCAACCAAGTGAGCTAGCTTGACAAGTCTGGATCTCGCTTGACCTCTGTGTCTATCTCTCTCTCTCTCTCTCTCTCTCTCTATTCCTCTGTTCTATCGTGTAACACCTGCTGTGGTCCGGTCGTAGTAGAGGAAGCAGTCTAGCTTGAGTAAGTAGACAGACCGGCAGACAGACAGACGTCAAAAGCGGCGTGTGTGAGAAAAAAAATAAGGTTACTCTCCCTGCTCCTTCCCTCCCCCCCCCCCCTCCCTTCCTTGATCATGAACAACCGCCATCTCCCACACCACCACCACTACTTCGCTTCACTTTCATTCCTCTCCTTCTCAGGCGCCAGAGCCTTATAATAAGAACCATCCGTCTGGGAAACCCTTTCCGACGAGCAATGACAAGAGCTAGGTATACTATCATCAGTCCCTCCCTCTCTCCCTCCCTCCCTTTGCTCATGCATGTCGTATCGGGAAAAGCCTGCATACATGCATGCATACCTGTCTGCTTGCCTGGAAAGGGGGGCATCTTCAGGAAGGAAGGAAGGAAGGGAGGGAAAGAAAAAGAAGAAAAAAAAACGTGGTCTCGGGATATTTTTTCTTCTCTTTCTGGATGCGTGGGAGAGAGATGATGGATGACCTAAGTTAGCTTTGCCATTCATTCCCTTTCTGTTCCATCCAATTGAAGTTCATCGGTGTCGTATTCCGGAGCCCCCCCCCCCCCCCCCCCCCCCCCCTCCCTTCCCCCCTCCCTTCAATTAGTTCGATCGTCGTCATTATCAAGACCAGAGGAGAGATTGATTTCCCTCCCCCCTTCTTTTTCTTCTTCTTCTTTCTTCTTCTTCACCTTCCTCTTGACAGACTATAAGACGGACACACTTCAAGCTAACCAACTAGACTAAGAATATCTGCTTTCATAAGACAACCACCCAACCAACCCCCCGTTTCTTTTCTCCCCCTCTATCTATCTAGGTATACATATGTGTTAATTAAGTAAATTATTCTGTCGTTTTTGGCCTCGCCCGTGTACAATACACGCCCAACGACGACGACGAAACCCGCGCCCAATCGAATCGATCGAATCATTCACACGTCCCTAAAAATAGGTACTCATACAGGGGCTACTTACTACCCAAAAGCTGTGTTTGTTTCCCATCCATCTATCCATCCGTCTAACAACGAACGAAACGAACGAAAGGGCTCTTGTTAGATAAGTAAGTTGATGATTCTGGCAGTTAGGCATGTTTGCGTTTTTCGTGGATCAAAGCTCTCCATCGAAAGAAACCCACACGCAAACAAACAAAAAAAATGATAGAGAGAGAGAGATAATATAATCACTATTTAACACGATCTGTAAATATTTATTTTTTTCATTCTTTATTTTTCATTTTTTCTTTCTTTCTCTTTGGTTTTAGCTAGCTTCAGCTCTTTGAGATAGATAGATATAAGCTTAATCATCCATCACCTCTCCACGAGGGATCGGGGGGGAAGGGGAAGGGGAAGGGGAAGGAGAAGTGGGAAAGCGAAAGCGACCTTTCGTACAGATAGATCCCTTAAAATCATATCCCTTCTCCCCTTCCCTTCCCCGGTTCAGATATAGATAGATATATCACCAAAGAAGTCAGTCCCCTCTCCGCAAATAAAAATATCCAACGGCAACGACACTTGGGAAGTTTTTCTTCAACTTCTCCCGTCCAGACACGTAACCAAGAGAAAAAGAAGTGCAAATATCTATGTACAGAGTCGAAAGTAGAAAAGGGTAAAAAAACTGGCTCAAGAGTTTTTTTTTTTAACCCCTGACCAAGGCTTGCTTCCCCGCCCCGCTGCCCTCCCCTCCACTTCCGTGTTTGTTCCCCCTCAACCACCCCCCCCCTCAACCCCTAATGTCGTTTCTCTTTGAATAATCATCGCATCAGTCATAAAAAAACCCTTTCTTTCCTGTATTTTCACACCGTAAACCAAAGATAACACGGGGTTCCTTGCCCACCAAGAGACAGTACCCAAAAGATCTGCATTCCGCTTGGGAAAGGTTTCCAGCACCCCGTTTGTGACTTGGATCCAACAGAGACACGGAAAAAAGACACACCAAGCGATACGTCTCGCACCAAAATGCATAGATAAGTCGAATTCCAGATGCGCCGTCATCAGAAGAAAAAAAAAGTATATAGTAACACAAGGCGATAAAAAAGGGACGATGGTAACCAAATGGGTATTGTTTCTTTCTCAACAATGTGATAAGCGCTAGGAGACAATGTGGTCCCCCACGCACAAGCTCCTCGTCTCGATGTACTGAGAATACCGAGCGTTGAGGTGGGATTCGAAGAGAGAAGTGTCATGTCGTGTGGCCGTATGATTGAGGTGGCTGCGCTGACCCGGAAGTGTGGCTCCCTTGCGACAGGCTGAACGAGCTCCTCTCACGCTTCAAGCCGGTACTGGAGCCGCCGCCGCCGCTATGCCCTTGTTGTGAATAATCGTCATTTCTTTCATTAGATCCATGTCCTGAGCCGATGCTCAAAGGACCACCAGCACCACCAAAGCTGTCTCTCATTGGCGTCCGGCTGCTCGAACCGCCCATGTTTCCGTGCAATGCCTGCGTAAAGTCGTGGGGTGGTGCGATGGGCGCGCTCATCTGAGGTATCGAGTAGTCGTGAACCGTACTCCTGGCCCCCGGGGTCCGCGGCAACGAGTAGTCGATCGGGGCAGTGAGCGGGGCGGATGGGAAGCTCGTAGTGTAGGCGGGTGAGCTTCCGTAAGGCGTCGTGCTTGACGCTCTGGGTGCCGAGGTTTGGTTTGGAGGCTGAAGGCTGTGGCCCGAGGATACCGATCGGTACTGATGTCTTAGGTCGAGACCCAGGGGTAGCGTGGCGGAAGCTGCACGTAAGCGGGAGCGGCTCTGTGAAGGCTGCTGTAAGCTCGAGTAGTTGATATTCGTTGGGGAAGACTGGACTCCTGATGCTGCACCAATGTCAGTATTCATAGGCCAAAGACATAACACAGGCAGCCCACTTACAAGAATAAGCGCTCGAATCATAATTCAGGCTACTGCCTGGATTACTGCTCATTTGATCCGATTGGTATACCGACTGTTGTCTTCCCCCAATGCTGGGGCTCCCACTAGCGCCGGAATAGGTCGCGTAGTCAATGGAGTCACCTTTCCAAGACATACTCGATCGCAGCGGGGATTGAAGCGTGTCTGATCTTGATCTTGACATCGTCTCTCGCAATTGAAGTGGCTGTAATGGCCTGATCTGCTGCCGTGATTGCGAATGCAATCCTGTATCAAGACTGTTCTGTCTCACGAATGGGTTGGACGTCCTAGGGCCTCCGAGGGGACTCATCAAGTGGCTCGAGTAGTAACCCCTATCATTAGACGAGGGCGAGAGGGGTGATAGTATATCAGAGCTGCCCATGTTTCCCGATGGCGTGAATCCAATACCCCCAAAGGCAGGGCTTAGCCCCGTGGGAGACAAGTGCTCGTCGCCCTCGCCTCTCCGCATGGTATCCACCATCAAGGGTCTCATGATATGATCCGTATAAGAAGATGTTCCAAAGTCGACGGGTGGCGTGATGGGCGTTCCTAGCCCGTGGACTGCTCCATAAGGGGAATGCAAAGCTTGGACGTTGTCAAAATCGTCGGGCACAGCTCGCATTTTGATCATTCGGTCTCGATCATCAGCCGTAAGTCTCTTGATCTTGGCTCTCCTGTGACAGTTTAGACTCGTACTCTAGACACTACCTCTCGCGGTCAAGCCTTACCGATTTTGGAACCAGACTTGGACCTGCCTAGGGCTCAATCCTGGTATTTCTCTCGACAGTCTTTCCCGATGCGCTGCATCAGGGTGTGGCTGCTTCGCGAACTCACTCATCAGGAACCGGGTTTGCGAATGAGTAAGCCTGTTTCGGTCAGAGAGCGAACCACGAGCTGCACATGAAGCTTCTTACCTGAATCTTTTCATTTTCCTACGGGCAGCGGTACGCTCAGCCGCTGTCTGCGGCTGCCCCGTACTCTCTGCGTCACCCTCCACCATTTCGTCGTCCTCTAGAACCTCATCGTCTTCTTCCTTTTCTATAATTAGGTCCTCATTACCGCTCGTTGCGGACATGGCGTCTTGTCCATGACCTATCGAAGGTGTAGACCTGGCAGCGGTTGAAACAATCGCAAGCGGAGCGTTGGTACCGCCGAGCGACTCTTCGTGGACAGACTCGGCTTTAACGACGTAACTCGTCCCTCGGGCGTCTGGTTGTTCTCGGGTTGGCGACTCGTTTTTCGGCTGTCGTAATCCGAGGGGGTCCGGGGCACGATGATGGCCCATCGGCGAGCTTAGAGCGCTCTGACTCGTCTGTCTGGAACTTTCCATCCGGTTATTCTGTGCGCTTGAAGGGCGCTGCTGGGAAGCTTCATTGTTGCCACTGGATCCAGACACTTGCTCGAACGACTGCGTAAATATATTACTCTCTCCCGGTGGGAGAAAAGAATAATGCCCCTGCCAATCAGGCTGCGTCGACAGTTGGCCGTCGTAGCTCGACATGCGTGGGCCTGCGGACTTGTGAAAGGCGGCCTCAAACTTGCTAGACCAGTGGCTTTGATCCGTATCAAATTGCCGGGAAACGAGCATTGGAAATGTTATGGAGCGGACTTCGAGGGTGAGAGGATACAAAGAGCGTAGGATGCAGCCACCTCGGGGTTTACCGTGCTTGTTTATCAGACGCTACCAAGCATCCAGAGAACCAAGGCCCAAGCGTTCAGGAGTATTGCTGTCTGTATTAAAAGCCGCGTTCTGGTGCCAATACACCCAAGTTCATCAGTGGAAGACGGTTCGAAGCCGGTAATGAGACACTTTAGGTCTGCAAGCTGTCTTACGAAACAATCCGGTCCAGCAGATCCGTGGGTTCGACGATAGACACAAGTGTAAGTAGACGGATGGAAGCAATTGGCGTACGTCAAGGTGGACGTATTAGTCTCTTCGTGGAAGCTTTTGCACGCTTGCCACATATCAATCTCGAGATCGATGTTCGAAGGATTTGGGAGAGACTACAGCGTCTTCGACATAACCAGTGTAACGTAAGATGGGCCGACTGCGATATCGAGTCATACACAGCTTCAAGGTAAGGATCGAGGATAGCGAAGGGCAGAGTACAAGTAAGTAAGTACGCTCGGAACCTGTCGCCAGTTGGTTGAGTAAACGAAGGGATGACGAGCCAGAGGAGAGGCAGCGTGGGTATCCTCGAAAATGAGAAGCAGGGCGAAGATGTCTGCGAAGTTGGTTCTCCCTGGGCTCCAGGACGACTTGTGTATAAGAGACTTGAGGATCCTCGAATGATACTCCTCGAGTGGGGTCGATCGCCACAAGAAACGGTTTTGGTCAATGACAGGGCCGGCGTTATGTATTAGGGCTCGAAGGCTGTCCGTTGTTGCAATAAGGCGGCCTGGCGAGGAAAACCCCTGCTGTTAAAGGACGACAGAGGTGGAATTAATACCGAACGGTATCGTCTTATCCACACGGAGAAATGCCTAGTCAGGATCCGAACAGAACCGGGCAGGACAGGGCCTGCACGGGGAGGTGTTGGCGAGGGAGAGAAGTATGGGGTTAGCTGGCACGGTACCTGGCCAGATACGGTGGTGTTATTGAGAAGGGACTGTATGCACGTTTTAAGGCTTTGTCGATTTGAGAAAAGCCGCACGCTTAATTGACAAGGTATCAGAATAAGGAGATCCCCAGCAGGGTAACTGCTGAGCCACACACACACTTCTTGTCGTCGTCGTGGGTGATAGCATGAGTAACAGCGTCTATATCGAGTGGACCTTGGGTATTGGGTTTCTCGGCTGAATGGCTAATGCCGTGTTATGGTGGCCTGCGAGTGAGCCAACGTATAGACCCTTGCCGTAGTAGCCCCCCAACTGGTACTGACAGTGGAGCAAGTAAGGAACTGCCAGAAGCAGAACTGGTCTCCTCCCAGGCCCGGATCTCTCACAGAATGCGGTATTCGAATGACATAAGTGACCAAGGAAAAGCGACTGGTGACGGGCAAGAACCCGGCAAATCCCAAATGACGAGACGGGGGCCTCAGTAAAGCGTGGAAATCAGCTGCCGCAAACTACACCCACTCCGTTCAAGGGGGCAGTACTGAGCTACGACGATAGGCAAAAGAGCTCTCGGAGAAGGACGAGACAGGGAAAAGCATAACATCTCGGCTGGACATATGGGGACTGCTCATTGGTCCTTCATTACATTAGCTCAGCGAAATCTTCGCGGATGAACGCATGACCGCCGTCGAGCGTTTTGGGGAGCCAAACCAATAGGAAGGTCGACAGGTCTGGGTGGGTGTAGACGTCCACTCCTGCGGGGAGGAATCAAGAATACGTACTGTACTGTACCGCAAATGCTGGACGTAGTGATAGCATTTGCTTGGAGGATCACATCCGAATCGGTAGCGAAGCAGGCTACGAATAAAGTGGACCAGGCAGCGAGCAAGGGGCGTCGGTTTGTGACGCGCTTGACCCTGGCAGGAATAGAAGGGATGCGTGGAAGATCACAGAGATCTTTTCGCAGCGATACGATGTACATGGCCCGCTGCTGGTATTCCCATATGGTGAATCGAGAGATAGGCAGCTGACACACGCTATCGAGGTCGACGCCGCGGTGTCGAATACTTAGCATAGAGAGCCCCATGCTTGGCAGGCGTCTGGCATAGTACGTGGTTTATGCCGCTAAGCTAGCTTCCATAGGAAGGTTAGAGAAAGCGGGACATGATGCATAGCGGTGTCTTTTAGCAGACTGACAGATGGAAGATGAGAAGTCGGGTTGGCAGAAGAGGTGGCGTTAGCATGGCAGGCGGGTAAGCGTTTCTGACAGACAGGCAGAGAGCGGCGGTCAAGAAGCGCGGTACATAGTACATTGGTGATTTGAGATCTGGGGCGGGCGTGAAGGGCAACTGGGTAGGTAGGACATAGTACTCCATACACAATCATGATCATCATGATAATACCTACCACTTTTACTCCGTAGTATGGACATGGGCGCATTGGATCGGTTGACTGACTCCCCACGGCGATCCAAACACTGATGACTGGAGGGTTTGTGGGAAACTGCGCCGAATGAGCCGTCGCCTGATATGATGTGTTACCTGCAAAAGCTAGTGGGGCCTGGTGCAACGGTAAGTCCAGCCAGGTAGTGAGTGATGAAGGAGGTGAGCACAAGTCTCGTGGTTGGAGACTCGCTCCTACTCGAACCACCTGGGTACCCTAGAAAGCCTCAGATGAGTGAGGACTTGACGGAATGCGATGTCGTTTCGGGGGCCAATATCCGTATAACGAACAACAAACAGTGCCTATTGCAGAACGATAAGGGACACCAACCCAGGCGGACCTCAGGACGTGCAAGACGACGACTAAATTAGCCCCTTAGGAGCCTCTCGTTAGACTGCCGTTCCATGAGAGGCCGCGGCGAAAAGGGCAGACACGTTTGCACAGTCGGCTATCAGACGTCGGGCAGGTGAGCTTTTGGCTGGCCGGCCGGCCTGTCGATGGATTGTCGAAGTCTGTGCGACCGATTTCGACTAGACAGGGTCTGGGTGGATGCTGTACGGGGTCTTCCTCTAGCGCGGAAGAAATCTGCGGCAAGGATGTCAGCCCATGGTTTCATCAGGGGAGGCTGGCAGCAGCAAGGGTCAAGGGTGCGGTACAGTAGCGATCCAGGCAGGCCGGCCAGTCCGCCAGCCCGCCCACCAGGCCGTCATGTTCGCCAGCCGACAGCGAACCCTTGAGACAGTCATGAGGTTATTATAGGGTAGTAGTGGATGATGAGTGGGCGATGTTCGTCCCAGCAGGGAGGATAGAGATAGATAGATACACGACACACTGGGATGAGGCCGCGCTTGCGTACGTGTGCGAGACAGGCCGGCGCAATGCCAAGAAAGTTATCTGGTGGGAATAATGAGATTCGGGATCGGGACAATGGATATGGATGCAGTCGCGGTCGTGGTCGCGGTCGCGGTTGAAGAAGACGATCTGGAAGACCTGAGATGATGTGGAGACACTTCTCTTCTCACGAGAATATGCTGCCATGCGCCATGCGACGAACGATTCATACAGAGCAAGACTGCTGATGTCTCTTGGGAGGAGGGTTTGAATGTCGTTGAGACTCGCGGTATGCTTTGTACCATTCCAAACTTGCATACCTACCTAGGTACCTACCGACCGAACACTCGCCAATTATACAGTAGTAGGCATAGGCACCTACTATGTATGTAGGTGAGGTAGGAGTCTGGCACCGCTTCATTCATGCATTGATTCACGATCATTATCAAGACCGAGTCCCATCTCATCAACACAACGAACTCATGCCATCCTTGATGACGTCCCAGTATTCGCTGGAGGGGCCTGTACTTTCAGTCCTAGGTACTTAAGTAGAGGTACTGCGTAGGAGAAGTTGGAGGGGCGATGGAACACTTGAAACTTGACAATGGGGAAGGATGACAGGTTGACGGAGCGGAGCGGAGGGGTGAGTACGAAGTACCCGCTAATGTACATAAGTACATGTAAGTATGCACGGGTGTGGGTGGGTGGTGTGTTTGGGATGATTGGGTGGATAGAGAGAAGTCGAGCGATGGGTAATAATAATAATGAAAAGTGCTGGTGGACTGGAGCAGTTGTACCTGCATAGCTGCATGCCGGCGTATCGGCTTAGTCCTCCGTAAGAAAGTGATCACCTGGGCAGCGAGTACCTAATCCGATGCTAGGTCGATGCTAGGTTGGTAGACTGGGTACCTAGGTATCCAAGTACCTACTTGTATGCTAGATATCTACAGGCCTATGGGTACTAGATCTCGTAGTCTATGATTGGTTCTCGCCGGTTTCCCAGATTCAATGTTGCTTTATTATTATGAGAAGGCGTCGTCCACCTGGCGATGTCTTGCAGCTGCCGGTGGCTTAGATGATTTTGATGATTTTGATGATTTACATCATGCACGGGCTACCTCTAGGTAGGTACCTCTTGAGTATATCAACATTGGAACAGGTATCATTACATCCAATAACATACCTACCTAGGTACCTAGGTAGGTAGCGAGTGTCCATCAAGCACGCCACGTCTGCCCTACGCCTCCGCGACTGTCCATCCTCGTCTCAATTTCGTCGATTTCGGTAGGGCAGCGAATCGACCAAGGTATTCGGTCATGCACCTGTCGCCTAATGAATCCGCCTTGAAGCCCAAAGAATGTGGAAAGCTTGGAAGTACTTTGAGAACGAACCCCCTCCCAAATAGGAGGAACGTGGCTTTACAAGGATTCAATGCCGACAATCCCCAGCTATCCGTCTCTCCTGTCGCCTTTAATTTCTCACCCCGTCTCCCTACACATGGCATTATTACGTGTGGTGCGCTCGTTGGTGCGACTGAGGAAAGCTGAGACAGCTACCATGCAGTAGGTGGATGCGCGTTCCTGGCTAGGCATACAGTAGTCAGGTCCCAGACCGCCGGGCTTTGCTAGCTCCCATCCTCTGGACGACCGTTGTGCTCATGGCTAAATTAATGGGAAATCGCTTGACGTTGGCGGATGCTACGGAAATCAGCCAGGGGTCCGTCAATGGTGAACATTGCCGCCAGCACCATACCGAGTACGAGATATGCGATACTGAATTCGCCATAGAAGAAAACCCGCGGTGGCTACCAAGTACCTACCGTAGGCGTAGGTAGGTAAACCTATATGCCGCCGCCTTTGCTCTGACGTTCAATTCCGAGTCAACAAGCATCTTGCTCAGTATCTGTCATCACCTTGCCGCCGCCGAGAAGATCAAGGTCAGTCATTTGGTGGCGTTTCTTCGTGCTTCCACACGACATTTGATATCCGGTCACATCTTAAATAATCGAATGACAACTCGGCCTCTACTCGCAGAATAACCTCGCAACAGGCAGCTAGCCGGGCCGGAATACCTCAAGAGTCTCGGAAATCAGCCATCTCCTTGAGACCACCTTTGTTGCTGTGCCTACCCTACGTCTGATGATATCCAGCTGGTAGCTACTCAAAGCTTGACTAAGGTTGGGTAACCAAGCGCGCCCGCCTGCCGCATTTCAACCTGTCGTGTACCCATCCCAGGTACGGCGCGTCTACTACCTACCAATATGGACCGGGTGGACAGCAGAGCACCAGCTTTGGGCGCGGCCTTTGTACTCCTCCCACATCGGAAGAAGATGCGGCAAGTGTGTTACTTTTCGTGCCGAAAAGATATGACAACCTCGTCTGGACCGCCAGGATTGGAGCACACGTCCATTGGAGAGGCAGACTTTTCATGCAACAGGAAAGCCACAAATTGGGGGCCGTTTGTGAGTGCCACTCATGTCTCATGCCGTTGCAGGGCCCAGAGAACCCACCGACTTGATTCGAACGGGTGGCTTGAAAAGTCGAGAATTTGGTATCATCGCAACCTGCAGACAGACCCCTGGCAAGATTCTCGCGAGACGTACAAACCTCAAGTTTCCGTGGATACTGGCAGACTGGCAAGTGGTCCGCATGGACTGTTTTATTTTACTTTTTTCTGTCTTCTTTTTTTAGCAAAAGCAGACTCTGGACCCCTGAGTGCTTGCGTAGACCGCGGCGCGTCTGTTTCGTGAATCCCCAGCAAAAAAAAAATAAGCCCACCTCTTTAAGAAGCTGCCCCATTTTCCCAGTGCGCCCGGCAACACAAGAACTCGAGCCAGATCGATCGACTTGCCCGGAATAGCAACTTTGGCGGGTCGGCTTCAGCGTTCAGTATTGCACTTCGGAAGATGGTGGGGGTTTGTTTGCCATCAGCTCCTCTCGACGTTCTGCGCTTTATTCATCTTTCCCTCCTTTGAACTACTTGAAATACTTGATCCTTGAGAGGCCAATATGATGTGTGTGGCCACGGCTCTGAACCACACGTTACCGCTCGCTGCATGCGAACGAACGTGTCGAGCTAGAGCCCTCGAGGCGACCCAGCAGTTCGCGGGATCTGATTCAAGGATCCGGCAGCCACGGATGTTCGATTTGGGGATAGCAACCGGCTGGCCCCGGTAACCATGTCCCTCGACGTGTTAACGGGCACCCACTCCCAGCAGTCCGATTGCCCTCCACCGGACAGCCACAATCCGTGCTCCAGAATTACTGTGATTAGACGGTGTAGAGCGCAATGCAACCCGAATTGAACTGATTGTTATCTGGTGGTGGAACGTCCCGAAAACGGTTCCTGTGTGCGATGCAAGATCCGGTCCACGTCGACGGGTATGTGGGCGCAGAGAGCCCGTTTCGGAGGCAGTACGTGGCTATCGACAACTGCATCAGATCGTCATCTCTCTCTCTCTGTCTCTCCACAGATTTAGGGACCAGAAATCGACTAGTAAGCATTCTCGATAAAGATGTTCCGGCATCACGGTTCTTCCCCGCTAGCATTTGCTGGTGCCAATCAGCAAAGCTCGCCGTTACAGACTCGGTCAAGATTCAGAAGAATCTCCTCACCTACCTACTCTCAGCGGCGCATACAGGCAAGTCGGCTGGATCTGAGAGTTCGGGCATGACTAAATTCGGAATGTAGGCAGGCCCCTCGGCCAGCCTCTAAAGAGCACACGAATAAAATGCAAGCTACGTAGGGTAGACTACATTGGGGACAAGCTCTGCGGGAGAAGAGTTTTCAAGATCCTTGAAATGCTACTCACTACCCTCGCACGCCATGGTCAATGACGATGCACAGGCTGGCGGCGCACATGGCCAAGAGGAGCTGACGAATCACAGCTCCTCGACTTGCCGTTTTCGAGTAGGTAGTTGGAGGATGTGACCCTATAGTAGACCATGATATATGTGTCTTGCAGGCAAGATCGCATTATTTATAGGGCTGATTTTAGATGATTTTAGATGTTTGGCGGCGACGATGAAGGGCGATCACCCGCTGGATTACTGTTGCAACCCTGATGAGACACCACCGCGATCTCTTCTAGCCT
This sequence comes from Xylariomycetidae sp. FL2044, assembly GCA_022376275.1. NCBI lineage: Eukaryota > Fungi > Ascomycota > Sordariomycetes > Xylariomycetidae sp. FL2044. The sequence continues at coordinate 579,321 of JAJNOH010000015.1, read as the reverse complement.
CGCAATTCGGTGTCGCATCTTGCTCTACAGAGTGCCGACTACTTGTACCCAGTGGAAAGAAAGAAAAGGGGTACCCATCCGGAGCCCTGGAGGTCGCGTCATTTCGAATTGGAACTTGGAATCCTCCTCCTAGATGAAAAGACTCGGCTCGAATTCTCCTGCGCGGTGAACGCGTCGACAATACTCCGATGTCAGGGGTTCCAAAACCAACCTGAGACACAATGTCCATAATATAAGCTTTCTGAGGAGGAGTCGACGATGCTCCTCTAATAGTAACAGCAATCGTCCCAACTCTCATCTTTTTTCCCCATTCAATCGCTTAAAGGGGGAAAAGAAAATACTTGTTACGGACCGCTACTGTTCAACACAGACATCCATCCGGGGTTTGCCATTAGGCGAGCAAACACGCAGACGAGTTCGTAGACCTAGACATGCGAGTATCGCCTTGAGATGGGACACGCAACCCTCCGCGCCCCGGCCGATGCTGCCAAGGCCCATCCAGGGACCAGCATGGGATAGGGAATCGATTTGACCTCCAATCATACGCATGATGCGTAGAGAGAGGTTTCCTTCGTCGCACGCACGCCAATGCACTCACACACACTCCCTCTCCGTCTGCTTAGGACCTATTCTTGGGTGCTGGGACCTGCGTACTCAACGAGGGTCGTTCTGAGACCGCATTCCGGGTCCGACGTGTAATGGGGCCGAGCATGCAAGAAACCGTAAGACCTGACCTTTGCGAGCTGAGAGAGCGATTCTATCCAAGACCTCGGTCAACAGCGGTCCCGAAATGATTGTCAAAAAATTCTATAGGGCGGGTTTACGTGAGTCCTGGCCTGGCCTCACTGACGGGTCGAAATCTGACCCTAGTATGGAGGTCGCACGGCCATGGAAAGTCTTACCTTGGGGGTACCCTTCGTCAACGTTCCTGGGACCGATCATGAATTGATACGCGATCGTGATCTTGAACCCCCAGAAAGCCAAAGCCCGCCGATGCCACCTCAGTGATGGATGAGAATTCGTAGCAATCCTTCAGAATTTCGCGGTCATCGCCCTTTTGTAACACCATGACCGGCCTACTAGGTACGGTCGTCTTATTCCCTCGTTGACATACTCGGTGCCGCACAGGTTTCCCGCACGGTTTCCCTATGCGCGCCCATCTCATGCTCACTCACTCCGTATCGAGTGTTCCAACTTCCAACGCCAAGCTTGATGTCACGTCGTTCATGATCCTCGCTTTGATCTACCTTTACTAAGTATAGGAACCTCGAGCGCCAGGCAAGAAAGAGTTTCTTGCCGGGCATGAATCTTCAGCTGCATATCACCCCAAGACAGTGAGCCTGTCGCAAAATACGCCCGCTCCAGCTGGGATGAGACAACTCTGTATATAGTACTATGTACGATCTGGCATGACTAAACTGAACGTAGTTTTTTCGCCCCCCCCTAGTCGTACATCCCCAGTGCGCCAATGCGCATGGATAACCCCTTCAGCGCCGCATTTGCATTTTCCCTCAACAAGCATTTTATGCGAAAGGACGGACCAGCCGTCTCTCAAGTGGCTCCCAACGGTCCAGCGGGAATTCTGGTATCGCAAGCCACAATGCACCCCTATGATGCTGTGTTCATCGCGCTTACTGATGACAATGTCGTGTCGATACTCCAGCTCTCGTTACAACAGCGAATGACTTACTTTCTCATCCTAGTCAGAACAGTCTTACATACTTACGACGTCAACACAGCCGTCGCGGCCTTGCAGAAGGGTAGGTATGCATGAGCCATGAACCCGACTTTTCAAATCACTAAGTTTCTAATGAATGGCACGAGGGGAGAGAGAGAGAGAGAAGACGAGCGTGAACGCAAGCAGGCAGAGAGGGCAAGCAACAATCGAGGGACAGACCCCCATCTACCCATCTACCGTTGCAGAGACTATGGCCTGCACGGCAATGCTGTGACAGGATTTTCTTGAAATGGGGCCGAGATCCTCCAAGATGGAAGTGTCCCTGCGCGCGGCAAGAGCCTGTTTTGCTTTGGGGCGACGCATCTATCTGATGGGTCATTAGCGACTGTGTCACTGCGGCTAAACACTCCGGCAGTGCTCGGCTGGCTATCCGTGAAGGTCGCGCCTCAATCTACAGCACACACGCACGTGCCCCTTTGCCAGACCAGAAGGAAAAGCGCTGTCCTTGTGTCTTGCCTACCTGTGCCAGGTCGAGCAGAGGCGTGAGCCCCTGTTTTGGAGCACGACTAGGTACGGTGCTGGTTTATCGATGTGACGCCAGACCTCCTGTCGGAGGAGAGGAAGGCATGTTACACACCATAAGCGACTGCGTTTGTTTTTCTCTCTCTCTCTCTCTCTCGCTCGCCGACTACAAGGAGGAAGGAATGTATGGCCACTAGCCCTCCCATTGGGCGACGAGCGAGCTTCGATCATGACTCGCTGGAGCGTCAATTTGACTCTGATGTGCTCATATCACCCAGAATAAGATACGGGGGCCAGGAAAAGGTCACAGATCATGGGTAGGAGCTCTAGCTTAGCCAAACCATAACAGCTCAGTCACCACGAGCCGATGTGCTGCTGTGATTTTCTCGTCAACACACACACACACACACACACACACACACACACACACACACACACACATACTACTTCTCAGACGCATCGTATCTACCCCGGATTTCGAACGCTCTTACAGGCACGTGCATCGTTCAGCTGATACCTTTTGCGGCGCTGTTCGGCCTCCCTCCCTTCCTCCCTCCCTCCCTCCCTCCCGTAGCGACACATCCTCGATCGAGCGGAAATTTGATCATATTCGGATCTAGGCCTTTTACGATCCTCCCGGCTCTCAAGAAGACCGGAAAGAAAGAGAGGACTCCAAGGACCTCAGGAGGCCTCGAAATGACCAGCTCGGAATGATACCAGTGCCCCTCTCGTGAAACTACTTGTGTACTACATTTTGCGGCCTTAGCATGATATATCTATCTACTTACTTACCTAGGTTATCTATTTTACCCCAGATTCCAGCCCGGTCTTTCATGCGATAATGGGCCCAAAAAGGGGAAACAGGCCACAGGTAGGGTTATCAGGTGGTGGTGGTGGTGTAGTCTTGCTGTGCTTCCCCTCTTGACTTCGAGACCTTCTTCTTGTTCGTCTTCGGCTTAGGTAGTCTATATAGCCTATGTCGAACAAAAGCTTAACTAATAATACAAGACTGACTGACCGTGCCATCATTATTTCGCCTACCGGCAGGGGGAAAAATTCCCGCGATCGCGTATATTATTGTTATTCCTCCTCCGCCGCTTCCCCCCTGGCCCCCCCAAAGCAAGCAGGCCAGCAACCGGCTCTTGAGCCGGCCGAGTTAAGACAAGTCACGCACACGCACATAGACTATGTCGTGGATATGTCGTATTCCTACATAACCTTGTCCAGTATTCTCCGCAGGGTCTCTGTTTGTTTCTTTCTCTGTCACTGTCTCTCTGTCTCTGTGGGTAACGACGACAGAGAAGAAGAGTCAGGAGGAAGGGAAGGTGGAAGAGAGGGAGAGAAGGACGAGAAGAAGATAAAATCTAGAACTTAAAACCCCCGTATTGCGAGACAAGTGTAAAAAAAAAGTAATAAATTCTCCTCCACCGTGAATCGACTTGCGTCGTACACCTTAGGTAGATCAGATCCGGGGTTATCCTCCTACTCCTCCTCGACCTGCTGTCGCTTTTAACACCATGGCGATGTAGTCAGAAGGTTGGTTGGTTCATGATCCCCGAGAGAGGGGGGGAGAGCCGGGAAACGGGGGAAATAATTGATCTATGTGGGTTGAACGACAGGAAGTACGTACATAGACCGGGGATGGGGGGGGGGGGGGGGGGGGGAGTTGGATGGAGTGAGTGATTGACTTGTGTGATCGTGTAGGAGGTAGGTTTATGTACCTAGGTAGGTAAGTAGATATTCACCGAGAAAAATATGTATGCGCTGGCTGGCTACATATGTACGTAGTTACTTGATGTACATAGGGCTCGGGGCATCCTTATTCCTGTCCCCTTCCCCTTCTCCCCTTCTCTCCTTTCCCCTTCGCTTCCTTCTGATATAATAGGTAATGGATAGTATCACTACACTATGATTATTCCAAGATCGAGTGAGTCTTTGGGGCATGACCTTCGTAATGCCACTCCCATCATCATCATCATCATCATCATCATCATCATCATCATCATCATCATCATCATCATCATCATCATCATCATCATCATCATTCTTCTTGTTTTATCTCTCCCTGTACAATACTTGGGCTAGTTTGACAGGTAGGTAGGTAGATAATTACACAGCGAGATAAGCGATCCTGCTTTGAGGAAGTGCCGAAGCATACCTACATACCCTAGGTAGGCTACGTAGGCTAGGTAGATAGCGATGGGAAAAAGGACCAACGTTTCCTACCGGCGGCTAATAAAGGACGGCGCTTGGAAGGAACCTGTTCTAGCCGCTGACTTCTTTTTTCTTTTTTTTTTCTCCTTTGGTTAGGGGAAATCCCCGACTTACTTTACTAATGATAATAAGTGTTATTATTGCTATCTTTACTTGCTTTTCCCCCACGCCCGGGGGGGGGGAGGAGTTCATGATGTACCTACCTAGGCACTAATCCTTGGGGATGGATATAAGTCGGAAAGGGAAAAAAAGAAAAACGCGTTCGGAGCACTGGGCTGGTTTTTCCCATTCCTAGCTCCGGAATCTCACCCCCGATGGAACTCACTCACTCATCCGCTAACTGGCTCGCTCGCTCTCTCGCTCGGCGGAGAGGCACATGACTTTTCATCTTCCTCTCCCCCCCACCCCCCCCCCCCTTCATATCATCTGCTTGGTTCTTAGAAAGCCACATGTAGAGATACAAGCGTCGGAACATGCCGTAGGCATGAATTTGCGCACAGTTACCCCCTTTACATTGGCTCAGGCCTCCATCCCGCCCGTGACTGGACCGGACTGGTCGTGACCTGACCACGAAGGGGGGTGGGCATACGTTGATATAGATATATAGATATATAGAGGTGCAGGCGCTCGATAAATGTATAGCATGACATAATATGGCACAGCGATACCCTCAGGGAGAAGAAACTTATAGGGGAGATAGGGGAAGGGGAAGAGGAAGACATGAAGCCGCCTATCGACCCCCGCCCCCTCCTCCTCCCTTTTCGGTCTGCTTTCATATGTACGAAACTTATATAGGTCTTCCGTGCTCACACTCGTAATGCATAAAGTTACGGCCTTCTGGAGGTGTTGATAAAGTCGAGTAGTGATATTGATGCAGGAACGAGGACAATTCGAGGGCGGGAGGGCGGCCTCCTGAGGCTGGAGACGATCAGTCAGTTTGCCTTGGTCAACTGCTTTCTTCGACAAACGCACACAATGGGTTCCAGTACCCAGTCAGACGTGGATATCACCCTTCCCTCGCTTCGCCCCCCCCCTTTTGATCACCCCCCAATATCTTGGCATTAGCCCCGCGATCACAGGATGGATTCGAGACCCTATCCCCCCCTATCCCCCCTATTCCTTCGTCCTTCTCACTCACTAGCCCCTTCCCCCCTTTCTATCTCTCTCTCTCTTTCGTACACACACAGCCACCAAACAGAAGCCCAAATACCCCTTTGTCAGTTCCTCATCACCCGGTCATCATCCACACCATACGTGCACTGCACCCACGATGTCCCAGCAGAACGGAAAGTAAGACACTACATAAAAGGGGCATATATAAAGTGAGAGAAGGAAAAACTAAAAAAAAAAATTCCGAGAACAGGAAAACAAGTTAGCGTCTTTGGCTTCATTCGAGTCTCGACCGAATGAATTTCCTCATTGCCCCTTTTCTTTTACGGGTCGAGTGACCAAGTCAAGTCAAGTCAAGTCAAGTTGATCGCGTCAGTGGCGCGAAGAGGGGTGGGGTAGATGAATGGGCGAAGGATAGAAAGATCTCCCAGTTAAAGGGGAGTGAAATCTCCTTGCGCTTAGCCACGAAAACTTATCTATTTTTCTTCGTTTGGGGTTTTGTATGTATGGATATATACCGTGCGGCGGGTAAGTCGCTTTCACAATACAATCCCAGGCTTGCTCACACGAGGAAAGCAAGCTCGTTAGACGCGGTTCATCCATCCCTTCATCCATCTAGAGTGTTAATACTCGTGTTTGAGATGATGGGAAGAGTTGGTGGAAGAAGTATGGGATGCTTGTGTGTGTGTGTGTGTGTGTGTGTGTGGTGGTGGTGCTCGAGGGCGGATATCTGGGGAAATAGGGGGGGGAGGTGGGGAAAGGGTGGTGATGCCTTCGAAAGAAAGGGGGGGTAACCAACTGTGGATGCTATAAATATTTGAAATGCAAATATCAAACTACATTCCATAGCCTCAACATCGAGACGTCCTGATCTTCTGCCCCTAGACACCCGGAGCCGAGTTCAAGCTTGGCTGTGAGAGGAATCATGGGGGGTGTAAATGGGCTGCTGTGTTGGAAGGAACCAGCCCTGGTAAGCCCAATACACATATCAGCGGCTGGTTACTTGATCCCAGTCGATGCCAGAGATAAACATACTATCGCCAGCTTCGAAAGAGTGTCAACCTGATGAGTTTCATATATCGCTCCGTAGCAATATTTCAGTCACGTTATCAGGGATTGATTCAGTGCCATAAAGCCTTCCTCATCGAATAGAGCACCCCCACAACTCTGCATGGAATATGAATAAGTCAGTCAAGTCACTTTCTCTCTGAGTCCAGATTACTGTAGGATAGTTTGTATAACTTATTTCGAGCATCAAGGGGTACTTATCAGTTCTCCTGGCTGTATGTATATATGGCCTGCTTCTCCTATCTCTTCCTCTCTCTCCCTCTCTCTCCCTCTCTCTCCCTCCCAAAACTGACAACCACCAAGAGAACCATCATACCAATTAATGATTTTAAGCCAAATCCAGCATATAAAATTGTTCCGTAACCAAAGCTGAAAAGAGCTACTTAGCTTAGCTCCCTGGCACATATATCTCAGGCCGCAAGATCCCAGCCACCTACCAGGCGGTGTCTGTTTCCCGAGCAAGACAACCAAGCATACCTACATACATAACCTTCCAACCCACCACCTCTTCTTCTGCTTAGTTTTCACAGTTACTTGCCGTGATTAACTATCCCATAATACTACCCAACTCACTCACTCACTATCCCACGAGCCAATCGCTTACCCTGATGCTACATGATGAATATATCATCAGTCTACAGCCATCGACATCCGCCCAGGCCAAGTAAACACCATATCTTTCATTGTATGATTAGCAGGCATTTCGAACCTGCTAAAGTTAGGTATGGATTCAAAGTCACCTGAGATATGACGACTACCTAACTATAATATTCCAATCCAAGTTTCCATCAAACCCCCTCCCAAATCATATCTCTAGACTCAGAAAAGGGGCTAACTAGATATATGTCATCCACATATCCCAGCACGACAAGACAAGAAGATAAGCAAAAGGGTTGGGCAGTATGAGGAAGTATAAGTGTAAAAAAAAAGGCAGCAGCAAGCAAAGCTATCATCATCACCACCACCACCACCATGCTTCAACATCTTAAATAATTATCATCACCATTATCAAATACTCTCTTTCTCTCTTTCCCTCTGTTTCCAATATTTCTTGCCTTTCTTCTTCTTCTTCTTCTTCTTTTTTTCCCACACAACCACACCCCTTATTATTCTATCTCATCCTGTTGGGTTATTGTTATCCTTGTGCAATAAATACAATTGCGCAAGACCATCATTAAAGATGGTCACCCACCCATTTTATAGTTCTTAATATCCACAATCCGGTCTGTCTGCCTACCTGCCTACCTGATAGCTCACTCATTGAAAACCAACCGAAGAACCCATTCAGTCAGTCAGTCAGTCAGTCATTCATTCATTTCAAAGCGCTCGCTGGCTGGCTGCTGCTGTTTCTTCCCCTCTTGACTGAATTCACTAGCAAGGTGCTGACTAGATGGATAACTAGACTAATTTATTGATCTCAATCAACCTGGTTAATCAATTATAAAATGAGGATGGGGATGGAAAACCAAAGCAACTTTTGGAGCTTTCTTAAAATGAGATGTGAATAATGATGGTGGTGGTGGCATTGTTAGTGAGCTTTTTGTCCATATTCTACCCAAAGATGAGTGACTGATTGCCAGCATCAAACGAGCTCTTATGGAGCTGGATACCTAGTTATTTACCCAGCTTTGACATGATACCTGACTAACTTATTAGTATGCTTGTCTGACCTCCTTCTCATTGATCTATGTCAGTGTCATGGCCATTTAGGCCTAACTGACTAAAAAAAAGAAACAAAGGATCATTTCACAAATCTACTAGAGGAGGTATACTGTGTGTACTCTGTAACGTATTGGGTTTATTGCTGTGCCACAAGTAGGTATCTAAGCAAAACCTAACTACAACAAAAGGTTGATCCCTGCAACTGCATGCATACCATCCAAGTATGCTATAGGCCAACAAGGACCAATCTTCAGGGGATACCATCCATGTGCTGTGCTTGACCAGTACGGTTGCCCTTCCAAGCAAAGGGGAGACTATTACTCTTCAACGCAGCACAACCCAATCATTGTTTTCCTCTTTTTTTTTTTCTTTGTGTGAAAATTTTCACGACCTGCATCACTACCCATGTTATCCGTGATTCGACCTCTAAACGATCTCCTTCTCCAAACCCTCGTGGTGTCCGACAGCTTGCTTGTCCGTGAAACCCATCTCGGCGGCGTAGGTGGAGTGAGGAACCCACTTGGCTGAAGTGCGGGGTGTAGACTCTTCCAACATGCGGTCGACCTGTTCCAGGGTGAGTCCCTTGGTCTCAGGAACGAGGAAGTAGGCGTAGACAAAGCAGCACGTGCACAGACTGCCCCAGACGAAGAATACCTTAGGACCCAGGTTGCCCTTGTCCTTGTCGACCATGTAGGGGGTGATGACGGCGATGATACAGTTCCAGAGCCAGTTGGAGGCAGTGGAAAGGGTGACACCACGGGCACGCATGGGCAGAGGGTAGATCTCTCCAATCAGCACCCAGGCACCGGGGCCCCAGGTGCTGGCAAAGAAGGCGATGTAGATGCAGATGAATGCGATCATAGCCTTGGTAGCAGGGTCGGAGCCTGTGACAGTACCAATGATGGCGACAATGAACTGGCAGATGACCATGCCCAGAGCACCCCAGATGAGCAGAGTTCGACGTCCAAATCTCTCAATGGTCCAGAACGAGATGGGAGTCGAGCAGACGTTAACGAGAGTGGTGACAAGGGAGATCAAGAAGGGGTCGGAGATGGTGCCAAGGTCGTTGAAGAAGGTAGTTCCGAAGTAGAAGACGACTGAGAGAAAGTCTGGTCAGTAATATGTCCTGACAGGTTTATACAATGAGTTGACACTTACAGTTCACACCAGTCCACTGCTGCATCATCTGTAGGGAGGTACCCAGAATAGTCTTGCGGAGGTTGCTGCTGGCCTTGAAAAGGGAGCCCTGGAAACAGGTGGCCCAGGTTGACCAGTAGGAGTTCTGGGGAATGACGGACATCTCGTATTCGTGGTTGGCAATGATCTCGGCGAGTTCGTCCTGAATGTAGTCAGACTCGACGGGCTGGCCTCGGAGACGACCCAGGACACCAGCAGCCTTGTCGAGCTTGCCCTTCTTGACGAAGAAACGTGGGGACTCGGGGAGGATGAAGAGACCGGTAGCCAGGATGATGGCCCAAAGCATTTGGATTCCGATCGGGATACGGTAAGATCCGGTATCGGGTCGGTTCTGAGTGGCGTAGTCGACAGCAGAGGCGAGCAGAAGACCGACAGTCACACAGAACTGATATCCTGACACGATGGCGCCACGGACCTTTCGAGGGGCAATCTCAGACATGTACCTATCAATTGGTTAGTTATCGCCGATTCTCTTCTGATTATGGCAGTCGCCGATTCTCCTCAGAATTGCTGTCGCCGATTATTTGAGATGAATAACTTACAGAATGAGGATGGCAGAGACAGCACCAACTCCAAAACCCGCAACCAGACGACCAGAAACAATGAGACCGAGACCAGTGCGCTGGGCAGTCTGGAGGGCTACACCAATAAGGAAGACCAAGCAGCCAATAATGACAGTGGATCGTCGGCCGATAGTATCGGCCAAGTCACCGGCCAAGATAGCACCGAAGAAGGTACCGGCAGACAGGATAGAGGTGATGAGGGACTTGTTAGAGGCAGAGAGGGCAGTAGCATCGGCACCCTCAACACCGGTGTAGAAAGGGGCCATGCCCATGACACCGCTGATGTAACCACTGTCATAACCGAAGAAGATACCACCAAAGGCAGCGAAGGCACACATAAGGTACGCCTTCAGAGTGACCGGGGCTTCGACACGATTGACATCGGTCGAGCCGGCAGGGACAGCGCCACCAGGCATTTTGGCGGTGGACAACTGATCAGATCAGGGGTGGGAGACAAGGGTATAGGGACTGTTTGTTGAACAAGAGTACTACAGTGTAGGATTATGTGGAGATGTGGTGGTGGTGGTGGTGGTGGAGGTCGTGGGAGAGGAGGAGGATGAGGAGGAGGAAGACAATCGGGTTGGAGGTTGAGGTTGAGGTCGAGGTCGGGGCGATGGGAATAATAAGTACCAACCACAAGGTGTGTATGGAGGGGTAGTGAGTACTTATGTAGTAGTAAAGAGGAGGAAGGAGTAGAGGAGTGATTGTCGACAAGGATAGAAGGAATGTTCTTGGAAGGAAAGAGCACAGGATCGTGAGAATGATTAAATATATATACACCTGCGGTATTCTTTTTTGCTATTACGAACTGCAGAGGCAGGTCCCTACCCACTTCAAACTTGTGACTTCCAAGGTTCCTGGGATAATGGATTATTGCCAAGTGACAAGTACCACTTTCAAGTACCTAGGTATGCACAATTACGACTTCTCTTCAGATGACACCAGAAAACCTACCAAAGTTGTTAGAACGGTACCTACCTGGGTAGTCTAGTGGTGGTAGGATAAAAACCGTCACCCGCCAGCCAAGGCCAGAACAACATCCGTCTCATAATAAAAACAGGAGAGGAAATGTACTGCATAGTATGTACTTAGCAAGTTAGCAGGCCCCCCACATCCACCCCCGGAGCACGTTAGTCTCCCCCGAGCATCCCCCATCCCCTTCTTTTTTCTCCCACTGCCCACTCAATCTGCCCATGGGCCATGGGCCATGGCAGCATGGGTCATGGCACACTCTCCAGCTTTTCTTCCCAAGACGCTATTCCGGGGCACTGGGGTCGACCAATTTTACCCAACGTCCCGCTAGCTCGGGTGTCTGCCAGGGGTAGGATTGTATCTGCTCCTCCGGTCGTCAGCCGGTACCGCGTCGCGCGCGCACGCAGTGCATTACACATTTCGGTGGATGAACAAGTGAAGTGATATGCAGCGCAGCCTGAAACACCAATTGTTTGTCCTCATTACGCTGGTGAAGCCATCGCGGGATTCCAGACCTCACTAGAATCGAGAAGCATGTCCGACTAGAAGCACCGGCCCGCACGCCATTATCTACTGTGAATCATGTTACTAATAATTACACCACCCAGCTGAGAGATCACGGCTGGACCATGATCAGCATCAGCTCAGCATCAGCATCAGCATCATGTTTGTTGTCACATGATGAGTCCGACTACATGACAAACTTGTTTATCTTAATATGTACTTGGCGTATACCGCAGTGTGTTGTCGAAAAAAGAATAAAAAAAGATTTGCGATATCGCAGCTTTGCTTCCTTTTCCCGCCATTCCAGCAACACCATCACCGTCACCGTCACTATTATCATCAGAATCATTCGTCATCACCATCACCATCATCATGCGACCCGCGGCAGTCCCTAAAAATGGCAAAAGAATCCGGAGTCATCCCCATACCGACCCCGTGACGGGCATGGGATTAGAGATGTATGGGGTATAATAAATCGGGCAAAGACAGGACAACTGGGGAATGGGACCATGCGAAATGATAGCCCGCCTTCTCGCTTCTTCTTTCTGCAGCGCGCTTGTCATGTGCTCGTTCTCCCATGGGGTTGTTTCTCGCGTGGGAAAGCGGACGAGCAAGCAAGCGACCCACCGTCTGTTCCGAGATCTCGTGGTTTCCGCCCGAGCCAGAGCCACAGCCCCAATCCCAATCTCGCGCACTCTCACAGCGTTTTTCTCGTACTTCGTATCCATTATTGGATGTTCTGCATATTCCACAAGCGCTGGGGCTCCCTCAGAAAGAAAATGGCGGTCTCGACTCTCGACGGTCGAAAAAGGTTCATCTCTAGATTCGGAGCAGGACTCGGCTTCATTGTGGAACCGTTCTCGCGGTAGCCTCGGCCGTTCTTCGTCGTTGGCTCCAGCGCCGTAATTTTTTCCAGGCCAGGGCCCAGCAGAAAATAAAAATTGCGAATGATTGCGGCTCCGCCTTGGCCCTTACAGGGGCTAGTCTTAAGCTTTGGGGATCATGTCATTGGTCGATGACTCAACGGAATCCCAATTCGGGTCAAGAACAGGGATGATAGGATGGGCCGACATCTCTCAAATCGCATTATTATCTGCTGTCTTATCGCGTCTGTCGTATCCATACTGCCATACATCACCTGCGCAGCACTGAGTCTGGCAATGCATAACCCATTACGAAGTACGGTACTTATGAAACTTGGCCTCGACTACCTACCCTCGACAAGTGCCTCGACAAGTTACTGACTCGAGGCACCTTGTGTACCCAGGTAAGTAATCCATTTGGGACACATCTCGTCGCATGGCAGCGTCCGTTCATTCATTCGGAACACTTTTCGACATGGCTAAAGAGAATCTCGTTCCCATGAGCTGGGAGAAGCCGCGTCGTCGTCGCCCCATCCGAACCAAGCCCAGCGGAGCAACCCTGGGCTTTCCTCGGCCGTACCACAAATTTCGCAGTGAACGATGCAGCGAGCTTGAAGAATAGTGGGGGCACATCTCGGGATGGGCCCAATGGCCCGGCACCGAACTGTTTTGAGAGACAGAATCGCGTTAACATCTTTTTTCTAGAATCTCCCAGACGGTCTCGACAGTCAACTACAGTACCACCACTCATCATCGTCATCATCGTCAGTCAACTAGTCCCCGTACCCCAGATGTTCTCGACAGTTCGACCATCGCCGCCACCACCACCATCATCATCATCATCATCATCGCCATCAAACTAGTCCCTGCACCCCAAACAAAACCCTCTCCCCTCCTTCTCCATGAAATGAAAAGACAGATTCACCTTGCCCCTCCTTCAGATCCTCCTCCAGAGATCCTCTGATAAAGGGCCGAATACATCTTTTCGCGGGGAGGCGGAGAAGGGGGCTTGCTACGGATCAAGCAAGAATAACCTACTTTCACCTGCCTACCAATAATAGCCTCACAGTTATTACCTAGCGCTTCTTCTCCTTGATGATTTGATGCGATGCGATGCGATGCGATACCATCTTGCTATGCTATATGTACGCATCATGTTCCCGAGAGAATTGGAATCGAATGAATCCTTTTTCCCCTTTCATCATCTACTCCGTTCCACCCTCCTTTTCTTTTCTTTTCTTTCTCTCTTACGACGACAGACCAAGTAAGCTAGCGGTAAGTAACACAACTTGAGACATCTTGGGAAAAGAAAAGTAAGATACCTACCTACATGTATGTAGATAGATGGGAACGATCAATAATCGATCGCATCATACCTAGGAACAATACAATACAATACAATACCTCGCAATCTGGAGAAAGCAAAGGTAGGTAGGTAGGTAGGTAGGTACTCAATCAAGGAACCAGACTTGTCAGAAGCTCTCACTCTCTCTCTCTCCCTCCTCTCTCCTTGTTATTCATTTTCTCTTCCTCACAAAGGGATCTATCTGTAGGTAGACTAGGTACTTATCTATCATCAATCAATGCAAGCCAGCCAGCCAGCCTTTTTCAATTCATCTCAAACACACACCACCCCTCCAATTGTCCATCCATCTCTCTTCAACTCTCCTGCACGAAACTCTCATCTCATTCATGCATGTTCACTTCACTTGTATAAGAAAGACCGCGCATACTTCAGTTTGAAGGAAGGTATTGATCGTGAACGAGATTTTTTCGTCACTTCTCTTTCTCTCATTATTATATAGTACACTTCCACTTCCACTTCCACACTCCTCCTCAGGACCTTTCTCTCTGTCTCTCTATCTCTCTTTCTCTCTCTGTGTTTGTGTATCGCTGAAAAAAACTCCGAACAAACAAAGATGCATATAAATCGTCCATCCAAGCCATCTATGCATGGCATGCCATGCAGTCAGCCGTACCGAGCCAAGCCAAGCCAGTAAGTAAATACCGGTAGGTAGCATTCAAACAACAACAACAAACAAACAACAAAAGCGCCATCTGATGATCACTATATACAACCAATTCCCACAACAATTCTTCTCTTTCTCTCACCATCTATCTCTCTTAAAAGGGAGATAAACAGAGTGACGAGGAAAAGAAGGGGAAAAAACGCCTCCTTCCAACATTTACGCCCCAGGAACATGCATGCATTGCCCCGTGCCGTCCGTGTAAGAGAGAAGAAAAAAAAAGACCAACAAAAAGATCAAAACACCTTCTGCACCAACAATCAATGAATCAACCAACCAAACCCCCCTCCCTTTTCATAGCAGTCCCGTCCAAACGTTGCTGTCTGTCTTGTCGTAGTACGTAGTACGTAAAGTAGAGTAGAGCAGTAGGAACCATAGTCCAGCTGGTTGATCCTACGCTTCTTCTTCTTCTTTCTTACTCTCTTCTCTCCTCATCTTTCCTCCACCTCCTTAACCCCCAAAAAAACCCCTCTCCCCCCTTTTTTTTCTTGATTCTTTTCCGCAGTCATGTCATGTGCCAACCTCGCTCGTACCCATTATCAAAAAAAGGGACAAAAGACGGTGAGTTTCTAAGGTTAGACGCAAACCCACTCGGCAAAGACGCACCACCTAGCCGTGCGATCCGCCAGCACGAGGCCGCGCCAGACGCCGCGCTCCGAGCACTTGATGATGGTCTCCCAGGTGCCGCCGTCGCTGGCCTCGTCCTCGCCGCCGCCACCGCCGTCGCTCGTGCCCGTGGCGCTCCGCCCGCCGCCGCGGCGCTCCTCCTTCCTCATAAGCCGGAGGATCTTGCCGCCGGGCGTCTGGATCGCCAGCTTGGCCGGCTTCTTGCCCACGATGGTGCCCGTGGCTGAGCTCGGGTTCGACATGGCCGCGCTGCTCGACATGCTCATAGCACTCGTGGGCCGCGCGAAGGGGGGAAGCGGGCTCGTGCTGCCGCCGCCACCGCTGGAGGATGTGCCGCCCGAAGCGCTCGAGGACGGGTGCTGGCGGATCGCGAAGACGAACGTGTTGTTCAGGGCCAGGCGCTGGCACTGTGGCTGCACCACGTAGATGTCGTGGCGCTGGGCGTGCGGCGTCGGGTGACGGGTCACGAATTCGTACGGCGGATTCTCGCCCGTGTGGATGATGGGTAGAGCGAAGGCGATGGGGTGAGGTATGTCTTTGATGCTATGCATCAGCCCACGTCTGCCCGCGTAGACTTTGAGAATCCCGGTGCCTTCGTCACCGGGGAGGAGAGCTTTGACCGTGTAACGCTTCACACCGCCGTACCATTCCGCCTGTGCCAATGCGCGCTTCTTGACTACGTCGCCGTTCTCGAAAAAGTCACCGTCCGCATCTCTCGAGTAGGCGCGGACTTCGACCTCGGCAGCCACCTCCACATCCTCGGGTACGTTGAACTTCACATGCACCATCTCGAGATCTTCGATGCGAGTAACCGAGGTGTTGTAACCGACCATCGCCATCGACTGTCTGAAATATGGCGGACACGCGCACGGTAGGTTGAGTAATGTCTCGTGAGCCACAGGGGGGCACACGTGTTGTTGGGCATGGTGTTCGGGAATATGAGTCCAACAGAGCTCTGTCGGCCGGGCCAGGAAATACCAGAATTCCGCAGCCCCGGGAGGTGCGCTGGAATAATATCCACGACGCGGGTTCGACGGGCTCGCCAGACAGCAATCTATCATGCGCCATTCGTTGTCGATCAGCACAGCATTCCACCAGTGGTTCGATCGCGGCATGATGCTCGTTTCGGGCACCTCGCCAGGTGTCTTGAGGTAACCACGGATCACCTCCGAGTGCATGCCAATAGCAGCGCACATCTCGTGAACCAGCACGGCGTATTCCTCGGCGCAGCCTCGCTTCGTGGAGAGCACTCGGCGTGTATCCACATCGCCCTCGAAATCCTCTTCCCAGGTAATCTTTTCGGATACCCAGGTGAAAATGGCACGCAGGCGTTGCACCTCGCTTCGATACGGGCGGCAGACGTAAGTTGTTGCCAGAGTTACGGCCGTTGTCATGGGCGGAAGGCTGCTGATGAAGCGCGAGTTTTTGTCCACTTGTACCAGGTTTATACCCTGATAATTGACAGGCTCACGCACGGGCATCCCGTCGTCTCCTTCGTCCCCCTCGACGCTCTCGTAAAGCTCATCGACAGGATCAATGGCCGGGTAGTCCATCATCTGGCAGCGATCGCGTCGCTCACTCCGCTCGTTCCTGCTTAACGTGTTTGAGCGATTCACATCTCGTCGCACCTGAACCCAGTCTACGCTGTTGGCCAAACCCATATCGCGCGCTGCACCGCGAGACAGATCGGTGCTGCTAGGACCGCCGGCGATCGCGGTGATTCGGTTTGCTATAGATGTTGCAGCCGGTGAAGATTGGAGAGACCCTGAGCCTGTCGCAATACTACTTCGATTTGTCGCAACACCAGTCTTTGTAGCCTCCAATATTCTCTTTATGAAGTTCGACTTCTTGGGCTTGACCCCTGCAGGCTGCACGAGGCCGCCAACGGACGCGATTCCCTCATCGCTCGTGCCGGCTCGAGACTGCGGTCTCATAGCTGATGTAGAATGGCTTGGGTGGTACGACACACCGCTGAAAGGCGTAGTTGGCCGATTCAAATCCAAGTCCTCGTCGCCCTCGCGAAAACCCAAAGCACTGCGCGCTCGTAGGTTTTTCCTCGCAAAACTTCCGGCACTCGTTGTGCTAATGCCACCTGCTGACACGCCACTCCACAGGCTTCGGTTTGTACTTTGGGTATTTGAGCTGCTGTTTGTTGCGTTGGTAGAATTCGTCTTCGTAGTCGCTGTTCTCCCTAGATTCCCAACCTCGTAGGATGACTTCTGTTTGCGGAGAAATTTTCGCTGCTCTGATTGACTGCCCTCCCCCATTGACGATTTTGGTCGGTTGGCCCAACTCCCCTTAGGAGGCGGAGGGGGTGGCGCATCTACATCATCACTTTCGAGGACGCCAGTGCTTGCGCTATGTTGATGCATCTTTTTCAGCCTAGTTTCCATCCGTTCGACGTAGTTACTCAATTGCGGTAGTTGCGACTCTTCTCGAAACGCGCTGTGATATGTGTTTTCCTGCGACGAATCACCGCCGAACGATTCGTAGCCTGAATCCTGCAGTGCCAGACCCATGGACGTCTGCGGTCTCGCGCGAGCTGTCCTTCTGGATCGGCGGTGTACCAGATCAAAAGACTCAGGTGACCATGGATCTAAAGGAGCTTCGGATGAGTCAATGTCTTTCTCATGGGGCATACTTAGAGCATCGAGTTGTTCCATCACACCATCCATTGCTTCACGAAGAGGTGATGGCGTGAAGCCGTCGCCAGCTGGAGAATGCGGGGAGGGAGATGGTATCCTCGGAGTGTGATACCCAGCCTGCTGAGGTCGATGCTCATAAGAGGCATTCGAATTTCCCCTATTCAGTAGAGCATGGCGATGTGGAGGAGGGGCTGGTGGAGGAGGGGAGTCGCGTTCTGCCCCAGGTCGATAAGGCTTAAAACTAAACGAAGGTGCGGGTGAGGGTGCTCTCGAAACATGTGGCTGCATGGAGGGCGGTATTGGTGAGGGTGCCCTCGAGCTGTAGTGGTGCATTGCGGGAGGGGCAGGTGATGGTGCACGATTATGGTGGTGATTCAGCATGGAGGGGGCAGGCGAAGTAGCTCGCTGGTTATAAGTAAGCATATGCACGGGAGCGGGATTGGGCGCTCTGTGATAGTGATTTACCATATGTGATGGTGCAGGAGAAGGAGCTCTAGAATGATAGTGATCTATTGGAGGTGCAGGTGATGGACCTCTGGAACTATCCATATATCCTCGAGGATCGGGTGCTGTGGGGGTGGCATTGACGCGATCATGGACACTATTCCGAAAAGAACTCGTCGAGTTCTGTCGAGGCGGAGTATTGGAGAGATCTCTATAGGTCTCAGGTTGTTTTGCTGTCGTATAATGGGGGGCTTTCGCATACGCCTCGAAAGGTTTGCGAAACGACTTGGGCTTGGGCTTCTGCGACGTATTCGTGGGACTCGGCGTGTTGCTGTTGTTCAATGGACTTATTGATCTCGTTACCGGTCGGAAAGAGTCTGGTAGTATCTCGACGAAGTTAGAAGGGAAGACACCGACAGTCTTGTTGCGCCGCAATCTCCCCGTCCACCAAGAACCGTCCCCTGCGTTCAGACATTCTATCAGATCACCTTCGACGAAGCCCAGATCGGATTTTGACTAGAGGAGAAGGCGCGTCAGTATGGAGTACCCAGGCAGTTTTACCACGTATTTGTAAGGCAAGCAAAACATTATCCCCAGAATGACATACTTCTCCTCCCCAAGAATAGACGGCCCGGCACCAACACGGGAACCGCGTAGGTAGCGGTGGTGCTGCTGCTACCATGGCGCAGGGCTTTCTCCCACTTCAAAACAAGGCGATGGATGGGATGCCAGCTTGTAGCTCGTATATTCGTATATTCGGAAGTATTCAAATGCTGGATCAGTAGCGATGGGATACGGCGCGATACATCGGGTTCAACGTCGGGTCGCGGCGTGGTAAATAGAGGAATGTTGATTTTGATCTAGGCGGTCTGGGATTTGGGAGTTGGGAGATGTTGGTATTGCCCGGGTGGTGTTGGAGTATCAGCGGTGCCTATCAGTACGGCAGCATATGTGGAAGCCAATAATAACTTCTGATGGAATGGATCACAGCATCAGCAGCAACGTTGGATGTATTGACAACTCAGCAGCAGGCTTCGGGTTTGGTGGTTCTGATGGAGGTTGATTGAAATGGGTGGATTTGATTGATGGATCCGGAGATTTTACTGGGGCATACACACCGCAAAGCAGTTTTGGAGTTGAGCTGGGGGCAGAGCACAACTGGAGGGAGAAGCTTGGGGCGCCTACGGAGCACTGATGGGGTCATAACCAAACAGAGGGGTTCTGCTTCACCTGTTGCCCAGTAACCATATTCTTGGCATAACCTTTTTAGGCTGCTCTGCATGTCTTTCAGCCAATCATCGAGATCAGCCTAGTCTTGGGGCAATGGTGTACCTAGGTATCCATTAATATCCTCACCCCGGATGACCTCAATGTCTCATGCCATCAAACCACCTGGGCAGCGACCGACTCAAATCAGGTATAAACATCTTTCGAATGTAATGTATAATTCAGGCTTCTGAATCAATTTGGAGATCTGTTGATGATTTGGGATACACCTCGATAGAGCCGGGGGTTACTATCATCATTCAAGTCGGGGTTGGATTATTAGAACATGCAGGCAACAATCAAGTCAATCAAATAAACAAAGCATCGTGTGTACTCTGTAGATACTCTGCCAGACCAATAGATGTGGGCGAATACACAGTAGGTATGGAGTTCCCCATACATACTAAGTACCTAGTATGCAATATTTACATTCACACCCTTGCTGTTTTATCCTCGATTCCAATGAACCAGTGGCATGCCAGTGAGACAGCCCGACTGCATGTCTTCGCTCTCTGGCCTGCCTTTATCAAGAAGAGGTAAGCCAGCACATGCAACCTTTCCCTCTTCCCTCTCCCAGACCTCCATATCGGCCAATCCACCATGAGGAGCATCGTCAGGTTGCAAAAGAAGAAACGTTTGACCTTCCCTGGTCGTCGCAAAAGAAAAGGCTGATCAAACTGACAACCAGTTTAAAAATAACGTCAATAATAAGTCGAGACAACGGGTTCCTCTGCCTCGCAACCACGCTACGCCCAGAACGGTAACTTGTTGTTGGTCATAGCTCTTTGGAGCTCTGCACCCTGACAACGCCGACAACTGAGCTGAGCTTGGGCAGTTCATTACTTCAGCTTTGTGCTGCCGACACAATCGATCACTTCTTAACATTCATTATTAGGTGCCGAGTGCTGCGCGTCCAGTAACAGAAACAGGAACAGAAAATAGCCATATCCCGTCCGAATTTGCATTTCCTCACGTCCAATACCAATCTTTCAATAACGCCTGTTCCCTCCCCTGCATCGCATTGCAGCCAGCCCTCGGTGCCCTCCTTCCACGCCGAGTACCTGCTCCTTACTGTCGCCGAGACTGGAGTCTTCTACCAACACTCACCGATTCACACATTCCATCATTCCCTGTGCTGCCATTCCACTGTGTGCGTGATCGCATCCACGAGTCAACAAGATGGCGGACGAGGCTATTGCAGACCACTACCAAGTCCTTGAGGAACTTGGACGTATGTTCTCTCCATCCGATGGCTGCATCGGCGACCAGGCTTACTGACACCCATACCCCAATCACAGGTGGCAGCTTCGGTGTGGTATATAAGGGCATTGAGAAGGCGACCGGCGAAGTTGTTGCAATCAAACATGTAAGTGACTGATCATTCTGCTGCCTGCTTCCCGCCTCCACCCAACGCCCCTTTCTGACCTGTATCTCACTCAGATCGACCTCGAGTCAACCGAAGATGATATCCAAGATATCCAGGCCGAGATCGCCGTACTGAGCACTTGCGCGAGCTCCCACGTAACACAATACAAAGCCAGCTTCATTAGGGGTAGTAAGTTATGGATTGTCATGGAATATTTGGGTGGCGGTTCTTGTCTAGACCTAGTAAGCTACCTTGAATAGTCTTCTACACTGACGATCCGATCCCGTTCCCTCCATCTGACATTTCTGCCAGCTCAAACCCGACCCATGTTCCTTCAGCGAGACCCATATTGCGATTATATGCCGAGAGCTCCTTCGAGGACTCCAGTACCTCCATGCCGAGGGTAAGATACATCGTGACATCAAGGCTGCTAATGTCTTGTTATCGGCAACTGGAAAAGTCAAGCTCGCCGATTTTGGTGTGGCTGCTCAGCTTACAAACATCAAATCGCAACGAAACACCTTTGTCGGAACACCTTTCTGGATGGCGCCCGAAGTCATTCAACAGGCAGGATACGATTTCAAGGCTGATATCTGGTCCCTGGGCATTACGGCCCTTGAGATGGCAAACGGAGAGCCTCCTCATGCCGACACACACCCTATGCGAGCATTGATGGCTATCCCCAAGAAGCCGTCGCCAAAGTTAGAGGGTAATTTCTCGAAGGACTTCAAGGACTTTGTATATCAGTGTCTGATGAAGGATCCTGACCGACGGCCATCAGCCAAAGATCTGCTCAAACATAGGTTCATCAGTCGTTCCGGCAAGGTGGAGGCCCTACAAGAGCTCATCGAGAGACGACGGGTGTATGATGCCACGAAGACCCGAAAGAAGAACCGGGCCTTTTATCAGGAGACGATGCGCGACCTGTCCCCTAAGGATGAACAGGATGAGTGGGTATTCGACACTGTTAAATCTGTTGCCCCTAAGAGAGGAACTGTGAAGTCTAGGAAACCTTCATCCATCTTCTCGACCGAGGAGGCCCTGCGACGGATGGACATTAAGGATGCCCCATTGCAACCCTCTTCCCCCGCTCCCAGCACCATGCGCAAAGCCACTATGCGCAGGCAGCCATCTTTGGCCCAAGTATCTGGGACAGGCTCAATCAGGGGTCCGCCCGCACCAGCATTGCGACGGCCACTACAGCCAGATATGTCGTTTGGTAATTCAGGCTCATCCCAGCGCCTCTTTAAGCGAGTGCCATCCGACAGTTCTACTTCAGGCCACGTAGCGTCGAACCCGATCGATGACCCCTTCGACGAGAACAAGAACCCTAACTTGGTTGAAGCTAACAGCAAGGAGGCCATTCTCGGCAGAAGACTCTATTCCAAGGCCTTAGAGCCTACCCTGGCCGAGCTTCACGCCCAGACATCCAATCTAGCCAAGCGCGAAGCCATTGCCAAGCTCTCAGACGCCCTCGCAGCCCTCGATGCGGTCGACCCGGAAGGAGCCTACCATCTCCTTCGCAACCTCAACTCTACCATAGCGCAGGATTCGAAGCTGTCCAAGGCATTCCTTTCCAACGAAGCAGCACCCACTAAGAGCGGACTGCTTCCGGAGTCGACGGCTTCGGACACGCCGCAGGGCACGGTGATCATTAAGAACACACCAGCCCACGGAACCCCGCTATCCACCGCGCAGCAGCCGCAGCAGATGAGCCCCACGAAACTCGTACTCGCGTCCAACAACCCCCACCTCAAGAGCCACCGCAGACGTCAGCAGAGCGTCGCCGTCAACGAGCTCACTCCGGACAGAGGCGGGAACCGGGACCGGGATCCGGAGAAGGCGGCGCTGCGCGCCAAGTTCCCGGGCCAGGAGCCGCTGCCCGGCATGGAGCACGTCCGCGACATGTCTGAAGTATTGTACAAGCAGTGGGTCGACGGGATGCGTCTGCGTTGGCCAAAAGTCTAGGTTGAGGAGTTCCGATCGATCGGCCCCCAAAGCAGAGAAAAGCGGGACATTGTTCTCGACTACGACCGCGGAGATCCCGAATTGCCACTCTCAACTCCGCACTTGGGTACCTAGGTACTTGCACACGAGTTTACGGCCTTACCTCCTCTCCTCGTCAACAATTCCTCTCGAAAGAGGAACGAAGCATTGAAATTCTGAAATTCTTTTTCTTCAAATCTGTCGAAATACATGTGTTTTGACTCATACGCATTGCAACGGTGTTTCTGTGTTGTTTGTTTTCAATCGGAGCGGGCTGGTCTGTTCTGTTTTGCATGATTGTCTGGATCTCTTGTCTCTCTCACCACACTCTCCATGGTGCTACTCGTGGCTTAATAAGTTGTTGTTGTTGTTGTTGTTGTCGTTTTTGCACTCTTGTTTTTCATCATCATTGTGATTCATTGATCATTTGCGACGTTTCTGGCCTGGTCTGGTACGGTCTGGTCTGGTTGTTGGTTGTTTTTTTTTCAGCTGTAAAAAAAAATTGTACGTGATAGTGAAGTTTGTTGTTGATGACGGAAAGAGAGAAAGAAAGGAAGAAAGGAAGAGAGGAGAAAAGAAAAGAAAAGAAAAGGTGTGTGTATGTGTGTGTGAGTACGAGGTAGATGCCTTGAGTAGGTAGATAAGATAGATAGTTTGATCAATTGATGAGCCTCTTTGATCAGATTGACTGACTGCTGACTTGAGAGGAGGGGTTTATGAATGATAGGAGGAAAAAGAAAAAAGAAAAGAATGGGATGTGTGTGTGATAGAATACTGATTGGTGATTGCTTATGTCATAATGCTGGTTTGGTTGGTTTGTGATTAATGTGCTGCAGTGTGATGTTTCTTATGAGGTGGGGGGTGATGGTGATGGTGATGATGGTGATGGCGATGATGGGGGAAAGGGGGTAAGGGGGAAAGAAGATTGTGTGCTTCGGATCTAGACTACACCTTCTTCAATTTTGCATCTTTTCTTACAAATATAAGAACAGGTAAGTAAGTAGAATAGAATAGATCCTGATGGATGGATGAACAGGCAAGATGACCTCCCCATAGTCTAGTACGTATTCAGCATATCATTTGCTTCCAGAGAGAGAGAGAGAGAGAGCTCTCTACTGTCTAGCACTGAAGCGGGCTTGCCTGGAAATGTAGGATAAGTAAGACTCGTGTGCACCCACACGACTGATTCATGCGATTTGATCCAGTCAACCTATTTTAGTGGGAAGGGGTCCAGCAGGTCTTAATTGCGATCTAGAAGATTGCTCCCAATGCAACCACTTCCTCTCGGCCCCTCCCCTCACTCTCTCTCGCGACTCACTCACGAGTCGTCGTTAAACAGACTTTCGTACCTTGCAGATGCCAAGCCGGCTCGTCCCCCCGACCTTTCCAGGAACAAACGGAACATGCCGACGACGATCTCTCCAAAGAGTGGACCCTAACGTGGGCAGTCAGTCAGTCCATGACACAGCACACAGGTGACGGTCACAGGCCGCGGCGTCACGGCGCTATCTAGCTATGCGCGATGTGATAAATAGTTCGATAAGAAAACAAAAGAATGAGGTATTTTTCGGCCATCGCGACGCGTGTATACTGGATCTGGGATCTGCAATCTTGTGGTGAGAATTTTTAAGCTTGACATTGAACAAAAAACCAGACCAGACAAGACCTGAGAACGTTAGAGCCAGGGATGTGAAGATTCCAGAACGTTGATTTTGATAGTGGGGTAGTTATGAAGTACTTAAGTATTTCCTATCAAGGCGGCGCTAAACGAACTATGGTTAGTATGCGCGATAAAAAGTTCTTTAACCCCTCGATTCAGTTTTCCGGGAATCGGTCCCATCGGCAGCACGTTGCTAAGTTAGGGCTGAACTTCCCGACGTCGAGTCATGCAGGGGTTGAGCTGGTTGGTTCCAGGTTGGTCATCCAGCGTGTTGGGAGAGTGAGATTGATATCCAATGGTATTGGGTGTTGCTCTTTCTCGCTGCATCGCCCTTATCAATTCTCAAGCTCAGTCGGATGGGCTTCTTTCGTCTTATCCCCGTTGATGTTCGCTGGCTGTTGGCGCTGGAACCTATGCTGATGACGTCGAACCCCCTTTGTCTATACCTAGGTACCTAGGTACTGCAGAGCGGCACGGGCTCGAGAAACAGAAGCAAGGGAGGAAGGAGGGGAAGAGAAAAAGAGCAGTGGAGAGATCTAGCCAGGTTAAGTGGAAAAGATGCACCCACTTTCCTTTGTTTTCCCAAAAGGGCCTCGAGGGGAAGGAGGAGAATCCCCGCCGAGTCAGTCCGTTCATTGGAAGTCTTCCCACACATCCAGTGTTCGAGGAGTCGGTGGAGGCAGTCTTGAATGAATCCAAGGTCCAAGAGGAACCCTTTGTTACCTCTAGATCGCGCTTCTCTGCGCGTCTCCTCTCTCTTTCCAACTGGGCTGAATAAGGGCCGTCAAGGTAAGGCGACTTGAATATATAAGTCCCTTCGAGAACCGCACAATGGACTCGAGATTTCATTTCCCTATCATCACCATCCATCTACGGTAGAGCCTCTCTCTCTCTCTTCTACACTCTCTCTTTCCCTTTCATCCTGTCATTCATTCAGGCAGAAGTAGCTGTGCTACTCTAGACATTCCTTTTTTTATCTCTCTCTCCCCACAGCGGAACAATACAAAAACAAACGCGAAAATGCACTCAGTCGCTATCATCTCGCTCCTTGCTAGCGCAGCCGCCGCTGCCACCATCCCGCGCCGGGACGCCAACTCCATCTCTGTCACCCCGCACGACAAGTACTCCTCGTCCGTCGGCGTGCTGGGCTGCAAGATCAACACGAACCGGGTGGCGTACTGGCCCTCATCGGTCAGCTGCGACAACATCTGCGTCAAGGTGACGGCCAACGGCCGGTCCGTGAACCTGCTCAAGATCGACCAGTCGGGCGGCGCCTACGACATCAGCTACGACGCGTGGAACTACCTGTCGACGGGCGAGGGGGCCGCCTCCGACCCCGTCCAGGGCGGCGGCCTCGCCGCCACCTACGAGGACGCGCCCATGTCGGACTGCGCCGACCTGCTCCTGCCCGCCGCCGCCGGCAAGCTGCCCCTCTCGGCCTCCAACTCGATGAACTTCGTCGCCGGCTGCCCCGCCGGCACCTGGGTCGGTGACAACTACGCCCTCTACAACATCCAGAACGCCGTCTGCACCTGGGGCTACGACGAGCTGTGCACGCTGCCACCGCCCGACCAGGGCAACCAGGCCTCCTGCCCGCACACGCTCGGCCTCACCGTCGCGCTGAAGCTGGATACGCCCGTGAAAAACATCGATTACGGCACCGGCATAGAATCGCTTGCTCAGTAAATCGGTCTCGGCTTTTTTCTTTCTGGAGGGGCCTTTTTTTTTTCGGGTGGCGGTTTTGGATGGAACGGGGCGTTGGTTACATCCATTCTTTTGCTTTCGGGAGAAAAAAAGTACATTCGTTTCTTGTGTACATATATCTACAACCCCCTTTTTTCTTGATGAATAGGGCTTCTTTGAAGTTATGAAAAAAATTAGACTTTGTCACGATCTTGAATATCTTTGCTACACCGTGCTAAATCGCCAAGGTACCCTCCATTGAATGTCAACAAGCCATTACCCGCTCCTGCCAACAACCTACCTAGGCCTGCTACCTAGGCTACATTCAATGTTGTTCCTTCCCCCTGACACACCTGGATGCCTTAAGCACGACTCCTAGAGCGGCCCAAGCACAACAGCAGAGTTTCCCCTCCTCAGCTGCTTAAAATTCCGGGCGAGCGTCGGGCTGCTGCCTGCTTCCTTTTGACAGTTACAACAATACATACTTCTTCACTACAGCATCTCCTCGTTGCCACATCTCTTCACTGCAACATCTCCTTATTGCCAACTCTCCTTACTGCAACATCCCCTTATTGCAGCATCCGTTTACCACAACATCTCCTCACAACAACATCTCTTCCCTACAACATCACTTCGAGCACATTTGTCGACCCTGAACCAGTCACACAGCCCTTCCGTAACTACCAGGTTACCCAGCATGGCGACCACCATCATGCCTGCACGGGTAAGTGTTCACACCTATGATGTGCCTAGGTACACTTTTTGCTAAGATTTGGCTAATGTCATTGCAGCTCTCTCTTCTCGGTCTGCCTCCTGAGCTTAGAAATAAGATCTACGACCTCGTCCTCTTTAATTGCAACGGAGGAGATAGAGTCGAGCACTGGCGACTCCTCGTGCCTCATGCACTGGTGCAAGTCAACAAACAACTTCGCGCCGAGACCTTGCCGATCTACTATGGAACCAACAAATTCAAAATATCCCTGTGCGCCAGCACATCGACTGCTCGTGCTTCATCCAGGCTACAGGATTGGGCGGAATCGATCAGAGATTTCCATGACAAGATCGAACCCTTCGCCAACCATCTAAAATATATTCCCGATCTCACCTTCTTGATCTTCGAAGAAGTCGAAGACATAATGGGTCCCGATGGGACCTCCTTAATGCTTGATTTCGGCTGTATGCGATATAAAAAATGCTCCCTTTTGCCTCGCAAAGGTAGTAGAGTGGACTGGAACACCGAACAAGGGGCCTGCGAAGAAACGTTTGCTATTGCGCTCAAGAGGGTGAATGGACATCGATTTGATGAAATGGAGAAGGACATTTCCGGTCAGCAACTATGCCGTCTCCTCATCTGGGTGGCAAAGCACCTGCACTCCGACGCAGACCATCTCGATATAGTGCTCAGCACTTATGAAGAGAGGTAAGGTCCAGTTTCGACCACTTTGCACTGGTCTACGAGGAGTGGACCGACACAGCTTACGATACACACACACACACACACGCACGCACGCACGCACACGCAATGGGATGCCTATCCGATAATCTGGCGTACGGTCATCTTTTCTCAGAACCAGGGCCGTCTTCCACATCTGCGGAGCTTTCCCTATAGTCCATGGACTCATTTCATCGTAACCAGACACATCTAGCTAGCTATCTTCCCCCAGTACAGAAATGCGATTCACTTCTACACCCCACAGCGATAGTAATCGCGCCGTCTCGTGATATAATATGAAAGGTAACTCAAAATAGATATCTAGCAGACGAGACATGGCAACGAGAAGAATGCTTTCCCGCTTATCTTGAAAAACACTTAACATTCCCACACTAGAAAACACGTATGTAGTTACTCATGTGAACCCGGCTGATACTCACGAAAGCCGTCGCCCTTTGATTACGCACGGTATCTAGGCTACTTGTGCAATTATTTCGTGGTTGAGCTTCGTCATTTTGAGACCATACAGGGATTAGTAAAGGATTAGGGGATGATGCTCATGATCTATAGTACTATCATCCGGTTGATATGTTTGTTTATAAGTTGCTGGATGATGATTCATGTAATTTTGGCCCTTTTGGAAGGTTTGTGACGTAGATACACTCTTGAATGGGTGAGAAATGACAGTAAGGGAGGGGGGGGGGGGGGTTAAAGCAGAGCATGAAATGACAATGGGCGTATTTGACAAGTAGCTCTGACTCGAGAAACGTCAACATATACCCTCTCATAAATAAGTAAAAATAGATAGGTAATCCGTCAAAGTATCCTTCAACACAGCGCTGTTGTCAGTGATGGTGGTCAGAATTCAATGGCGATTTCCCCTGAATTCCGTATGCTCGCAAGAGGATGGATGGATATTGAGAGAGACGGACCAGCCAGATTACCCATCCTCGAGATTACGAATGCTCTGTTCAGATACTACACAGAGGTTTGACCGAGTCACAATTTTCTAGCATTTTGCACGCTTCTTGATAGGATTCCATATGATGGGGATGGTCAATTCATTCATTGACTATTGGGGGGGCGGCGGCGGCCAAGACACACACACACAACGTCATGCAGCCACAGTGTATTCAACACCGTAGTCACCATAATCAAATTCTTCTTCTTCTTCTTCTTCCTCCTCTCCTTCCCCTTGCTCCTCCACCATCTCCGCGCACAAAGCGTTCATCCTCCGCACCACCCAATCCTCCACCTGCCGCGGCAGAAGCATGCCAAAAGCATCCGCGAACGCCTTGACGTCCCCCAGCACAATGTCGCCGCCGCCGCCGCCGCTGCCGCGACAGAATACCCCGTAGATCTCCTCCTCCAGCACCTCCTCCCACCCTTCGAGCCGCCGCTGCACGGCCTCGACGTCGTCCTCGCGCACGCCCATATCCAAGAGCAGGTCTAGGACGTCGTAGTACTCGCTATTTTTACCTCCTCCCTCATTTTCTTTGTCATTTTCGCCACCGGGAGGAGAGTGGTCGGGGTCGCAGCAGCAGGAGTGGATCAGCCGCCGCACGCGCTCGGGCGTCGCCGACCCGGCGAACTCCACCATGCCCACGCAGATGCGCGCCCACGTGCCCGCCCACCCGCCGTCCAGCGTGCCCGCCGCCTGCTTGAACTCGACCGTCCGCAGCTCCTCGCACCCCCACTGGTGCCGCGCGGGACGCGCGTTGTCGAAGTTGTACGCCCCGTCGTTGGCCGTCGCCATGAGCGCCTGCACGTCCGACATGGTCCGGCTCGAGAGGATCGTCTCTACTGCCGCCGCCGTCGCCGCCGCCGTGCTGCCCGGAGGAACCTTGCTGTTGCTGTTGCTGTTGGCGGTCTGGGGTCTGGGCTTCGGGGGTCTGGGCTCGGGTAGCCGGGCGTGCACAAAGTCCCACGGGAAGGCCTTGTAGACCCGGGATAGCTCCGCCGCGCGGCGGGAGATGTTGGCGGCTCGGGTGGTGCGCGGTAGGGTGCGCTGAAAGGAACCGGCCGTGGTCCGGTGAGGCTGGTTCCTGGCCGCTGTGGTGGTGGTAGTGGTCGGGGTCGTGGTGTGTTGCTTCAGCCGGATGAGGAGCGTTTTGGTCGGCTTTGGCTTTGGCTTTCGCTTCCGGATCCCGATAGGGCGGCGGCGGCGGCCCCCGCGTGGTTGTCGTCTCTTGGTGGGATTATTCGGCCCGGCGGCGACCCTGCCGGGGGGTACGACGCCGCGGGCGAGGGCCGAGTAGATCCGGGGGCTGAGGCAGTGCTCGGCGTGGCGGCGGACGGCCGGGTGGACGCGGTCCAGGACGTGGTCGGCGGCGAAGCAGACGGCGGCGAGGTTGCGGGTGGTCGCCAAGGGGAGGAAGCCTGTCTCGGTGCCGACGTGGACGTGCAGCCCGCAGCTCGGGTTGACGGCGGCGCGGAAGAAGGTCCGCACCATGTCGGT
Organism: Xylariomycetidae sp. FL2044; assembly: GCA_022376275.1. Taxonomy (NCBI): domain Eukaryota; kingdom Fungi; phylum Ascomycota; class Sordariomycetes; species Xylariomycetidae sp. FL2044. The sequence goes on along the minus strand of JAJNOH010000015.1, from coordinate 549,374 downwards.
CACGGCCTCGACCTCGCGGTACGACGACGCCGCGCTGTAGAACACGGGCGACACCAGCTCCATCCCCACGTCGTAGAGCCCGGCGTACGCGCGCGGGTGCGCGGCGCCGAGCCACACCGACGGGTCCGTCGTCACCGTCCAGTCCCGGTACTTCTCGAGCGACGTGCCCGGGGCCGGGGCGGGCTTCTTGCCGCGGTGGGTGCTCGGCAGCTGGGCCACGTACTGATCGACGACCTTCTGGACCAGTGCCACGGCCGTGTCGTATTCGTCCATTATCACGTCGTCCGAGCCGGGGGAACTTCCTGCTGAAGGGCAGACGACGGAACCGGGTGGGATATTCAGGATTCTGGCGTAGTCATGGTCATGGTCATGGTCGTGGTCGCCGCCGTCTGTTGCCGATGAGGAGGAGGAGGAGGAGGACTTCGGCTCGTCCTCGTGGCGGGTGAAGAACAAGACGAACTCGAGTTCGACGCCGAAAGTTCGCGGTGCCATTTCTTCCGTGTTTTTTTTTTAAAGATATTATAAAGTTTTTGTTCGTGTGCGGGTGTGTATATGTGTATGGACGAACAAGCTTGTTGAAAGGTGTAGATAGTTATCGGTAAGGGGGGAAGATGAAAGAGGAATGCTGGAGTTTTTTTGGCCGGTTGTCGTTGTTGTTGTTCTGGTTGGAAGGTCTGAATTATGGTAGAGAGAAAACAGTGAGGAAAGGTTGGAAAGGAAAAGCCAGGAGAGAGAATAATAAAAAGGGCTTGCAATAATGTTGATGTTTACATCCACGGTGGGAAAAAAACCTTGTTCTTGTTTACATGACCATGATAGCGAAGGTAAACAAGTTCCTTTGGCGTCACAGTTGTCCAGTACATGGTGAAATGATACCTTAAGTCTGCTGTGTATGAGAAAGTTATAGTGAGGAAAAAGTTAATAGAGTCACTGTTGCCTAGGTAGCTAGGTAGGTTACAGTGGTATGTTTATGTCAAATCGGGTTGTAACCCCCTATATACTTAAGTAGGTGTACATGTTCGGGTCATTTGACTCTATGGGGGACTTTGTGGCTTGATAAACTTTGAAGATTTCCAAGATGGTCACTAGAAACAGACAGTCTTGGGTTCTATATATAGACTCAATGGTCTCCTCGGGATTTGCGATAGACAGGTACTACTATAATTATTGCGGACTACAGTGGTTGATGTCACCATTGACTATATAGTTCTTTGCAATACACTACTTGAGGAGGGACTTTAGGTTAGAAAAAGACTTGTTTTTACAGTTGAAACTTGTCCAGGTGGATTTTACAAGATCTTGTTTGCTGAGGAATTGGTTTGGATGACAGTGAGTACACTTACATACACCATGGCCAATATACCCATCACCACTGAAGCAATCAAGTCTAAACTCAGCATTCTCTAGTCCCACGAACAACTCATGGGTTTCTATGAAGAGTAAGTGTAAGGAATCCCCATCAAGCCGGGCCTTCTTTTCCCCTTATTGCATAAAGTCAAAAGGGAGCAAAAAATTGGATTTGACAAGAGAAAATCCATAAATACCTACCTAGAGGCATATATTACAGCAGTTTCGAAATACCATCCATGTTTATGTGGAGTAGACCACAAGCTCTGATATCGCTGTTGTTTCTTGTCATCTCTCCCTATCACTAAAGCCGCCGATGTATTGAGGCGTGTGTGTAGTTTTAAGAGCCACCCGGAGGTAAACAAACCATAGAAATTTTAACAAGGGAAACATAATAAAATCCTCAGGTGTACGATCGACTTCTCAGTAGTGTTATTATGGTGCAGATAAGTGTGAGTACTTAAGTACCTACATATCAGTTTACATGCATCTACACATGTGCACCTAGGTTAGGTAACTTTTAGTTAGTGCTGTGGTGACTACACATACAGTGCGCATAGCAGTGCGACAGCCCATAATCATACAGTATGGACATCACAACCTCAGCAATCACTGGCATTTTCAGTGGACCTCATTCAGTCCCCGACTCCCGAATCCCGACTCCCCTGTCCCTTTATTGACATATCCATTGCAAAGGGCGACGTGAACAGATGCTCGGATCTCACTGACATCAAGAGATCAATTACACTCAGTCACAGACTCGACCATTTATATGCATGGCTCCATGTTCAATCTCACTATCGCACTAGAACGCGTTGTCGGCCCCGCATCTAAACAAGTGGTGCACATTATCATTGGCATTGGCATTGGCATTGGCGCATCAACAGCAACAGCAACAGCAACAGCGCAGCATTCGAGCCTCATTGCCGATGGTCCAGCTGCAGCATGGAGAGCTTCCTTCGCGAATGGAGGCAAGATGCCTTGAACAAAGCCCAATATGACTCAGCTATCTTTATTGGCGATAAGCTGTTAGCTTTGACCAGTAAGTCAAGATGCACCGCTTCCAAGTTCCAACCTTCCTACCAAGGTACCTACCTAGGCAGCTAGGTAGCCTCACGAGAATGTTACATCACCAACACACGCACGTGCTAAGGCCCAAGTCGCAGACCATGACCATGATGCCTTCTGGCTTGCCCAGGTCCATTTTGCCACTGGTAACTACACTAGAGCACAAGCATTTCTGCAACAGCAAGACCTGATATCCCGAAACGTATCATGTCGCTATTTGGCAGGCCACTGCTTTATTAAGCAAGGCCGCTTCGAAGAGGCTCTGGCCGTGCTGGGCGAGCGGAACCCTACACACCTGATCGCAAACCCGGCGAACAAGCGAAAAGCACAGCACACCAGTGGCCGAGCAACGGCTGGGAAGGCCGCAGCCAAGGCGCAGGCGCAGGAGAGGAGCGATGAGCAGACGGCAGAGGAGGCAGCTAACAGACGCTTCGAGGCCGCTATGTGCTTTCTTAGAGGCATCTGCTACGCCAAACAGAATGCTTTCGATCGGGCTAAAGAGTGTTACAAAGATGCCGTGCGCATCGACGTACAATGCTTTGAGGCCTTTCAACAGCTCATGAAGAACTCTCTGTTGTCGCCCGACGAAGAATGGCTATTCCTCGAATCTCTCGACTTCGATGCTGTCAGTGTCCCTGGCGATCCCCCGGCATCCCAGGAGGCTGCTGAGTTCACCAGAATGCTCTACACTACTCGCCTATCTAAATACCGCAATCCCGGCACCTTCACCACCGCCTGCGAGACCCTATCGACTCACTACAATCTGGCCTCCAATCCCGACTTACTGCTCGCTCGCGCTGACCTCCTCTACACCCAATGCAGATACAATGACGCCCTCGCCATTACCGAGTCCGTGCTACAGGAAGACAAGTACAACTTCAGCATTTACCCACTGCACCTGGCTTGCCTGTTCGAGCTGAAGAAAAAGAACTTGCTGTTCCTGATCGCCCACGACCTGGCCGACAACCACCCGGAGGAGCCGTGCACGTGGCTGGCCGTGGGCATCTATTACTTCGCCATCGACAAGATCGCCGAAGCCCGCCGTTACTTCAGCAAGGCGAGCATGATGGACACGCACTTCGGCCCGGCCTGGATCGGGTTCGCGCACACCTTCGCGGCCGAGGGCGAGCACGACCAGGCCATATCGGCCTATTCGACGGCGGCTCGCCTGTTCATGGGCACACACCTGCCGCAGGTATTCCTTGGCATGCAGAACCACGCGCTCAACAACATGAGTGTGGCCGACGAGTTCCTCAAGACGGCCTACGGCCTCTGCAAAACCGACCCCCTGCTCCTCAACGAGATGGGTGTCGTATACTACCACCAGGACCGGCTTCAGGAGGCCGCCACCCTGTTCCTGAATGCCCTCCAGATCGCCGACGAGATCGACGCCGAGCCCCAGGCCTGGGTCTCCGCCCGTACGAACCTAGCACACGCCTATCGCCGGGCGCGGCAGTATGACAAGGCCATCGAGCAGTTCGACGAGGTGCTCCGGCTAGGGGGTAAGGACGCCGCCGTCTTCTCCGCCAAGGGGCTCATCTATATGGAGATGGGCGGCGACAAGTTCGATCTCGCGGTCGAGGTCCTGCACCAGGCGCTCGCTATGAAGCCCCAGGACCCCATCGCCACCGAGTTGCTGAACAAGGCGCTGGACGAAACGGCCGGGTCGGGGATCTGATGGATTCAGGGGGGGCACAGTGGTGAGGCTTGGTAAAAGGGGGGAAAAGAAAATTACAGGAAGGAGTTGTCCATCGGGGCGTTTGGAACAGAGCATGCATGCATGTATGCACGATGCTGTGTTTGATTGATCGATCGAGTGCATAGATACATATACGAAGGGGAAGGGCAAAAAGACGGATGCGTCATTGCGAGTGAAGAAGAAGACACGAGAGACTTGTCGTCGTATTTTTTTTACGATTACAATGATGAATGATAAATCGCGTTTGGTGAGTGAGTGAGTGTCCCATCAGATGTGTTTTAAATCCTCAGGTATGGCCGTACTAGAAGTACAAGGGGAGGATAGAGCAAGGACAGGATAGAGATATGGATTTCACGGGGAAAACAGGAGAAACTAGATATGTGTGTGTGGTGAGGATACCTGTCTGATGTGATGTGATATGTGATGTCTTTACTCTTGCTGTTGCCCCTGCTTGTCAGATGTCTGAAGAGAGAGAGAGAGAGGAAGATAAAGAACGAGGCTTTTTCTTCTATCAACAGCGATCAGATCTGGTATTTAGTACCACACGCGTCCCGAAGATGAACAATCAAGAGAAAAATGGCCCTCTCAACGTACATAGTAACCATTGAGTCCGACCTCTCCCCCTTCCCCGCAATCTCCCCCCCTATACCTATTTCTGGTTCCAGCCTCTCTCTCTACAGGACAGGCTCAACTCACTAACTGATGGTGCCCCATCGCTGCTGCTGCTGCTGCGGCCTTCGAGTTCCCTCCCTTAACCTGAAGAAGCACGGATAAGTCCCGCGAAGTCAGTCTCTCGTTCGGCTATCTAGGTAGGTACGTTACAGGATGACGATTTTTAACGGGATAATCAATCAACCAATATATATATACGAGTTCATGGAAAGATCGATAGACCAGACCACCGGCAATAGGCATAGATCGAATTAACTACCTACCATGACATGACACATGCGACTAGGTTTGGATGAGGATCAGAAGAGCTTTTTATATTTACTAGCTAGAAAGGAATTGATTGCTTTGGCCATTATCAAATGTGACTGACTGACTGACTGAATAGCCTTGAGCGACGTTCGGTGTCATCCGCCTGTCGGCGGGTTAGGTATTAGACTCATCAATGGGCCAGGATAACTAACTGACACAGTCTACCTAAGACAGACCGCCTTCCTCAACTCTCCAGTATCCTCATTAATTGTACAGGGGGAAGCCCCAATATGCGATGATGACCATCTTCATCATCTTCTTCTTCACCATCATCATCATCATCATCATCCACACCGCTCCCCCCCTCCCCAATGCGACTCAAAGCAGCACCCTAAAAAGCAAGCAGGTCATAGACCGACTAGGTATGTACGGCAGTAAGTACTTCAATAACCTACCTACCTCCCCATTCTAGTAAAATCGCACCATAGTAAAGTCTTTTTTAAACAATTAATGTCAAAAAACAGATCATGATTCTGTCGATTATACCTACATATGTAGTCTACGTCTGGTCCCATCGAAAGATCACATACCGGGCCAATGGCCGTCGACATGAAAAAGGGGTACTTAGTCATATTAAATATCGATATCGATATCGATATCGACATCGACATGGGAAGAAAAAGCCGCCCTGTCATGAACTTATTATTATTAATATTAGTATTAATATTAATTATGATACGATCTGTCCGTCCGTCCAAAACCCGTTCCCGTGACGTTGCCGCGTGGAGCCCGCGCGCATGCATGCTTGTTCATTTAACCCACCCTTTCTTTTTCTCTTTCTCTTTTCTCCCCTTTTTTTCTTCCCAACTTGGATCTTCTTCGCCGTGTGCTGTCGAAAAAAAAAAGACAAAAAAAATCAAAGCGGAGTCCCCTGGTCGATCCCCTGAATGCTTCTGTTGCTACCTAGGTAGGTACCTAGGTATGTATGTGTCAAACTGGAGGGGTTGCTTGGAAGACAGCAGGCAGGGGACGACGCTAGGGTTGGTCGCCCGATCACCGTGTCATTCGCGTAAGTTTATTTTTTTTTTTCTAAGCGAGCAGACGAGGGGCAGGCAGGCAGGTTGTCAAACATGCGTTCGTGCGATATGTGTGTGTATGTAGGTATGTATGTATGTTTTGCTGATCCGGAAAACCCACGCCGCCGCCGCCGTGGGTCGTCGTTCGGGGGTGGGTGTGGGGGGATGGGAGATCGATGAACCCATTCCATCCCAAAAAAGTTGTTGTTCTGTCTGTCTTGTCTTGTCTTGTCTTCGGCCCCGCCCCCTATCTATCTATTCATCTAGGTATCTATTATCTTTCTCTTTGTTCTTCATAGTTATCTCTCATCATCATTCAGTTTCGCTTCGTTCCAAGAACTGACTGACGACCTGGCGTTTTCCCCCCTTTCCCAGGGACCAGGCCCAGTCTCCCTGGACGAACTAAAAGTCCGCCCGCCCCCACGGCGCGCCGTCACATCGGGCGGAATTCACCACCCCCCCTGGCCCGGGGGCTCGTGCTGCCGCGTGGCCTAGGTCATAATATAACCAACGGGTTGTCCGTGCCTGGTCTGGGCTTGGGGACAAGAGGGGAGGGGAGTGGAGGGGAGCGGGAAAAGGAGGGACTTGTTTTTTTTTTCTCTACATATCACCCATCGTATGGCTGGAAGGTGAGTGGCGGGAAGTCACGGATTATTCCGTACATATAAGTTCGTCGAGAGTCTGGGCACGGAACGTTTGGTCTGGCAGAGCACAGCGATAATAAGGACTGGCCTCACTTCTTCCACCCGTTCGTTGATTGCAGACTCACTCATTCTGGTTGGGGAGTCCTTCGAAAGCTTTCTGACGCGCCAAGTTCCATCTGGCAGGACGACTTCTCATAGGTAGACTAGGTTGATGTACCTAGCCTGATCCCCATTACGTATGGGACATAGAGGGGAGGTGTTGGTGCGTCCCGTGCCTCCTCTCCCCTTTGGGAGTCCTGGCCCCATGCCCAGAGGGCATCTCAGATATGGATGGATCCGGATGATACATAGATAGATAGCGAGGAGCCCAGTTGGCTCAATGTAACGAGACCCCGTCGTACTCGAACAGCACGTGGTTGATTACCTTATCAAGCTGCGAACGGACGGCAGACGCAAACCTTGAAGGAGGCTAACAAAGTAGATAAAGAAGAAGAGGTCAGAGACACGTGGGAGTCGGAGTGCTTCGGTTCGCGTGGCTGCTGCATAGATTCCGCATATCGATCACCGTGCTTGCTTCCGTCAAGACGGAGGTCGTGCATGTATGGACGAGGCGAGGCAAGGCAATGTAGTTGGAAACATGAAACGGCGCTTGTCGGATCCGGTTGTACAAGAATGAATGGGTAATAAGCGCTAGTCGTCGGCTGTCAGTCAGAAGTCTGTGTGTGTGTCTGTGCCTCTTCTTCATGTTGGTTGATGACAAAAGCTAGTAACGATGATCCATGCACTCAGCCCGGGAGACAGTGGAGAGAGTTGGAATGTCTACTCAACCTTCGCCTATCTACCAAGGCGTCCGTCCGTCCATTCATCCGTTGTCTCCCTCCTCTTGTTTGTAAGGTGTCCCTCCCTCGATCAGATTGCGTCAGGGTGACGGGGACCCTGTCGTGCGTCCATCATTCCAAATGTCGCAATATCGAATCTTCGGTACCCGAAGCACGACCCCAACAACATCTTGGTTTGCATCGTAATAAGGGTAAGTAGGTATGTCTTTTCCTACATGTTGTGCGACGAGCTGTGCGACTCAAAACGTCTAGCCGGCTTATTAGTAGTCTTTATTTATTATTATCAAGAAAAGACCTTGAGGGCATCGCCGTCGGTAGCACGATCGCGCCGAGCCCCTCAAAGCCGCCCAGTGTTCTTGCTTGTTGAGGCGAATGCGTTTACCTTGTTGCCGCGACTAGTGGGGTCCATTTTCATCTATGCGATACTGACTACCTAGGTATGCGAACGGCGATGTCTTGGTATAGATAGGCGAAGCATGAAGCTCCTAAGAACTACCATATGTCACTTGTTACGTTATTCCGTCTGGATTGTGGTCAATCAAAGAACGGCCCGTCTCTATCCCTATCTCCCATCCAACTGGTATGACTAAAATAGTAGTGGTCCAATGTGTGCGTCGCTTCCACCTGGGACACCTGCTGCTACTCGGCTGCTTGATCAGATAAATCCGATATATTACAAAAGGGGTGTTGGTCAGCCCTGAAGGATTGTACCAAGCCTATCCGATGTTTGGTACTCATCATGCTTGGCGCTCATGCAGGGGCACTGGGTGCATAGCATACCGCAGCAGCAGCAGCAGCAGCAGCAGCAGTGTCGGCATCGACCTTTACCTATTCTACGTGATGCATACTGTAGTATGTACATACTTATGTACATCAGCTGTGCCAATGTTCGCAGTAGGAAGGCAGATACACAGACACACAGACACAAGCTCAACCTAAAGATGCCGCACACACAACCCGATCCCTTGGAGAGGGCGACGGGAGAGGGGAGCAACGAACGGACTGTACCCGTCTCCATGGAAATGTCAATAAAGGGCAAGGTCTTAGCCCCTTTACCAAACAGCGCTCTACCGCCTTTTTTCTTTCTTTCTCCCAGGGGTATGATGTTGCAATGGACCGAGTGCGACATTGCGATTATGGGGAGTTTTCGGACGAACGAATTGGCTTGCCTTGGGAACAAAACCTGGTCTGCCATTAGGTCATCGACCAGGACGGTGTAGCCGGGGAGAAGAAGAACCATGGGACGGTTGGTCGTCTGGAATGTTACTACAATATTGATCATCATACCATAGCTGCCATAGGTACCTTATTAAAGGAGGTAGGCGTTTGTTGTTGACCGCAACATGGCCGTTTTCCTGTAACGCACTGCTGTTATTGTATGTATGTATGATTGGTGAGACGTTGAGACATGCTTGGTGCTTCGTCAGCATTCGACCCTATTAGAAGGTATCATCATTCCTAGGTAATAACCTCATGATGTGCTGACGTTGGATATAGCAGCACACACCACCTGTACGTATCTTGTCAGCGCGCATAAGAGATTGTGTCACCATCCGTCATCGTACGGCAAAAAACGCAAAAGTGATTATTAACGAGCAACAACCACATCGATCCGGTCTCGGGAGAAAGCGCACGCGGCGCGGCGCAAGCCAATTGGCCATCGACGTTTAGCTGTCGAGCATCCATCAACAAGCACACACCCCTGAACATGCACGTCGAGGAGAGACAAGAGGAAGAGAGAGATCGTCAGTTTCTACGGAGTACGTGCCGTCATGAGGCTACACCGATAGTTTTTTGCTCTTTCGTCGTTTCCGGGTAATACGAAAAGAAAAAAAAAAAGAAAAAAGTTATGCATAGTGATTACGGTGCGTTTTAGACTTCGCTTGCATCAGGTTCAGTTGATCTGGGCCCTCTCAACTCTGAAGAGTGGTACGCGCCGCAGTTCGTGACCGAGCAGCGATATATATGTACCTAGGTATGCATGTATCATCTGTTTAGAAAGTGGCTCGTAGCAGCACAGCACTTGATGCTTCAGAAGTAAGAAAGAACCAACCACAAGAACACGCGACGCGGACGAGGACGAGGACGAGATCGCGGACGGAAATAGGTTTGTAGATACCTGGTAGTTCTTTTCGGTTTGCATCCCTAGAAGGGGTTAGGTAACATTTCTGCTTTTATTAATAAATTCAGACCCCGAAAAGGAGCTGATCCCTTTTTTTATCATCCCCTGATCCCGGCCTACATAGTAGGGATCGGATTCGGGATGACCTTCCAAGACGTCGGTTATCTCCCCCATGCCAGCCGGCAAAGAAAGAAGAAGAAAAAAAAAAAAAAAAAAGCCCACAGAAAGAAACAATAAGAATAGAGAAATATATTGAACCGGCTAGTTAAACCAGATGACCGTGGCCGCTGCGAGTTTTTGCTCCGGGGTGATACGCAAACCGTTGAAATGTGTGATGGTGTTGCTGACCACCATAATAAACCCATGATGATGTCTTCTTCTTTGTTCTTTTTCACCATCTGCTGTCCGGTATCGCACACGAGAAAAAAAAACATCAATTTTCGCTTCTAGAACGTCTGGAAGAGGAAGCACGTTAAAGAAGAAAAAAGGAAGAAGCGTACCTACCTACCTATGCATACATACCTACTGCAACCGGCATACGCGGCCTACCGCATTGGACTTCCGGTGCAGCACTGCATGGGATACGTACATGTACCTACATGCATACCTAGGTACCGCCCGTACCTAGTAGGTGCCCATTCTTTTTTTAATTAGTACGGAATGTGTGTGGAAGCAATGGAGAAAGAAGGACGAAGAAACTTTCTGTGTAGGGAGTAGATGCTCCATAATAATAACAGGAGAAGAAGGGGAAAAGAAGAAGAAGAAGAAGAAGAGAAGAAAGAGGTCAAGTGATCCACCAACGCTACCGTAGCACGCATATGCAAAACACATGGGCAGCGAGACTAGTTGCAGCGAGCTGAGAAGACGAACGGGTCTATTGATTCGCCCATTGGGGGATTTCTTGGATTTCCTTCCTACTACGCACGTAGTACGACCTGACGGTAGACCTGACTGAACCTTGGAAGTCAAAGCGCAGAAAAGGATATCAAGCTATGATGGACGGACGGGTTCACACACCCACTAGGTGGCTTTAACCTAAATCAAGAATATTAGCAATATCTACCCAGGTAGGTAGGTAGGTAGGTAGGTAGGTAGAAAGCAGGAGACCATAGACCGATCAAAAGACACGCATTATTAGCAAACCTATCGTACCGCATGATACCTAGATATATCACCAATAGTGCATTATTCTAATGATCGAGCAGCATAACGCAGCGTAGGTATTCGGGTCGGAAGAGCGCTCTCTCGCTGAAAAAGCTGGTCGTGTGTTGTTTGCCCAGTCGTTGGTTTATTATCAATGCCGCGACGTCTATTTCCACAGTAGAGGTGTCTAAAACCACAGTAGACCCGCACGCTTTATCCAATCATATCTTTTCGTCCGCATCACCAACTCCACCGCCAACTCCACCTACAAAAAGATACATTAACACTAACAGTTCTTTTCGTCGATAGCTATATAGCTACCGGTAGGTAGGGTTCGGGTTAGGTAGTAGGGTTCGGGTTAGGTGTAGCGGTTAGGTGTTAGGTGTAGGGGGTTAGGCGTTAGGTTCCGGGGGCTTGGGGGGCGGCGAGAGCCCCCCGGAGAGGAATGTGTCTGTTAGTGCAATGGGTGCGTAAAGGTCACATATGGGTCTACTGTGGTTTTAGACACCTCTACTGTGGAAATAGACGTCGCGATCAATGCTGGCCAGCAGCTGGCCGCGTCTTATGCGGCCGGGCTCCTCTCCCCTCCCCCCCTTTTTTTCTTCCTTCCCTTCCAGGCTCACACACAAACACTCTCTCCCCCACCCCCTTTTTTTTCTAGACCAACCAACCCCCTTTCCGCCGAAATCCAACCTTTGGTTCATTTTTTGCTTCCTCCTCTCCCACCTTCCCTGGCTTTTCACCGGGGCTCTCTATGCATCTTTTCGAAAGCTTTCACATTTTGCTATTTCGAGGGGGCGAAAAAGGCATGAGTGAAGAAGGTGTTCATTCATGCTAATGACTTGATTAATTATGCATCACGGCGGGGAGGATGGGAGGGAGGGAGGGAGGGAAGTGCACGTCCCATGGTGGAGACGCCCCGAGATTAGACTATGGGACGGTGTGGATAGCGAGAGCCGCGAGTGGGAAGGGGTTTGGGATGGGATGGGAATGGGATGGGATGATACTCGGCGTCGTGATGGCTGGCACGTGGCAGAGTTCGGACGGCCTGGGGCACTACCTAGACTTAGGTACCGCAGTGCTTACGATCGTGGCAATAGTGGTTATCTAGCACTGAGCTGTCACTACGATAGGGCGTCCGGGTATGGGATAGTCTCTACCTAGGGAGTGTAGAGTTCAGCGCGATACGCAGTAGTATTGGGGCGATTGTATGTTTGCTTGACAGACCGAGGAGTTCTACTACCTAGGTATATCAAGTACCTCGTACTAGTAAATATTTCGATGGCCATTAACAATGAACAGAACGGACGAGTCGAAATCCCGTCCGTCACTCTGAAACAGCGCAACGAATCATTTTACCCGGTTTACCTTTCCATTCACGGCATTAGGGGCGGCTGCTAGATCGTGAAAGGCGTAGTCGCATCCGAGTAGAAGCAAGCAACATGGGAAAGGGATAATAGCGGTGATAATTATATACAAGCAGCAGGGTATATTGGGGAACCGTTGGTATGTGGTAATTGATGAGAGAGACTATGGATAGCTCCCGACGACAGCTACGAGTTGGGGTACAGGGGGGGGTACAGGGCCCCAGGCTGATCGCGGTTGGTGGTTGGCTCACACTCATCAGCCCCCAACTCAGAGCCTGGCCCCCTGTCCCAAGCCTTACCCCCCTGACCCTTGGCCGCCCCCTACAGCCAGTCTACAGCCCTGGAGGCTACGATGAACCCTTACCCGATCCTGGGAGAGGGTTGCTGGAACTTCTTTCTTCCATTTCTCGTCGGTGCATGAGGTCTATCGTGTCATGCGACTGACAACTCCTTTTCGAGTTTAGACTCTTTCTACGTCCCTTTGACGAATGATAAAAGTATTACGAGATGTGGATTGGCGTTATGAATTGACACTTGAAACCAATCCATCCATGGATACCAATAGTCTAGGTCCTGCTTAGTGCTTACCCACGTTTTTTGGTTGCTCTCTTGCCTTTCTTTGCATTCCAATCCAATGCGAACTAATAATGCTAATGCTAATGCTAACCTAATGCTATTAATCAAGGTACGAAGTACCTATTTATGTACATATGTACCTATTTGGGGGATGGAGGGGTGAAGGGCAAGGGATCCAATAAACTAAAACCTCCCGTCTCTCTTCTCCTTCTTCCTCCCCGGCGTTGGCGACGCAATCCTCTTTTATTTATTATTTTGCTTTTACTAATGACCCTTCGTACTTGTCCACCCCCCTTCTGTTCTTGTGTACATACATTCCAGCATACCTACGTGCTGCCTACCTAGCCGTTTGGCCAATTGCAAACCAAGGAAACACACCCCGAGTTGGTTTGTGTCGTTTCGGGAACTTCCGAGTCTTCTTGGTTCTTGTCGTCGCTGTTGCTACGGTTGCTGTTGGTTCATGATTCTTGCAGTTTTCTCCTTTGTCTCTCATACATAACATACCCCGTACATTGCAAGCTTGAGTTGAAAACAAGCCAGCAGCACCCGCAGCACCCGCAGCAGCAACGACGGCATAGCTGGCGACAGCTCCTTGATCACCGCCGGCCTTCCTAATATGCTGTCATAATTGTTAATGAATTACCTCGAAATCTTGTCGACTCGGCTGTCGTCCGCGCGCGACCACCCACGCGAAATCGAGAGGTACGACCTCCGTTCTTAGCCCACTTGGTCGCTGCAGCAGTTCGACTTCGACTTCGACTTCGACTTCGACTCTTCGACGGCACCGCGCAAATCAAATAAACCGTCATGGAGGGCTCTCTGCTCATTCCACCCGATCGGGGCACTATAATTGGACGAGCAATTTGGAAGGTAGCAAACCACCGCCTCGTCCATGCATTCTCCTTACCCGTCGCATTGGTGCTGAATCTATTTCTAGACGCGATATGTTGTCATTGGCCCGCTGCGAGACGTCAACCAGCCCAACACCAGCCTGTCGCAAGTTTTATCTTCGACCCGTATAAAAGATGTTGGCCCCTGGGCGTCCAAGCCCCAACTGCAGAGACTACAGCCGGATGGGGTCTATCTGACTATTTACAAGACGAAGGTCAATTGCTCCGCGCCTGGCTGGGGGAGGGGGGCCGCATGCTGACAGAACTTTAGGACGACTGCGAGCCCGTACAGCAGCACTCGATCGCCTCTGTCACCGATTGTTCCGTTCAGATGGTAGCCCATCGAAAGCAAGGCCCAGTCCTACCGACCCTCGCCGTGCAAATCTCTCCAGATCCAGCGACCGATAAACTACGAAAACGCCGATCGAGCCGGACCGCAGGATTGACTTCTTCCAAGGAGAGCGGGCCTGTGACACTGTGGTTTCGTACTGGCGAGGACAATACGCATTCGTTGGGAGACTGGGCTCGCTTCATACAAAGTCTGGCTCGGCAACCCGAGGTGCCCGGCAGGCATCATCCTCTCAGTCCCGTGAGCCCGACGTCACCTACCTTTACGAACCCCTTTGCCTCCTCCCATTCGCAAGATATGCCTGAGTATTTCTCTACCTCGTCGAGCATGACATCGAAGAGGAAGACAAAACTGCAGCCTAAGTCATCCGGACAGGCGTATGCACCCAGTCGGGATCCCTTATCCTCGTACCATTCCGAGTCTCCTAGTCTACGATCTCGGCGGAGTGACCTCTCCTCATCACATGCCAGCTCGATGAACCCCAATATGGGCTTTATACAACAATATACGACAGTCCATCCTTCTGATCTTCCATCACCAGCTACGACAATAGGTGAGTATAACGATCAATTTATAGAAGGATGGACATCGGCTCAGGGGAGGTCCTCGACACTGAGCTCGCCCATCCGGGGGCGAGGCAGCATCGGCTCCTCGCATGGTCAGGGCCCACAACCCAGCATCCATTCGAGTTCGCCCCCAGCACCACGAGAGACGATCCTGGACCGAGCATTCCAGCTACGCTGTATACCTGGCTCGGATCGCGAGATACCCGGGGAGGAGAAACTGAGCTCGATTGCAAGGTTTGAAGCCCTGATGCGTGATGCGGAGGAGCGCCGTAGGACCATGGAGAAGGAGAAGGAGAAGGAGAGGGAGATGAAGGCGAGTCAGGCAGCCCCGAGCACGTGGGAGGAAGAGGATGACGGTGAGGAGGAGGAGGAGGGCGAACGTAATGCCATCCGGGAAGAGCCGGAAGATGACGATGATGACACGGATGAGGATGGCTTTGAGGACGACGTGGATCACGATCATATCGGGCCCAGCGCCTTTGCAGCACTCCACTTCATCACGAATGGCCATACCACGAATCGCCATAGTGGCAAGTGGCCAAATACGGCCAATAGGTCCTCGCTAAACTACGAAGGGGGGCCGTCCATCTTACGACCGCATACCGCACACTCGAGGTTGCGACCCGCTGCCCAGCGAACGAGCAGCCAGCCGCAGATCCCGGTCTCCTCCGTCTCTGCGTCCACATCCATAACGGCGGCGCCGAATCCGCCCTTGGCGGAAAACAACGCCCGGCGGTCCCACGAGAAGCGGCATTCGACTTCGGGCGTCAATCACCTCAGCTTCAACGAGTTCACGAAGCGGCTGAGCAGCACCAGCAGCCTGCTCCTGGTGCAGACCAACACCAGCACGGGGAGCAGCCGCGGCAGCAGCCACAACAGCACCGAGATCATGGACGGCGGCGGGGCGCTGCAGACGACGCCCCGGGGCGCCCTGAGCCCCAGGACCGCCGGGGCCGCCAGCGGCCTCACACCCGCGGAGCGCGAGGAGAGGTGTAGATGGAGGGGTAGTGTGGGCGTGTTTGGGAGTGCCGACGGCGGGTTTCTATGATGACGATTATGAGCCGCGACGATGATCAAGTCCGAAATTTTTATTTTTATTTTGGCCCTCCATCCATGGGGCTTGGAGTGGGGGTTTTGTCTTTTTTCTTTTCGTCTTTCTTCTTTTCTCTGTGTATCAAGAAGAAATGACTGTACGTATATTAACATACCATACCCTACGTTACGTTACGTTACGTTTTTTTTTCCATTCTCTCTTTGATATTTCAGAAGAAAAAAATCGTGATCCAGACACGAATTGGAAGAAAAGAAATGACAGAAAGAAAGAAGAGAAAAGAAAGGGAGATAGATAGCAAGGAAATATACCCCCAGAGATTCTACAACTGTACTCAATTTTGACGCAGCCTTTTTTTCTTTTTTCTTTCTTTTCCTCCCCTATATGATTGATGAGAGATCTCGAGGAGAATGAGATGGATACTAGTAGCGCTCAACGAAGTAGGGTCTGTTAGAAGCTTGGACGTACTAGTAAAAGTAAAAGGAAGGAAGAACAGGAAGGATAAGATCTATCTATCTGGACGGATGGATGAAGAAAATAGGCGAGGAGGAGGAGGTGAGGAGGAAGAAGTAAGGGGGGGGGAGGGGAGGGGGGGGGGAATGGTGAAAGGGGGGAGGAGATAAGAGTGTTTGAAGAGAGGATGAGGATGAGGATGAGGATGAGGATGAGAGATTAGGGATGTGGTTAGAAAAGAAAGGGGTTAGTCTAACTAGACTAGTTGGTTTACTGGTTCAAATGTTTGCTTTGATATTTGACTGGAGACAGCTGGAGGGGCAGGGGGGAAGAGAAGGAGGAAAGCTTGAAGTTGGTTTGGGGGAGGGGGGGGGGGGGGGGGGGGGGGGAGAGAGAGATGCACCTAGGTAGGTAGGTAGGTTGATACCTAGGCTTACACGTTACCCTACGTAACCCCTGAAAGGGAATGTACAGGACGCGAGTTGGGCATGTAAATCCGTACATGCGATGTGTATTTGGCGTGTGTTCGCTGTGGAATGAGGGAGGTCTATGTACTTACCTACGGGTTATTCGTACCTACTTAGGCACGTATGAAAGGGTGTGTATGTGTAAGCGTGGTCACTACGAGGTTGAAGATTCATCACCACAAACCATCACGTTGATCCCCTCACGTCCTACGAGAGGTTTCCCGCTTCGCAGTATTGGAGCACATCATATCAGATGCATCTATCTATGCATCGTATCTCTGGATTTTACCTTATACACTACCGATCCACCACTTGCCGTCTCTTACGCGTAACCATGTCAGCCAGTTCTGAGAAAGTCTGTCCGCCTCTGCGATGGTGTCGGCGGCTGATATCGGCTTACCGTAATCTCCATCGCCCCTGGTCCAGAGCAGCACGACCGCCGTGGCGATGGCCAGGGAAGCCGCCATCAGCATGGGTTTTCGCATCATCGGTGGATACCAAGCGAGTCTCGTCTTCAGCTCCTGCCAGTTCGCTTGGTACAGTACTAGCCCAACGATCGCAATCGCGTAACCGGTGATCTGGAGGGGAGTTATTGGTGTGCCCCATATCACGACGGCGGTGGTGACGAGAAGGATATTCTTCAGGATCCCAGTGAGAATGAGGACTAGGCCAGATGTCTTTCCGATCTATAGCAAGTTAGAGGCTTTCTGTGGGGGTTACGGTTGATATGTCGCTTAACTGTGGAGGACGTACCAAGAGAACGCTGGATACGTTCAGCATGAACGCTACGGCCGCGTTGAGAAGCAGCATCCCGAAGCCAACTTCAGACGCGTGGGTCCACTCAGTCTTGTCCCATCCCGACATGTAGGACAAGGCAAAGTTGGCAAGGGCACAGACTGGTGCGTAATAGTAGAGGCTGACAAGAGGGTCCATGTTCAGGCCTGAGCTCGACATCAGGTGTTGAATCATGATCACACGGAATGATTCGAAAAAGATTCCCGCGATCTGAAAAATGAATCCGGGCAAGGCAAAGTGGATCTCTCCAACGCTTGCCATGACAACACCCAGAGCTATAAGGGAGACTTGTATGAACGTCATTCCCGTCGGATGCTCTACCCCCCAGGCCCAGCCGACGAGAAGCGTCACGATAGGGGCAGCAGCCTAGCAAAGTTAACTATAGAGCTCTTCAACTATTACCTCATGAAGATGGAGGGTTGGAAGGACTCACTTTGAGCATCTGTATGAAAGGTACACTTAGGTAGAGGTAAACGAGTGTGCTGGAAACCATACTCCCACTGTACAGAAGACCTATGGGCACGACTGCTCTTGCATACAGCCTGACGGTCATCTTGACATCGCGACGTCCATCGAGAAGAGTTGTGGTCCGGGCCAGAGTCTGGGTTGCCAGTGTCGCAAAGGTCATATGCCACCATGTCAATATGACGGCTATTATCTCTGGTCAGGACCTTCCTACACACAAGACTCAAAACAGCCTATTACTAACGATATCCTGAAGAAGCCTGTCAGCGCATTCATATCCGGTGTACTTGGCAATTTGAAGACTTACGGAATCCGGCATTGTCAATGAGCCATTTGTTGAAGAGAATGGTGGCATTGGAGAAGAAGATCCAACTCCTGAAAGGGTATGTTAGTACAGAATATAAACGGGAAGAATGACTACTTGTAGGTAATGGACTTGCCCTATGTAGTATGCAGGATGTAGTGCCAGGCTCGTTCGGGCTCCAGAGGCCATGGTGGGAGACGTAGGGGATAGACACCTGGCGACGAGACGAAAGAGCGGCGGGCAGACCTATACGTAATACATGGGGCGATTCGTTGGTCTGTCGAGGAAGTAAAAAACGAATTTCTAGCTAATGTGCTGAGCAGGACCTCGGGGCCGGTGCACCTGCAGCAGTAGGGATAGTTGGAATCTCGTCATGCAGAGTCTGTAAGTGAGGCGATGATGACCCGAAGGTGAAGTCCCCGCTGTGACAAGAGGGCGTTGGCCGGCCGTTGTCGCTAATTTGCACGTTGGCTCGCACATGGGACGATAAGTACCTCCATAGGTAGGAAGTAGCAACGCAACGGTCAGAAGGACTTCTTCACAATATTGTGGCGCATCCGTGTTTCATGGCGTTGTTCTAGGCCGGCGTAGAGAAGTTCGACGTTTTGGTTGCTACAGCTCTGAGCTCCCCCACGTGTAAGTACCTACCTAGGTACCTTAGGTAGTGTGGTCCTGCCAAAAACCACTCGTCATAAGCGGCGATACCTCATGTGAGTTTTGGAAAATCGAGACGTTCGAGTCTTACATTAGAGTGCACGCTGGGGGTTTCATGTCATACATCCGCAGGTAGGATACCACGAATGAAGAAATAGGTACCTGGGCGCATGGCAGGCAGATCTCAAAACGATTATGGCGCAGATGGGCATCTAAAATAGGGGTTCGAAAGTAGATCTATGGAAATCAGCTGTGAACAGCTGACACCTAGTTCGCCATCCCTCAAATGTTGTCAGCTCCAGGGTTACCTAGGCACACTTGGTCACTGCGCCACAGGGCTTCGCCTTGTGTAGGTCTAGGTACCCAATTTATTTGGAAATAATCTCCACATAAAGCTTGCGATAACTAGGATACTTTTTCGCAACATACATAACCCTGATGTGGGCGACTGATAATCCTGTACTTCGGGGTAGGGCTGATAAGGGCGAGTACTTTGTGAAATGGTGGGAAACGCTCGAAGGAATATGTAGCGTTAACTTTGAATTATGATTGGCTACAGATCCCTGCTTAGCGTGTCGGATGAACGTTGCTGCCGATATGACATTCAACTGGATGGTACGCAGCGGATGTCCGTTTTTTTATCTGCCTCTCTACTCTCGCAGCCGAAACCGTCGCGGCAGGACATTTCAATCAGGACAATACGCCAAAGTTCTTGATACCCAATGGAATGCGAACACCCAAATGACTCTGTTGGAGCAACCCAGCAATGCTTAAAAAGTTGCCGAAGCATCGTGTATAAGCGTCGGCTCCGGAAGGGCGTTATAGATCCCAGGCCTCCTTGCCCCCTGACACTTCAGCTCCCACCACAGAAGATGTAGGTAGGCGTAGGCAGAAGCCAAAGAAGGCAACCCGCCAGCGAATCACGACAGATGCTTGTCGATGCTACATCACGTGAAAATGTGCAGTTCCTATGCAGCAAGGATGGAGGCAACCAACCTCAACGCGCGCGGGGTCGGATAGACAGGACATCGATCTCTTTCTTATCCAACAGAAGAGCACTCGCACGATACGTTCATATTAAAGTCCGAATAAGCAGGTATTTCTTGTGGAATAATCCATAGAATACTGCTTATCCGGTTATCCACAGGCTGCTTATACCATTTCCTGAAGGGTGTAGATCAGGGTTGGCCGGCGATGGCCCGATTAAAAAAATCATGGTTGTCTTCGCGACACAAACCGGGGACGGACTCGACCTCGACCTCGACCTCAACCTCGACCTCGAAGAAAACTTTCCCCAAAGGCATCGAGCTATGGTATTGCCCAGAAGGTGACAGCATTGTCGAGTATGTATCCCTCTAATTTCCATTCGGGGATATCAAAGGTCTCAAAGGTTAGCATATCGCTAGCAGATGACATGCAATAGCCACATAAGCAAAAGATACAGCTAACCTTCCATAACCAACCTTAACTAACCTCAACTAACCTTAACTAATTGTACAATAATATCGCGTGGATCATTCCATAAGAGATACTTGTTTATTCGGCTCGGCGTAGTTGTGACTGACTCATCTTGCTAACGATCACATCCTATCTATCTAGTATTGTCTTCATCCACGGGCTCACCGGCGATCGCGAGAAAACGTGGACTGCCAAAGATGCCCTCGAGCCATGGCCGAAAACCCTCCTTCCATCCAAGATTCCGAACGCACGCATCCTTACTTTCGGATACGATGCATACGTGGCCGATTGGCGTGGCGTGGTCTCGCAGAATCGTATCTCGAATCACGCTTGGGATCTGCTCACTTCTCTCGGATCCCATCGAGACGAAGACGGCACGGTATGCAGGCTGGCTCTCAGGCTGCAATGCGGCAACAATATCGATGAGGTATGCTAACGCAAGTAGAACAACCGTCCCATCATATTCGTGGTTCATAGCCTTGGCGGATTGGTTTGCGAAAATGTAAGAACCATCTCGAATCTCTTACCAACTTAATGGCGCTTAATGTGGGTGACAGGCTTTAGTTATCGCACGACAACGGCCTGAGCCTCACCTCTCGAATATTATGTCTTCGACTCATGGTATCCTTTTTCTCGGAACACCACATCATGGCTCTGCTCTAGCCCAATGGGCCGAGATGCTGTCCAGGCATATCGGTGTGGTCAAACGTATGAACAGCAAAATCCTCGAGGTTCTTAAACAGGACTCAGAGGTACTTGCAATAATCCAGGATGGCTTTCATACCTTGGTGAAAGCGCGCAGCAAAGACAGACTCCCTCCGATCGAGATCAGCTGTTTCTATGAGGAATTACCTCTGGTTGGCGTCGGATTTGTAAGTAGGATAATTGTTGATTCTTGGTTATAGGGTCTGATAACAGAACATAGGTTGTGCCCAAAGATTCGGCGATCCTTCCTGGAAATATCCCTATCGGAATTCGTAGCGATCATATGGGTATGAGCAAGTTTACCGGCACAGACGACCCGGGTTTCATATCTGTCTCTAGAGAGCTTCGTCGATGGATGAAGGAGGTGGGCTCAACGTACGACGATTGTAAGGATGCGCTACAGGGAGCAGATAAACACGATGGCCTTGCAGCCCAATGTTAGTCAAAATTACACAATTATCACCCCATTAGGGAATGAATTATTTTTGTACTAATACATAGATATAGTTATTGTGCCATATCCCATCAACCGTCGATTTATTGAACGTTCAGAAGTCTTTGAACGTTTGAAATACCAGCTATATCAACCGCATGTTCGAGTCGCGCTCTATGGTTTGGGTGGGACTGGGTAAGTCACAGTATTTAGTCCAGACTTTCATCGCATCGAAATGCTGATACATGTCAGAAAAACTCAAATTGCGCTAGCTTTCACACACTGGCTGCACAGAGCGTCCCCGAATATATCGATCTTCTGGGTACATGCTAGCAATGCTGAGCGGTTTCGTGAAGCATACACTTCAATCGCGAAAACGTGCCAGGTTCCGAAATACGACGATCCCAATACCGATACCGTCGCCTTGTTAAAGAGTTGGCTAGAAGAGAAAGATCGTGGACGATGGCTCATGATCATCGATAACGCAGACGACGCGCAACTTTTCTGTCGGCCAGAAGCGCCTGCTCGTAACCCAGTCACTGGTGAAGGCAATTCCGGTCCCTATTTTGCCCAATATATCCCGGAATGTGCTCACGGTACTGTTCTTATTACGACGAGGAACAAGAAGGTAGGTTCGCACTTGTGTCGGGGGGCGCCTCTGATCCAAGTAGATAACATGACCGACGGTGAGAGCCGCCAACTACTTCAAAAGCAGCTCGATGATACTCACACTTCGGCCGATGAACTCTTAGCTTTGGCTAATCGCCTCGAGCATCTGCCACTTGCACTCGCCCAAGCAGCGGCCTACATGCAGGCAAACAGCATGAGCATTACCCGCTACCTGGAACTCCTTGACCAGAACGATGGAAATCCGATCAACTTGCTTAGCGAGGAGTTCGAGGCGACCGGGCGAGATTCAGCATTGCCACATGGAGTTGTCGCGACCTGGATCCTGTCATTCGACCAGATTGAACGGCAAAACGCACTTGCGGGCGAAATTCTGTCTCTTATGAGTCTATTGGACCGGCAGGCCATTCCCATGGAGTTCCTATCTTGCTATAACGAAAAATGGTCAACCCATCCGGATACCGACCCTGTTCGGCTCGAGAATGCTTTGGGCGTTCTGAAAGCATATTCCTTGATAACGCAAGGTAACGACGGCAACCTAGACATGCACCGCCTTGTGCATTTTGTCACCCGAAAATGGCTAGCTGAAACGCAGAAAGCGCAGGATTTTACGGGAAGGGCACTCCTCGTACTATCTGAGTGTTACCCATACTACCACGATTCTAAGACTCTCAAGTTCCGAGAAAAATGTATCGCGTACCTTCCACATGCTTTAGCGGTCCTCGAATCTGGCGAAACTAGATCAAAGGATGAAGCTCTTGCAAGAGCAAAGATTCTTCATCGGGTTGCCAACTTTCACATGGTGGGGGGTCAAGTGAGCCATGCCGAGAAGTTTCTCGTACAGGCTGTAGATACGCGAAAGAAGGAGTTGGGCGCAGAACATCCTGATACGTTAAACAGTATGGCTGACTTGATATGGACGTATTATCAGCTGAGTCGATGGAAGGACGCCGAGTCATTAGGCGTGCAGGTGACGCAGACGAGTAGGAGGGTTCTGGGAGCAGAGCATCCAAATACATTATATAGCATGGCTAATTTGGTAACGGTTTACCGAAGCCAGGGGCGTTTTAAAGAGGCCGAGGTACTGGGCGTGCAGCTGATGGAGCTGAACACGAGGATTCAAGGAGCAGAGCATTCAATTACATTATATGCCATGGCTGAAATGGCAGAGGTGTATTATCAGCTGAGTCGATGGAAGGAGGCCGAGTCATTAGGCGTGCAGGTGATGGAGACGAGTAAGAGGGTTCTGGGAGCAGAGCATCCAAATACATTATATAGCATGGGTACTTTGGCAGGGGTTTACCGAAGCCAGGGGCGTTTCAAAGAGGCCGAGGTACTGGGCGTGCAGACGATGGAGACGCGTTTGAGGGTTCTAGGGCCAGAACATCCTAATACGCTGTTCGCAATGTATAGTCTCGCCCTCACGCGGAAGTCTCAGGGTCGTACCGACGATGCCATACACCTGATGGAGACCGTGCCGGAAGGACTGTCTCGGGTGCTGGGGGACGAGCACCCGGATGCAGTGAAATCGCTTTCCCTATTGAACAAATGGCGTGAAGAAAGACGGAAAGGCATAGTTTGATTTCCATATCCAAGAAACAATTCAGCAAGTCATTCCCTCCTGTCTGCCTTCAATAATGTGCTGTGCTACAAACCCAGTTCCCAATGTCCCACTTCCAGGCATCTGCTCCTCGAGTCCTACTAAGTTGGAATCAAAGTCTTGCCCTTCTCTCAAACCATCTCATCCTATCCCATACCGAATATCCCTCCCCACGAAGGAAACCGGGACATCCGTAGAAAACAGCTCCTCGTACCGACCTCTCCCTCCCCCTCTCTCTCCCTCTATCTCTGTCCATACACACACATACGGCTCTAACGACCCGTGTTTATATACTACGGTAGAATTTTGCTCATGTCGACTCTCAAAAACCCAATATTCTAACGTGCGTACGTACCTACCTAGGTATCATCGCAGATCTTCATCATCACGAGAAATCATACCATGAAATGGTTTTACTTTATTTTATTTTTGAGACACCGGGAAATCAATCAGTCTCCCCCCCCCCCCCCCCCCCCCCCCCCCGGACCCCTAACCCCTAACCCCTAGCCCCTTTCCCTGCGGGCTTAGAAAAAGAGAGAGAGAGAGATCTCAAAGAAATAGATTTCAAGAAAAATAGGTGGGTGCCTTTACCCGTAAGATATATAGCTGGAAATAGATATAGGTCTGCTGTTGATTCTGGGGGGTGGTAGTGGTAAGATCTTATTGATTGAAAGATCGATTGCAATGGTTGGAAGGTAAGATGCCCCCCTTTATTGTAACTCTCGGGGTTTTTTAAACTGCTGTCATCGGACACGGGACGAGTGGGGGATAAAGAGCAGGTACTAGTAAGTGATGAGCGCGAAATAGAGATGAGTTCTTTTTATCGTATGCAGTGTATGATTAAGAAGAGTGACGTGAATACCTAGGTCTCTTGCTGGTGTAAAGGGGGGGCAGGCATGTACATATGTAGATGTTGTGTGGCGTGTCTCGGACGGAGCAGCTAGACTACCTCCTATGTGTATGTCCCTCGCGGGCGTGGAA
Organism: Xylariomycetidae sp. FL2044; assembly: GCA_022376275.1. Lineage (NCBI taxonomy): Eukaryota > Fungi > Ascomycota > Sordariomycetes > Xylariomycetidae sp. FL2044. The sequence continues at coordinate 524,774 of JAJNOH010000015.1, read as the reverse complement.
GGCTGTATACACTCGGTTTGGGCTCATAGACCCTAACTTAGGAGGCTACCCATACATATATGGACTGAATGTGCGTGGCTTCTTCCTTGCCTCTCCCCTTTGGATGTTATCTCTCGAAGACAACAACCAGTACGGATCCGACCATACACCTAGACTACCTCACAATCCTCCCCTCCCTGACCCAGATGTCGAACGGCGTCCACTGGTACTTGGGCACCCCGACCCCCTCGCCCTCATTGAAGAACCGCAGGCACCCGTCGTACAGGACGTGCCACTGGAACTGGACGATGCCCGTCTTGTGCCCGTGCGCCATCTCGTGCAGCAGCTCAAACCAGTACCCCCAGCCCATGCGGCGGAAGGCCAGCATGACGGGCGCCGTGATGCTCGGCCCCATCTCCAGCAGGTCCCAGTACTCGTCGGTTTCCGTGTACTCGCCCATGTTGCTCGACAACGAGGACTTGTGCAGCTGCTCCCAAGCCGCGATGCGCTGGGCGACGAACTGGTGCCGCTGGTGGTTGGACTCGATGATGCGGGTCCGGCTGTGTCGTAAGTCGGCCGTCGTGAGATCGGCGGGTTGATGGAGGTAGTCCGGGTCTTTCTCTAAAGCGTTGTCTGGTACAGGCAGGTAGGTAGGTAAGGGTTAGTAAGTATGTCGTAGCGAGGGGGTGGCTTGACAAAAAGCCCAATTGAAAATAATACTGGGTACTTAGTAAGGTAGCTTACATAGAAACACGGCCCATAAGTTTTCGTTGGCGTCGTCGTCGATCGCGAGCTTGTACACCACGAATGGTATGATCTTGGGACCGAGCCTCTTCACCTTATCGAACTCGTCGGTTCGGATACAGGCATCGTCGTCGGCCCCAGGGCCGGGATTCGACGAATGGGAATGGCGTACGGCGTGCGCGGCGGCCCACCTCGCCTCGAAGTTCCTCACGGCCTCGGGGAAAGCCTCGGAGAGCTCGGCCTGCAGTTTGGTGGCTGAGTCGATGGCTTCTTGGCTCGGGGCTGGAGGAGGGATCTCATCGCTTTCCATTGTGAGGTGGGTGAAGATTTCCCGTGGCTCATGGTGAAATATCTAGGTTGCAGTGGGGAGGAAAATGAGGAACAGACGTTGGATGGGGGGGGGGGGGGTTGCAGAGGATTAGGCAGCCTCATGCAGGTTGCTTCATATCAACCAACAAAATCGCAATGCATCAACTTTTCGTTCGCGACTAAGCGCGCGGCTAGAATGGGGACATTCAGAAGACTACCCTGTGATATCTGCGAAATATGAACTTCGGGACAATATATGTAATTCCCCCACACTTCTTCTCTTCCCTCCTTCAGCGTCCGGGTACCGTCATCGTTAACTTGAATCAGGGAACGGAAGATGGTATGTAGGCAAGAAACGATGCGGGTAATTTCAAAGTACCCATCGAGACTCGGTGCCATGGGTTCGCTCCAGGACTTCGACTTGTCACCTTGGCCCCTTCATTCCATACTCCATGTCCAACTCCGTGATGGGCTTTCAGGTTCGCATTGACTGTCAAATGGGAAAAAAAAGTAACAGATAGCACGTCCAACGGAATGACATGGAAATACAAAAGCCCCCTCTTAGAAAGACAATCTCCCGAATATCGACCTCTCCCAAGGCCATACTCCAGTATGAGCATCTGTCATCCCTTGTCCTCATCCCTCCCGCGCCTGGACTCCTGAGCTGACTTGAAAGTCTGCAGCATATCTCGCATCAGCTTGTGGCAGTCCTGAACGGTCTTCGTTTGCGATTCTCTCATTCCGTGGATCTCCTCGTCGTGGCGCTTCTTCTCCTCCGCATTCTGCTTCCTCAGCTCGTCTATCTGTGCTTCCAACTTCCGTACACGCTGGCTCAGCCCATCGATAATATCACCACCGTCCCCATCCTGCGCCCCAGAGATCGGGACACCCCGTTCGCCCAGACGCTGCTTCTTGCGAGGAGGCTCAGTCGACGGTCCCAGCCCTGATCTAGGAGACCTAGTGAGGTTGGGTGCCAAGTTGACTTCTTCTTCTCCCTCTTCTTCTTCTTCTGATTTGGACTTCCCCTCCTCCTTCTTCTTGTTCCTCTTCTCCTCCTCCTCCTTCTTCTCATGGCAGTCGCGAATATGTCTCTGCAGATTATCCAGGCGAGGAAAACCGCGGGTGCTCCGCCGACAGTCCTCCCTGTTGCACTTGAAGGGTGCAGAATCCGCATGGACACTACTCTCATGACGTTGGAGGTCCCTCCGCGCGCCGAACCTTCTGTCGCACATGCGACATTCGTAGCCGCGCTCATGGCGCTTTTGGTGTGCCCTGAAATTTGAAATTTATCCCCCTTTAGTGGATACTTCTTAAGTGGATACTTTGGGAGAGACGAAAAAGGGGGTAAATACTGCTTAACCTACCTGAGTCTGGGCTCCGTCATGAACGACTTCCCACATCCTGGCTCGTTACAAGCCCAAGAGTTGCTTGAAGGCGCCCCGTGAGGAGATGGCGACGCGTATTGGGCGGGCATGATGGGAACGAAATGACGCGGTGACGCCACGCTCGCTGAAGCGGGCTGTGCTTCCGATGCTGTCGTTGCGGGCGGAGCAGCAAGCGTTGTTCCAGTAAGCCGCGAAGACCATGGGGACTCTAGATTGCCTCCAGATCCATAGTCCTCAGAGGCTCCGTTGCTTCCATAGAGATTGGCGATAGAATTGAAGTCCAGCGGATAATGTGAGTTCATCTGCTGATCCCCCGGAAGGACACTATAGGCAGAAGATGTGTCGAAAGGAGCCGATGGCATAGCATAGTCCTGCGGAAGGTAGGAGCCATCGCCAGAGTCGAAATCGAAGTTGAAGTCCTCCCCTAATGGAAACAAGCCACTGTCGTTCGCGTCCCAAGACCATGTCTCGTTGTTGCTGTCGCCCGGGGTGTAAAACATCCACGCATCTCCATAGATGACCAACAATGCCAGAGACACCTTCCCACCGCCAGAGCGCGGTCGCGCATGGGCAATGCCCAGCCGCGTCATCCCCCTTGGACTGGCGAACACTCTTGTCAGGAGGAGGAGGCGGAGGAGGAGGAGGAGAGTGAGTATTGTCTGGTAGGATTCGCAAAGGGGTGATTGGTCCATCTCACGTTTACGGCGTTTCTCGTCGATGTTTTCAATTTGGAATATCATCCAGACGATCCAATCATGGGCCCAAGTGCGAATTTGACTGCGTGTGCGTGAGTCGCCCAGGTTCCTCTGTGTCGTATCATTCCACATAGAGTTTTTCAACTCCTCGTAGAACTTTATGGATTCTAGCTTGGATGGGTCCTCCAGAATTGCGTACTTATCCCCGTAAATTATAGGAAGTATCCATACGGTTTGAGTGAGCGTCTGTTCGTTAATACGCTCTATTCGGGCCTCGAGATCCTTTCGCCAGTCATTTGTGAAAGCAAGTAAGTCTCTGTGTTCACAGAGGAAAGAAGCCAGTTCCCACAGGCCGCCATAAAAGGCCGGGCCTCGGGCCGGTAGTTTGGCCATGGTGTTTGAAAAGTAACTCTAGATCATGAGGTACAGTATCTGTCGACTCCACGAAGCAGACGAAGCCTTGGGAACCGATCCCTCCTTATATGCCCCGATATCCTCGGAGGCGCTGGAGGCTGAGTGAGGCCTCGTCCATTTGGCCTCTCACTTGTTTCTTTTTCCCTCCCCCGTGAGGCCAAAATGAACGAGGCCAAACAAAATCAGGCAACCATGCTCAAATGCATGCAACATCGAGGCCCAATCCATCCGCGGAGGGCCAACTCGAGACACCATTGGTCCGACAAATGTCATCCAGCCAACCAGCAGGTAAGACGGGCGCCTCATTTTTTTGGCCTCAGGTCAGATGCAATCGGGAGGGGAGAGATGGAGGCCTTATAAGGCTAGGCAGCATCGAATATGCATGTACCTCACTACGTAATTAACGTACACACATCCTATTAATATCTATGAAGTTCTTATAGTTATCAAGGAGGGCCGTTTGATGTACCTGCTCTATGTGAATCAAAGATACGGAAAGGCAATATCCACAATAGCAATAGATACATACACCCTAACCAATCAATACCATACTCGTTGACATTTCTAATCGTTAGCAGTAAGGTAGGCAAATGATATATCTAGTTAAGCATCTATCTATCTATCGACATAATAAGTTCCTCAAACACGCCGCGTATGTGATGCTCACCACACCTATATCCTGTCCAGATTATCATGGTATAGGATCGGCGGCAGGTAGTTGGGAAAGGGGACAAGAAAGAGAGTCTAAGATAAAACAAAGGGAGAGAGAACAAATAAGATCAGGGGAGATATCTATCTATCTACAAACTGAGAAGCAAGCAAGTCAGTCAGCCATCCACCCGGGCATATAGCAAAAACACACACACACGCACGCACGCAACAGGACTCGAACCGTGGAAAAGGGGAGGGGGAAGAAACAACCTTCCGTAAGTCGATTACGATCCAATTCAATGCCAGGAACTAACCTAACTGGATGGACGGACGACTGACCGCCTGCCTTCCCAAACTCATCTCGAACCCCCCCCTCTCTCTCTCTCACCCACCCAAAGGTCAAAACTGACTATTCCATTACAGAAACCATAAAATCTCGGCCTCACTCACTCACTCACTCACTCATTCGTCTCTTTTTCAGATGTTGCCTCAGAAGAGGGATGTATCACTTATACACTCCTAGGTTACACATACACGTACCAACATTAATCCTCCCCCTTTCCCTTTCCCCTTATCCGGCTCTCATCACAGTATCCAACCCATTCATTTCATTCCATACCATACCATTACCATTTACTCCTCGGGTTATTTCATCATTTTCATCACAAAAACTCTTCTTCTAAGAGCAAGCAAAAAAAAAAAACCAAGGTTTATCCATCTATGCATACATTCATCCCTTAGTTTGAATAAAAGCAAGTCAATAAATTTTCTTTATTGCGACAGAACCCCAACCCCTCACCCTACCCTGTTTGTCTCTCTCTCTCTCTCTCTCTCTCTGTGTGTGTGTGTGTGTGTGTGTGTGTGTGTGTCTCCCCCTTCTCTTTCCCGTTCGTTAAGAAAAAGAAGAAAAAGAAAAGAATTGAAATGTATTCGCTTTATGAACATCTATCAGCCTGGTTTCCTGTCCGAGTCGAAAGGCTAGCAATAGTAGCAGTAGGAGTAGTAGTAATAGTAGTCGGGTGATTATGTATTCTCCAATCAACGAGGACTCCGACTTCGTCGCCGTGTTCGACTCGACTCACGTCTGCCCCTTCTGCTGGACTCGAGGCTTCTATCTCTGTCCCTACGGTCCCGATCCCGATCCCGATCCCGATCCCGGTCGCGGTCACGGTCCCGTCGTGAGTTCGTGCTTCGATCCCTTCGACTGCGTCGGTCTCGATCGCGATCCCTATCACGGTCCTCATCTCTGTCTCTGTCCCGGTCACGCTCCCGATCCCGGTCACGCGTGGAGTAGCGGTCCGTAGATCGATGACGACTACGAGCTCGATCGCGGTCCCTCTCTCGATCCCTATCACGACTGCGCTCCCGGTCCCGATCACGGTCGCGGCGGCGGCTGGGACTTCTCGTCCTACTACGACGCCGGTCCCTCCGGTCATCCCTGTCCCTATCCTTGTCCCGGCGATCGTCCTTGTCACGGTCACGCTCGCGATACTTATCGACAGCTCTTCTGTCAGAGTCTCGGTCGCGATCACGGTCTCTGTCCCGGTCACGATCGCGATCCCTTGTGTCTCGTTCTCTCGTGCGATCACCGGGGCGATAACGATCAATCTCGTCAGGAGCTCTGGGCCTCTTAACTTCGGGCGAGCGCTCTCCGACACTGCGCCTGTCGTCCAGGCCCGGGACCGGTAATCCTTTTTCTCGAGCCTCGCGCTGTGCAGCCAAGTAAGCCTTGGCCTCCTGCTCGCGTCTCCTGATTTCCCCCTGCTTCCAAGCCTCTGCATCACTAATTTCAGGTTTGCTAGCAGTCTGGGGACGTGAACGAGACCGAGATTTATGCTCCCGCTCGCGAGGACGATCCTTTTCGCGATCTCTTTCCCGGTCCTTCTCACGATCCCGGCCGTGGTCCTGGTCACGGTGACTCTCTCTATCCCGACTGCGAGCACGCCGGGTGGATCGACTGCGCTCGCGGCGTTCAGGTCTCAGACGTGAGCGACTTCTGTCATGTCTCTCAGTTCGAGGGCGGGGGGAACGTGATCTGTCCCGATGACTATCTCTTCGATCAGAACGATGTCGAGAGCGACTACGGTCACGCTTGTCTCGGTCATCCTTAGCGCGAGACCGGCTGCGGTCCTTTCGTTCTGGCCTGTACCGATCTCGCGAGCGGCTCCTCCCCTTGCGTTCTGTCCTGGGTCTAGATCGGCTCCTGTCACGTTTATCGCGATCGGTTCGTACGCGCGAACGGCTACGAGGCCGTGCACCGGGACGGTAGAAGTCTCTATCTCTCTGAACGTCCCGCTCACGATCCCTAGACCGACTACGCTCTCTACGGTCTGATCGGTGCCGCGACCTACTGCGGTCTTTCCTCTCAGATTTGGCGCGTGATCGACTGCGCTCTCGAGCGCGCTCTCGTGGTTTGCGGTCATTCTCGCCTCGTGACCGATCGCGCGCATGTTTCGATGGGGCTGGGCTAGGCCGTCTCTCTTCCTTGATCTTAGCATCCTTGGACTCTTTCAAGTCCTTAGGTTTACTAGGTTCCGGATCTTTTGGAAGCTCCTTCGGTTCCTTCGAGGGTTTCGGAGCTTTGTTGTCTTTCAAATCCTTGACACTCTTCAATTCTTTCGCAGATTCTTTAGAGTCAGACTTCAGCAACTCTGGCACTTTCTTTGCATCTGAAGGCTTCGCAGAGTCGCGGCGGATGGGTTGGATCGCAGAGGCGGGCTTGGTCCTCCGGGGAGGAGGCACAAGAGCCTCGTCGATCTCGATTTCCGGCTGTTTGTCGTCGCCACTCTTCTTGCTCTCGCCCAACAGCTCCGCGAGAGCTTCTTGTTCGAGTCGTTCATGCTCCTCCTTGGAGAGTTGCTTTTCGAGATCTCCGGTTTTGCCACGATCCTTCTCGGCACGAGAATGATCCCGTCGGCGGCGGTCCCGACTGTCGCGTCGTCGGCTGCGGTCGCGGTCGCGGTCCTTATCTCGCGGTCGAGACCGATCTCTGGACCTGGATCTGCGGCGGCTGTCTCGGTCGTGATCCCTCTCCCGATCTCGTTGCTCCCTAGCCTTGCGACGCTCTTCTCGTTCTTTTTCTCGTTCGCGTTCGCGATCTTCTGCTTCTTTCTCGCGCTTGCGGCGTCTAGCATCGCGCTCTTCTTTGCGCTTCTCCTCAGCCTTTTCCAGCTCCTTCTCGCGCTCGCGTTCGCGCTTCTTCCGTTCCTCCTGCTCAATCTTACGCTTCTCCTCTATGATCTGTTCTTCCTTGGCCCTTAAATCTCTGCGGATCCGCTCGCGATCATGAAGTCGTTGAGTAGAGTCGGCGGCATATTGTTCGTCGGTCTTGGAGCCGAGAGCCTGTTCTTCTTTCGCGGCCTCGACACCAATTTCGGCTTGGCGCAATTGGCGCATGCGCGCTTCGATTGCTTCGACATCGATAAGTTGGTCAAGGACATCCCCGGCTTTCAGGTAGACGCCGGAGCGGTCGAGAGCGCCATCGATCAGGGCAGCAGCCTTGCGGCGATCCAGGGTAAGCAGTTGGGATGGGTTGCGCTCGATTTCCTGTTCGGCAACTTCGATAATAGACTTGGTCACCTGAGCTTCGTAGTCCTATTTACAGTAACAGGGTTAGCGTATACTCGGATGGGTAGTTATCTTTCGCGGTGGAATGTTGTGATACTCACACCCTGCTCGAACTTCTCCCATACTTGCTTGCGAATAGCATCGTAGCCACCCTTCTTCTTGAAGCTATGAGCCAGACCTTCAATCGCTGAGCGTGTTGCAGACGGTAATGGAAGGTCCGAGGCCTTGAATTTCCGAGCTACTAGAGTCGGAGCTCCAATGGGAGGAATAGGTGTTTGCTCAGTGGAGGCCATGGTAAACGGGCCCAGCAAAGGCCCTTCGGCCTTGAATCGGATGACCACCGGGATTTACTTTTGTCGCATCCGATGCACAGGATCTGAAAATGCCACAGGCTGGGTCGATCACGTTCTGAGTTTTGTTGGAAGGGACAATCACAATTAAATAGAAGCTACTTGAAGAAGTGGTGTTGTAACTTTAGAAGGTTCAATGTTGTAATGACTGTAGATGAAGATGGAGGATGGTGGATGGTGGATGGTGGATGGAGAGTGCCATCCTGCAGTGCATGCTTTTGGGGAATTTCCATAGTAGGGGTCCTTTTCGCGTTTGCTCCTGAAGGTGGTCCGTGCCTGTGCAACACCCCACCCCTGCTTTTAGCTTGACCTCAACCTTGGAACTCACATTTGAGAACCTCACTTCACAATCGCCAAACATCAGACACCAAAGCGTTACCTCAACCACGATCCGAGCCATTGTCGAATGCCGCCACGCCGACGACCTCGGAAGTACAAGTAAAAAACCTATAAACTGCCAATCACGGCCCTTCCCCCCTCATATCTGTCATAATGGTACACAGAGTGATTTTCTGGTCAGGCTTCGGTATGACTCCCAGCTCCCCCATACGACCACGCATCTCGCGCCCCTCAGGCGTCCGGAATGCCCATTGACTCCCCCGTAAGCTCCGAAGCTGACCATTGTTTGTTTTCTCTTTCTGCAGGCGTCGCCGTGAACTTCTGGCGACTCGGCCTCGAAATGCGACCCTTCTTCAACAAGCACGTTCTATGGACATACCCAGCATTCGCGTCGGTCGGTGGAGCTTTCGGTTACTGGCTACAGGGCGTGGATGACAGGCAACGAGAGATCTTGGAGGAGCGCAAACAGATCCTACTCGAGAAGAGAGCGAAGAGGGCAGCTCTTGATGCACAGAAAGCCGAGGCTTGAAGCGGCCGGCTGACTGCGAAGGGCGCATTGTACAAATAGAAGGCATTTACAGGACACGAGTTTGCGCTTTCAGATCAAGACTGTTCAAGAATTCACTGGCAACTTGCGAAGCGCACAGCATCAAATCCGCCATGTTCATGTCATTATCGCTCTGGTCATATTGAGGGCGTCCAGATTCTTTATGGTTGGTGGTGCTATTCGGAATATCCAGCCAGCACACTCCCCCACTGAACTCGTTACAAGTCTATGGGACTGTTTCTCCGCCTCTGGTCCCTCCCATTTCTAGCATCTCTTGTAATGGCTACCTTCCATTCAGCTCTTGGGAGGCCCACGCTTCTAGTTGGACTCCTCGAGTTTTCGGAGAAGGTCAGGTACCGATGTAGGCTGCACGCTCCCGAGCTCTGTGATGACTATTGAGAGAAACCTGTCGGGCGTGGTATCATACAGAAGCCGGAAGGTTTCCGCAGTGCATCTCTCGGGGTCGATCTCGTTGTATGTGAGAGAATCCGTGGAGACGCGCTCGGTGATGTTGATGGTCTCGCAGAGCGTCAGTACAGGTATGCCGACATCCATGGCCGTCAATGCCACATCACACGTGCCTGATTTGCTATACATAGACCCGTTGTTGAACATGGACTCAGCGGCGAGGATGATCTTGGAAGCTCGTTGGACATGCCACCTGAGCCCACCAAAGTCTCCACAATACGAAACTCGGATCCCCTCGGTCGTGAGCTCCTTTGCCAGGGCCTGACCTCTTTTATCGTAGGGGTCATCTATGATGATGACGGAGAACTTCTTCTGGTCGAGAGTGGCAGCATGCACGAGGGCACGTTCAACCGACGTGCTCCTGCCATATGTGAGGACGGTATCACCATTGTGGATCTGCTCGGCGGCTTTTTCAGTGATAACCAGGCCGGCCACACTGATGCGCTCTTGTATGAAATTATCTATACCAGCGCAGAGTTGCTTCTTTGCGTCTTGTTCCGCCACATCAGGGTCGATCTTGCTGACTTGTAGCTTCAACCACCGGATGGCATTACCCATAGCAAAGCACATAGGCCGACACGCAGTCAGGTAGTCGATCTGAGGGTTGAGGACGTGTGGGGTGAGATGTCTTGCTAATGTATTGCCTGGAGGGGTCGTGTATGAGTCAATGACCTAAGCGAATGTTAGATCCCAGATCGAGGGAGCGTATCGCTTCGGTGCCACATATGCATACCTTCTTGAACGCTAACAGTGTCGCCTTGAGTCGCGTAATGCTCTCGTCGATGGCGAACGTGGCCATCTGTTGTCCGAGTGCCAGCACTGTCGGATGTACGTCTTTGTCGGCTTGTGTCATGGGTAACCGTTTCGCCATAGATAGATGACTGAAACATTCGGGTATCGTAACCTTGGGCTCTAGTGGAGGAGACGGGGCAGCCCATTTGGACGCTACCGTCCTGGTTGCCAGTCCTGATCCGGCCATGGCAGATGCTTCTTGCTTGCCCTTCCCCTTGATGCCCTTCACTTCGCTCGCGGACGGGCCGAGTTGCCCTGGTGCTGATGATACTGCAGCCTCTCCCTTGGCAGTTTCTTTCGACTCCTTCTGCTGTGCGCGTCTCGCTGCCTTGGCTGCCTTTGCCTGTTGTTTCAATTGCGCGTTCGTGAGCTTGGGTGCGGTACCATCAGCTTCCTTCGTGTCGGCTTTCGGTTTGTTCTCCTTTTGCGCATTCGTTGTTGGTGTCTGCTCCTTTTCCGGCGTTGCTGCTGCTGGAGGAGCAGGCTGGGCCTCTGAAAGAGACCCCTCCTTCGCTGCTGACATGTTGACAATCAGACAGTATGGAAGTGTGACTCATAGGTCTTTGGGGGTGTTGCGATTGAGGAGATGGCCCTGGTGCGAAGGTAAAAGGTGGAAAGTTGTTCAGGGAGAAACAATGAGCGCTGATGAGGTCGGCAAGGAAGTTTTGCTCTGGCCTGAAGGGAATGCTGGATCCCTAGAACTGAACAAGAGAATTAGAACTGGACAAGAGAATACCTAGTTTGACTTGCAGGATATTTACCCTACACCCTCAAGAATTCCCCAAGAATCACACACTGAAGTTGGTGTTCACACGATTGACTCATAATTTCAACGTGGGGTCCAATCGAACATTTTTTGGTAGCGCAATGAAAAGCCACCTCTTGCGCCGGATCGCAAAGCGGCGACAGGGATCATTGACCTGAGCTGATCCCCATGCACGCCAATGCACGGTCCACAACTTTCAGCCACACTTCAAGCCACACTCTGCAGCCAATTCCTGACCCCCAAGTCCTGGCCTGACCCCCATATACCCCCCAAACACTGTATGACCCCCACGAACATTCGATCCCCATGGTGCCCCCATATTGCCCCCATATTGCCCCTCCTTTCGCTATGACATGGAAGTATTCCCCAGATAGAGACAGACAATATCGGGCCTGTGGATATACATGTGAGTGGAATACGCTGATGGACTTCATTGAATCAGCCAATTCTTCTGCCTAGAAACAACGGGTAGGAGGAAAATGTTGTCCAGCCGACACCTATCCGACCCCCCCTTTTAATAAGTCACACCAGCTTGCACCCCCATCTCACTGGTAAGATGTACCTGTCCGAAGAGAGCGACAAGAGCCATAGCGACCCCGCCCTCTGGGATGATGAGCTCTTTCGACCTTAGCAGCCTCTCATGATTTCTCCAGCTCAACCGTAGGTACCTTGTAACTCCCTCTCTTCTCTTCCTGTATATAATTCCTTACTCTTCCTCGATCTCAGAATTTCAATCAGTTCTACGATACCCTACTTCCGTAGTCAGCCATACTTTGTCCCCCTTACATGAGGCATAACAAGCAAGCTTCCACACCATGTCAGCCAGACACTTCATCAACGACCCCACCCTGCTGGTAAACTCGGCTCTCGAGAGCCTGACGCAGACCAATCCCTCCGTAGCCCTGGACGCCGCCAATAAGATCGTCTACCGGCGGCCCAGTAACAATGGCAGCAAGCCGGCCGAGGTCTCCATCATCAGCGGCGGCGGTAGCGGCCACGAGCCGAGCTTCGGGGCCTTCGTCGGCTCGGGCCTGCTCTCGGCCGCCGTGGCCGGCACCATCTTCGCATCGCCCAGCGCCGAGCAGGTACGCAAGGCCATCATGTCGCGGGTCGACACCGATCGCGGCGTCCTCGTCACCGTCATGAACTACACCGGCGACGTGCTGAACTTCGGCATGGCCGTCGAGAAGGCCAAGGCCGCCGGCCTCGCGGTCGAGATGCTGGTCGTCGGCGACGACGTCGGCGTCGGGAGGGCAAAAGGCGGCAAGGTCGGGCGGCGAGGCATCGCCGGCACGGTGCTTGTGCACAAGATCTCCGGCGCCCTGGCCGCGCAGGGCGGCACGCTCGAGCAGGTCCACAAGGTCGCCCGGCTCACAGCCGAGAACCTCGTTAGCGTCGGGGCCAGCCTCGATCACGTCCACGTGCCCGGGAGAAACCCCGTGTCATCTAATGGCCTGGCTCCCGGCGAGGTCGAAATCGGCATGGGGATCCACAACGAGGCCGGATCGGGGAGGGCCGTCGTCGAGCTACCCGAGCTCGTGAGCAGGATGCTCTCGCAGCTACTAGACCAGGAAGACAAGGACCGGGCATTCCTGAACATCAACTCGAATGAGGTCGTCCTCCTGGTGAACAACCTCGGGGGCGTGAGCGCGCTGGAGCTAGGCGGCATCACGGCCGAGGTCGTCAAGCAGCTGGGTCAGTGGGGGATCGAGCCCGTCCGGATCCTGAGCGGGACCTATATGACGAGTCTGAACGGGCTAGGCTTCAGCATCTCGCTGCTGAACGTGGTGAACACGGATATCGGCGGTCCCAGCATGATCCAGCTGCTCGACTCCCCCTGCGAGGCTACGGGCTGGGCCGCGCCCATCTCCAAGAACACCTGGGAGGCTAAGAACAAGAACACGAGGGAGGACATCTCGAGCTCAGACGAGAACATCAAGCCCAGCGGACTCAAGGTTGACTCGAAGAAGCTGATCGCCTCCCTGACGTCCGGACTCGAGGCCCTTATCGCCGTCGAGCCCGAAGTCACCAGATTTGATACCGTGGTGGGAGACGGCGACTGTGGTATCGGGTTGAAGCGTGGTGCCGAAGGTACGTTTCCTCCCATTCCCCACGCATGATTTTCATCTTCATCAACCAAACCCCGAACCAATATTCCCTTATACTGACTTCCCAAAAAACAAAAACAGCCGTCCTCCAGCACCTCAAGAGCTCGACCGGCAGCGGCGACGCCGTCGTCGACGTGGCGCGGATCGTGCCCATCGTCGAGACCGCCATGGACGGCACCTCGGGGGCGCTCTTCGCCATCTTCCTCAACGCGCTCGTGCACGCGCTGCGGGGCCTGGCGGGCGGCGACTCCGAGGCCACGCCCGAGATCTGGGCCGGCGCCCTGCGGCAGAGCTGCGACGCGCTGTCGCGGTACACGCCGGCGCGGCCCGGCGACCGCACCCTCGTCGACGCCCTGTACCCGTTCGTCGAGGTCCTGGGCGCCACGGGCGACGTCAAGAAGGCGGCCGAGGCGTCGAGGCGCGCCGCCGAGGGCACCAAGGGCATGGCGGCGAGCCTCGGGCGCGCCGTGTACGTCGGCGGCTCCGGGTTCGAGGAGGTGCCGGACCCGGGCGCTTGGGGGCTGGCTTGCTTCTTCATGGGGCTTGCGGGGGTGGCAGCGGAGGAGGAGGGCTGGGAAGCGGTATGAATGAGTATGATGGTGGTGATGGTTACATATGCGTGTATGGATGGATGTCCCTAATGAACTACTTAGTTAAATTTTTTTCTTTCTGTTTACGAAGTGAAATTGCTGTATATTTTTCCCCTTTTTCCTATATTAATAATATTTTTGTTTGGAAAGAATAGAATATGGTGTACATCAGGTAGTTTTTTCCCTCCATTTACGCAAGTATAATAATAAATCGCTAGGTTGCACAAAATCTTCTCTTAACCATGATGGGATGGTTGTGTATATAATAGGGCAATAAGCTCAGGAGACCAGGTAGGACACAGTGTTTTTCAAAACTAGTCGAGATCCCTGGATACTTATTTACCTTCAGCCCAGACTTGCCTCCATTATCGGTAAGTACCTATCGAAAATATCGGGTGGTAAGGTTGAGTCCCAGCAAGGTAGCATCGTAAAGTGTAGGATAGGGTAGGGGAACACCGCGAGAAGCAGATGTTGGCTTCTCAAGAACCCTCTCGCGTATGAAAAGGTTCGCTTCGGCCAATTCTGGATTATGCGCTCGGGTGCTCGACTTGAACATTGGACCTATATGTCGTCTCTTTGCAATATCGCCACGCTTCAGTTTGTTCTCATAGCTGCTCGTGAATGCATACGTTTATTCAGGTATCTATTGCCATCCCATCGCAATGATCGCCTCCGACGGCGCCCTGTATTGCGTTTCTGAGAGGACCTGCTTCTGCCCAGCATCATCGCTGGTATAGCTGCGCGTCGATCAGGACATGCAGCTTTTGCTGATAGGGCCACGAGTCCAGCCTAGCATGTGCATCGATATCCACGCCAAGGTCATTTGGTACGCCGTTTTTTGACAATTATGTTCGTCTTTCTGTCTCGACACTTCAACGCCTTTAACCCCTTTAGCTCAGAAGTACCAAAATGACCGAATCTCCTCTGAGGAACCTATAGCAAATCCAGTCAGTCGATTCCATTACTGCCCTGTGACTTCCGTTGAGGAGGGGGGAAAGGACACCATACATCTTGCTGATAAACCGGTCCTTGTTCACGGGTCTTCCCTTCTTGCCATTGGACAGCCGGGGGGTCTCGGTCCACATCTCCTTCACATTCTCGAGAACCATGTTGCAATGTCTGTCGAACGCCTTGACGCGGGCGAGGAGCTTGCGGTTGTTGCGGATGGAGATGAGGACTTGTGTGTGGCTCCGCACGGCGGTCTGGAGGATAGACAGGGGACCCGCGCTGAACTCGTGTTCTTCGAGAAGTGATACCTCATATTCCCTATTTGGGCTCGTGTCAGCAGGGTCCGACTAAGAGCTGACCGAAAGAGCAAGTAGAATTGCGGAAAGGGGAGGTTGGGTCGGGGGGATGCGATCGGTCGCATACGTTAATTCGTTTCGCGGCTTCGTGAGAAGCTCCCTGGAAGAAAATTGTTAGCATGTTGTCCATGATATTGGGGGGTGTAGAGCGGCCATACTGAATCTTTGTGTCGGCCATCTTGATTCGCACGTCGGGGTTCTTATTGACGATGCAGGCAAGAGATGTCGGCAAGGCTGAAGAAGTGTCTTGGTAGCTCAGAGCAATGATAAAAAGTCGCGGTGACGGTTGGGGGCCAAAAAGAGAGATCTGATTGGTTGCCGACCCTTACAAGCACAGCTGGAGTAGATTGGATAGCTGGAGCTCCGGGAAGCCGTGCGGAGCCAGTCTGCCAGTATGGACCCCAAGCACCAAGCCTGCAAGCTTCTGCCGCAGTCAGAATTTTGGGGCCAAGAGACGGCGCTAATGAAGCAGCAGCAAACTACTCCGTACAACAATTTATTACCAAAAGCACGACCTCGGGAGATCAGCTGTCGGTAGCTTGCTTCTACACATTCTCTTCTAAACCCGATAACAAACCCAGGGACAAGGTCTCTCGATGCGCAACCCTATAATACTCTGTGCGCATCGAGGTCTCTAGACGGATTAGATGTCTTTCAGATTATTTGCTTGTCGAGCTGGACCGGCAGCTCGTGCTGCTTCCTCTTGCCGCAGTGCCAGCTTTACCATGCCTCTGAGAGCGAAAATCCTAGACCCCAGAGCCACCCAGCGAGCTCAGGTATGCCCAATGCCGACTTTCCCACCCTTGATCTTCAAACTAATATGTGGATGATCGCATCAGATGCACGCCGGTATCGACAAGGACCCCGTTACGGAGACTATCAAGGAGCTGCCGGGAGACGAACCCGAGGATGTACTTTTCGGCAACCTGTACGGCCTGCGCACCATCGAACTGAACCGGCCCTACAAGCTCAACGCCCTCAACGCGTCCATGATTCGAAAGATATTCCCCCGTCTTGTTGAATGGGAAAAGTCGGATATGGCCAATGTCGTTGTCATGAAGGGCGCCGGCGACAAGGCGTTCTGCGCTGGTGGCGACGTCGCTACTTTAGCTCTGCAAAACAAGGAGGGGCCCGAAGGCCAGAAGAAGTCCAACGACTACTTTGCGCTGGAGTACAAGCTGGATCATTATATCTCCACTTACAAGACACCATATATCGCATTCATGGATGGTATCACCATGGGCGGTGGTGTCGGGCTCAGTATTCATGCCCCCTTCCGGATAGCAACAGAGAGGACAATGTTCGCCATGCCAGAGACGACCATTGGCTTCTTTCCAGACGTCGGTGCTTCCTTCTTCCTGCCTAGATTGGCTGGCTCCGTGGGTACCTATCTCGCCTTGACGAGCGAACGTTTGAGGGGTGCCAATGTCTTTTACTCGGGTATCGCCACTCATTACTTGCATTCGACGAGTTTACCCAACCTCGAATCGCGTCTCGCAGAGTTGCGATTCAAAGACTACTACACCATGGAGGAACGCTTAGCCGTCATCGAGATGACCATCGAGGAGTATGCCACCGGTCTGCCACCGCAGGAGCCTATTTTGATTCGCGGTGAGCTGAGGAAGGCGATCGACCGCTGCTTCAGCAAGAACACCATCTCTGAGATAATTGCCGCCCTAGGGAGGGAAGACGGTCCCACCAGAGCTTGGGCTGAGAAGACGATAGAGACCCTGCATCAAAGATCACCGACGTCTGTAAACGTGGCCTTGAAGCAGATGCGGGTGGCGCGCGACTGGTCAATCAAGGAGACTTTCCAAAGAGAACACCAAATTGCCTCAAAATTCATGAAACATCCTGATTTCGTCGAGGGTGTCTCGGTGCAGGTGATTTCGAAAGAGAAGCCTAAGCCCAAGCCCAAGTGGCAGCCAGCAACTTTGGAGGATGTCGAGCCAGGCACCGATATTGCCGAGCCCTTCTTCAAGGTGACGCCAGACCCGCCCAAATTGAAAGTGGTCACGGACCGTGACTATTTCGACTACCCATACACGTCGTTTGGTGTGCCGTCAGAACGGGACATAGAACTCGCTGTACTGGGGGGCAAGAAGACGCCGCACGAGATCGTTCAACATTTTGTCAATCTGAAGAAGGGCAGACAAGGCATAAAGAAGATTGTGGAGGAGGTTGTGTCTAGGAAGACTGCTTTGGACAGTGATGGCAAGGCCACGTGGGTATACGAGAAAGAGTAATACTATCCTAGATACCTTGCGTAGGGTATGTGTGAGATATCGGGTCATAATGTACAATAGAAAGAAGTCTGATATTCGGCTTCGTGTATATATGAGATAAGTCTTTAGAACATTCCATCCGGGCTTGTGGTTAAATGATTCCAGAATATGGCAAACTCTGTTCACGGTCGCATCGCGGTTTGTCAGAGTCCTGCAAGGGGGGGTTGCCTGGCTACAATTCACATGGTCATCAATTGGACGAATGCTCGAAAAGGGGGGTATGGATAGGAACCGGCATCCTTTATGTTTGAGTCATACTCTTTAAGTTGATAGAAGAAAATATGGGCCCCAATCGGAAGGCCGGCGGATATAAATACCAGCCCGGCTCGCCCCTCATCCAAGGAAAGGTTGAGAAAAGTGCAGCAGTCTTTGTTCTTGTTTGCTGGTCTACTAGAAGTTCGACTCTGGTGCTGATTTCTTCCTCCCAAATTGCCGAGGATTTGATAGGACGCGCCGAGAATCAGCCCCTCTTAACGCCGATAGGAGCTTCATGGTCCGTGCACACAGCGCACCCTACTGCGTACGGGCGGCCCCACCTCTGGAGGTAATCGCCGTGTTGGTCCATGCTTCCATCCCCAAAAAGCCGATGCGTCTCCCAGCCACCCGCTAGATCGCCCGATGTGACGTCTTGTAGTGGGGACAGCACGCCCTTGAAGCATTTTCCAACGCGCTTTTGGGCAACCTCGAAGCTGTGAGCGCGAAGTCTCCACTGAAAGTCTCCACTGAACACCAACGCGTTGCCCATGGTACTTCGTTTCGCTAAATAATCTCTGCATCCTGACTTGTACCTCCGACGCTCCTCCACACACCTCTCGTATCCCTCTCTCGACATCGAGCTCGCGACATTGTCAATTGCATTGGAAGCGAGCGTACTGTGTACGCACTTTCCGTCTTTCTTTTGGTAATTGGTAGTTCCTCCACATCGGATTGTTTTTTGGCGGATTCTTTCCTCTCTTTGCCCTCGACATTAACCTTCCAAGTCGGACTCGGACTCAAAACATAAACGTCAACACCAACACCAACACGCGTACACTACGACCTCACGACCATGCCATGATTATAGGACGAACCAGTGAATACAAAGATCTGCGAAGAATCAGAGAAGGAAGGAGCAATTGAAACATACTTCCAATTTACTAATCTCGTCCAATAAGAATTGTGTAATTCTTCCATCGATTGAAGTTTCCTCCGAGCTTCTCGGGCAATCATGGCAAACAACACCGCCTCTTGGGGCACTCCTCCCCCAGAGAGTATCGGAACCGGACCTCAATCACGCGTAATGGGGTGTATGACCTCCCACATCTGATAACCTGGAAGGTATTCCTAGTGGCTAACTAATTTCTTTACAGTGAAAGTCCACTACACATTCGATAAAGACGGTCAAGAGCGATGCCTCGCGCGATGGCCGCAAGCTCTTCAGATACAAGCAATACCGGTAGACGAGCAGATTTCGATTGGGGTTGTGGACCTTAGAATATGTCTACAGGCAGTTGCTCAGTGCAGTCCAGAGATCACGTCAGATGGTGCAAGAGACTTCGTCGTATATGCTTTCGATTACTCCGAGCCCGACACACCCCTGACTGGCCAAGGCATGCTCTCGTGGTGTACGGAAAGGCCACATGGTCTGCCTGAATACCCACCCCAAATGGTCATCGGCCGTGTGACCAAAAACTTGCTTGCCATTTTTGGCAATGGAATCAAGGAAACTCTGGAAGTCAGACTGAAACTAACGGCAGTGGCGAAGAACAATCAAAACAATACAGCGCCTCATCATAACACCAACCACGAACGACCGCCTCCGCCCCTACAAAGGTCTGGCTCGGCCATGTCCGAGAACACTGAGTGGAAATCGCTGGTACAGGGCAACCCAGGTTTGAGCCATACAGCCAGAGGCCCCGGGATGGGTCCTTCTCCGGCGGCACCTGAACCCATTAGACCCTTCAACTCGGCTTACGAAGTGAGGCATGACATCCCACCTCAACGCCCCCAAGGCCCGCCGCAAGCACCGTCGAGCCGCCCCGCATCGAGAGGTCCGTTTCCGATGGAGCAACGTGGCTCGAATGCTAGTCAGGCTGGTGTACCCCTTGCTGCGAAACCAACTCCACCGCCTGAGGAGCCCGGCACAACGCAAGCCCCGGTTAAGATCAGCAAGCCACAATCGCGGCCAGCATCCAGAGCATCTTGTCGTGCTCCCACTGGGCGGCCCCGAGGACGACCACGCAAGAAACCCGCTGGAAACGAAGGAGGTAGTACCTCTGGCTACGAGGAGGGCACCGACGCGGATGAGGCACCCAGGGCTAAGAAGAGGGTCAAGACTACTGCGGTCGAGCGAAACAACAGTGCTACGTTTGGCTCTGCGCCTGATTCCCTTCGAGTAGCTGCCAGTACCGCAGGATCCCTTCGCAACTTCCGGCCGATCGGTACTCCTGGCGATGCCCCCGGTGGCGACCACCTTCAGGAGGTTCCCCGGGCCCCAACACCAGTGCCAGTGCCTGAACTCCGCATGCCAGGCCGAGCTAATACGAGACCTGTTGCACCAAGTGCTCTACGGCGCGAATCCAGCACCGGGTCAGGAATGGAAGGTTCTTTTGAATCATCGCACTACTATGAGGCCAACTGTTCAATGTCACAGGCTCTGGACGCTCGATCACCTTTTGCCACCGCCCCCTCGCCCTACAGTGATGAGGCCAGCCCGGCTGACATAAGCTCGTCGCCTCCGGTTCCGAGGTCGGCTAGATACAGTGTCCGATCTAGCCCAGCCCCGTCGAGTCCTCTCTTACCCCCGCTGCCCATGCCAATGTCACAACCAGATTCAGGTTTCATGAGTGGGAGCCTGGCAGACAGCTGTGTAGATGAGACCATTGATCAAGCACTTGGAGAAGCTTCGAAGCCGGAGCCTGCAAAGGAAAAGCCGAAACCGAAACCAAGAGCCAGACGAAAGCCAGCACCGAAGAAGCAAGCGACTAAGTCATCTCAAGCGCCTACGCCACCAATATCTTCAGGAACCCTTCAAGGACCTATCCTGCCGCAGAATCATCAAAGCAAACAGGGGCCTTCCGGACACCTTGGAGTACCCATTTATCATCATGGGCTTCAGATTGAAACGGTACAGCCTGGTCCGCCCGAGCTACTGCCACAAACCTCGATATATAAACGGCCTGGTTACGACAGAAAAAAGAGATCATCGGCTGCGGCGATTGCCCCATCCCAACCATCTCCGGCTCCCACGGCCCGGTCAGAACCTGCACCTACACCTATGGATGTGCAGATCAATCTCCCACCGCCGAGCCCTGTCGAAGAGCTTGCAGCTGGAACAATAGGCCCAGCCCCAATCGAAACCCTGCAGGCTACGTTTCCTCCACCCATGCCTGTTGAGGTACAGTATACTGAGCTTCCAACGCCTGTGCCTGTCGATGGACCACGTCCTACACTTCCAGTACCAGCGGACCGCGCAGTAATGGGACCGAGTCTACCTGCCTCTACAACTGTCGACGCATCGTACTCTACTCTGCCATTACCTACGCCTGGCGAAGAACGAGAGCCCAGTCTACTACCGACACCCATCGAAGAGCAGCCAGATGCTAGTTTCATGCACCTATCAGAGTTTAGCCCCGAGGAGCTCGCTAGATTTGAGGCCGCATTGATGGCTGAAACTGATAGGGAACATCAACAATGTGCCGACTCTGTGGACAGTGGTAGTCAATCATTCACTTCGGCTGGTTTTGGTCTGGTCGATGCAGTGGCAGGCGCCCCGACATGCAGTGTGGAACCACCCACGGGGGCCGCACCCACACTGTATCAGGAAGCTTCTGCAGAACCAGAACTCCCACCAGTCCCCGCAAGCGATCCTGTCATTTCTCAGTTGACGTTTCCGGTACCTGCTTCGGAACCGGCTCATCCCCAGACAGACTTCCCCGAAGAGCCCGTCCCGAACAGGACAAGCAAGAACTGGGCCAAGAAGCAAACCATCAAGCAAAAACTAGAGCAGGCTATCATCTCAGGCGAGATGCCCCAATTTTGTAATAACTGTGGGGCTCTCGAAACACCGACATGGCGCAAGATATGGAAGCAAGACCGCAAAGGTGTCCCCGAATATCACGAGTATTCCGAGAAGCCTGGTCATGTTACTGCGATCAAGGTCCTTTCTCGGGATGAGAACGACCGGCCTACTGCGTACGAGATGATCAAGAAGTCACTGGGACCGAAGGATGACAAATCTCAATGGAATCAAGTTCTACTTTGCAATCGTAGGTTTTGTCGATCATATTTGGAGACTTGGGTTACTGACTATCTGCAACAGCATGTGGCATCTGGTTTTCAAAGTTCAGATCCCATCGACCGCCGGAGAAGTGGGAAAAGGATCAGGATCGGCTCAACCAACCACGAAGAAAGAGAACCGGGGGCGGCGCACCCTCACGGTCGAAGAAGGCTCGCACGAAAAGTGATGCCCAGTCAAATCTTACGTCAGAGGCTTGTGCACCGACGGATCCCTTTGGACCGTTGGAGAGTTCCATGTCGCCTAAAGACGCAACTAGCAACGCATTTGATCGAGAGCGATTCGGGGACAACATCTCAGAGAAGGGATCAGGCAAGGGGCGTCAACGTGTTAAGGCCGTCGTTGAATGTCAAGGCTCAACTCACTCTAGAGGGTCTGGCACACCTGCGAGCCCCATCACCCTGGACGATGGGCTTGGTGGGACTAGAAGAGTACTATTTCCATCGCCGAGGAAAGATGGCGAGCAGAGGGCTCTAGGCGAGGTAGCGGTTAACATCGTGCAGACTCCACCAGACCCTAACCATCCAAAGAGCGCGGACAAGGAGAACACCAACGTAACAGATCAGACACAGAAGATGGACGAGGATGATTTCGCCGATCTCTTCGGAACCCCATTCCGGCCATCTACGCCACCTCCCAAATCTGCTAGTAGCGGCGCCTTCAAGACTCCAACTCGAGCAACCCCAAGCCATCGACCTGTTACCAGAAGTGTAACGAAGTCGAGGCGCTCAGAGCGATCCATAACCTCGCCGAGCCAGCTCCTCGACCTAAATGTCACCCCGTCGCGCACCCCGACGGCCCGGACACCGCGCTCGGTCCTGCGATCCGACCGTCGATCGCCGCGTTCCCTGCTCCCCTCGAGCTTCCTCGACGAACAGTCTTTCGAGTCGCCGCTGACCCGGTCCATTAACCAACTACTCTCGGAAGCAGACAGCTTCGTCATGCCCCCGTCGCCAGCCCGCTTCCGCGGCCCGGCAGGTTCCTCAGGTCACCCCTATCATCGTCGCATGGCCCGGTTGCAGATCGACTTCGACAGCCTGCCAAACTGGGACAGCGACGAAATACAACGACGACTTGAGACTCAGCACTACGACTTTGGTAACCTGCTGTCTACTGACGGGCTCTTGCCCAACTCTCCGCCTGCCCTCCTCAAGCATTATAATACGCAACAGCAGCATTCTGGCCTCCCGCCGCCTGTTTTCGGAATTGGAACTGAAGCCAATACTCTGAATGCGAACGGCGTCGTTTACAACAACAGCAACAACAACAATCTTAATGGTGACGGCGCTGCGGGTAATTGGGGTCCGCTTAACACTGCTGCTTCTGCTTCTGCTGCTACTGGTGGTGATAAACACCAACAGACGAAGGAGCGCGGTCAGGGGCTTAGATGAGATGAGAGATCATGCATAGCGGAGACTTTTTTATTTATTTTTTTAAATTGCTCGACTTGCATGGTGCTTGGGAGAGCACACACGGAACGAGTTTTGAGCGTTGAATGAATTACAATACCCTGAGCATGTTGGAAGACGCGGTGGAAGATTTGAGGAGGTGGAAGCTAGATGCATACATGCATTGAATGATGGGATGGCGTCGACTTCAAGTCTCCATTGATGGAATAAACAAACAAAACATACCCAATGTCATTTTATGGTTTCTTTTTTTCTTTCGTGCTAAGGAAGCACGGAAGGAAAGGAATAAAGTTTCTGTTCTAGTATTGTTTGTTCCAGGGCTCTGATTCTTGCCATCGGTTTAATTTTTTTCCGCTTCTGCTATCGGTGTTATTGTGTCGATTCAGTACCTAGGTATGGTACATCCAGGTATACGTGCATTAATACCTCCGTACCTACTTACTTAACTTAGGACGTATGGTCTTTAGGTATGCCCGCCCGACAAAATGGCCTGGGATAGGAGAGGGTAGAGTATGGAAAGAAGTGGCATAGAAGAAGATAAGAACAGGCGGCGCGCGACGTTCTTGGAGCCAAGCCAAGCCCAGGGAGTTAACTAGTTTTTTCTGTGTTGTGATTCATTTGGAGGTTTGACTACCTACCTACATTAGGTAATTGTAGGTATGAATGTAGGTATGAATGAATGAATGGACGGATGGACGGATGGATAGACGGACGGACGGGCGAAGAGATTTGATAAACTCTAATGTGGCAAACCTGGGAAACGTTAGTTAAGTTTATATCTAATGAAATAAATGAAATAAATAAATTACCCTGGACCGACTGCGCCAGAAGAACACGGAGAGAACTTGTTTCTTCTCTATGTTGCGTTGTCTCTTGAATTTTTTTAGGTTGATTTCTGATTTTTTTTTTAAAAAAAAATTTTATCTGCTTGTTGTGATATTGTATCGTGGGTTATGGTGATAGCGATGATAAAGTGTATCCAAGGGAGTGAGAAGGGGTTGTCGGTCTGTGTTTGGTAAAAGGGAAAGGGGGAAAAAAGGGGGGGAGAAGGGTGGATTTTGGAAAAGAAAGGGGGAGAAGGGGAGAAGGGTTATTATATGGAAAGAAAGGAAAGGGAAGTGAAGAACAATAAAGGAATGGTTTGGTCGTTATTGAGAGGAAAGGGATGTTTTAGGGGGGAAGGGAGGGGGGGTGAGACATAGGCTAACCAGACCAGAGCAGATGAGTGAGATGGGGTGGGTGGGTAGGTAGATCTACTGAGTAGAATTAGGTAGTCAGGGAACGATGAGTTTCTTCTTCTTTTTTTCCTTCTATCTCTATCTCTATCTCTATCTCTGTCTTGTCTCTTTAAAACCCCAAGAACTCTCCCCGTCTCGTCTGCCCGTTTTCCTCCTCTTCCTCCTCCTCCTCATCCTCCTTGGCGGTGGTGGTGGCCTCATCTCAGTCGAGCTAGCATTGAGGCGTGATATGGCCCTCGACTCGATACACGTTCTTCCTCGCCTCACTCACCTACCCTCTTTTTCTCTCGTTCTTCCTCTGATCATCCAACTCGTTTACTCATCATCTCCCATTCGAACCTGCCTGCTTGGTAGACGGGATCATTACTCATCCCTGAGCGTCCTCCAGCCCTTGAAGCTTGCTTGAGGAAGTTTGACATTGGGGGCGGGGGTTCTCTGTTGGTTGTCGACCATAGTGTGATCTCTCCCTGGTACCCGTTGAGCAAGAAGAGTCGACGTTGCTTTGAGTCCCTGTGTCTTCTTGTCAGGCAGGCTAAGTAAGGGGGAAATGAGGTGTGGGTATACTTCCTTCATCATACACCATGGAGACCCTTCGACTCATTACTACTATTTATATCATAATATATGAGAGATCCCAACCCTGTCCATGAATGGAGGATGGACCACGTCGTCCGACTGCCCTACGGTCGACTGACAGCAGTATCTCGCCCCTCTAGGTCGTTCGAGGCGGTAATTGCACCAGTCATGGATTCCTGAAAAAAAAAAAAGGGGGGGGGCGGGGGGGGGGGGGGGGGGGGGGGGGGGGGGGGACCAAGTACGACCTGATAGCTTCAAATTTATTACTCAAAGCAGAGCGATGTCCAAATCCACTTTTTATAACGTTTTCGTTGAGTCCTTTCTGCACGCTCATATGAGCTGGCACGCGCAATCCAGGGGCACACGTCCGCCGTTGAAATGTCTACTGTGAAATCAACAACCGTCCGCGCCAATCAATGCCGTTCACCAGGACGTCGTCCCCTAAAGCGTCATCATGCCTAGGTTAGTCTAGGCCAGTCCGTGAAGACCTAGGCAAGCCCCTGATTGAATCCAAGGGGAGGTAACCCCCCCGAGGAGCCAATGGCTCATTGGCCTCGTAACGAGGTACATCAACCAATCTCCTCACCATTCTCTCAGGGTGAGTAGATAACCTCACTCCGCCAACATTTATCCAGGAGAACAATGCGCGCCGTCGACTACGTAGTATCTATCCTCCTATCCTCTTACGCCAACGAGGCCTCTCCTCCTCCTCCTCCCCTATAACCTACACATCGATCAACCCCTGAAGATGAGAGCCGGATTTAGGAAACCGGGATCGTGTGTTCTCCTGCGAACATGAGCCAGCCTTTCAGGTTCCTCTTCTGCGTTCCATCATTGGCTTGAGGTTCGCGCGCGCAGGAAGAAATTATCGGCCTCGCGTCGGCGGCAGCGGCACCTCCTCCTCCTCAGCCTGGGCGTAGCTCGCTGGCTGGCTGCCTAATGGAAGATCATAGCTTAGCAGATGAGGAATCGTACTTCTGTCAGCGAAGGGGCATAGATAGAGAGAGAGAGGGAGATAGATAGAGAGGGGGGGCGCTTCGATTCGCTCAATGCCCTCGCGGGCATCCCGCGCTGCTGCTTGCTGTCTTGTTTTTACCTCCTGTGCCTCTTGAAAGCATGATTCATGCCATCACTGAGGTTAACATCATCCACTCCGCAGCGGACGTTTCCATCCTTCCTGAAGAGCGTGCGGTCGGTGGCGAATGAGAACCGGTGGAATCGCATGTAGTAAATAGATAACTAAGGTGAGTGGCAGAAGCGAAGCCAGACCGGGGCGTTTCCCGCTCGTAAAATCCGCGGGGCGTCGCCGGCGAAAAACATTCGACGATGAATGAATCATGGAACGGATCCGAATGACTGGCATAATACCTTTTGATACGTTACCTCGGCTTGGTCGTTTGAGCGGTGAGAGAGAGTGTGTGCATCATACGCATGATCAGAGAGGTCATGGCCATCGTGAGCCAATGTCAGCAATTCGGGACGATGGCGGACAGATACTGCTTTTACGGCGCAGGGAGAGGCAAAAAATGAACAGGAGCATACATAGATCATCTAATATGTGGCTGTGTCAATATTCTTTCCCCCCCCCTTCCCGTTTATATCTTTTCGTCATCTGTCCTCACTCACATATCTATGTAGACTCTGTTAATAAAGTAAGGGTAATAAGAAGTGTCACGTAACAATCGACAAGTCCATGTAACCTTAGGAACGGGCCGACGATCGTCCAGAGATTTAGCCGAAAATGGGGAAGTCAGGAAACAGGGCTGAGTCTGATGATTATTATGATGATGACCTCGACTCTGCTGACCGACGACGTGGGAAGTATACCTTACCTAGGTATGGCAAGTTATGGTCATCTGTCAGCAAAACCATTCGTTCGTTCCCAATTGCAGGACGGGTGTAAATATCTACCTAGGTGTGGTGGTAGGTGTGCAACGAGACTTCACCCCCCCCCCCCCCCCCCCCCCCCCGGGTGATGAGACAGAACCTCGATATAGAGGTATGTATGTATGTATGGTGAAATCGAGGTGAGAAGAGATGAGAAAGCTTGTGCCGCACTGCCGCCGCGTTGAAATCAGAACCGGGGGGGGCACAGCACAGGGGGGGGGGGAAACGTCACACCCGAAATGCATACATCCCTACTTATTTATGTAGGTACCCTGGTCCAACCCACAGAATCGAAAAATAAAACCCCTTTCGGCTTGGGGCCGAATGCCACATTTAGGAGCTTTTCCCCTGGTCTCTGGTCCCTGGCGCCTGGTTCTCTTATTACCGAGTACGTACGGAGTATCTGCTTTTTTATTTTATTATGCTGACTGATGATGATGATGATGACGATTATTCTTGTGCCGTCGAATCTACCCACGATATTGGATCTTTCACCCCCGGAATATTCGGTTCTCTGGCGGATGGATATGGGGCTGTGCGGTCGTCTATCCCCTGGTTCACAAAATGCCCCCTTACCCAATCGGACCAAGGTATAGCCAGGCTACATTGGGACGAGGATAATAAGACGAAGCGGAGGTCGCAGACGTCCGGATGATAACTAACGAACTTTACTTTTACCTAGTCAGTATCACAGCAGATGGGTAATATTGCCTTGCCTGTCTTCTGTGCTGCAACCAGAAGGCGGACGTAGACTGCTTATATCGGGTACCCTACCCGTCAGACCACCCCGGAAAAAGCTGAGCCTCATTCATCCCTTCTGACCAGGGCTGAGAGTGGGTTAGGTTGGTGAATGAACTCGCTCAACGGGTTACCCTCAGTACCTACCGGGGCTATCATCTCAGTCAGTCAGTCAGTGAGTCAGTCAAGCGAGCGAAATGCGCAAATAACTGGTTCCGTCGCTCGCTCTGGGTCGGTTGCTACAGACGTGAGTAGGGAGGTATGCAGGGTAATTGTACTACTAGGTATGTATATGTGCGGTGAGATGGGGTATGTAGATATCCAATGGTATGGTATGGTTTCTGACGAGAAGCGCATAATAGACTATAGACTAGGTACTGGTTCATTATTAGACGTCAGCGAATTCCGGAAATTTGGAAGACGCGACGTCTATATCCTATATCTAGGTAGGTTAGTCTTTGGTCCCTCGGTGACACACAAGCAAAAGACGCGCGGTGCAGCCAGCGTAAGCGAGCAATGAGAGAGTAGTTGCTGTGTACTTGTCTCTCTCTCTCTCTATTCTGTCTCTGTTTCCTGATGCTTATTAGGTAAAGGGGTGAGTGAGTAGAGGACGGGTAACTACTGAACATAGGTAGAGAGCACGCGCGCGCGTGTGTGGATGAGGACAACCCGACAAGGGGGAACAAGATCGTCGCGACCATCTAATCATCCATCCATCCATCCATCCATCTACACATACCTACATACACCGCCTCAGCTGAAACGAAACGTCTAGGAACTAGTTAGCTAACCTAAGTAGCTAGCTCTGCTCCCTCTCGCTTCCTAACTACCTACCTAGCTTTCCCCCATTCCGGACGAACCCCTGAAAGCTTTGAGTACAGGTTTTTTTTTTTTTTTTTTTTTTTTTTTAAGAAAAGCTTCGGTAACTATCTGGTTGAATCAATACTCTAGCTCCATCCCACGAGGCTGAGTAGGGCATATTTTCTCCTTATATCATTCTCGTCTTCCAATCATCGCCCCGCCCAGCTGGGGCCCCCGTCTCTCGTCATTCGCGACGGCGAGGTTCCTGATGCTGGCTGGCCTTTGGCTGCTGCTGAAGGGCCGAGTTCTTCTCGCACGGTGCGGCCGTCTGACGGACTAACTCCATGAGGAACTTGTCGTACTATTGCCTGTTGATACTTAGGTTCTGCTCGTCAGGCGTGGGTATGCAATATTGCTCTTGCTGATAACATCGCTGGATAGCCGTCAAGGGATTATCTGATCGTGCTTGTGGCGCGCGGTCAATACACCGGAAATCGTCAGCAGCCTGCATCATCCGAGCATTATTCTTTTCAGGCCTCGTGAGCTCCATGCTACATCGCTTAGTGTCATGTCCGAGTCTCCGAGCTTCTCGGGGGCTCCTCTTCTCGAAGTCACTTCGAAGTAGCATTCGAGGAGTGTCTATATCAACAAGCTGGCCATATGTAACAATGAGCGTCTCTGGTACTTGATATTGCTCTGCTGCATGCCACCCCAGATATCTTGCTTATTTTAATATCTCTCCGGGAGTGGAGCCGAGAGTTAGGGAGCCGGGAGTCAGGGCAGTCATTTTAGCAACAAGAGTCTGGTATCCTGAGAGCCTAGTTCTGACCGACAGACTCGAAGCCGTTTCCAAAAATAAAATGCGTCTCGAGACGCCCACCAGTCATTGGGCTTCCGTTTAGTCAAGCATCCTCCCTTTACCGACCTCAGCTCCGAACCAGCGGGCCTCATGCCGGGTCATCGTAAGGGCTCCACGCTTTGAATCTGGGCAAATACACACGAAGGAAGCCACGCCATATATTCTTTCCCCTACTGACGAGATGAGGCCAAGCTCTACGTATAGGGTGCCCCAAATACTTGAATATCGAGATGCGGTACTGCTAGCCGAATGAGTTAAGTCTCTCTATATCTATCGTGTAGTGTATGTAGCATAAAAAGATGATAGTATGCGTGAGGCTGTTCACTTTCTCTGAGGCAATGTTACTATGTACAGTTCATGCGAAGGCTCCGTGACCTAACACGCGCCAAAGGACGCATAACGATGATGAGACCGAGCCGAAGATCCATCAAAGCCCAGGAACCCTCATCCTCACGAGGTTCTGGCAGTCCTGTTCATTACCTTGAGAGGCATATATGACAAGCAAGCGAAGTGTCCGAGGACTTTCGGAGTTTAGCCCCTGAACTGAGCTCAGGCGCTAGCGCTTCCTTCTACCGGTAGTCTTTTACATCCAGTAACCCTCCTCCGTCCGTCCGTCCGGCCGGCCGGTCGGCCCCGGACTCGGTTCCCGTGTAGACCTCACCAGCTTTCCCGGATGAGCGGGTTATATATAACGTGAAAACGATGACCATCTAGATTACGGTATCTCCCCCGCTCATAATGTCATCTCGAGAACCGCGCGATTAGCTTCCTTTATTCACCTCGTTCCTGAGTCCGTGAAGTTTTATATCCCAAAAGTCAATATAATAATATTATATAGCAGGGCTGGCGAATACTTAGTTACCTACTCACTTGCCGAGAACAACACCACGTAATTATTAAGTACCTAGGTATATACCATCCGGTTGAAGATAAGAACAGCAGTGTGCGTCGGCGCTCGAGACTGTTTACTCCCATTCATTCATTCATGCCATACTTTCCCCAAACCCACAGTAACCAACGCCGGATACCTACCTACCTAGCATTGATATCAGGAGGCCGGGGGGTTACGGTACCCGAAAGAGCCCGGTCGGCGTCTGGTCGTAGGTGCCTCCTTGGATTATCAGGTGAATAGATTGTCCACGTGCTAGCAGGAATATAGAGAGAGCGAGAGGGACAAATCTCGATCGAAGACATATCGAGAATAAGTTTGCAAAATTGGTGATACAACATAGTCTACGTGGTGTATGTAGTCAGCCAGTAGATATCTAGATGTAAGTAGGTTAGCGAGACTGTCGTGCGGTTGCTGTACCCGGGCTTACTTCACTTACATATCTACTAATAACTACTCATCGGTCGGTTTATCGAGATTACTCGAAGGGGGCCAGGAGGAGGAGTAAGTAAGCATGTATAGCAGTGGTATGTGTATATATCAGCATATAGCACACGCGCCCATCAATAACTTGGGGCGAGAGAGGGTGGGGGGGGGGGGGGGGGGGGGGGGTGGACAAGATGAGATGGGTAAAAAGTTCACCGGTGGCACAACATGTAATTAGATAGATAGATATCAGCAGCGAGACTGTCGTGCGGTTGATGTACCCGGGTTTATTATTATTAGTCTACTCACTCACTCACTCACTCACTTTTAGATAATTGCCGGGTATCGACGTAGCAGTATCAGTAGCAGTAGTAGGAGTAGTATAGATATACCTAGGTACGCTCACCGACACAACAAGCCACAGACCACAAGAACATAACAACAAGCCCCGATAACAAAAAAAATAATCACAAGAGGAGAAAGAGGGGGGGGATAGGGGATTGGGGAATGAGCCGGACGAGTTCGTTTTTCGTTCGTCCGCCCCCCCCCCCCCCCCCCCCCCCCCCCCCCCCCCCCCCTCCCTCTCCGTCCCTCAATCGAAGGCAAAAGAACGCATCTAATAACTAACTATCTATCTGCATGTAACTTCAAAACTCATGCACGTGCAGCGTGCATTTGCATTGCATGTATATATACATGCATCAAGTCAAACCAGAATATTCTTCGCATACATAACCCTGATATCTAGATAGTGTAAAAAAAAAAGAGCTGACGCAGAGAAAGAACCGGCCAACTGACGGGTATGGTATGTATGACGATGGGTAATAGGCCATGGGGTCATGTCATATTATCATCCATGTTCGATACGTTACTCGTGAGAGAGAGAGAATGAGTGAGTAGGTGAGTGAGTGAGAGAGAGACGGGAACACCATTGATGAGTGAGTGAGGAAAAAAGAGGAATGGCGTATAAATCAGTCAGTCATTCATTCAGTCAACTTAACTCGAATAATTAATTAGATATGTAAAGAAGCAGCGACAGAAAGTTTTTGTTGTATTTGGGGGGGCAGGGGGGAAGCGGGGTGTGTGTTATATCTGTCTACTGTAGATATCTGTCTGTCTGTCATCGAGAGAAGTGAGGAGGCGTTCGTTGTGTTGTCTGTCTGTCAGCGGGCCGAGAAGAAATATAGCCTAGCCTAGTGGACTACATTTCATACCTACTTATGTGCTTATGCAATACTCCGTAGATAGATAGGTATTAACTTACCTCATGAATAGTAGGGTAGGGTAGGGTAGGGTAGTCTTCCAAGATTCAAATCTAGTCTACCTCATGTAGGCTTCGCCATTGGTGTACTGAACGTTCATAGCGCGCGGCGTTCATGCAAACCCCAAGGGTTTTTTTCCCCCTTGGCTGGTTGAAATAGAAGTGAGGAGGTGAGGTCGGGGACTTAAGATGAACCTAACTTACTTAAACTACCTACTGGCATTACATATAGAACTTGAAATGCGTGCGGTGACAGCTATAACCAACCTACTTGTGAACGCCTTGCATTTTGTTTATGAGATATGACGGATGGTGATGCGTTGTTCATGGAAGAGCGCTAGATACAATAGACTGCTTACCTATCTGTATCTGAGCTCCTTACTCTTCTCGGTAAGATCCATCTAGACCCTTAGGAAGAGTGGCAAAAAAAAGAAGGTATGTATGGGCGGTACCTACGTCGTGCGCATTTTTTGTGTTACCTTTAGGATTTCCTCCTATAAGCTCAGGGCGGAAAACGATTTGGGAAGAAGGAAGAGAAGAAGAGGAGAGAGGAGCAAAGATTCCCCAAGCAGCGACCCGCGTCCAGATCGGCCGAGTTCCGACAATAATGTAATGCTGCGTGACGCTTAACTTGGCGATGCGATGTGATGTGATGGGATGGGATGTCTGAACCACAGTGTTCAAAGTAACTTACACACCCACCATGCGGCGAGTGCATGTCGCTATTGTCTTCTTCATGTGGCCAATAATATTGATAGCCGTCGACCTGATCACCCACTCACTCACTTCGTCTGATTCATGATGAAAGGCTAGTGAGCGACCTCATCGTCAAGATTTGTCTCTTATTACATACGCAAAGGGGCCCGTCTCATGTGGCACATCTGGTAAGGCAGATAGATTAGCACCAAGATCCCAAGTGGGCGCGCGCGTTGCTCTTTTAGGTACTGTCCCCTCAATACTAAGTAAGTCATGGTGGAGATAGATCATGGGTTTTCGCTTTCATCCGGGTCGTGGTTGGTCCCTTCTCGGGAGCAACCCGATAATAAAGAGAGACTTTGGACACAGAGAAAAAAAAAAAACAGGACGGAGCAAGCGGCAAGGTTCGTTCACCTGAACAACCTCCCCCCCGCCCGCTCTCGCTCTCGTGCGTCGGAATCGACAGCCGGTTCGTTGACGGTCAGCTGTTACTAGTAGCTGCAGTCGGTATCCGCTAGAAAACCTTTCTCAGGAGCGGAGGTGGTGGTTGGGATCTAGGGGTAGTTTTTTCACTTTTGGGGTCCCCTTGTGTGCATTGTGGGTGCAGTGGGCGGTGCGAAGATGGGGAATTGGGTTTGGATGGGAAAGCGGAAAGCTGGAAGCTGGACGCTGGGAAAGGTCGATTGGGTGTCTAGCATCGTCTTCACCGGCGTCCAAGCTAGAGCGTCTTGTCACATGGCTGTGAGCTAATAATAGGTTACGCCGAAGACCGAAGGCGTGCTCCCGGCAGGGCAAGGCAGCTCGGCACCCTGCCTTTTTTCCCTCTGTCCTCTGTCGTCATGAAGAAGTCTCTGCCCTTCCATGCTGTTTTCTAGTCGTTTTTTAAGACCTTCTACGGCTTCGTCGCTAGAGCGCTTCGGGTATAAATCCACCACCACAGAGCAAGGTAAGCCCCATGACAGCTTCATGCTTCATGCTTCCAAGCATTCGTCGTGAGAATCTTGGCAACGAGGCAGTTGCTGATTCGACGGTGGTCAATAGCGCTGTGATCTTATCGTTCGGGACCGGTGACCACTAAAAAACTGACAGCCGCGGCCGCGCCAGATTGCAAAACAAAAGAACCCTCAAACTGTAGGTATGATGCGATGTCCTTTCCTTTAACCTGGAATCCTACAAAGTAGAATCCTAGAATCCTAGATACTATGCTGTGGCAGTGTGGCTGGTATCGCGTACGCGCATGGGCGGGCTTGTCTAGTAGTCATTTCTCGTCCACAATCTCTGCAAGTGGCGGGCTGGTCCTGCACATAATTCACTCACCGCCTCGCAGGCGCTTCTTCTTCTGCTACCATGCCATGTATGTAGGTTATATTATTGACGGGACGCGGCAGCATCTACCAATCCCTCGGAAGATTACACAAGCCCCATGATACGTGGCGCGCACGCTGAGGTGATGATGAATCCCAGGAGGCCATAGGATACCAATCTGGGGAGAACCATGTGACTTGGCGACTTGACTGCTCACGCGTGCTGGGGTGCTCCGCACAGCTTTTCCCCCAAGCCGGCGGGTGGATGGTGAGGATTTCGGAAAGCTCAAGGGCTGTCTCCGATATGCAATAAAAGCTGGCTGCGGAAGTGGGACTATTTAGCTGGTGAGTTAACTACCGTGAGCGCTGTACGGGGCTGTCGCAAGGTAGGCATGAAGATATCGCAGTATATCGTACTCTGTAATGACAAGAAACGAACTCGTGCCATGATCAGCAGTGTCAGCACTGATGGTGACGATGGGAATGGGGATGGGGATGGGGAAGTATTTGGTGGATCAGGATGTTTGTTGGTCTACGAAGTACCGGGCGAAGCTGTCTGCGCAAGTCATGAAACGTTGTATCTGATGCTCCGTACGGAGTAGGTACTGAGTGAAGCATCAGCTCATAATGGTGAAGCGCGCCTGCTAGCGCGACTCTTGCCTCCCAAGCGCGGCCGCAATTTGTCGGCGACGCTGCCTATCCAGGATGACTATTATGGCATTAGAGCATAATAAGATGTCTGTTATGTATATCATTTCAGCTGGGAATCGGCTGAGGTTGATATTACATTGTACTAGTAGAGACACGACCGTACTCCGTAGGTATCCGTAGTGCCGGTTCGTCTTGGTAAACCCTTCGGGCAAGCAGTCTGGCAGTTTTGGGGGGGAGGAAAGAAGCCAGCCGCAACGTTGTCTCCCCCTTCACTAATAAGCTAGAGCTAAACAGGCCAAGGACATGTGCAGCGATCCAGATGGTCAGACAACAGGCATATTCTTGTTGTACTACTAGTGAACTTCAAATCAACAACGGGAGTTTCTCGCCCATACTTGTTCACCGTCGTCCAATCACTCGAGGCATCATCGATATGTGCATGAACTGGTTTATATCAATACTATATACCTATGTAGATGTGACCCCTTGCTGATGGGCTGAGAACGTCTAGCAAGCTTCATTTATATACTAGTACGCAGTATCGATGTGTTATCTTGAAACCAATTTTGGGAATAGGCTCCATTTGATAGGTTCATAGACGAAGGCAGCAGAGTCCATCAAGACCCCTTTTCTGTGGCTTAGATATTCCGTGACAAGACACAGGCCACAGACTCCCGGCCGGCGTTGTGACAGACGTCCGTCCTCCCAGGTTGGCCTGTTTCACGCATCTATTTCTACATCCTCAATAATGACCAATCTGAGTCTTTCTGGTCATATGACCTCAGGGTCTGTGGCTCCGAGAACTCGTCTCGGGGACGAGCCCTAGGTAGAGGGGGCCCCTTCATCCATCCGAATTCTGTCCAATTTCACAAAAAAAAAAAAAAAAAAAAAAAAAAAAAAAAAAAAAAAAAAAAAAAAAACAAAGGGTGCCGAAATTCCACAAGCCGGCAAGGTCATGGGCCCGATAACTGCCGGACTTCTCGCTGTAAGGTACGTTGCAGTCTCTAAACGGCCGTCCAGCGTCTCAGCATCGGAGTCGCTCCACGAGGCTGTGCTCGTCTAGTTTCATTTTAGGTGGTTGGGATTTGCACGGCTGGGAGGAGTTTGGGCGACGATAATTGATCGCACACCGCTGACCGAGGGTTGGAACCCAGTTTTATGTAGTATCCCCGGGGGTCCCTGAACATACCCTACGCCGTTCTTAGTCATAAGAGTAGACACTATGTACGTCAGGCCCGAGGGTCGGTGGTCGGTGATCCAAGGGACCCTGGGACCATGTGCTTTTGGGCCCCCTTCCGCCCTCCTCCCCCCCATGTTCGAGCGACGAGATAGGTCAGTATGGGCATCACTGTTCCCCGGGAGCACATCTGACATCTGGGACTGGGCGGGCCCACATCCAATGCACGCCAAAAAGGGACACGAGAAACTGTTGTTTCAGCCAACCAGAACGAGCACGCCGACCAGGGCAAAACATATCGGCTTTTTTCGAAATACCCTTGTGAGTTGCGATATTCCCCAGCCCCGTGGTAGGGGGAAAACAGAAGTACGATAGCGGTAATGGGGGTTATCGACGAAAGGGACGTATGGTAAAGATACTCCGTAGTAGAGGTGTTCTCCGGCTAAGAAAACATTGGCAGGTAACAACAGCAGCGTACCAGTCAAGTGGAGAAGGGTATATGAAAGTTGATATTGTATTGCATCCATGATTCATCTACCCGGTCTTCTCTTTGGAGACCTACCGGCCTGCCCAGGTTGACTATAAGTACTTGCGAGCCGGGCTTCCACCTACGATTGTATAAAATAGATATATAATAAGAAGCTAGAACGGCATACACTCCGTGACCTCCGCCGCAGCTCTCCGATGCCCAGAAACGAATGAGGTGGTTTGAAAGGGTCATAAAAAGAGCCGGTGCGCGCAGGGCAAGCAAAGGGGAGAAATCGCGACTGAGAGAAGGTGGTGTCCGATGGTGGACTTCGGAGCGGGAGACTTGCACATTTTAAGGACGCCCCCGAAAGATTCAACACACTTGATGAGCCATTGGATAGCAAGAGGTTCCAGGTTGCTACTAGTACATAGTATGACGTTCCTTTGGTACTGGGGAAGTTATGACATAATGGCCAGATCGGCTCCAGGGGTACGGTCCTGGCTGCTTTTTGAGCCAAAATGACCCCAACCGCAACACCCTGGACTGACCATGTGGACAGCCATGAATGTTTTCCCTCCGGAGACATTTCTTATTATGTGGTCAGTAACGGGGTGTTATGGCCCCCATGATGTGCAACACGATTTGTGGTGTCAACCTTGAACCAACCCCCCAAAATTGAAACACGTTGCTGTTACTGTCACTGTTACCGTTACCGCTAGGAAGGGATGGATGTGGATGGAATGATGATGGAGCTATTATGTGCGAATGATGATAAAACCTCTTTAATAAGCCATGGTCGGCGACAGGCGTGGCTAGAGGCGCGTGAAGTGTCATGTGGTGGCTGTCTGGTGAAAACTCAAAAGCTATTTTTGGATCACCGCTTTATAGCATTCGCCGTACTGTATTAGTACATAAATAACTGCACCCGATACTCCGTCCTATGTAGGACGATTGAGTAAGCAGTCCGCTCTTCTCCAGTGTTTCCCGGGCAGATATAATCCCTCCCCATCCATGCTTTTATAATAAAGAATTACAATTAAGAAACGTCAAAGTTAGATAGATCGCGGTTCCTGGGGAACCAGCCTCCCTGGTCGACAAGTCTTTCTCACCTGAGATAGAAGCGTAGAAGCCCATATGGTACACTAGGTAATCACCTGAAACCATTGGTCCTCTCTGGTGCGTTCTCAAAGAGAAGATTCTCTTGACTACCGTCCGCCATACCCGTGCCTATACGATTATGGCCTGTTTATTATATAGTACGATAGCCCTTCACAGAAAGCGGCAATCGGACGATGCGCTTCATTTTGATGGTTGACTGTCGAACCCCTGGACCGATGTACAATAACAACTGACTACGTAGAGCCGGCATCTCTTCAAACTGTCAGGTTTTATCACGTATTGTATCAAAAATACGCCAACGAGAGATCCATGGATGGTTGTGGCTTGCGACAGGTTGTAAGAAGTGTATGAATCCATTCCTTCGAGCCAGGCATCAACTATATCGCTTTCGATTATGCCTGATTAAACGGCGTCTCGATAACATAAACTACCACACCACACTGAGAATAGATCATAGGAATCAAGTGCAAATGGACGCACTGTAGAGATTGGTTGCATATAAGTACTTAAGTATGTCTGCCATTCGGGTGTCTTGCACCTATATAGGGGAAGAGCCCAGGTTTTGATCCGTCGACGATGGATTATGAAGCGTCAACCGCCGCTGACTGGCTCAATTCGCATGACGTCCGGTTGTCTTTTTCCCCCCCTTCTTCTCCGACTCCGTGTGGAGTGAAGGGCTTCAACACAGCCTCCTTGCGCTGACAACAAAAAAATTTGGGTCTCTCTCCCTTTCTCTCTCGGCGCGCGATGATGGTTACATGCCCCCGTTCTCCATTCCATGCTGTCATTAGACTATCAACCAAGCCGGGTGAATCGTGTCGAACTTTGTTTTGCTGACTCCAGTACAAAACTTTGGATCACCCACCGGCCGTCATTCTCATTAGAGTTGCCGCCATGTCAATGAAAGGTAAACTGAGGGAGTCATGTAGGCGCATATAGGCAGACAGACAGACAGACAGACATGTATGCGGTTTTGATGGATGGTCTGTCTATTCTGGCGTGTTAGATATGCAACCATGAATGACCGCTGACTTGTTTCCAATCGACATTGACTGGACCGACCACTGGCCACTACACCACCACACAACACACAACACACAACACACAACACACAACACACAACACACAACACACGACACACGACACGCACCCGCAGATCTGGGAGGATCCAAATGCGACGGGGCCGGCGTTATTGGTGGTTTCGCCTCTGTTATTATTGTCCGCTGTCTTGACATGGCATTGTTTAGAGCTCGCACCCGTCCACGTTATATGTCTCTCTGAGCAAGCTCTAAGCTAACTTACAACAAATGCCGCCTGGTATTGGCACGGATATGAGATAGCTTGACAACGAACTCAAACGGTACCTAGATGTTGGTTCTAGCGGTCAAATGACACACGTACAGCACATACTGCACATGCCGCAAATCAGGGAGTGTATATTGAATCTTCAACCTCATCATCCTCTTCGTCAGCCACCATCTGTATAATAAGCCCCCGGAAGCATACCTTAGGTACGCCGCTGCTATCAACTTCAGCCTCCTCCGACCAGCTTGGTGGAATGAATAGCCATAGTCGACCTAGGTATACACCTTTGTAGTACTGTTAGAAGTGTTATTCTTTCCCAACCCAGTTGACCGGAAGTACCCCCCAACTGGCCTGGGCGCTGGCCCCCCTTGGAACGATTAGGTTCATACTGTCACTTCAAGTGGTGGCTTTTCACTTGCATGCATGCATACTACTACTACTACTAGATACATAAGTACAGATCCATCTGTATGCGTCCACATACCACTTAACATGTATGGCTGCGATGTACTTTAGTATGGAGCGATGAATAATGCCACGATACTACCTGGGTACCAAAGGTGTCACTCGGAGGCTTTCTTACTTCAGGCATCCTAGTCGCAAGTGCTGAATGCTAAGTGCTGAGTGGTGAGTGCTGATCCAGAGCAGAAACTCGTTTAGTTGCATACTTCTTGCAGCCCTGGAGGTGTTAGGGTTCTGACAAGTACTGAAGTACCTACCTACGGCCTTATGCACCAGCCCACACCCCTCCTGTGTCCTCCCTGTGGCCTCCCCATGTCTTATCCTCTTCGGGAAAGTCGGCCTCTGTTGGGCACAGTGCCAGGCCGGCTTGCAGCAGTCCATAGCGCAGCCACCTTTGCAAGTCGGCCTGTCCATTTTATTTAACAACCCTCGATCCCCCCCCATCGACTGCTCCATCCTCTTATTATTCCATCATCAATCACCATATCGGCGCATCAGCTGTAACCACCCCTCCCCTCAACCACACACTCGCTCACCACCCTTTAGGAAGTCCTCGTTGACTCCTGTCATTCGCTATTTCCTTTTTTTGTGTTTTGGATATTTGAAAACGACTTATTTATCAACTCGTCTTGGTCCGACTCGCTTCGCCTCGCCTCGAACGTCTACAGCATCGAATCCATCATATAAGCTCCATAGACATCATCGCGCCGGTTCCCAAACAAGTTCAGATAAAGAGTTGACCCGTCCTCGCTGACCTGCGTCACGGGCTCCAAGGACGATATACAATCGCTTAAAACACCTGGAAGGGAACAACAATCAGATACACCAAGCCTTGACCAGACTGACCTGTCCTCCTCGCCTGCCCCGTCTACCCCGCCGACTTAGACAATACCCTCCGGCATCATCAAACACTGGGATATGCTTTGATAAAAGACAAATAGCTACCTTACTTTTGTCAGCTCTATCAGACACAGCTTAATTGCAGGAAGAGATTCAACCTAGATCAGTGCCATCTGGATCTATCTGTCATAATTTAAAGGCCCCTACTCCAACCAAACCACCATTCGCTCGCTTTTACCCGGCACGAAACCCTCTCGTGCCCAAACCTATGTACGTTCGACTCGAGTGCATCTCGTCTTGGAGAGCAAGCCTCACCCTAGCTTGTGCAACCTGGGGACTTGGCGAGTTGATGTGCTGACGTTCAATGTCTTAGTCTTTTCGTTCTACTCTAATTTTACAGCTTTCCAATGGCTGGTCCCGGCGGTGGTCCTCCCCGACGCAGGTTTGTTGTCACGTATCACTTGTGCTCGCCTTGTCGTGCTGATTGTTCCTCTTTAGTCACACAAAGTCGCGCAAGGGCTGCGAGAACTGGTGCGCAACCCCCCCGGGATGGCAACCCTCACAGCCATGGCTAACCTGTCTTGCAGCAAGCGCCGACACATCCGATGCGACGAAAGCTTCCCTCAGTGGTTTGTAGCATGGTAACCCGTCTTATCAAAATGGCTTACTAACACTACTCCAGCCGCAACTGCACCAAGCACAAAGTTCGCTGCCCGTACAACGATGTACCGGTTCCTGACGAGAGGGCTGCGACCCCTGACAAGCCTGACTTGATGTGGAACCCGGAAATCGAGGCGGCTATCGAACAATGGCAGCGTACCGGGATGTTTCCCTTCCCAGGTCTCAATGTCTACCCGGCCCCAGTCCCTCAGTATTTCTCTGTCGAGGATCTTCGACTCATCTTCCACGTCGCTTCCATCTGTGACGAGATGAGCGCCATCGATGCCAACGGTTTCACTTTGTGGACTCGCCATATTCCCACGTATGTCTCAGCTGCCTGCCGGCATGTCGCACATGCTAACCAAAAATAACAGAATCCTCAAGATCGGTGCTACTCACGCCTTTGTCATGCATGCCCTGCTGGCCTTCTCCGCCGAGCACATAGCCTTCTTGGCCGGCTGCCCGCTTGTCGGCAATATGGCTTATGAGCACCGCGGCATCGCCCTCAAGGGTCTGCAAGAAGCTATTGGCTCATTTTCGCGGGAGAACTCGGACGCCGTCCTGGCTGCCTCACTTGTACTCTCGTGGCAGGCCACAGACTGGTAAGCAATATACTGCATGTACCCGTGAGCCTAGTACTGACGCTCGACGATTTGATAGGCGAGGCTGGACCCAGCTAATGCAAGGGACCTCTTCGGTAAGTATTCGTTGGCCTATGTGCGAATTGAAGCACTCTAACATCTGGTTACAAAGGTGATCGACGCAATGGAGCCCTGGAAGCACGAGTCTCAGTTCGGAGAGTTCATCGCTGAAAGCAGCACGTTTCCAACCGCGCCGCCTTCGCCTAACCCGGACCATAGACCTCACCAGCCCCGCAAGGAGGATTTGGACGCATTTCAGCGCACCATCAACCAGCTCATCAAGGTTGAGGGCCATCTGAAGCAGAACAAGGAAGATCCCCAGCTCATCTCGCAGCTGGTGTCCTTCCTCAAAGGAGCTCGCAAGGTTACCCCGATCCAGTCCGTCGAGGACCAGTTTGACCGACTGCGCCCTCTTCGCACCTGGCTCTTCTGGCTCCCGGTCATGTGCCTGAAGCAGAATGGTACTTCACCAAGTGCCCTGATCGTCATTGCCCACTACTACACGGCCGCCATCATGATGGAACGTCTCTTCCCCGAGATCGGCGCCGCGTATTTTGGAAGCTTGTCCATAAGCCCCGTCGAAGAAATCGCGCGACGGCTGTTCTCGATCAACGTTTCGGGGACGATGGAGGGTGACTCGCAGACTCCGCTGGCCCTCGTGGAGTATCCCATCGATGCTGTCACTGAGTTCCGTTCCCGGATGGGCTGGGTGCAGCCTGCTCGTACACCGTCCTTCCCTCAGTTCGACCCGCCGAACTTCTTTATGAGCGACAACGTCTCGCAAGGCACCCCACCATCCACGACCTCCTTTCTGCCGTACAATGACAACCCGGCTTTTAGCTGGAGCACTGAGGACCTCTCCATGCTGGCGCCCGAACAGGAATCCGCCAATGCGGTCAGCCCCCTGACGCTATCCTCGCCCTTCCCGAGCCGGCAATATCTCAGTATCCCATCGCCTTCGTACGGGGCTTACAGCCCTGCGTCGTCAACCTTTGGCGAAGGGTCCATTGCGTACAGCGATCACGAGGAATTCGGCTCTTACGATGCGTCCATGTCGGGATATCCCCCTCTTGGCCCTGGTGGGCCCAGCAACTTTGGTGTCGGGTTCGTCTCTCCAATCCAGACCGTGTGGATCTAAGAAATCAAGGAATTCCACATTGGCCTCCCACTGTGACGCCTTGGAAGGACAATCATGATTAACGTTGGCGCTCAGGACCACCATTGCTCAGCACGCTGCTTGTTCTTCTTCAAACTACCCCCCGCTTGAGATTTCTATAGCTTCACGGGACGCTTCTGTCGCGTCTGCCACCGCGCACACTCCTACTTTCCCCAGCGCGCCCTCGCCCTTTCTGAATCCCGAACAGTGGCACGATTTCGCCTTCACACGGTCGACCACACCTCTCTCGACTTCGGCGCCTTCCCCTGTGTTCATGGCCCCTCCGATGTTTCAACACCACCGCCACACTTCCTCGGTCTCATCGGCGCCTATTTTCTCCGAGAGGGAAGACGAGGGGCGCTAGCTGCGCGAAACACAACTGTTCATCTCACCATACCGCCTTAAGCTCGATTTTATCCCAACATTCTTTAATATTTTCCCCGACTTTCTCGACACAGACGCATTGTATTACACGCTCCTTTGACAGGAATACGAACTCGAAATGATATCCACACGTCTACATCGACACAATGATACCCACAGTCCTTGTGTTATACTAAACGCATAATACATATTGCATAATCAACCAGCTTACGACACTCCTTACGACTACGAAGATACCCCAATAGACGCTCCTTACGCAAGTTATCGCATTATAGACCGACCATCTCACGTTCCTTACGAGTTACTACGATTTTAAACTCGATCTTGGAATAGAACGCCAGCCGCTCCTTACGAAATGTTGCATTTGAATTTTAATCAGGATACCCAGCGACCACCTTTGCCAAATTGCATAGCGACTGTTTACACCTCTTCATTTTGGGAACCAAAATCGACGACCTTCCGGGCGGTCTGT
The DNA here is from genome assembly GCA_022376275.1 of Xylariomycetidae sp. FL2044. Classification (NCBI taxonomy): domain Eukaryota; kingdom Fungi; phylum Ascomycota; class Sordariomycetes; species Xylariomycetidae sp. FL2044. Next base: position 481,785 of record JAJNOH010000015.1, on the reverse strand, counting down.
CATTCGCATTGGGACGGCGTTTTTGCTTTTTTACTGATTTTATGATGGGGTTTTGGTCCAAGAGGCAGGTGGATGGACAGAAGGAATTCGGCGATCGGGCCTCCGATGAGAGGTCAGGGGAATCGCAAAGAATATATAGCAGGCATAGACGCTGGAGCGGTCTTGCCAGGAACTGATCCTATCGGAGTTATTGGCGCTATCACTTTACTCCCATCATCGTCTGGAAGCGAAGAAAAGTTGGAAGGAAAGAAAGAGAGGAGGGGGCACAACTGGGAGAGAGAATACCAGAAGCGGCTCGAGGTCGCACAGCACGTAATAGTTATCACTTGACGTTTTTTTTTTTCCCCCATTACACGGAGGAATCGTTTATGCTGGCTGTGGGAATGGTGCGCCCAGAAGCAAAATGAACGGGGGGTTGGGCAGCAAACGAAAAGTCTGGCGTCGGTTTTTTTGGTTATCATCTGAAGAAGCTGTTCCCTAGACTTTCTGTTTGTCTGTTTCCCCCCTCGTCTCGTCGTCAACTCAAGGATGACTAATCTTAATCTTAATACGCACATGATGAGCAGAACAAGAAGAGAGATGTGATGAAGAACAAGAAGAAGTAGCTTTGCTTGATAAAGCATGAATATGTGTTTTTTATGAGTCCCTTTTTGGGGGGGTTTTGGGGTTTCATGTCGCTTATTATATGAGCGTAGTTGTGATTATGATATGATATCTATTGAAATGACATATTTCCCTCCCTTTAGGGATGATGACTTTATTGATCTTGATTGATACCTACCTAGGTAGGTTAGGTAAGACTCTGAATTAGTTGCTTAGAAGTCTGTATGACTCAAGTGAGTGAAGTGAAGTGAAGTGAAGTGGATCGCAAGCAACTCCCTGGGTTAATTCCCTTCCCGCTGTATCAGGGCGTTCGTTTTCAAGATTCGAAAATCAGATCAGATAGATGATTGATAAGTCATGATGAAATGGGTTGGGGAGGGGGACGGTGGTGGATTTGATGGTGTTTAATGGATGGGTGGGTTGGAGACATGTTTACATACTTAGGCGGGTTGTTAGAGAACGAAAAAAAAAAAAGGGGGGGGGGGGGGGGGGGGGGGGGGGGATGCTTAGTCTGGGAAATGTGTTATTGACGTTATATATAGATAGTGGTAAACACACCTAAATATGTGTATGCAGAATAACTTATAAATAAACGAGGGAGATTCTCTTAAAACGCTTGCTCAGACTTCAATTGGGAAGGAAGAAAGGGGGAGTTTCGACTTGGGTTCTTTTCTACCCCCCCCCCCCCCCCCCCCCCCCCCCCCCCCCCCCCCCCCTTTCTTGCCGGAAACCCTCACACCTTTCCCTCCCGAGCGGCACGGCTAGTTTCCCTGCGTAGCAACCTACATAGTCTACTATCAAACGGTGCTTGCTAATAGTGTCCTTTCTTTTCAATGGATGCATATACGCGCCAGGAGGAGCAAGGAGGTAAATAGGTTTGAGGTCCAGCCATACCGTAGTATATAACATCAACCCGGCCCCCTCTCTAACCTCGAATATAAGCATGAGATACGCATACCTATGATAACCGACGAATAAGTATGGAGGAGACACATCCAGTCAGTCAGTTAGTTCAGACCCGACCGACATTCTGCGCACCTGCGTCTGCACACATGAAAAGAATGAATAATGTGGCATACATAATGTATTGGCTGGCGGACCCTGCCTGGAGCTCGTGCGGTGGGAACTCGACCATTGGCCCGAAAGCGGCTGCAGAGCCCGTTCCATGCAGCAATAGTTTGGGTTTCTTCTAGAAAGCCTCTGTCACACACATACATATACACACACACAAGCTGGCTGGACGGGCGGACGGGTTGGGTACTAAGGAGCGGACGAAAAAAAACAGACACTGTGTGTGCTGTGCTGTGCTGTAGTGCTCGGCGAGACAGACAGACAGACAATAATAACCTTGTATGTACTATGTAGAACGCCGGTAGCACACGTGTTGCTACGGGACGGGGCGAGGGGTGAAGCAACGAGGCAAGCTTTGTTGTTCGAGCTGGTCCGACATAGATAGGCCCCCCGCCCCTGAAAGATCGACATTTTTTTTGGTGCTGCGCTGGAAAAAAATCGGCGATGCCGTGTAGCTCGGTCGAGGCCCTACAGATGGGGAGAGGGAGGTTTTACGTAGGGTAGGTAAAGAAGTAGGTAGGACTTAGATTTCGTCTATGCTCGTGAGGTGGGCTTGAAAGGGCGGGGCGGAGGGATCGAGATCTACCTAATGTAGGTAGGGGATGGTCCTCAGGAGATGGAGGACAACATACAGGAGGCGAGAGTGTTTGTTTGGTGGGACCCCAGAGGGTGGAAAGGCAGAAATTAAATTAAATTCGAGCACCAGAAACTAACAGCCGGGGGACTTCGATGACCGGAGAACAGAGAATTTCTCTTTCTGATTCTGTTACACGGCTGTACGCACGTATGAGCGAAGCCTGCTCGGTGAACCTGATATAGAGGCAGATGGAGGCTCGGGGGTGGTCCCGGGCAGTAATCAGCTTCCGAGGGCGGGATCATGGATAGGGGGAAGAGAGATAGGGCATGTGGAGAGAGAAAGTATGGACATGTTTTCTCTCTATCAGGTACTATGTATGGTCCGCACCTGCGGCATCGCCCTCTTGGGGGGGACTGGACGCCGTCGAGTTGCACCGTACCAGACCCTTCTCCGGACGACCGAACCTCGTACCGGAAAAAAAAAAAACACCCAGGGCCCTGCCCCGACCCATAGGTTTACTTACGATATTAAATAATGCAGAACTACGGGATATTTTGTGAATACATGCAATAAGTACTTATATACCTAGAGTTTTCGCGTGAATGGCTTTCTGTCTGACCAGAGGAAGGGGGGGGAGGGGGTGACGGACGCATGGGACACTGAAGGGAGCGCATCCGTGTCGAGGGGAGAGAGAGAGAGAGAGAGAGAGAGAGGAGGAATGGGACATTATTCTTCATCATCCCCTTGGCTAGCTAATGACTAACTACATGTATCTATACGTCAACGACGAAATTCTCTCACCGCTCATGCTGCACGACAATGATGGGCAAGGGAGGGGGGGAAAGAAGGACAGAAGAACGGGCCGAGGTGGGCTATTTATAAATATAGCATCGTACAGTACCTGCTTCCTTTATCGTGCTTGTGTCACGCTTCACGATCCATACATACATACATGCACACATACGAGGTGTGTTCCGCACGACCCATGTGTACCAGGTCCCTTAAGATAGTGAGTTATACAGAACCCTTTGCGGATCATGCCAGCTACGGCATAGATCCGGTTATAGTACCAGGTAACGGAATCGTCCTGTTTTTGGGGAAAGGGGGCTTTTGCTTGCAAACCAAAGATGGATGGGAGGGAGGAAAAAAAAAAAGAGAAACCTCGTATTCGCTACGTAGCGCCGTTCACGCCCGGCACACCAATTGGCTCCCCTGTCGACAAAAAGACATATGCAGTTGTTACGGGACCCGAGAAGAAAAAAGAAGAAGAAGGACATGATCCTGGGAAATCTAGGTAGGAATTTATTGTATTTTGTCTCTTTGCATCTCATCAGAATGCTGGGTTGTGAAAAGAGAGGTTGGGGAATTCGAATCGGGTTATCCCAAATTCCCACCACCACCACCACAGCAACAACAACAGCCCTTTCTCAGAATCCGATAACTGGCGAGGTGAAGGAAGGGAACGGGGGAAAACGCCTCTTATCTAGGTAGTTCCCCCCCCCCTCAAGCCTCTTCCCTTGGGCTTTTGGATTACCAGGAGATCTAGTCTACTGATATTGGATTCAGGGGGATGAATGAATCCCGATGATTCATGGAGCTTCTGGTAGAAAGGAGAAGAGAAAAAAAAAAGAAGAACAGAGTTCCTTTCTTTTCTTCTCGGGGGTTATCGTGACATTCGACGGGGTCCGGAAGCGGCAGCAGGCCAAACCCTCCCTCCCCAGTCGACCCCGAGGCCTCGGGAGGAGGAGGGCATACGGAGGCTTGCCGAGCGAGAATATGACGATACCGAGGCCAGCCAGTAGTGCCATGCCATGGGCGGGCGGGTGGTGGGTCCCCAGATGATAATCATATAACCTAGGTCAACTTTAGCATAAGAGGCTGCTGCATCGTGGAATGTGTGTCCTTCTTCTCTCCTTCTTCTTCTTCTTCTTCTTCTTCCCTCCCCGTATATTCTAATATGAAAACGAAGTGCCAAGCTTACTTGGGCAGAAGACATAAAGGGAAAAAAGAAAGAAAAAAACTACTTCGACCCATCTCCGGTCCGATAGATAGTTAAGTGACGGAGACCCGTCTGCTCAATCACTCTAATCGGGAAGGGCACATACAGAGAGGGAACTACCGAGGTATTACGAGACACCGGAGTCTCTTTCTCACTAGTTAGCTCCAGCATATCGTAAAGATGATTCGGCCAGCCCGCCGGTGTTGGCCGGGAGGAGGGGGCGGTTGACGAGACACTAGACTATCAAGTCTGTTGTGAATTCAGCAAAGACTGCCGGAGCTCCCCCTCCCCCCCGAAATTCAGGCAGATAGATATATCTCCAATTCTCGGCTTCGCTCCCCCTCCTCTTCCTCATCTTCACCCACCGCTCACAATCATAACAATAACCAAGAGAACATCTTCTCCGAATGGCTCTCTCTCATGAACGTTAGTATAGTAGCAGTACTTACGTGACGTCACGGCAGGGTATCAAGGGAAAGGGAAAGAGAAAGGGGAACCATCTTTTTAAGGTTCTATGTATTTAAACAACACGCGCGGCGTGCGCGCGCGATAAACTATAAAAACAAAATTATATATAATAAGACTTAAGTAAGTACCTTATGCTTCCATACCCCCCCACTTACTTATCTATTTACTCATGTCCCGCCCCCCCAGCCTCTATCCCTCCTTTCCTTCCGTTTCCTTCCCCTCCCTCCTCCTGACCTTGATGGTCGCCTTCATGGGCGGGATCCGGTTCATGCCGAACCACGGGTTCGCCGGACGGTCTGGCTGGATCTGGAAGTCGTAGTGGAGCAGGATGTAGGCGAGCATGAGCTTGAGCTCGCTCGAGGCGAAGAAGCGGCCGGGGCACGCGTGCCGGCCGTGCCCGAAGGCCGTGTACTCGGGGCTCGTGGTCGGGAAGGCCTGGCGGGCCTTCTGGACGTACGACGATGATGACGACCCGTTAGTGGTGGTGGTGGTATTCTTGTTGCTGCTGCTGTCGCCGTCGTCGTCATTCCGGTCGAGCGCGTCGCGCCTCTCGGCGAACCGGAACGGCCGGAAGGCCTCCGGTTCGGGGTACAGGTCCGGGTCGTGGAATACCGGGTACGAGGGCGTGCACACGGCGACGCCGTAGGGCAGGTGGACGCCCGAGGGCGTGGTGACGCCCTTGGGGTTGGTGACGACGCGGTTCGTGGCCATGGTCACGAACGAGTTGAGCCGCTGCGACTCGCGGAACGTGCTGTCGAGCTTGGGCATGGCCGCCAGCGCCCGCTTGTTCCACTGGCCGCCGTGCGCCGCGAGCGCGCCCTCGATCTCCCGCCGCAGCTCGTCGACGTACGCCTGCCGCCCGCACGCCAGGTCCAGCAGCACGTGCGTGATGGTGAAGGACGAGGTGTGGATGGAGGCGAAGTTGAGCAGCAGGATGCGGCCGGCCAGCGTGTCGGGCTCGGACATCCAGGGGTCCGCCGACGCCTTGGCCTGGTGGACGGACCACTGCAGGAAGTCGTTCGGCTCCTCCTCCTCCTCCTTCTCGGGATCGGTCGCCTGGCGCTGGCGGCGGGCTTCGTAGTCCCGGAGCCGTTTCAGGACCTCGGGCCGGATGATGTTGAAGAAGCGGCGGGTGTGGATGCGGTTCGGCAGGGTGAGGAGCAGGGCGGCGAGGGGCCGCAGCGGCGCCCAGATGAACTTGAGCGCGGTCGAGCTCAGGGGCACGTCCTGGGCGTAGGCCATGCCGGCGTCCAGCAGGCGGGGGTCGCGGCAGAGCGGGAGGCCGACGAAGACGCGGTTGGTGGCCTGGCCGATGACGCGGCGCATGACGTCGTACACGCAGACCTCGGTCCAGGCGCGCGCGTCGGTGCCCCAGAGCCCGTCGACGCTGACGCGCACCTCGTCCAGCAGGGCCGGGACCAGGTTCCCCGTCTCGCGGGTCAGGCGGCCGGCGACGATGGGCACGTGGGCGGGCTCGAGGGCGAGCCGGGACGGCTTGACGGTGTGGTGCAGCTGCAGGTTCTCGGTGACCTGGTCGTGCATGCTGATGTCGGCGTCGGGCTGGTCGACGAGCCACTGGAGCTCCCGCAGCGGCAGCATGACCAGGTCGCCGCCGCCGGCGATGGGGAAGTTGACGGCGCGGTCCCGGTACTGGTAGTAGGCGGTCTCGGTCGCCGCCCGCATGTCCATGGTGTTGCGCCACTTCGCGCGCACGTGCGAGAACCACTCGCCCGGCCGCGCGCCGACCGTCGGGAGGTCCGGCAGATCCGACGGGCGCAGGAGCTGGTAGAGGACGTAGGCGATTACGAGTAGGGCCGGCGCTAGCACGGCCGGCCGGGAGAGCGTTTCTTGATCCAACATTTTTTTTAACCCCCTTTCTCTCTCTTTCTCTTTCTTTCTATTTGCTATCCGGTCGTCGTACGTGTGTGACGAAGGCTCTGGGAGAGATGGATGAGACGTGCTCAAAAAAGTCGAAGAGCAAGTTAGTGGGCGCCGTTTCGGTTTTGTTTTTGTTGTGTTACCTGCCTATATGGGGGTACGATATGCGTCGATCCTTCGCCGGCAATCGTTGGCTACTCCGCACCAAGAGATTGGCAAGCTGAAGGGGGGCTAATTAACCTAGTGGGCTACCTAGGGGGCTATTATTGTGACGCTCTGTTCACCACCCAGTCCTTCGCAGAGTGTACATACAGTACCTACCTACCTCCAATGCTCCTGGCTCCCTTTTGGCTAAAATGGGTTGGTACCGGCACGCTGGGAAGCCGTGAACTAGTGGCGGACTTATTGTACGTTAGGTTGATAGTCTTCCAAGCTTAAAGGCGCGCTGCGTCTCATGACTCAGGGCAATTAATACACCACCTATAGCGAATTCTGCTGGCTGACTCGTCGTCGTTCTACTACACAAAGGTACAACACCAAGGTATCTATTTATATACCTATCTTGATTTCCCATTTTCATTCATACCCCTCATCACTAGGTATGCCGCTCGTTTCCCGAGAACCAATCCAAAGAAACGGAAAATCTCCGGACATTCAAAAGAACACTCCTGGCCGAGAAGGATCATTAGGCATTCCCTGTCACCTGTCGGCTTGACACTACCTCTCGACCCTCTTAATTAGAGGACTAGCTACAGAGCCAACTTGGGCAACAATACTGCGACTATATCTAATAGTTATTATAACCCCGAGATAAAAATAGGTGAAAATATAGGGGCTATGCATAGAGGTAATAGTATTAGAGAGAGTGAGCACATCAAAATTCTATGGCGGTCAACTAGAGCACTACCTATGTAGTTATCACAGTCAGCAGTATTATTGCCCAACTTACCTACCTAGCTCTGCGGTTTGATCTTCCAACAAAAGAGAAGCCGAAGGGTATTAGGTAGTTATAGGACTTAAGTAGGTACCATCATAATTCAGGGCACTTAGAAGATTTAGTTATCCAGTCTACTCGTCAGGGCTGGATATAGCAAAGACTGAAGGGAAAAAAAAAGAACTGGGTTGTTACTTATCAAGATACGACATGCAATGGAACTATGAGTAGAAACGATATTGAAAAAAAAGAAAAAAAAAACCAGGCAGGTTGATTGATTATTTTGGGAGTTGATACAATTTTCTCTTCTTTTTTCTCTTCTCTTCTCTTGTCTACGAAGAAACCTCGAACCCCCCCGAAATCTATCTACAAAATCTCTCTCTTGCCTAACAACGTACATCGTCGTCGTCGTCGTCATTATTTTGGACAGACTCTTATGCAGTAGGTAGGTAGTACATACAAATATAATATACAGCAACCCCCGCGCGAAACCCTCCTTTCTGCACTGTCGAGAGCACACACCACCTCTTCTCTGACAAGTCTTACCTGCGTCCCATCTTGAGCCCGTGAATCCTCTTGCTGTACTTCCACAAGCTGCGGTACTTGGGCTTCTGCCTCTTGGCCTCCCAACCGCGGGCCTTCTTCTCGCCCTTGAGCGAGTGCACGCGCTTGAGCTTGAACTCGACGTCAGCGCCCGGCACGCCCGCCCTCTCCATAACATCCTTGGTGCCCTCGTCCCAGACCGAGCGCCAGATGTTGAAGCCGATTGGGTCCAGGCCGAACTTGTCGCGGAAGCTCTTCAGACTGAAGCCGTCGCGGCGTGCGTACAGCTCCCGTAGCTGAGCGATGTCGAGCGTCTGGCCGGGCTTCTGCTCCAGCACGAAGACCGAAAGCCGGTGGTAGGGCGCGCCCTTCTGGGAGAAGGCCGGCAGGTACGGGACCGCGAGCTGCGTCTCCTTGTCCACCTTGCCGAGAGGGAGCGAGGTCTGGGCTGGAGATAGAGGGATGTTGACAGCGAGGTAGTGGCAGCGGCGTTCAAAGGCATCAGTCTCGGGGTTGGGCACGTCCGAGTCCATAACCACGACAGAGACGAGACGCTCGCCTGCGTTGAAGAGCTGTACCCGCAGGCGTGGGGGAACTTCGGTGACGCGGGAATCCAATATGGTACCAGGCGTCACGTGAATGCGGCGGAAGTAAAGTTGTACGTCGGCGACTGGGTCGAACTTGGGCAAAACATCAGGCACAATGCTAAGCTGAGAGATACGTTGAGTGATTAATCGGTAAGGGTAGCCGCGCCATTTTCGTTCTGCGAGATGGCGGTAAATGGGTTTGTTCATATCGCCTGGGATATTGTTAGCTTTTCTGTTTTCCAAGCATCGCCATAGAAAAAAAGGTAAATGAAGGGAAATATGATATTGCTTAGAAGAGTAAAAGAAAAAAAAAAGGTTTCAAGAAAGAGAAAGGAATTCATGCAAAAGTACAGAAACCAAAAGAGAGAGGGAAAAAAACATACAACACCAGGTATTCGCCAGTCGTCACCGATCTGGCTACTAGTCTGGCGGTATCCGGCTTATCATGGGAGATCAGACGGGATCCCGAGCTTTACGGATCCTTTGGTCGTATGTGGTAGAACTTTCTACCAAACTGCCTTATATGGTCCAATCGACAATAGGAACGAAGTGGGCAAAACAAAACTCCCGCTGCCGAATTTCCCGGCTGCCAACACCCTTCCATAATCTCACGACGAATAGATACAACAAGACATGCAGAACCCGATGAAAGCCACGAACAATAGAAAAATAGAAAGAGTAATTGCACTGGAAAACGCTAGTGCACGTATGTACGTATGTATGTACCCACGTACCTTGACCGTCCTCGAACCTCCGCTTGACGATGGGGTCGTTGATGTCGGCGAGGATCTTGAGCTCCTCGACGTGCTTGCGCAGGCTGCGGAGGCGCATCTCCTTCTTGCGCTCGCCGCCGCCGAGCTGGTCGGCGGGCAGGGCCTCGAGGCGGCGGATCTTGGCCAGCTCGCGGGTGATGGCGTCGAGCTTGCGGCGGCGGTCCTCCTGCAGGACCTTGCGGGCCTCCTGGAAGCACTGGTAGGGCAGCTGCTCGAACGGCACATTCTCCGAGGTGCGCAGGGCGGCACGGCGGCGGCGCGAGCCTACGGGCGGCTGGCCCATGCGCATCAGCTTCCGCTCGGCCCACTGCGCCGTCGTGGTCTCGCGGTCCATGAGCTTCTGCTTCATGCCACTGGTGGTGGTGGTGGTGGTGGTGGTGCTGTTGTTCGTCTCGGCTCCGGCTGCGTTACCCGAGGCTTCTACTTGATCCATTGACGTGGTCGAGACATTGGGGTTCGACGGATTCGAAGAAGATGGGGTTGATGGTGGTGGTGGTGTCGTTGTCGTTTTCGTGGGAGCTTCATCTTGTCGGGCTATGCTCCTCGAGAAGGACCGGATGGCGAGTTGGGTTGTTGTGCTCTGGCGAATTCCATTCCGTCTCAGAGACTGCACAAGGGGCCTTGCGACCCTTGGACAGCTCGACATGCTGAGTGATGCCGCAAGCAGTGGCGGCTTGCGGTGTATTATTAGTATTATATTGTTGATTTGGGGGGAATGGATGCTCAAGTCGGAGGCTGCAACTTTTTCGAAGCTCACGCGCCAGCACTCTTTAGGTCCAGGGGAGGTTTCGAGGTCCGGTTTTCTCCACCTAAAATTTGAATTGCTACATCTAACTGGTCAGCGGCTTCTTCCGCAATGAGTTCCAGCGGGCTTGTCTCTTTTCGATAATTTTTCCGGGGTTCATCAATTATTAGCATCTAACGATGGAAGTCAATCAGCTTTTCAGCTTGCAACACAACAGTCTTTGATCCAGTCTTGCGAGCTGATCACTTCACTCACGTACCCCTTGGAAATTAGCAGCTGCAGTTGCAGTCATGGCTTCAAAGGGTGTCAGAAGCCTCAACGAGGCTATGAGGGGTCTGACCCTGTCATCGCATACCTGCCGAGATGCAGCTTCAGTATGGCAGACCTACCCAGCTTCACTTTCACTTGGATTTGGACTGACCGAAAAACATCAGCATCGGATACCCTCGACATTCACAAGATCAATGGCTACCGAGGCACCACTACCGACCATTACCACTAGTGTAAACGTACCTCCTCAGGCCAACAACTTATGGCGACCTGGTTCGTCTCCTCATCCTCTCATTCCGAAACTCTAACCCCCCTTCCATATTAACCAAGATACGCTCAACAGCCACTACCGTCCCCGTAACCATCTTCGACTTCCCCTCCTATGAGCCCCAGCGCCTCGAGTCCTGGTCGAGTAAACACCTTCATCTTCCCTTGCGCCGCGACATCCTGCATCTGGCCGTAGTCTACGAGGGTGACAACACGAGACAGGGCTCGGCCAACTCGAAGACGCGGTGGGAGGTGCGCGGTTCGCACCGCAAAATACGGCCCCAAAAGGGAACCGGAAAAGCGCGTCAGGGCACCAAGCAGTCGCCGCTGATCCGCGGAGGAGGCAAGACCTTCGGCCCCAAGCCGCGCGACTTCGGCACCCACATCACGCGCAAGGTGTACGACCTGGCCTGGCGGACGGCGCTGTCGTACCGGTACCGGCGCGGCGAGCTGGTCGTGTGCGAGGACGGCATGGAGCTGCCGCTGCCCCAGGACTTCGAGGCCATGGTCCTCGCCGGCGAGATCCGCGAGCCCGAGCTCCAGCGCGCCTTCAAGGCCAAGTGGGCGCGCCAGGTGCTCGAGACCAACGAGTGGGGGCGCCGCAGCGGCCGCAGCGTCTTCGTGACGGGGTCCCGGCGCCAGAACCTGTTCGACTCCCTGGCCCTGGTGCCCAACTACGGCCGGGCCAAGGACGTCGACGACGTGGATGTGAAGGATCTGCTCGAGACGGGGCGCATTGTGATCGAGAGGTCGGCGCTCAAGGAGATCATCGAGAGGCATCAGAGCGATCTCGTCTCCAAGATCTTCTTGCCTAATGGTGCGTTACCCAAGACGCCTGTCAGTGGACAGGTGCTGGTCGAATAAGGCAAGCAGGCGTTCGGCAGAGCGAGGCTGTGCGGCCTCGGCTTTGAACGGGGGTGCGGTGACGTGGCATAGTGTGTATACTAATATATAAAACCAATGTATATCTTGTACAAGATACCGGCTATAAAACCAAATCTAGATCTATACGTCAGACACACATATCATTATCCTCAACATCTTACGAGATCACGATATAGATATCATGTCTGGCCCAGCTTACCAGGTATAGCAGTCCAGCTCTCCAATACACCTAGCAGCTGGACTCTTGTAGTCTCCTCTCCTCTCCTCCCATGTCTCGAAAAACACAAAAGACACGACTCTTCCGTCCCCCTATTTCCCACCAGAACCTGCAGCCCTCGTAAAATATCCAAGAAGTCTTCTTGGCAAAAATCAGGCTGAGCCGGACCAGACCAGTCCAGTCCAGTACGCCCTCGTCTTTCTCGGCCTGACCTTTACGACACGCCTGAACGGCCCCCGGCCTTGCCGAGGGCCAAACGGAAAGACTGACTGGATATGACGTCGTTTTTCCATTTTCATTTCTTGGGATTTTCCCATTTCTTTCCAAGGTTCTACTCACTTGATATCTCGGCGCCCATTTATTATTGTTTGTTATTCCTCACCTGCCTGCGCATACCTACCTGGAACCTTGGAAGGGGCCATATCTTTCATCATCTTTCCTTGTCTCTCTCTCACTCCCTCAAGCTAGACTACCATCTAACTTGCCTAGATACCTCACTCAGCGTTACTTATCGTCCACATGCGAATGTCAATGACAGTCTCGACCTTCACGAGCGTTTGAAACAACCTTGAAAAATAGTTTTCCACTACGGAAGACCGGAGGAATTGGTGGGCCGCCGATAGTTGGACACCTGAACTGGACCTAGACCTGGACTGACTTTGCGGCTGAATCTGGGCTGGGCTTGGGAATCCCGGTGACCTCATAGGTAAGGCCGGAGGACTAAGACTACTCCGTGGCTCAGCCTCCCCTGGAGGCAACCGGGCGAGAAATGGAACAGAGAAGAAAAGAAAAGAAAAGAGAGGGAGAAAGTGACGTTATTGGATAGGTACCCATGGAAAATCCTGATTCGCGAGAATGCCTAGAGTTATTCAGGCAGGACATGAGAGGCCACGCACCGATTTCCACCGGGGTCCAACGCTTCACATCCTTTCCCCCTCCTTAAGTCCCTCGTTCCGTCCAGGTCCAGTTTTGGTTTCAAGTGAGTCACGATACCAAGGAGAGGAAGTTCGGCGGCAGCGTTCATCACTGCTGCTTCGCGAGTGAAAATTAGGAAGGACGACAAACGGTGATGAACACCGACGTTGATGGTGGCGATGGCGAATCTACCTCCCGGCTTATGCCCGTGATAACGAACGGCTACGCCACGCCACAAAGTCCATCCTGCTGGATCAAGGAACGCGCTTTTGCTTTTATGTTTTATATGTCATTTTATGTTTTATATGTCATCCGCCATCACCACCGTCAACATCATCAGCATCACTGATGAACTGAACTGAACTGAACTGAATGGCACAGAGTACCGGAGACAGAACCGGGCGAAGACACGCACATTTCTAACTACCTATCCGGCACAGCAGCCTACTTATTCAGTCATACGCTCTCTCTCTCTCGATACAAGCCAAACGACACTGAATTCACCTCGTCATAGCCTCAGGTGGGTTCACGACGCATCGCCTTTGATCACGCGGTAACAGACAGCACCACCACCATCCAGCCGCCCGATCACCCCTCGTGTTTTGTTCTGAACCCTTTCCGTCTGCTGGGACTAACGGTAGTTAACGAACAAGCTTCCGAACAGCCTGGTTTCCTACTCTCTTCTCTGTCTCTCATCAAAACATCAAACACTCCAAAAATCAACATCCCATAGCCAAACACCACCAAACAACCCCCGTGTGCCCTAGCTCCCACCCGGACTTGATTGACTTACCTACTTACCACCCGGAAAGCACATGACAGCGCAGGGAATAAATGAATGAATGAATGAATGATATGCCAGGCCATCCCAAGACGGCATCCCTCTTTCTCCTACAAACTCAACCCCCTTCCTTTCTTTCCTCCCTTTCCTTCCTTTCCCTCGCTCTCTCCCCCGAGAGGGAATGAATGAATTCACCGCGAGAAGAATAAGAGGAAGAAGAAGAAGGAAAGAGAGGAGATATATCTGAATTTCCGGCCTCGTTCATTAAGGGAGGGCAAAAAAAAAGAGAAAAGAAATCCATGTTCGGAAGTTCCGAGACTGATGATAGTTACCTACTTACTTAAGTAACTCTCTCTCTTCATCAACACTTCTTCCTCCGCTCCTCACCCTCCCTCCCCCTTTCGTTTTCTCTGTCCTCCCTTTCCCCTTTCCCCTTTCCCCTTTCCCCCTGACCTAAAGGCCTCAGCGAGCGTGAAATGAAGACTTCTTTCACGGTGACAGACACGGGCACGAACACCCCCAAGATTATTAGGGGAGGAAAGGGGAAGAGCCAAAAAGGCGCATCCCTATCCCCTTACCTCTTTTCTTTTTCTTTATTTTCTTCTCATGAGAAAGAAAAAGGAAAAAGGGAAATTTTCCAATTCAGACCGGCCCTACCCTTCTCTCTCTCTCTTTCTCTCTCTCTCTCTCTCTCTGTGTGTGTGTGTGTGTGTGTCTACTCACTCGCCCCCCCCCCCCCCCCATCCCTCATCCCTCATGCTTCATCGATCGTCCTCCCCCCCTTCTTCTCCGTCCCCCCTTTCCACTTCCCCATTTTCCTCACCTCTCCCCCCCTCCCCCCCAACTCCTTTCTCCCTAAAATTTAAGACGACGACTTTACTTACTTATCATCAACCTTCAAATTCTCATTCTCATTCCTCAACCTCCCTCTTCATCCCCCATCCCCCATCCCCCATCCCCCACCACCTATCCATCCCTCCCTCCATCCATCCCTCCATTCATTTCATTCATTCATCCATACAGTAATTAATCATCAATCCCAACGCACCCCCACCCACCCGTCCTGAGCAACTGAACTGAACTCAGTTCTTCAGTTTTCATCCTCTCCTCGTCCAACCCCCCCCCCCCCCCTTTTTTTTTTTTTTTTTCTTTTCTTAAATTCGAACCAACAACGAGACCAAATAACATATTCCGACGAGGAGAAAAAAAGGGGGAAGATATCAGGTAAGTAAACCCAAGGCACAGAATCAGGATCCCCCCCCCCCCCCCCCCCCCCCCGAAAAAAGAAAAAAAAAGAAAAAAGAAAAGAAAAGATGCGGATGAAAAACATATAGGTTAGGTTAGGTAGGGTACTCTATCACTTCATCTATTTCTTTCCACTCTTCTTCTTTCTTCATTATCTAGGACCTAACCTTATTATTATCATCATTATCATTTACTATTATCAATTTAATTTTTTTTTGAAAAACTTTTTTTTCTTCTTGTCCAGCAAAAAGTTATAATGTCACTCACTTATTCATTCATTCATATACTTACTCATTCCCTTCCACTCATTCATTCACTCACTCACACTCACACTCACACCTTTTTCTTCTTTCTTCTTTTCCTTATTTTCGCAATCGAATTTTTCTCTCATTCATCCCTTCATGCATCCATTCATTCATTCGATCCATCGATCCATCATTCACCTGGGTTTGGGTTCGGTTTTTTTTTTTCCCACTTTCCCCTTTTTCACCCACTTCCTTCGTACTTAAGCTCATAACCCATAGCTCATACCCATACCCCATCCATAATCATCTGGAATCATGTATGTCCCTATGACCTTATGACCTTATGATCTTATCACCTTCCCCATACATCCATCCCATCAATTCATTCATTAATTCAGCTCTCTCTTCTTCTTCTTCTTCTTCTTCTTCTTCCCTCCTTATCGAGGAAGAGGAAAGACAAGACTAAAAGAAAAAAGAAAGAAATCAAACGCATGCATATCCCGTTATCGCGTTGGGTATTATCGGAAAAAAAAAAAACCTCTTCCTTGCCTTCTCATCACCCACTCCATGGGAGGGGAAAAAAGAGGAGAAGGAGAACAAGAAGAAGGTGAAAAGAAAAAAAAAGTGATGAGTGCGCAATGCGGTCTATCCCAAATTTGAAACGGAGTGAGTTGGGTGGGTTGAAACGGAGAGAAAAAATAAAGGCAACGAGTAAAAAAAAAACGAATTCCCTCCAGGTAACGCCTCCATGCATGAATGATAAGACGAGACGAGACAAGATGAGATAACCATTTCCCGGGCTTCTGTTGAGGTGAAGGTGGGACTTATTATCAAGGTCTGATCTTGTTTGCCGATGGGGTACCTGGATGGGTAGGTCGAGACGGCGAGAGAAACAAGTTTGTTGCTGTTGAAGTTGTCATCGTCATCGTCATCCGATGTTCATGTAGTTTCGTTTTTGCTCCCCCCGGGTGTTTGCGGTCATTGATTGATGACACTTTTTTTTTTCGTCGATCATACCCAGTCCTTGCCCTCTTCCTCTTCTTCTTCTTCTTCTTCTTCTTTCTCTTCACTTTTTTTCAAAGCTCTCCCCCTCATGTTTGACTTCGGGCTCTTCGGGTATTCCGGAATCTGCAGAGCACTACTCTGTCATCGGCATCCCGTCGTAGTCGGTATGGTCATACTCGGTATGTGTATTGTAGTCGTTGCCGCCATAGTCGACGTGCGACGGCACGGGCATGCCGCCGCCACCGCCACCGCCTTCTAGGTGGTAGTCGTGGTCGACCGGCATGTGAACCCCTCCTCCTCCTCCTCCTCCCGGAGGTGGCCCCTGGGCCTGACCAGGAGCGTTGTGGGGCAGGTTGTGGTGGCTAGCGTTGTTGGAGCGGTAGGCTAAGGGAACCGGAGTCAAAGACATGCTCGCACGCGCCGGAGCCTCGGCGCTGGGCGACATGATGGATGACGGGTAGCTCGGGTTGGACGACATGCTCCTGTTCCGTTGCAGCATGTCGGGGGGCGGTCCGAAGTTGTTGGCGAGCATCTGGTCGTACCGCTCTCCCTCGCCCAGGACAAACTTCTTGGCCTCATTCTCGATCCACTTGTTGATGTTGGCGTCCCCGCAGTGGGCGTGCCCCATGAGCTGGGATCGGATCTGGCCGACCTCGTTCATCAGGTTGTTGTACTCCATCTGCAGGTGGTTGTTTTGGCTTTCTAGGCCAAACTTTGTTTCCTCCAGGTCCGAGACCCATTCCTTCTTCTTCTGTCGGCACTTGGTTGCCGCGACCCGGTTCCGCTCGAGGAACTTATTTCGCTTAGTCTCCTCCACGTCGGGGTCGACCTCCTCCCTCGGTTTTGGCTTGCGTGGTCTCCTCTTATTCCTAGGTGGGAGGTCGACAGTCCTCACGGGAGGACCGATCACCTCGCTCACCGGCTCTGGTGGTTTCTGCGCTGGAACCAGAGGCATGTTATCTGGCGTGATGACGTGATGTGATGCCCGGGTATCCGGGGTCGATGATGATGTGCTCGATAGCCCTGGTGATGACAACTGGAACAAGCCGGGCTGTGGTGCTGCCAATCGACTCCGGACATCCCGAGGTGAGAATGAGTTCATCGCCATGGCAGCTGATGGTTGGATTGCGACAGGCGGTACTGGTATGGAGTGTGATGGGTAGCTCTGGGTAGAGTGTAAGTCGGCGGGGTAGTCATCAACGTAGGCGCCCGAGGTGCCATCCTGATGATATTCTGGTTGGTGGCCTGCCATTCCCGAAGCACAGAAGAAGTCATACTCGTCTACCTCATCCTCTGGCATGCTGTAGCCAAAATAGTTGGGTGTTCCTTCCATGCCGACGCTGGGGGGGTAGTCTTACTGAGGTTAGTATAAGACTCGAATCTGAAAAGGTAAGAAAAGGGGTGATGTTTCGGCAAGATGCAGAAGACGTACGGGGTGTCACGAAGACCTGGATAGTTCTGGGATCCTCAGCCGCTTCGGGTTTGTGTTGGGGGTTTAAGAAAGGATTCTTGTATCCGAACGGTCAGCGTTTGGGGTCTGCGAGGAAGTCTAGCCCTACTTCAGCCAAGACACTGAAAGGCATCTATTGGATCTCAGCAAAAGCTCCCATGTAGGTTCTTGGTAACTTAATGCCACTTGAAATAAAGTAACGAGTGACATGGCAATGGAGAGTCGGGTTATTGATAGTAGAGAAGAGGGGCGGAGAGTCAATAGTGAATTATTAAGCAGCAGCAGCCGCAGCAGTAGCTGGGCTGCGTAGGGTAGTGCTGGGCCGCAGACGGAAGGAATGAAAAGGTATCTATCGTACTACTGCACTGCAGCTGATAGATGGATGGACGGATGTATGGATGAATGGACGGACGAACTGGTATGGATGAGAAATTGGGAGAAGCGGCAGCGTGGTGTCAGACAGACATGGATGACACTAATGTTGGTGCCGTGGAATGGGATGGTATGGGATGTATGGATGGAGAGATGCAGATACGCGGGACTAGGACGTTGTTCCAGACAGGCAGTATCATGCTAGGAGTCTTGGACAGAGAGATTGGCAAACATACCCGTTTAATGTCCCGAAGCTTGAACCCTACCCTCTGACAATGTTAGCAGCAGCACTGGCGTTGAGGCTGTTATTTTCTTGTATCGTCCTGTTTCTGTGCTAGCCCTGAAAAGCTTGGGTTGCTGCTCAAATACGGAGTACAAGGGTGTGGTCCGTCTGTCGACTGTCGTCTGTCGACTGACGACTGTCGAAGTGTGCGTCTACCTGGGGCTGGTCACGGCACAGCAGACGGCTGTCGATGATTGGACCAGCACAACTGCTGGACCTGGACCTGGACCTGGACCTGGACCTGGACCTCCGGCTGTTGTAGTGCCGGGTGTGGATGGATGGAAGGATGGATGTGTATGGATGGATGGATGTCTGGGCTAACATGCCTTGTGCTAAGATGCCTGTGCTAAGGTTGTCTCAACTTCGGACCAAACCTTATTCTTGTTCTTCCCGTCTTTTACCCCTCAAGCTAATCTTCTTTCACCAGGTTGTTCTTTCTGCATACTTCGTATTGAATTCAATTGTATTCCCCTTGTCTTCTTTTTTTTTCTCCTTGTCGTTGATGAGCCCACCCGATGATGAGCCCGGGGTCTCGACTTCCGAGGTATTTGAGGGGTGGTAACGGCCGAACGACGGTGACGGAGCGGATCGCCGATTCGGGGCTCTTCTGACAACGGTCGCGCTTGGACTAGTCTGATACTGGTGCGGAATCTGTCGGGATTTACGGTGTTGCTCGTTGGTTGACACTTGTATAGGAACTCATATGTATCCAGTCTGCCAGTCTCTACCCTTGGTAGATATATGGATGAGCGAGATACAGGTTGATCGAGGAGGCAGTCGAGTCGACCAGGCAGCTAGAGCTGGAGCACAGCTCGTTGGGAAATATCAGGTGGAGATGAGGGAGCCATATGGGTAGTATGAGAAGGGAAGAGAAGGTATTCAGATGTCACTTGGTTCTGGAATACCCCTGAAGCTAATCTTGTTGGAAGCATCCAGGCCCCTACTTGATACTCCCCCTGTTCAAGACACAGCAGCAGTGGTTGCCTCTGTTTCCAGCATTGCTACCTACTCGACCCAGGCCACAATGACTCCCATCTCGCCACATCATAGGCACAGGCATCCACAGCTGGAGGCTATGCTTCCGCGGCCATCTGACGGATGACAGCGAATAGAGAACGAGAAGGCACGAGGGGTCAGCCGGCATTAACTTCAGATGATCAGTGTCAAAATTAGGAGAGTACACAAACAAGAAGTCTGCTGGAGGCATAATCATTGGCGCATATACGACGCGCGAGTGTAAAGGATGGACCTGGATCGTGGGCTAATCCAAGACAGCGATGGACATCTCTCTGATGAAGGGGAGGGGAGGCGAGAGAGACTACAGATGTACAGAAGTCCAATCTCGGGTAGACAGACTTTGAAGGGTGCCCTGGCGACACGGGCGAATTAGAGTAAAATCATGCATTTGTGTGTGGTTAAAGACCTCTCAGATGTATCCTTGAGGCACACCTACCAGGGGTTGGAACTTAAGATAAGACATCGATGGCATGCGTATTCCAGAAGCATAGTACCGCTATATGCGATCTGTTAGCTGTGTTGCTTTTGAGTTTCGCCGGACTCCCGTGACAGAAATTTTGTTTAAAATAACAACCCTGATAGTCCCGACTCAGTCCATGATCGACAATGTATGCAGCTGTTCACGAGACAGATGAGCAACAGGATTTTCTGCTGAGAGGCTCGAAAACGAGATGCTACATGTCTGCCGATGAGCCAACTTCTAAGCTTGGAAACGGGACCTGCCGAGGCCGGCTTCAGTCCGTGGCATGCGTGGGAGAGGCCGGCAGGCATATGAAGAAAGGGAGATGATGCAGCGACTCAGCCTTGCAAAGAAATCGCCATCGCGAGGTCAAAGCCGCGAGATCACCACTTCTCCTGCCGTGTTGTCGCGGGAGGAATCGAGAGGACGGCAGACGGGTCTCTCATGTTCCTGGGGCAGCAGTTGGGACACAGTCGCAAGGGGGTGGTAAGTAACGCTGACACGCGCTAGAAGCAGAATCGAAGCACAACAGAGGCGGTTATGATTGGTGGCCCTACAGTGATCGACCTGGCAAGGTTCCACCCCCTTGCCCCCCTTGCCCCCCTTGCCCAGGTGTCGAAACCCCCCAACCTTGGAACCCCCGACCGCCCCCTTGTCGGGAAAAATGTTAAGCCTACCGACTTATTGGTGATTGGGTGGAGATCAGCCAAAGTTCCTGGCATATCTAATCCGATCGTCATGTCGATTTCTCAGTATGTCGAGGAATTTGCCATCCGTTCGCACAACGGCCAAATATATCTTTTTCTCGCAACTGCCACCGACAGGGATGGAACATGGCTCAGCATGTGGCATGTCTGCATGTCCGGTTCAACTAGTGCACTAAGCCACGCACACGTACCGCTGTCCCGTCCTGCCCCCGTCCTGCCCGTCTGCCGGATGGATATTCGCTGCGTCCGGCGTGCGCGAGATAGATCGCCGGTGCCAACAGTTTCTCATCGTCTACCGTAAAGCGACCGACCGCACCTACAGAGGCATGCCTCCGCTTAGATATGGGATATTCTCGTAACAATAATAATAATAGAGTCTCGGCCGGTGGCTCTTGAAATTCACTGCCACTTCTAACAAGTGTTGCCACCGGTCTGGGAGTCTAACAAGTGTTAGGGACCAGATGGTATGGAAAGACGGTACTGTATGGAGAGCTTCTCCCAAAGTCTACTGGTCTTGAGAATTACCAAGTATCATACGTAGATTGTCTGCACATTAGCGATTTCTCAGCAAAGATGATGCGATTCGACTAAGTATGAAGGGCCGAAATGGATCCCGTATGCTGGGGGGCGACCTGTCGGCTTCTGCACATTCCGCCCGCACTTTTGCACTTTCAACGATTTGAGTGGAGTTTCAATGGCAATGACAAGCGAGATTGAGCTTCAGTCGACAGATACCGGTACTCTGTAAGTAGAGAAAGTCGGCGACATGTAACGAGCTCCTTGTCGGACCTCACTTCACAATAGCTGCCGTTGCCCGTACTGTACATATTGAGGAACAGTAAGGGAAAAGTCGAGTTGTGAAGACATGACTCGGGATGGAATACGGGCTGGCATGGAATACGGGCTGACGGGTTTTCATTCCTAATCGAGGTCCCCAATACACGACTTATCCATGATTGCGTATCTAAGTCGGTCGACGGGTGATAACTTCGAAGTCATTGACACTGAAATGAGACTTGCTCATGACGATTGATGTGGTGATTCTACCGTGGCTGAGGATTTACCTACATGGACATGGATGGCAGTAAAAGTAATGTACGTGGGTCGGATGAGGAGTAATTCTGCACAGTGCCTGCTGTAGGTACGAAGTATCTATCTACATATATATATCTGTGTAATACTTCCCGCTTGTGCGTGCCTGATAAGTACCTACTCCGTACTCCGTGTCCAGAGAATGCTGAGGCTTACTGTCAGCTGACTACGTGTACTAGTGGAGGCACTTTAATAAGATTAGATTAGATCATGGAACCGGCCGCAGCGTCATCCAGCTGCCAGTCTCCCCGGGCCCGTCTCGGATTTTTGACGCGTCGCGAGGGGTTGGAGTAGAACCCACTCCAGCTTCTTCCACCTTCCTACAATCATCAACTACCGCCTTCTCCTAGGACCTGGCATCTAAGATTCTTTGAGCGCTCAATCCATTCGGCACTCGCCTCGCATCTGTGTACGCACGAACGGCATTGAGATACTGTAGCTATCCACTGAGCCCAATCTCTGGGACTAGATACCTAAGTATTTATCTAGACGTCAAATCTCTGATTGATCCCGCTCGCGGCCCCCCACCATGGAGTCAGTCTCAACACCCCGCATCTCCGCTGGCCTCATCAGCAACTATGTCGGTCGTAACGTCATAGTCGTCGGCAAGGTATTGCAGCTTCGCGGTGACTCTGCCATAATTGACGCAGAGGGTCAGATCACCGTCATGCTGAACCGGGTACGTTGACCTTTGTCGCCTCATATATTGTCTATGTGATGAGAACTGAAACTGACCTACCCGTAATCATAGGAGACCCATCTCACCAGCGGAAATGGTGCTCAGATCATCGGAAAGGTGAATCCAGACCTGTCTATCAAAGTGTACAATGCTTTAGACGTGGGCAACAATGTTGGTAAGTTTCTTATCTATTCCATGTGCATCTGTCAGAAGCGCCGGGTTTTTAATGCCTTACTCTCTAGATTATCAGGTCGCCCAGGCGGTCGTCAATGTCACGCACCAGTGTAGAGAAATCTTCATGTCTTCAGCCGGAAACTGACGGTCCGGTGGAGGACGTGTGTCGCCAGGCTGGCCGAGTGGTTCGCAGCCATCTTCAGAGCCAATAACAACAACAACAACAACAACAACAAGGTCTCAACCTCATCAGTATCACTCACACCAACCCAAACAAGAAAAACAACCAACACGAATCCCATCAACCCCGCCACCACGAATGTCGTTTGCTGCGAGCTCTCCGCCATCCATTTCCCCCTCACTGGAGCGTCAGCTTTCCCAGCTGATCATCGAGGAGGACACACTTCCCCCACCATCCTCTCAGGCCACCACCACCCAGAGCTACCAACCGTCGTCAACAATATCATCCACGACGGCACCCACCCAAACCACACCGACCCAGAGAGCCACATCTCCCCGGTCCATGTCCTCGTTCTCAAGCAGTAAATACACCACCTCGCCCGAGACCACCTTCTCCAACTCCTCGCCGCTTTCCTTCCGGACCACCGGCAGCAACCGGCGCGCCAGCGGGAGGAGCCCGCGACTCTTCCGCACCCGCTCGGGCGGCCTCGCCAGTGCGGCGGAGCTCAGGAGGCGCCGGGAGCTGGAGCGGCATGAGGACGAGCTGATGGAGATGATCTTGGAGGGTATTGTCGAGGAAATGCACGACGAAGACGAGGACGAGGGAGAAGTAGTAACGGGGGGCTTGGGCTTACCAGAGCCGCCGGCGGCATCTCCTACTGGATCGAAGCAAGCGGGGAAGATGAAGAGGAAGCAGAAATTAGCTGTGACTATGGCCATGGATGAATCCGGCCGTTGGCGGATCGTGAGACGAGATGAGTGGATACGACTCAATGAAATAGAGTGATTAATGAAAATGTCAATGGAGATTAAAAACCCAACAACGGCACGTTTCAAGTTTAACATCGCTAGATTTGCCTAATAATAATAATCATCTTCCTGCCTGTGGGAATTTTCTGTCATGTGTTACAACTTCTCCTTATTCTTCTTTATGAACGGAAAACACCAGATAATGCTGAGTATAAATAAACAAATAAAATAAATGAAACTGATTAACACCTTATCCCTCCTCATCCCGGAGGCCTCGCCTCTTATTGTTCTCTCTCGCCCTGTTGGGTTATTGTTATCCTTGTGTGATGCAAATTACAAAAGGCAACCATCTATGATCCCTCCTCATCCTTTTTTTTTGTCCCCTTCCCTCTATTACTTGGTTTTTTCTCCCTAAACTTATTTTCCCCCTGATTCTTTCTCCTTTTTACACATCCCCCCCCTCCTCTCTCCTTTTTTCCGTCTCTTTTTCTTCTTCTCTCTCCCTCCCTCCACCTCCGTGTCTCTTTTTCTTCTTCTCTTTCTTTTTCTTTTTCTTCCCTCTTTCTTTTTATATATCACACACACATATATACACACACACACTCTTTTTCTCTCGCGAACAAAAAAAAAAAAAAAACCCGAACCTAGTTAGATCTGTCGCATCCCATTTTAAATTCCCGTTGTTACTTTCTTAATGCTTACATAAGGGAGGGAGGGAGGGGGAGGTGGGGGGAGGAATAAAAGAAGAAAGAAAAAGAAAAGGGGGAAAACATATATCTTTTTTTTTAAATACAGGCCCGCGGGCCCTGCTATTATTATGCGTTTTTTTTTGAGAATTACTATTTTTAGAGTAGCCAATTTCCAGAGTAGTCTTAGATACCCCACTCTCCTAGTCTCTCCCACGCATTTTGATGTACCAGCTACATAAATCAGCATCTTCAATTCTTCCCATCCAGCAATCGTCTCGGCTAGCAATCGGTTTTGCATAGGTCGCAATGGGATATATAATCGCTATTCAATGAGTTGCGATGTTTTTCTTAAAGAATAGCCTGCGAAAGCATCGAGGACTTGGGGGACCCGTTCTAGCTGGCCGATTGCTTCTATCGACCTACCAATCTATTCCATCGCAATAGATGGCTGTGGGAGCAGAAGAATTATGGCCATGAGAGCCCTAGAAATGGAAGAATACTGCATAGTAGAAGTTGGTGAATTATGTAGCTGGTACTTTGGAATAGGTGGGGAAGACTAGGAAGGTGGGGTATCTGGGACTACTCTAGAAACTGGCTACTCTAGAAATAGTAATTCTCTTTTTTTTTGGAAATCTGGTACGGTATGGTATAAAATGTGTTTCTTGTTTCCACCTCTCTCCCCCTTTTACTCCCTTCTCGAAGTAATATACTATTGTATATTATACGTATACGCAATCCCATTCTAACTAAGGATCAAGGATGTATATACCCCTGACCTTTTCTCCCTTCTCTTCTCTTTAAGAGTCTTATCTATCTGTTTATCTGCATGGCATGCAAGAGGAAAAAGAAGGTGACAAGAAAAAAAACGGAAGAAGAGTGAGAGGAAAATTCGTACCGCGACTGAAGGGGTACTTGTGGTATCATATCATGGTAGTGTAAAGTAAAGTAAACCAGCCCAGCCCAGTCACTCCACCTTAAACCACCAATTTCGATCATTTCCATCCCATCCATTCCCGTATGATTCCTCATTCTCATCTAACCCAATACCCGTTGATGTTATTGTCGCTGGCCAATTGCCATTGATCGCTGTTCTCCGCTTCATAACCCAACACCCCTGTGACAAAACGGAAAACACGGAAAGATGACTGAATTTCATATACATCCCTCCCAAATACCCTAGACTCCGTCCGTACTCCCCTGCTGCTACGTGTTTCCATGGAGCAACTCAATTCGATGATTGTTCGGTTCATTGTTCGATCCATCACTTTGGCGCATCAGTCAAGTTCGTTCGGGACAAGAAACGGATGCGACGTTTAATATTCTGATGGCCGGGCTATCAACTGGTCCCTCCCTACAGAAGTAAGTTTCTCCTTTTTTTTCCTTTTTAGCTTCGGCTTCCCCTAGCCATTGCACTTTCGCTTCGGCTCCTGTCCCTACCAGCGCCTTGTCGAACAGCATCATTATAACTGGGAATGGGTGGGTTACTCGGCCTGATCGTGGCGGCTGATGCACCACGGCTTCGTCCAGGGGCTCGAATTAGAGGCGTATGGTCGCTGTCGTCAGAACTGTCACTGGAGTCATCCGAATGCGCTGGACTGGTATACTCCGGAGGAGGGTGAGCAGCCTCGTGCACACCCAATCCATGAACGTCAACGATATGGTCTCCCGAAGGACCAGCTACGTTGCTGCTGCTGCCTTCCCCGGGCTCATCCGTCGGTACCAGTTGAGCCAGAGAAATATCAGTAGGACTTCTCTGGGGACCTGGGCTTGTTGGCGGGAGAACCCTAAAGTTGCCACTTCTTGTTCTCGAGTGGCCCGGATCTAGTATCGGTCCTCGGTTGGTGAATGTCTGGACCGAGTGGGAATAGCTATGACCCCTGGCTGGCGACCCAGAATATTCATCTTTCCGCCGCCCCGTCTCCAGGAGAATACTTCCTTGCTCGCTTCCATAAGGAGGTGGCGGCGCGAGACTGCCCGTCATAGGTGCCAGACCCCATTTCTTAACATTTGCTTCGATGAACACAAAACCGGCCTGGCCAAAATTCACGTGCACAACACATGGGCCGTTAGCACCTATGGATGGGAAGAAATTTTGCGACTTCAGCCCGTGCACGACATCCTCTAACCGCTTCCCATTGCGAGTAAAGAATATTGTACCTGTTCGAGGTCGATAACCGACGCCGATAACGTCCCCTTGGACGTATGGCGGCCCATACAGTGTAGGGTTGAAGGGTTGGTTGTATCTTCGATGTCCGGTTGACGTATAAGCGATAGAGTATTTGTGAAACCCTAGACAGCACGTTAGCAGATGCACGCACAGGCCTCACGAACGATACGATAACTCACCTGGCAAGCGGAAGAGCGGGTATGGCTTTGTCGTCATGCCAATACTCAGGAAAGTGTTTTCGGGCTTATCATATATTTTCGCCTCCCAGTAATATACTTCGTTCTGCTTGGGTACTGGTAGGTTGCTCATTACGGTGCATTCGGAGTCGAAAAACTCGACCTCGGTTCGCCCCTCCACAAAGCAATTGGCAATCTCCAACTCGGGCTCGAATTCCCAAGCCGATACCCCTTTCTCCTGTATTGCGAGGTATTGTGATAAGGAAATGTCCGTCTGGATCGACTCGGGTGGGTTTCCTTGAATGAATGCTGTAACAGGAAAGTCAGCGTATGAACGGTACCAGGCGACGAGCTTGATGATCCGCATCGCCCGAGGTGGTATGTACCTTTTGCTCTTAAATATTCCGTTCTTGCCATATCATCCATCGTCTCCAATGCATCCGCCTCCTCCCGGGCAAATGCTTGTTCATCGTCATATTCGCCGGGGCGACCGATCCGGTCTAGGAAGATGCGACCAGATGCTGTATATCTGAAGAAATAGACGACGAGAAATATGAGAGCGATTAGTATGGCAGAGCCAAAGGACGATAGAAGGCCGATGACTATGCCATCAATGGGAGACGACATATTGGCGGTGTTCAGTGTGGAGGCGCTGCGAAGTGACGATCGCAAGGACGTTTCCGTCACCGTCGGGCTTGGGTCATTCGGAGACGGGGTGTTTCGAGGACGATAGGCCCCGACGCTGGTGGGTATGAGGGCTATCTCTGGATATTTAATTCAAATAATGGGCAAGCTCGAATTGAGGTTTAAACTGAGTCGTCGAAGTTGGAAAGAGATGAGTGATCTGGAGTGGGTTGTGCTGTGGGTGGTTCTGGTTGGTGGCGATGAATGGGTAGGATTTGAGTTGTTTGTCGTCGTACTACTACGCTACGTCTACGCAGCAGCGCAACTTGACACAACTGCGTCCGGTGGAGGGTGGTCGGCTGCCGAGTGCTTAGGTGGGCACTGTGCACTGTGCACTGGACTTTGGTCGCAGGGTCGCCTGGTCGCTTGGGCAGCAGCTGACAGGGGAAGCGCTAAAGAACCAAGTATCAGGTGGGCGGATTGGCTGTGGGACAAGGACAGACCGACCGACAGATAGACAGGCAGTCAGTCAGTCAGTCAATAGTCAGTCAATAGTCAGTCAGTCCGTCAGTCAGTGGGAGTGCAATGGGAGCAGCGACTACGAAGCGGAAGTAGTCTTCAGTTTCTGCGTAGAAGAGTCTTTCCATTCGAGGATACGATACGATGAACAGATACCCAGAATACACCTGTGAGACCGAGGACGATAAGGAAGGAAAACAGAAGTAGAAAGCGGAAGGATGGACAAGAGAAAGAACAAGTTTAGGTAGTACTACTGTATATACAACCAACTGAATGTACTCCGTGCACAGAGAGAGAGAGGGAGAGAGACCTAGGTAGATAGCTGGAGATGGCTTGTTGAGTGAAGAGAGGTGGTCGCGAAGAGAGGGATCGGATCGGTGTACCTAGTAGTGACAGAGTGAGTGGATTGAAGGTATGATGGATTTCTGACCTGACAATTCAGTCTTCACACTCCGGGACAATCGTAAGACATGGATTGGCTGGTGACGCCTTCCAAAGTTCTTGCGTTTTCCGGATTTGTATCAGCAGTAGCAGCGAAGCATGAAGTCACTATCTGTTAGTGAAATGTACGCCCTCACCGCCTTAATTCTTAACAGTGGCTGGATGGACGAGGCGGGGCACGCAGCTTTTTAAGTCCGATAGTCCGTCAACCGGCCAGCCCGCCCGCCTACCGGTATGGGAAAGAAGACTTTTACTATGATTATGACGCCAACTATTCGTTCAACATCTCATCAACAACCCCCGAACCGAAACAGCAGCCATCAATGTCTGCATCCCATGCATGTAGATCAGGTGACATTGGATGCTTCGTCTTGGGCTCCCTTTTCTCTTCCCTTTCTTTCCAATTTGTCTCTTGACTATCGAATACCATGGCATCCCTCACCTTGCCACCTAACAACAATACCATGATTAATATCGAAGAAGCACAGGAACGCCATCCAATAACCGCCCCGATCTACATCGGAGTTGGGGGCCCCCCTTCTTCACCTTGTGCAGCGTTTCAGCAACCCCGATTTGTTTTAAGGGTCCAAACTCTCCGGTCGCGAACCGCAGTCAAGCAACTCCCTTTTCGTAACAGACTTACCCCTGCACCAACGTTACAGTTCTCATTCTTTGTTATGCTGTGGCTTACGATTAGGTACCTGAGAAGTCCGTGTAGCGCGATGCAACCGAATCAAACAAGATCACAATCCTTTTCGATACGGGACAGCTGTTCTTTCTTTCACTCAATATCGCTACCCTGGAAGCAGTTCAAGATGACATATACCTAGTTAGGGTTCGAGATACCTAGACTAATTAATATTTATTACCCTTATGGAACCCATTGACCAAGCAAGCTCTCTCTTTTATCCTATCAAGCTGAGAAGCACCAGGTTGGGGGAGGGTATAAGGTAGGAGGAGTACCGTACATGGTTGGGAAACAAAACAAGATGGAGAAACAAATAAAGTGTAGTGTGAAGCCCTTTGAAACAACCAAAAAAAGCACCCAGATAGCCGTTTTATCGCCAGCCAAACTCAAAGTCCCCATGCGCCCCGGCTCCTAGCAAACGCTCGTCCGCCATCTCGTCCCCGGATCCCATTCCAAATAGCCGAGGCCGTAGCCGACGGAATCAGTCCGGTGCCGAGGCTGCCAGTGCCAGTCACAGCACCCGTCCCCGTGGCATAACCGGTTCCGTATCCAGTCCCGGTACTGGTCGCGTTCCAACCGCCGCAGTTCCACTTGCCGCCACAGGTCCCGGTAGGGTGGGAAACCACCGTACTGCTCGTACCGTTCCGGGACGTGGTGCTGCTGCTGCTGTTGGAGCTGGACCAGGGCTGATGGTCCCCGTTGTGCGGCAGGGGCGGAGGGGGCATGTGTGGGAGGGGCGGCGGTCGGGTGGTGGTCAGCATCGTGGTGGTGGTAGTGGTGGTGGTGGTGGTGGTTCTGTGCTGAGATGACGTTGTATGCGCGGGTGCGGTGGTGATCGTGGGGTGAGAAGAGGTCGTCGTGGTGGGGTTGACGGATGATGATGACGACGAGGACGGCAAGGATGCCGAGGACGTCGAAGACGAGGAGGAGGAGGACGGCGATATGGTAGATGTGGTTGATGTCCCGCTGCTGGTAGCTGTCGTGCTTCCAGTGGTGCTTGAGCTGCCGCCGGTAGTCGGTAGCGGCACAATGACTGGAATGCTGGTGGTCGTCGCCGTCGCTGTCGAGGTCGAGGTCGAGGTCGAAGCGTCACTCGAAGTACTGCTAGTCGATATCAAGCTCGATGTTGGGCTAGAACTTGATTCTGTACTGGTGGCCGAGCTAGACTGCGAGCTGGAAGTCGTTGGCACTGAGCTGGTGGTCGAGGCCGAGCTTTCGCTCGAGCTGGTACTCGTTGGTGTCAAGCTTGATGTCTGGCTAGAGGTTGATGCCGTACTGGTGGCTGTGCTTGGCTCTGAGGTGGAAGTCGTCGATATCGAGCTGGTGGTCGAGATCAAGCTTGATGTCGGACCAGAGGTCGATGCCGGACTAGTGGCTGTGCTTGACTCTGAGCTGGAAGTGGTTGGCATTGAGCTAGATGTCGGGCTAGACGTTGAGACTGTGCTGGTGATCGAGTGTGACTCCGAGCTGGAAGTGGTTGGTAGGGAGCTTGATGCTGAGCTAGATGTTGATACCGTACTGGTGGCCGTGCTCGACACCGAACTGGAAGCTGCTGGTACGGAAGTTGATGCTTGGCTAGATGTTGATACCGCATCGGTGGTGGTCGAGCTAGCCTCCGAGGTGGAGGTCGTCGGTAGTGAGCTGGCGGTCGAGGTGGGAGCCACAGTCGCAGTCACAGAAGTCGAGGTGGTCGTCGTCGTGGGCTGATCCTCTGGCTTGGTCGCGTTGTAACCAGCATAGATGCCGTGCTCCACAAACCCACCAGCGCGACCCTCACTATAGATCTGAACCACCTGGCCCATCTGCTTGCGCACGGCCGGGTCCTCGCGCATGTTGGCCGTGTTGTTGTACACCGTCTGCAACTTCTCCGCGAACCCGCGGTCGACGTCCTGCAACAGGTCGGTCCGGTTCACCAGGCCGAGGTTGGAGGCCAGCAGGCTCATGGACTCCTCGAGGCCCGCGAAGCCGCGCGCCGGGTCCCGGTTCCCGTTGTACGTGGCCGCGATGTCGAGCGTGCGCATCAGGTTCTGCGCGACGATGAAGCGCTGCGTCTCGTCTGACCCGTTGCCGTTCACCATGTCCGACACCGCCGCGGCCCGGTCCCAGATCTCGGACCCGACCTTCTCCTTGTACCAGTTGACGACGTGCGACGTCGCCCACGGGCTCGTCGCCACCTTCATCAGCACATCGCGGCCCTGGATCCCCGCCACGACGTGCTTGTAGGGCTCCGGGTACATGTCCGTCATGTTCTGCGCGCCCGTGGCCACCTGCACCGCGTGGTATTGGAGCCGCATCCGCGTCTCGTCGGGAAGCTTGTTGAACTCGGTTTCTGCCTTCCGCGGGTTCGCGGCCAGCTCGGTCATGGCCTTCTCGACCCATCCTATCCTTCGGTTCAAGGCCCTCATCCGCTTCTCTTCCACCTTCTTCTGTTCGTCGGCGTTGCTAGGCTGCCCGTGATCACCGTGGTCTTCCTTGTCGTCATCGTCATCATCGTGATGACGTCCAAAGCCCAAGCCCCTATTCACGTATTAAGTTAGTGGGTGAATTGTCCAACCTAGCCGAATAAGCAGATATGTGTTGTGGAAAGAAGTCATAGGATACTGATCCATCTAGCTAATTGTCACGTCCCGAAAGGTGAAGTCTCAGGTAGTATCTTGTTGCAACGAGGGGAGGAAAAAGGTGAGAGAGATGGGGGAGATCAACTTACAGTCCTAGTCCAAGGCCAAGAAGTCCAAAAATCGAGAAACCAACAGCCACGGCCTGCCATGGCTTGACCGCTTTCACCGCGTCACTAGATGTCGCTCCAAGTTAGCATATGAAGAAGTTTGGAGCTAGAGATAAAAACAAGGTGAAGGAGAGATGAAAACAAGGTGAAGGAAAGATGAAAACAAGGTGAAGGAGAGATGAAAACAGGGTGAAGGAGAGAGGACAACAAGACAATGAGGGAAAGGGGAGAGCAAAAGGAAGAGCAAGGGGAGAAATCAGAGGACGGACGGAGGAGCTGGAGACTTACCCAAGAGTATTGATCACTCCCATCACCGGCCCAACGTTCGGCGGTTGAATGTTCGGGAGGTTTGGTATGCCCGGTAGGGGTGGTATGCCCGGTAGGGGTGGTAAGTCCGGTAGGTGTGGTAAGCCTGGTTGGTTTGGCGGCGGTACGGCTGGAGGAGGTCCATTTGGCGGCGGGACGTTTGGAGGCGGCCCACTTGGCGGTGGGACATTCGGGGGTGGTCCACTGGGAGGCGGTGGCACGCCTGGTGGTAGTGCTCCTGGAGGTGGTGGCACGCCTGGTGGTAGTGCTCCTGGAGGTGTCACGCCTGGAGGTGCTACGCCTGGAGGTGCCACGCCTGGAGGTGCTCCTGGTGGAGATGGTCCGTTAGGCGGAAAGGGCAAGCCTGGCAACGCTGGCAAGCCTGGTATCTGAATCTGTGGCAGCTCAGGAATCTCCGGTACAAATGAGCTCGGGTCGAGCTGCGGAAGTTTTAATAGGCTCTTGCTCGGCCTGAGATTTATACCGTCTGGCAAGTTAGCGGGCTTGGGGTCGGGTATGATGGAGTCCTTGTGGAAAAGCCTGAGCTTGACAGTATTGTCAAATTTCACTGTCCTTCTGACCAGTGGCTGTTTGCCGAACTTGTTCATCAAGTTTTTGCGTGGCCAGGAGTCGTCGAGGGGGTCTTTCAGCTTGAGTTTCTTGTCCACGTTTGGGCCGACGTCCTCTTCGGGGCTACTGGGATCGCTGTCATCCGCATCACTATTATCGGACGGGTCCTCAGGTACAGGGGGACCCGTCGACGGGCGGTTGAAGTTCGGCGCGGGTGTCCGGCAGATCTCAGCAGCCTCGGGGACGGCGCAGAAGGATCCCGGCTTCGGGATCGGGGCTGGATTATCGTTCCATCGCATCGGCACCAGGTCGCTGCCGGACGGGCTCCATCGGCTCGTGGTGTACATCTCTGGATACTTCTGGTACACGGCTCGGTCCGACATCTCCTTGGCGATATCCTTGAACTGATCCAGGTCGATCAGCATCTTCTCCGGGACATTGAATTTCAGCATGTTGGCTTTGATCATCTCGTGGGCGACATCCAACACTACATCCACACTGAACCGCTTTGAGATCATGGCGCGGCTCCAGAAGTTTCGGGCTACATCCACCATGATACCCTGAGTGTTCTCTGCGAGACATCTGAAGGCCCAATAGCCGGTCATCTAAATAGGAATATTAGCATTCTATGACAGGTAGAATTACGAAAGAAAGTAATTGAAAAAAAGGAGGAGGAGGAGGAGGAAGAGGAGGAGGAAGAGGACAAGGACAAGAGGAGAGAAGAAACTTACTTCACCACATGGAGACTGGAAGAGTGAGTCCATCAACCAGTACTCAAGCACTGCCTTGTCAATACCATGCATCTCCTCCGGGTACTCGGGATCGAAGAATCTCCGGGGCGGCCTGTAGAGATGATCCATTTGGAACATAGTGTTGAAGTCCCGTCCGGGCAATTCCGGACCATCAAGCGTGTCTGGTGCAATCGAAGGGCTAAGTGGAAGAGGCAGAGAAGGACAACGTCAGTTACGGTCTACACAAGTACAGAGGAAGAAGGGGGGAGAGGATTCATTTGGACCTACTGAACCCGGAAGAACTCATTGAAGTCCACGACGTTGGCCGCCTCGAGGAATTCGTCCAGCTCCCAGAGGGCGTCCCAGCCGGCCTGGTCGCAGAGGTTGGTGATGCCCTTGAAGGTGGCGACGAGGGCCTCGCGGATGGACGCGTGGCCCTGGTGGACGCTCTGGGAGACGCACTTCGCCGTGCGGCCGAAAATGTTGCCGACGTTGCCCTCACACACCGACTCGCCCGGCTGCTGGTCGAAGAAGGCGGCCTTGCGCGCCGACGAGATCTGGTAGGCCGCCTCGAAGCAGGGCCGCGCCACCTCCGGCAGCGGGCTCATGTCCGGCCACGCCCGCTCGTTGATCACTTGCGGTAGCAGCGGGTTGGTGAACGGGCCGCCGGGGGTGCCTGGCGGAGAGTACGAGGGGCTTCCTTCGCCTCCTCCTACGTCGGGGTAGAGACCCGTCTGGCGGCGGTTGATAGTGGATGCGGGGGAGAAAGGGGAGGAGGAGGAGGCCCCCTCCTTGTAAATATCACCACGATGACCTTCATCGTTGGTGGTGGTGGTGGTGGTGGTGTTCTTGGTGTAGGATGGACGCGCGTGGATGCGCGGGAGGTCGAACAGAGGGGCGACCAGGGGCTCGGCCGCGACCCTCTGAGCGAGGACGATGGTGAGGAGCTTAAGGTAACCCATACCGTCTTCTTCCTCACATAGTACTCTTAAAATCAAAAGTCAGGATAAGAAGGAGGAGAAGGAGGAGAAAGAGAGAAGAGAAAGAGAGAAAGAGAGAAAGAGAGAAAGAGAGAAAGAGAGAAAGAGAGAAAGAGAGAAAGAGAGAAAGAGAGAAGAGAAAGAGAGAAAGAGAGAAGAGAAAGAGAGAGAGAGAGAGAAGAGAGAGAGAGACAGGAGAGAGAGAAGAGAGAGAAGAGATAGAGAGACAAGAGAGAGAGAGAAGGAGAGGAAGAAGAAGAAGAAGAGGGAGTGTGTGTGCTTTCTTACCTGTGATGTATGAGTATTCCTTGGCTATAGAGGAAGAGAGAAAGTTGTGTTGGTGAGAGAAAGTTGTGTTGTAAGGAAGAGAAGGCAGAAAGGAAGGACAAGAGTCGGAGGGGGGGAGGGGTGTCGAGGAGATTTTATACCCTTGTCTCTGGCCAAATCACTCTTCCTCGCCACGGTAAATAGGGTTTTGGAAGCTTGGAGATAATAAAATTTTCCGGTATTGGAACTCACGCAAAGCGCCTCTCTTTTCTATGGTATGGCTTTGGATCCGAGGGAGCCAGATTTGCGCCGATATTGAGTTTCACCGTGGAGGGAAAGAGAGAATAAGTAGAAATGTGGAAGAGCAGTTTCTCCTGTGCGTGACTTAGATAACTGATATTAAGTTTCACCGTGGAGGGAAAGAGATAATAAGCACAAATGTGGAAGGGCAGTTTCTCCGATGCGTGACTTAGATAACTATCTGCGCCTTCCAGAATTATGTCCCAGAGGCTGGGCTTTAACTTACATCTCCACTGATGGAGATAACCCTTTTGAGTGTTCCACATAGTTGACTATTGTTTTCTTTTAACTTGCTCGGCTTCAACTTGCTCAACGTTAAGTTTCTCCGTTCTTAGTGTATACCTCTCGACTTGAGACATAGTCTACATTTAGTTGCTTCCATAGGCCATACCTCTCGCGGAGAACAATGATAGCATGACTCAGCATAACACCAGAAATACTCCCCGCATTATCTCCGTGTAATGTATTCTCCCCCTTACCAGATTAGCACTCAACTTGGTTTTGTTTAGCGTTGTTACGATCTCACGCAAACTGCTTCGCCTGTGGATTAAGGGGCTGGGTGGTCCCAGATACCTGTCGATAGTCTCTGTGAGGCTTACACAAACTAACCTTATCATTCTCTTTTGCCCCTATTGGGTCACTATTTTTCCACACGCAAGATAGTTGTGCACCTTCGTCACCATCATCATCATCACCATCACCATCGTATGCTCCCTTCTGAAGATACATCAGTAAGAGTTTATGGAGTAGATCAATGCTGAACTTGGGTATGTCCTCAAGAGTTACAAGATTCCCCGTGAAGTTGGAGATGGCTCTTACTGTTGTCGCCTTTTTAGTAAGTTTCAACACCGTCCAACATGACGGATAATCGTAATGCTTCGTGGCGTTATTTATTTTTATTTATTTCTTTTCCTTTTCCACTTTCTGTTTTGAATTCGTGGGAGGCGCCACCACAATGGCGTGGCCGCTTAAACACGAGGGAGTTGATAGTAGTGATTGACTAGCCAATATGATTCCAAGGGGGGGAAGCTGAAGCGGGAGGATGGTGATATCTGCGCATCGCGTAATTTCATTGCACCACCAAAATATCTGACGCACGAGGGCAAAAGAGAACAAGAGACAACAAGGCTCTGCGAAAGCCCCAAAGTTAGGTAGAGTTAAATATCGGCATGTGGCTTATCAACTAGGTCCACCAGCCGCAAAGCTACAAACCTTATGGAGCAGCATGTGTGAGTTTATTTGAGATGGTGAGGGGGGAAAAAGGGGGGTGGGGGGAGAGGGAGCAGGGTGGCGGCAGATAGGAGGGAAATCCACCATGCAGAGTGGATCGAAATGGACTGAAGAATCGGCAAAACGACGAAATGGAGCGAAGTGGGAAGAAAGAAAGAAAGAGTAGGATGATTGTTCTATCTCGCCCTGTTGGGTTATTGTTATCCTTGTACAATACAATTGCGCAAGACCATCATTCAGAGAGAGTCGGATGAAAAGGGGGAATAGGGGCTTGAGGACCGGGAGTCGCGTGGCAGTTTCAGAGGGTATGGAAAGGGGCGTCTTGTTTCTTCGAGTCGCGCTCTCATGGTATTTCCCCGAAGTAGAAGTAAAGGAGGGCAAGTTAGCGGAGCTCCATGGGACTTCTGTGGTGGTATGCCACAGATCCCGTCTGTCTATCGACTCTTCATGCCAGGGTCATCGACATGGTTTGTACACTTCTATGTCCCAGAAGCTGTCGTGGGTCGACAGGAGTAGATGATGCAACTTTGGTTCGATCTATTTCAATCCTACAAGGTATTCTCAGTCGCTTGCCGGCATAGACTGTGACCTCGTTTACCTGCGGACTGCCTTGTGTGACATTATTTCTTCGCCGCAGCACCCAGATCCTCAACAGCATCCGGCCGGTTCCAAGTATCCCTTTCAAGCTCTTCGACCTCTTGTGTCAGCCCCCATATCCTTGCTCTGGATCTCCTCGTTTCTTCCTCCTGTGACTTCCACGTATCTCTGAACACGTCGAGAACAAACGTGGGCATGGTAGTCTTCGTAGCGGCCTGGTAGTCATATATTACCACGTCCTCCTCCATGCGGGCCGCGGCTCTCCTGTGTCTGTGCGAGAGAATCACGCAGTCGAGGATGAGGGAGGTGTCAGAGGTGGTGGGTAGCGAGCGCAGCTTGTGGTAGACAGATATTGTGTCTGGGTATGTCATGGGCTAGTGAGCTGAGGTTAGACCAATGTACCCTCAAAGAACGGGTTGGAGAGGCGCACAAATTTGTATTCCGCTTTGATGGCTTTCATGATCAGTCCTGTCGCCCGTGGGGTCATCAGCTCCCTCCACTCCGTTCGATGCTCGGGGTCCACGTTGGCGAAATGTGTTATCCAATTTACGCGTGAAGCCTCTGCGTAAGTGAGGTATCTCGCGTTGTTTACGTGACCCTGTTCCGATGTAGGATGTCAGTCAGCCTCATGCTTTTATTCTTATTGATACTCTTGTATAGCAAGTCCATGTTTCTGTACATTTCCTCTACGACAGCTCAAGGGGTAGGCAGACCACAGGCCGAGGTCATGGTGGAAGCATGTTCCAGAGACGAAGGAACCTTGACTTGACCTACAAAGCTGTCTTGTTCTCCCCAAACGACCTGCTGCGCCTCGAGACCCCTCCTAGCGCCGGTCAGGAATCCCTCGCTACCAGCAGTCAACCGGCGCCACTCCGTCGCCAGTATTCTTAGCACAGCTGCCGCCTTCTTTATCTGCATCGGATTGCATCCAAACATGATACATTTTCCCAAACGATTTTTCAAATCAGATTGCCACCTGCTAGGCGGGGGACTCGACGATTCAGGCACGGAACTCGACGACCTTGATGACCTCGAATAAGGGCATTGTTTGCTCACCGGCAGAGAGGATAGGACGGGCCGAGCTTGGTACGCTGGGAAGCAGGCGCGGGTTGAGGGGTTCAATCGCGGTCGAGGAGGCATTGTGGAATGGTCAAGGACACATTGAATGAACACACAGAGCAGAAAGCAGTAGTAGGACCTAAAACGAAATCATTCTAGCTGGAGGGTATGAAGTTCTAGTCCTTCGTAGCAGAAGTGAAAGTGGAAGTGAAAGTGGAAGTGGAAGTGGAAGTGAATGTGGATGAGGACGGAAATAGAGGGGCAGCTCCAAGCTCCAAGACCAGCGGCTTACGATAAGATATGGCGTCACTTTTGCTTCCTCGTAATTAGGTAACCTTAAGTCTCACTTTCCTTCCTCCTCCCACTTTGTCTTATAGACTGGTAGACATCCAAACGCTTTCTGTAAATACCTACTCGATTCAATTCAGGTACTTCACTCATTCTTGAGGCTGTGTGCTCATGAACCACCCATACAATTTTCTTTTCTTTCCACACGCAGGCTTCATCCCAAGGCAGCATCGGCAACCCCGGCTCCAGAAAGCCGTCATGATGCAACCCTAGAATCAATACTGTGACTCGTTACTACGCACGATGACCGTGAGAAGGATGTACTAATATTAGGGAGTCTGGACTAATTGTGACTTCTGGCTCATCTCAGAGCCTGTTTTCGATTCCGTTCACACCTGTTTGCATAAGTCGCACTCCAAGGGCACCAATTATCATTAATATCAGCATTAAGTCGTTCAAGATGGATCAAACGGAACAGATCAACATAGATGGAAGTAGATGGGATGCTGATGATGCTTTGGACGACCCCGAAGAAGTAAGAGTCATATTCTCGTCTCTGGATTCCTTCAGGTGAGTCATTTTCCAACAACATCTCGAATATACCTACCTGGTATCTAGCAGGAGTCGTTATGGGACATTGTCTTCCTTTCAGTAGATCCCCGTCTGGCTTGCGGGTGAGCTTCATCATGGTTATATTCCCTAGGTATATATAAATTTACCTCGGTTACTAACTTCATTGAAGTCAATACGCCAAAACATCTCACTTGAACTGCACCCACTTCCGCCGGCAAGCCTTTTATGCCTTGCCGCAGGCTCACTGGCAGATGTTAGCCAGGCCCCCGATCTCCTATTTAGAAACGTTGGACAGGGTGGACGATGCTATCGAGAGCAATGCAGATCTGGCCCGCACTATCGTGAAGTATGGTCTCCGCTCCTTCGGTGTCGTCGATCCAGCTTCGACGGAGGAGCCAAAGATGCCCAAGGCGTGGTCAGGTATCGCTAAAATGAACGATCTGGACAAGGCTCGCAGTACCATCCGGCAGTTCTACCGCGATTGGTCTGCCGAGGGAGCCGTCGAAAGAGAAGCATGTTACGGCCCCATATTCACTGCGCTTGAGGATGAAAAGACGAGATATCCTAACCGTGAACCCCTGAAGGTTCTAGTCCCCGGAGCTGGACTCGGCCGCCTGGTCTTCGAACTATGTCGGAGAGGCTACCTCAGCGAAGGCAATGAGATATCTTACCACCAGCTTCTCGCTTCCTCATACGTTCTCAACTTTTCCGAGCGTGCCGGTCAACATACAATATTTCCGTGGATACACTCATTTTCGAACCATCGCAGCCGCGAGAACCAATTCAGGTCTTACAAAGTTCCAGACATACATCCACAGACCACACT
Organism: Xylariomycetidae sp. FL2044; assembly: GCA_022376275.1. Classification (NCBI taxonomy): domain Eukaryota; kingdom Fungi; phylum Ascomycota; class Sordariomycetes; species Xylariomycetidae sp. FL2044. The sequence goes on along the minus strand of JAJNOH010000015.1, from coordinate 442,857 downwards.
CCATGACACCGAGAAGCCGGGATCGATGCAGATGAGCGCCGCGGACTTTTTATGCCTGTATGGAGACGAAAATCACAAAGATGTGTTTGACGCCGTCGCTGCCGTGTTCTTCCTCGACACCGCACCTAATCTGATCCGCTACCTTCAGGTCATCCGGAGCTGTCTGCGGCCCGGCGGCGTCCTCATCAACGTAGGGCCGCTACTCTGGCACTGGGAAAACCACGTGCCGGGCCACAATGGGTACGATGGCGAAGATGAGACGGCCGAATCGGATCAGGCTGACTCACAGGGGATAGGCGATCCGGGAAGCTTCGAGCTGACGGACGATGAAGTAGTTGCTCTCGTCGAGAAAATGGGGTTCGTGGTGGAAAAGAGGGTCGTGGGTCTGCACGCACCCTACGTGCAGGACTCTGAGAGCATGCTGCAAACCACGTATAAGGCTAGTCACTGGGTTGCTCGGAAGCCCGAAACCGAGAGTGAGACGATAGTGAGTTTATGAGGGCGAGAAAGAAGTATGATGCAGCCTCTTCGCAGCTCTGGTGCCGGGAAGCAGGGCGAGGGGACACGTGATTTCGTTGGGTAGAAAAAAAGGGCACATAGAGGCATATACTGTACTTAACAACGGAGCCTATTCAAGTTTTGAGGAATGCAGAAGCCAAGCGATTTTAACGGCTGCTACATACCGGCGAAAGCGTATATGTGCGTGAGGTCAAAAGTTTGAAGGTCACCATGCCTAAGTAAAAGGCATGTGACCTATATATAAGTAAATTCGAGACATCTCGAGTCCATACCATATACATATCTACACCTCTCGCAAAGGCCCCTCCCCCTTTCCCCCTCTCCCTATCTCTATACTAACGCATCGCACCCGTCAATTTCAGTTTTTTTTTTGAGCAAACCGGACAGCCCAATGACCTGAACCTCACAACTTGGACTCGGGCTCGACCGCCTCCACGAGCTGGCCGCGGTTCCACAACGCGCCGCCGTCGACCTCGATAGCGGCGCCGTTGACGTGGGAACCCGCGCGGCTGGCCAGGAAGACGACGACGCCGGCGAAGTCCTCGGGCCTCCCGAGGCGGCGGGCCGGGTTCTCGCGTGCGTGCCGGGCCAGCCCGCCCGTCATCTCCAGCAGCCCGCTCGCCATCTTGGTCGGGAAGAAACCCGGGCAGACCGAGTTCACGAGCACCCCCCGGGGCGCCAGCTCGACGGCCAGGTTGCGACCCAGGTGGATCACGGCCGCCTTGGACGCGCTGTACCCGTATGTGGCCTGCTTCCCCAGCGTGCCGACGCCGAGCCCGGCCGCGCTCGCCGTGATGATGACGCGCGAGGGCGCGTCGACGGTGGCCCTGGCCTTTAGGAGGGGGTAGAACTTTTGCACCAGGTAGAACACCGATTTCACGTTAAGGTCCATGACCTTGGCGAACGCGGGCTCCGGGTGCGTCTCGAAGGGCTCGCCCCAGGTGGCGCCCGCGTTGGCCAGGAGGATGTCGACGTGCGATACGCCGTGGTCTTTCTTCACCTGCGAGACTAGGGACTCGATCCCGGCCAGCGTGGAGCTGTCGGCGGGCGCGGCGATGGCGCGGCTGCCGGGCGGCAGGTTCGGCAGCGCGTTGAGCTGCGCCGCGGCTCGGTCGCAGGCGGCGGATTTGCGCGACGATATGAAGACGTGGGTGCAGCCGGCTTGGAGGAGGCTGGTTAAGGGGGGGGGGGGGGGGAGTTGGGGGAGTTAGTAAGAAGGAGAGAGAGAGAGGGCGGGAAGGGGGGGTAGGAGAGAATGGGAAGGTAGATAGGTATATTTCATAGTTGGGAAGTAGACCTATAGATAGATAAAACTCACGCGGATGCGGCATTCAGTCCTAGACCCCTAGAGCCGCCGGTCACGACGGCGATCTTGCCCTTGAGCGAGAAGAGCGAGGGGAAGTCCTTTAGGGCTGTCTCGTCTGCCATTTTTCTTTCCTTGTCTCGCTTTCTTTCCTTCCTTCCCGGTCTTGATTTCTTGATATATCTCTCTCAGTCCTCTTCTTTTTGGTCCTCCCTACTTCCTATTTTATGCTCTCAAATCACACGAATGAATGTAGTACAGGCTTAACTAGAGAGTTTGGATTGGAAGCTAGTAGAAGGAAGGGGAGATATGATATGGTAGAGGAAAAAGAAAAGTAGATTTATTTTATCACTGGTTGAATTGATGAATGGGTAGAAAGAAGCTCGTCTGGTGCTTATTGTTGTTTGACGTACTACCTAGGTAAGGTAGTAGGACATTATGTATGATGTTACCCAGCCCTTGTTTGCGGGGGGATTTGCCGAGGTTCATCTACCTTTTGGGGTGAAATCCCCGGATTGACCAGGGGGTGCTCGGTGTAGCTATCCGGGGCCGCCGCCACGGATGTGCATGCGGCTTACCAAACCAGCCACATTGTGGTACCTAGCTTCTTTTCTAGCAATACCCGTCCCCTTTGACTTGGAGACATGGAACTGTTAGGTGTGGTACGGTCAAGTTTTTTTTTAGAACAAAGAATTGTATTCGCATGGTCTGGGGAAATTGGTCAGATCGGCGATTTGAGTGAACCACCTTGTGGCACCTTGTCACCTTCTGATAATTACCTAGGTAGGTATTCTGGAGTATGAGTCATCCATGATAGCTATCATCATTGATAAGACTAAGAGTATGGGGGTATCAAAGGGGGATATGCTCTGTGAGCAATAGAAAGAAAAAGAGAATTAGCTAATATCCAGCTCCCTTAGGATACAATAGCCCAGATCATCAGACTTCAAGAGTCTGCGTTAGATCAGATCAGTCCATGTCCATAATGGCATCACCTCGTCCACCATCTTTGACATGGTGAACTTCTTGCTGTTCTATCCTGTATCGTCTTGCCAAATCCCTTGCCGAACCAAGTTTTACTCGTTGCCTCTCATCAGACCTCGTCCCTAGCTTCTTCACCATCATTTCCTTCCGCATCCCCGATATCCAAATCGTCCAGGTCACTATCGAGGACGTGTTCCCATGCGTCGTCAGGGAAAGGGGCGTCATCTTCATCTTGATCAAGCGCATCACCGTCGTCAACGATGCCATCAGCCGCCCAGCCGTCTAGTTCCTCACCCGTCTCTTTGGGCGTGTGTCTCTGCACACCATTCTCTGGCGTCTTATGAAGCGTCGACTGGCTTGGTAAGGGCTTGCGTCGAGACTGCTCCCGAGGTGGCCTCCCGAGTTTCGACGGCATTCCTTCGATCTCGTCTATAGGCTTCAAAATGGCTTCTTTCGATATTGAGAAGTGTTTCTCCGTTACGTCCGGGTACTGCTTTAGTTTGGAAGCGAGAAAGGAATCGTATAGGAAACCCTTTTTCTGGGGCTCATCGCTTTCGAGGCCGAGTTTTCCCTTCTGGATGGCCACCATCTTGGCTCTCATGACTGCCTTGAACTTGATCCATGACCCTAATTGATAGAAACCTGACTCATTGAGATCGACCTTGTCTCTCAGTGGTGCTTTCTCTATGAGACTCACCAGGAACGGATCAGTGATGTCGCATACCTGCCAGAACTTGCCGTCGCTTGAAAAGGTCTTCCCGTCCCAGTTATGACTGTTGCGATTATCGTTTTTGGACGCATTGCTGATCTGCTCCCTTCTGATAGCATACCAATTATTCCTGGTCATCCCTACAGGATTTTGCGAAAGTTGGAAGGCCAGCGTCTGATAGATTCGGTACTTCGGATCAGTCCGAGGGTCTACACCATACTTTATGATGGCATCACGCCATGGACCGCCCCGAAATTGATATCCAACAAGTTGAATGGCGACCTTCATTGTTGTGTCGGTCCAACTTCCGTGGAGCTGGTTGACCAAGGCACGACGCGTCCATATCGGCCGCTTCTCCATCGCATTGTGTAGCTGATCCATGAGCTCGTCGGGGACATGGATCTTGGTGATGTATTCCGGGGGCTTCTGGGCTTTCGTAGGCACAGGACTGTCTCGTGCAATAAACCAACCATACGAGACCTTTTTCCTGCCTTGGATGTTTACCAGCCGAACGCCCCCTTCCTCGTCAAAGCCGCGTTGCTTGATGAACGGATTTTGCTCGTAGTTGTAATTAAATGGGACAACTTTATCCGAAAACTGTGGTGGAGGTATTATCTCCTGCCCCAACTCAGTGTGAACACCTGGCCTAAGCTGGAATTCTCGCATTTTAGATACTAAGGGTCAGGTTAGCTTGGGTCCCTCAGAAGGCGGGTCAGTGTCTCCTTACGGTTCATTGGGAGCATATGCTCTGCAACCTTGGTGAGGAAGGGAGAGTCGGCGGTAGAAAACTGGAAATCGGCCAAACCACGGTATCTGTGACTGTCTCGTATCATGCCCACGGCCTCGACCTTGTATTTGTCTGGATTGTCCTGCATTTTATGAATAATTGAGGTTGGAGCATCCTGTCGGCTGACAGAGCCAACGGTAGTGGCGTAGCGACTTCTCGATGCGGGATTAGAAGTCGAGGCATCGCCAGAAAAGGCTTCACCGGAGCCACGCTTTCTCTTGCGTCCAGTCCTCTTGGGGACGGTTATCTTCAGCAACACGTTGTTGGTAGCAGCGTGATGCGAAACGATGGGGTTTGCCGTGGGATTCTCTGGACGGAACCATAAAGGAAGCGCTCTAGGCTCTTTAAGGTCGTCGACCAGCTATATGGTAGTGTTAATATGGATGAGTCGCGGAAACGGGAAACATCGTCCTTGTAGATGTATAGGATCTTACCCTTCTGTAGTTGACCTGTGGGCCAAAAGAGTTGAGGCCTTTATCGAGATCCAGCACAACGAAAGGATGCTCGACGGCGACTATCTTCTTGTTAGGAACTTCCAGGGAAGGAGCCCCATCAGACTTGGAGCTTTCATCTTCCCTGTGGAGAGGGAAGCCGTTCAGGAAACGGAACATGGTGAGAAACCAAACTGGTTCGGTTTCTTTACTCTCTCATTCGTGTATCGATCTGATAGGTTGATACTACGAAGCGATAGCTCTGGCAGGTATCTATGTAGGTAGTCGGGGAACTTCCCATGGAGAGGTGGGTGGGAAAGAAAGGAGTATGAGGTTCTGAGGAATATATGACTTGTTGCTGTTTCTCTGATGTCTGTTGGGAGCTCGTATGCAGTGCGATCCCATAACACGATATAACACGATCGTAGTGAGCATATGTTCAGGTAGAATAAAATAGGTAGAGTAGAAGGTTGCAATGTTCGTATAAATGTTGTTCAACAGATGGAGTAACAACATCATTGAATCGTGAGCAAAAGGGTACTACACCTATTACCGCTTTGACCACCCAGCCACCTTATGGCGTGTGGCTGCACAATCGGAGGCTTGAACGGCTGCGACCAAAGCTGCAACGAATTCATAAGTACATACTTAAGCAAGTACTTTTAGGTATTCCAACATTGAAGGAGAGAACCTGGCGCTTACATGTATCACCAGACCTTTATATATCATGCCCGTCTCTCTCTCTCCAAATAATCGCAATTCTCTGTGTTCCAAGGTTGCCGGCAGCTCTGCAACTTTAATGCATGCCTGGGACCTGCAAATATGCCCCTGAGTACTCCGTACCTATGGGGAGTCCTGATAGGGTTGATCCCCTGCTGCCCTGACCATCAATGCCGGGACAGGAAAAGTACTTTGATGCAGACTCGAAATCTCCAACTGCAGTACGCAGAATGTATGTGCGTAAACAGTGCAGTGAAATTATGCTGCACCGTACCTAGCAGCCTATAATAAGTGCTCAAAGTGGCATGTCCGACTGAGTAAATTGGAGTTTCAATGGAGATTGTTCCAAGGTTGTCAGTTGCATCGCATTGTTTTAATACCCTACATGCTTTTAGGTACCTAGGTACCTCCACGGACAACTTTAGGTATTACAGTGGTGAGTGATGGTGATTACTGAATGACCATTTGGGCAGTTGCTACCAGTCGCCAGAGGCTCCCCTTTTCGCCTCGCTTCGACACAAATCTAGGAGACCGTGCACCGGGGCAGCTGGCAGATTCATAGGTCAACGGACCTCCTCCCTTTTCTAGCGCTCTTGATAGCTCTGATAGCCCTGGAGCCCTGGAACCCTGCAACCACCACTGCCACCAACCTCGGAATCACAGTAATATCGTCCATCATTATCACCACCACTGCTACGACCACCACTCCATTGATTCAGTCGACCAATCTGTATCGTTCTTCTTCAATCCTGTCTTCGACGTCCTTTTACCACATCCGCAGGCCATGATCATCACAGCGGTGCATACAGCATAAGCATAGCCTGACACTTAACCTAAGGTCGGTCAACTTCCATAATTTAATCATCCTTACGCCCCCGCCTGAATGAGTGAGTGAGCCCTGGACTGAGTGAATGAGCGAGTGCCAGCCCTGGAGGTGAGGGAGGAGGACCCCCCCAGGCCCCCCTGTGCTCCCGCTCTCAGGCTCCTCAAGGCTCAACCCAACCTTAGGTACCCCCTGCAAGATCAACGGGTCCCTCACTACATCTTTTCTCCACTTCAACGACGACAACAACTCTAATACTCTGTAGTCCACGAAGCTCATCGCTCGCCAATTCCTCGTTTTGATCAGTCGTCCGACTCCCTCAATTGTCGGCCTTCAATCTGTATCTACATACGGCCGTTTCGACTGCAAGCCGCCTGAACCTTGAACTCCTCCCGACGGCTACCTCTTTTATCTCTCGCTCTCGCTCGCCTGTGTCTCTCCGCACTTCCAAACAGACGGTGAATTGACGACTGGCAACCCCCCCATTCGATCGACCGATTGCCAGATCTATCCATCATCTCGATATACACCAAATCGTCATTGCAGAGAGTCGACCTCTGCGTCTTCAAGACTCTCCTTTATATCTAGAGACACCTTGAACAGCTCGAATCCCCCCCCCCTCGAAGCCTTAACCAAGCTCGGGCGCCCCACCCCGCCGCGATCTAGTAGGTTGTGACCTACAACATGAAGCGATTCAGCCAGAGAGTCGTAAGTCTGCCAGTCCACTCGACTTAGTCTATTATTGCCTCATACTACGCCTCCCAAAAAACTTCGGATGCTGACCTCTTGATGCTTCCGTAGCTCTCGCGAGGTAAAAGTGATAGCAAGTCCTCTAAGAAAAATAAGGATTCAAAAGATGGCACAGCTTCGCCCTCCTCCAGTGGCAATCGTGAGAGCCAGTCGCCAAACCTGACACCTACGTCGTCGTCATCAGCCCTAAACGATATCCGCAACAAACCCCTCCCGCCAAACAGCGCAGCCCATGGGGGGGATCCGGCGTTGCAAGCACAAGGGTCTCCAGCAGCTGGTCAAGCCAATGCCGATAGGTTCGGCAGTATGGGTTCCCAGCAGCAGTCCCCGAATGGTGCTGCCACGCCGTCTAGACATGGCGCGCTTCCGCCGACCGTGGTTATTAGTCCGAGTGCTCCGGTAAGCCCGTATCCGGGGCGAGTCGTCATTGCGTTGCATACAGATGCTAACCGCGTACATGAAACAGCATGTCCCGCCTCCTGGAGCTGCCGAAACTATGCCTCACGACCTTGCCCCTCCAAAGGCCGGTTCAAAGTCGCTCATGTTTGACCGTCTCCATCAGACACCTAAGGACGTTCCCGAAGGCCTCAGGACGCCCAAGAGGCAACATTCTTCGCGATTTGACATTTCTGCGCACCGGGAGCTGGAGAAGCTCGCCGGGTTCCACGAAGTGCCGCCAAACCGTCGACAGGAGTTGTTTATGCAAAAGATTGACCAATGCAATGTCATCTTTGACTTTAATGACGCCAGTGGCGACATGAAGTCGAAGGAGGTCAAGCGTCTAGCCTTGCATGAGTTGCTTGACTATGTGGCCAATAACCGACAGGTTATCACGGAGCCCATGTACCCCCGCGTTGTAGAGATGTTTGCTAAGAATCTGTTCCGACCGATCCCGCCCCCGATGAACCCTCAAGGCGAAGCGTTCGATCCCGAGGAGGACGAACCCGTTCTTGAAGTCGCATGGCCCCATATTCAAGTCGTCTACGAATTCTTCCTGCGATTCATCGAGAGCCAGGACTTCAACACCAACATCGCTAAGGCCTACATTGATCACAGTTTCGTCCTTCAGCTCCTGGAGCTTTTCGATTCGGAGGACCCACGCGAGAGGGATTTCTTGAAGACGACATTGCATAGAATCTATGGCAAGTTTCTGAACTTGCGCTCATTCATTCGTCGTTCGATCAACAATGTGTTCTTCCAGTTCACCTACGAAACCGAGAGGTTTAACGGTGTGGCAGAACTGTTGGAAATTTTGGGTTCGATCATCAACGGGTTCGCTTTGCCTCTGAAAGAGGAACACAAGCTGTTCCTCACCAGAGTGCTTCTCCCTCTGCATAAGGTCAAGAGTCTCAGCATGTACCATCCTCAGCTGGCCTACTGCATCGTCCAGTTCCTCGAAAAGGACGCATCCCTGACCGAAGAGGTGGTCTTGGGTCTACTTCGCTACTGGCCCAAGGTGAATAGCACCAAGGAGGTCATGTACTTGAACGAGGTTGAGGATATCTTTGAGGTTATGGACCCTGCTGAATTCGCCAAGGTCCAAGAACCTCTTTTCCACCAGCTTGCGAAATCTGTGGCAAGCCCGCATTTCCAAGTCGCAGAACGTGCTCTATATTTCTGGAATAACGAGTACTTCTGCAACCTTGTCAGCGATAACGTAGAAATTATCCTGCCCATCATGTTCGCGCCATTATATGAGAATTCGAAGGGGCACTGGAACAGGTAAGCGCGCGTCTCTGGTCGTCTGACTTCCAGCTAACCCCCAGCAGGACCATCCATGGCATGGTATATAACGCCATGAAGCTTTTTATGGAAATCAACCCGCAACTATTCGATGATTGTTCTCACGAATACACTCAGCAGCAGACCAACGCCCCTGCCAGGAAAGCCGAACGAGAGAGGAAGTGGGCCGCCATCGAAGAGCAGGCGGGCAAGAAGAATCCGAACGGCGTTTCCGAGAATGGCGGCCATGCCATGGCGGAGGAGGCTGATACGGTCTCGGAAGATAACCAAAAGAGGCTCGACTCGCTGAAGCTCCAAGACGGTGATCGAAGAGACCGCCGCAACAACGCCCACGAACGGCAAAATTCGGTAGGATCCTCCAGAAGCCAGCGATGATTTTGGTCTTGCGTTTACTCCCCACGACCGCCACGCCCCGCGATTTTTGATTTCTTCCTCACGATAGATCTTCTAAGCGATGATGACTTGGTTTACACGAACCTTCCAAACCTGACTTCGATTCACTACCTGCATCTTCACAGCCAATGTTATAAGCAATTCTCGGGCGTTCGACCTCCCAAATCAGTCTCTGACGTTAACCATGGTATTTTCTCTTCGCAGGATTCAGCTCGGCCTCCGGACTCAACAGCCCAAAGCGGCTCTGTCTCGATAGAACCGTCGGGTGAAAATGGTCCGGCTGAAGAGGCGGTCTAGATGAAGCAACTGAAAGGGCAAATAGGAGTTGAATGGCTTTTTCTACTATGTTCCCGTACATACTTAATGGCTGACAAAAGTCATACAATTTCATTCTGCACCTGGTGCCTCATTTAAATGGCCACTTGCCTTCACTGCCTGGCACCTGCATGCTGAATGGGATAAAATGATGTTGGCTGAGGGTGGATCGGAGGACTATTCAGATGATGATGATGAGGGTGAATAGAAGGTCGCCGAAAGGATGGAAATGAGCGCCAGACTTGGGGGGCTTGGTAACAGGGAGATTACGAACTCCCATATACGATGGATGGATGGACAATGACCAGACCTCTCAGGGAATAGAGGACCTCAGGATCCGTCCGGTCCGAGCTGAATGGAAAAGCGAATCGGAGGTGAAAAAACTCGATCACACTCTCCTGTTGTTTTTTTAAGTACATGTTCTATGGATCCTTTGTTGTTGTTGTTGTTGCTGCTGCTGCTGTTCTCGTAATCGAAATGCTGTGAAGACCGGGGGAAAGAAGGCAAACAAACACCCACACACACACAGTTGGGGAAAGGGGGAGAAGGGGGGAGAAGGGGGGAGAAGGGGGGACACTGAATGAATGATTGATGAGAGCAAAAAAAAAAAAAAAAAAAATTCACCAATAGGTTTATAAATAGGCAATTTTTTTGTTCTGAATGATTTGTCAAATTATTGAAGGGGAAAAAAAGTAACACCCACACCCACAACCCCCCCCCCCTTCTCTCTCTCACTCATTGGGAACTCTCCACCAGCCACTCCTTAGATACTCTCCTAACCTGAACACGAGATTCGTACGACCTTGGTAGGTAATTATTCTTTATGGATGGATGGATGGATGGATGGATGGATGGATGGACAGATGGACAGAAGGCTTTTCTTTTCTTTTAGTTGATTTATATTGAATACCCTTTTTTAGTACCATGTTATATAAATCTAGCTTTGCTTTGGCTTTGTTTTGACCTGAGTGGTGTTGATGGTGATAGTGATGGTGATGAAATCGGAGGGGAATGAAAAGGGGGAAAGCAGAGAGGGGGGGTGTGAGCTGCGGGGTTCAGAAACGAGAAGAAAGGGAACAAGGGAGCGAAGGTAGTGAGTGATCTGGAGAGAGAGAGAATGTAGAAGGAAGAAGAGGGAGAGGTTTGATAATTGAGAAAGAAAAAAGGGGGGAAGGAGAAAGAGAGAGAGAGAGAGAGAGAGAAAGAGAAAGAGAGAGATAGAGAGAGAGACAGAGGGAGAGAAAAGGATGAAGAATATGTGTTATGTGAGGAAGTAGAATAATGGTAGGATCAAACATGGCTTGTAAATCCATAGGTTTGGTAGGTAGACTAAGGTTAAGGGATTCTCTTGCTCTCTCTCTCTTTCCCTCCTACTCACTTCCCTTACCGTGTTATTTTGTTTTCTTGTTGTCTCATGAGATGATTTTTTCTTTCCCCCTTCCACTCTATGACATCCACGCATTTTATATTTCTGATCATCTAACACGCTAACTCTCTAAACCCCCGTCACCTCCTCTACAAATCCCAAGGCCTGTCCCATCTTGACCCGGTCCCCTTTCTTGACCGCCCAGTGGAAACCCCCTTTCTTTCGCCCCTCGACTTTCTTCGCAACCGGTGCCTCGAAAATCATCACGATCGTACTGCCGAGCTTGAACCCGCCCATCTCATCCCCGCGCCTCAGCGCGTGCCCGCCTAGTACCCAGCTGGCGCCCGCGTACGTCGCCTCGGCGAACCCGCTGTAAGGCTCGCCACGGGCCGCGGCCTCCTGCGCCGCGTGGTCGGCGCGCGTGTCGGTCAGCAGTGAATTTGTGCGCAGCTCCTTGTCGAAGTTGACGGTGATGGAGCCGACGTTGGTGGCGCCGACGGGCACGTACGAGAAGAAGCCCCAGCGCCACCGGCCCAGAAGCACGACGCGCTCATTCAGCGTGAACAGACCGGGCAGCGTGCGCTGGAGGTAGGGCGACACGCTGAACAGCTCGCCGGCGAAGTGCCGCCGCCGCTCTACGACCCAGTTCGTCGGGCTGTGGAACCGGTGGTAGTCACCCGGCGCCAGATAGACCACGGCGTAGTACAGGGCCGTCGCGTTGTCGGGAGTGCGCGGGGCGTACCACGGTTTCTCGCCTAGCGCTAGGTCGGCGCGAACTTCGGAGACTGCGCTGGGGGACGATGGCCCCGTTGTTTCGTCTTCGACCTTAGGACCCGTGTGGCTTTCATCCGAACCGCCGGACAAGAGGTCTGGTACCGAGTAGGATATTCCGTTTACGAGAGCGAATTCTTCATCCGCTTTGACGAGCTCCTCTTTGCCGTGAGACTTTGTTTTCCTTGACGCCTTGTTGCTGTGTCCTGATGATGCTGAGGATGGGGGGGATATGCTAGGTGTTGGAGAGCTCTTGCCCAGGAGCGCGTCGACCGTGTAGGTCATGCCTTTGACCTGTTCTATATCATTGCCCTCGATCATCCCGTATTGTAGGACCCGGCCATCGGCGGGGGATAGCAGAGCGTAGGGGTTAGGGTCTAATGGGCGGACACCGGGTTTCAGGGTTCGGTAGAAGAAGGCCGCAAGATTCGGGTAGACTCGGAGATCTGGCTCGAAGACTTCGTCCAGGTTGACGCCGAATATGTATGCATAGAGTTTGAAGCCCGGCACACGGAGGTAGTAAGGGATGGTGAGCTCGTTGAATTTACCCCATAATCTGGACATAGCCTTCAGGGGTAATGTGGACATGATCTGAACTTGCCTGGTAGCGCCTTTAGCAGTTGATTCTGGTGGATAGTTGAAAAGGGTACTCCTATATACCAAGGATAATTGGGCCTGGCCGGCGCTGGTTTCCGACCAACCCGTCCTTCCTCTGCAGCATCCCTCTCGCGTTTCTCTTTCTCGCGCGCTTGTGTCTTATAGAACTGCACAAGGCCGAGGAAGCCGATTCCGAGACCAACAGGTATTGGATACCATTTCACTTGGGTATTGTTTAATGCGGAGCGTAACCTAGAGCTGAAGCGTTCTTTCTGCTGCCGTTTTGGAGAGGACTTGTGAAAGGATTTGGATGATGTAGCTGAGAATTTCCTCGCTGCCTGTCGAGGAGCTGTATATCTGGGTTGCTGTCGGAGTATACAAGGTGAAACAGGGTTCTGGTGTATGAGAGACCGGCCCTGAAAAGGTATGTTGTATCGAGATGCCATGATGCAGTGGTAGAAGGGTTCGGTATCGGGGCTTGAGTGAAATCTAAAATGGCATCTAGATGGTTTATGCCAAATGGCAAGGCCTGATCTTCTATTATTCCTTACATGAGAATAACAAGCGAGTTCCAGACTTTGTCGCGAAAAATCCTGTGAACTTGGGAACGATTTGAGGATGAAAACAACAGAATCAATAAAAAAAAGATAGACCGGACTCGGATGATGGAGCTATGTAAGCAGGAAAGTTAAGATTTTGGTAGCCATCTCGCGGTTTGGTTTGCGGTTCAAGCTCAATGACGCAGCTGCGGGAGAAGATGGCGCTAAGCGATATCTGACAGCCCCCCTTGGAGGTCCACTTCAAGCTTAAGCTCAGGCGGTAAAGCATCGCAGAAAGAAGAAACACCAGACACCAAACTTGTGCAACTTGGGATGCATGCAGGCATGGGCCATCCAGATATTTTGCATAAAATAAGGATAAAAATATACCCAGATGCTAGGAGGTAGGTATGGATGTACATGCCGATATCCACCGGACATGGAGTAGTCTAGCTGTAGTCTAGCTTTCGGGCTTCCATAATATACTCCGTATGACATGGACAGCTTGCCGTTTGGCCTGATTATCAATACCTCTGCCTCCAGTAGGTACCTACTCCGTACTATTGGCATACCCAGCTCCGGTTACCCAGCTGTCATCTTACTCTTTCCCGACACTCTGGTCTGGTCTCCTCTTGTATTATTGTTGGTCTACTCTTTCTTTGTGTATTATTTTCCTGTCCCTCTTTCCCTGAGTCTTGGATACTTTGGGTGATTCACTGCTGAACCTGCAGTGTGTTATCCCGCTGTTGTCGAGGGCTCCTCAGGACATCTTTAACCAACCTGACTCTCTGCCTTCCTTTGCGCTTCCCGTCCGTCCATGTGCCCCCAGCCTGCCTGGCATGTCTCCTTCTACCTTCGATATCCAACTCGAATGAATATCAAAGCCGAGTCAGTCCATTGCAAACAACATATTAAAGACTAGTCTTTCGCTGTACACCCATTCGCCCGCCCGAACCCCGAATCGCATCTCGATTCTCCTTGCCATCATACAATTAATACTTCTTCCACCATGGCTTCCGAACAAATGGAGCAGACCAACCATGCGACTGGTTCTGCCGAGCCTACCACCACGGATGAGATCACTGAGATAACCTTGCACATCGTATCGCCTTCTGTCGGCGTGCCTCAGCCTCTCCATCTCCCGAAACTTTCCAGCAGCACCACTATCAATCAGCTGAAGGAGAAGATACGAAATGCTATAGACACGAGACCGGATCATCTGGCGCAGCGCCTGATTCACCGAGGCCGTCTGCTGGTGAATGGAGATGAAACAATACTCACCATGTTCGGTGCTGAAGCTGTAAGTTGTTCTTATGTCACACTGAGCTGGAAGAGGACAGATGTCTAACAGTATTCTACTTAGCTTCGTTCCACCGACCACCAGACACTTCATCTTGTCTTGCGCGAGCCCCCTGAAAGCCGCCCACCACCTAGCCAGCCATCAAGTACCTCTCAGTCTCCAGCGCCTGGACAGCAACCATCGAGACCCCAGCCGAACACTCGTCCTGGTCACCACCACCATCATCATCACCATCATCACAACCATAATCACAACCGCCACCATGTCCATAATCCCATTCAGCCACCAGTCTTCCATGCTCCGCCTCAGTTTAGAGTTGGCCCTCAACAATTTCCTGCTATGCCATGGGGTCCTAGTGGCATGAATGCGCCTGGCCAGCCTATGAATCAACAGCTTGCAGAGCAGCAGCGTCAGTGGCTGGCGGTTATACAGCAGAACCAGCGAGATCATGCCACAATGGGTGGGAATGGTACCCCTGGCGCTCCTCCCCAAGGCTCACAGCCTGTGCGCACGGTTGTACGCGAAGGTGTTGGACCCAATGGCCAACACTGGCGCATTACGGTTAATGAGACTATTGGACACTCAGTACAATGGCAGCCGTCTGCCGGGTCACCTTTCCCTGATATCCGTCCGGATATGTCGAATATGCCGACCCCTAGAGTGGTTCTACCACGAGCTACTCCTAATGGCTCACTGACTGATGCGAGCCGAAGGAACCTTAGTACTTCTTCCTTGCCAAACCTCGCTACTAGTCAACCCCAACAAACCATACCACCAGGGGTTACTGCGCCATCGGTCTCATTAACAAGTGGCAGTTCGGCAAGCACACCAAGGTCTGCCTCGCGTCCAAGGAATACATCTTCGAACCACCGACCGGCTCAAACTTCTATGGACACACCTGAAGTTTATATCCTCTCTTCCCCAACTGGCCCTAGAGCATTACTTCTCAACAGCAGCTTAGATACGTACTTCAGCCCCCCGGTCAGGCCTGTCCACCAACCTATGGGGCTGCCAAATGGCCAGTGGCCTTTTACCACGACCTTTGGTAACAGTTTCAATATGCCTCTCCCTCAGATGCAACAGCCCCATGGCTTGGGTCGTAATGTGGCTAGTACTCCTGTGCCCAACGTTGCCCCACAAACACCTCACGCGCCAGGACAGCCACCGGCAGGTCTGCCTCAACCCCCCATAGCCCATGCTGCGGCCCGTCAGGATAATGCACAGATACAAGCGATCAGAATAGCCCAGGTATGGCCGCACATCTGGATGATCATTAGGTTGGGTCTTTTCATTTGGTGGTTCACAACGCCCACCTCCAGCTGGCTTCGCTGGTTTACAGTCATTTTTTTCTCCACATTGTTGTTATTGGGGCACCTCGGTGTCCTGGCACCCCTTGCTGAGCAGGGTTGGAATCCGGTGCGTCGGCATCTCGAGAACATGATTCCTTTAGGAGAAGATCACCCGGCTCGCAATAGGGCGCCAGGAATCGAGAACGGACGGGGTGGAAATGGTGCTATCGAACCCGAACGTAATCTTGACCCCGCGGATACGGCCGCAAGACTCGTTCACCAACGTCGCCAGGCGAACGCGAACTGGCTCATGAACCAAGCTCGCCGGCTGGAACGCGCTGGGATGCTTTTCCTTGCCAGCATTGCTCCCGGTGTTGCCGAGAGACATATCGCTCATATGGAGGCGGAGGCAGCACGAGCAGAGCGACAGCGGGCGGAAGCTGAAGCCGCGGCCGCTGCTGAGGCTGCAGCTTCAGCTCAGAATGAGAATTCGAGTGTAAGTGGCGCCGATAGGCAGAATCGTGGTGAGGGTGGCGAGCAGCCAGAGGCGGATGGTGTAGGAAACGGCAGAGCGGCCGGTGAACATGAACCATTGATTGCGACATAGGTGGATGAATGTGTATTAGAAGAAGAAAGAGAAGAAGAGAATTGAGAAAGACACAAGACGCAGCGAGGCTTTGTAGGGTAGCCCATGCCTGCAAGCATACACTGCACTGACACGAGATAGACGACAAAACTTCTTCGGAAATGTTGGAGTAAGGATGTACGTAAAGAAAAAAAGGTGTTGACTTTTTTTTTTTCTTTGAGTTGCTTTTCAACTCTCATGCAGCACAGAGGACAGCAGACAGCTTTATCAGAATATCCCAACCCGCAAGGGAGTTTCTCCTTTTGTTTTTCATTTGTTTCGGGTGTCGAGGCAACCAAGGTATGGATAGTATGGGGTGATATCAAGAAGAGCCTAGGTATGTATTATCTTCATACATTCAGAGCTGGTGTTCCACAGTGGTACTTGCGGCCAGTAAGTACTTACCATATGCCCGAGTACGGCGCAGCCTTGCTTCCTTATCTCCTCGTCTCCAGGTAGAAACCACACCCACGGTCACATCGTCTTGTGCCGCAGTGACCGATCGTCTAACTATATAAACCTGGACAAGACCACACTTGTCCAGAGAGTATGGGCTCCAAGACAAGCAGTAAACAGTCGAAACACACCAGATCCGAGATACTTGTCGAAAGTCACTTTTTAAAGCTGATATGATATATCTCTGCTTGAGTGAGTATCTGTTTTTCTAGGTACCTAGTCTACACAGTTAGGTTGGGGATACACACATACACAACTAGACACACACGTGTTCACGATCATATTCACATTTCACATTTCACCATGGCGCTCAGCACCTTCCCCCAATTTCCCCGTCTACCCCTCGAGCTCCAAGACCACATCTGGTCAACCGCCCTGCAACCCCCGAACCCGGCCGCCGCTTCAGTACCAGGGGGCCTGCCACGCCGCCCCAATACCAGGGGCCTACCACGCCACCTTCATGAGCAGCAGCAGCCCCCGCGACGATGACGACGGCGTCAACAACAACAACAGCAACAACCGGGCCGCAGGACTCGTCCTAACCCCGCCCCCGATTTGCTATAACAACAACAAAAAAACCCTGATGAGGCTGCGGTGGCGCGATGAGCACCTGGGCCACGTCCACAGCAGCGTCGTGCTCGCTCGCGTCCCGCGGCGCCTGCGCCGCCGTGCGCAGGGCCGGGCTATACGGGTCCCAGGTCCTGCTGCGGGAGCCCGCGGACGAGGAGGAGGAGGAGGAGGAGGAGGAGGTTCTTCTGCCTGGTTATTATGATAAGCGCCGTGATCATAATAGGTCTCGCAATTGCGCGTGGGGGGGATCTGGCGGTGCTGCTGGGGGGGTGGGTGATGATGGGTGGGTGGGTTAGGGAGGCAAAGGGTATTATGTATAGGGGGAAAATAATCGAGAAGATGCTGCCGCCTGAGCTGGGGGGAAGAATGTGTGGGTGCTATATGGCTTTGGAATTGGGACTGGAGGGGACGACGCCGAATCTGCGTGTGTTGTATGTGATTGTGGCGCCGCGGGAGCTGGGGGGTATGAGGGGGGAGTGGGGGTTGAGGAGGAGGAAGAAGAAAAAGAAGAAGAAGGCGACAAAAAGACCTTACTTCAGACGTACCTGGACTCGGAGTATCGCTCTTCATCATCATCGTCATTATCATCTGGTCATCCTCCTCCTCCCCCTCCTCCCCCTCCGTTTCCTCCTTCCGGTATCAGTACCACGCCCCCCGGAACCTTCCCATCGACAGACTCGGACCAGAACGTGTATTTCGAGATGTCGGAAGAGCAGATCCGGGAGCACAGGGGTCTGAGGGAGACGATCCGCGTCCTCGTCGAGGTGAGGAAGAGATTAGTACTAGTAGGGGCGTCATGCGTCATCACAACAAACGAAGACTGCGGGGGGAGGAGGAGGAGGAAAGGAGAAGGAGGTGGTGGGGAACCAGGAAACGAGAATCAATCCGTCTCTGGTCTTGCGGCTCATGTCTTGGAGAAATGATGAGCAGCCTCGCCCCTTTTTAATAGGCGTTTGTATTGACGCTGGTCCATAGGGGGGGAGAAGGAGTATTCATTACATGTCAATAGAAAATAGACAGGTCCTTACTCTCTGTCTGTTGGGGTGTAAGATTATTATTTAAAGGATGCTTGCTTGCTTGCTTGCTACACGTGTCCGGGGCAGCCAGTCTACACGGCAGCATACTTAACTACTTGCTTGCTTCTTCAGGGGCTGGGTGACATTACACCATGCAAGCACGTAGGTACCTACTCCCCCCTCCCCCGAATACATCGCCCATGTTCTTCACACCACCAAAGCTTGGACTTGAGAATGAGGACCGAACTCCCTCTCCGTAGCCGTCGCCCCCTCCTCCAGGATTGAGTCGGACCGATCCCATCCCATCCCATCCCATCCCAGTCCCTCTTAGAAGAAACACCGAACGGCGGAACCCGTACAACCAACCAACCAACCAAGTAACCCCCTTGGACCGGGGCCGGGCCCGAAGAGTCCGGGGAAATTGATCAGGTTGGCGAGAGTTATTCAACGACAGACACATAGATAGGGGGGATAAGCATATAACTTCAAGCGATCCCCCTATCTAAAGTCTCTCCCCTATGTTACCTCAACCGCCCGCCCTTCCTTATGAACCCAGCTTTTTTTTCTCTCTCTTTTTTTTTTTATATTCTTTTTTTTTTTCCCTCTCTCTTTTCCTTCTATACCGGGTGATGGGTGATGCCTGATGAAAACGCATGTATAACAATCTTGATTGATCCATCTAATTATTTTACATTACATTACATAACATACTAAACTCACCCCCCAGCGAGCTCTCTGGACCGACACTGTAGAAATGAATCAAACGGGGGGGATTAAGGGTTTGATGAATAGGTAAGTAGGTAAGTAGATAAGCGGTGGCGAAAGTCATGTATAAATAGACTGGCGAAGAGGGAAAAGGGAAAAGGAAGAAATTAAATTCAAAGAAGGACAGTAAGCAAAATAAGTAAAGTAAAGTAAGTACTTCGGCTTCGTGGTCATGTGTGACACCGTTTGGGGATTTCTACTTATCTTGGGGGGCTCGAGGTTACGATATTGAATGAAATATTATAACCTTACATGAGACTATTAGGTACGCTATCAGGGCGAGCGAGGTGCATATTTCACTTCGACGCCCCCAGGAGGGAGAGAGAGGGGGAGGGATGAGATGAGATATGATAATGTTGAGGAAGGGAAGGGAAGGGATGATGATGAAGAAGAAGAAGAAGAGGAGGAGGTGGTGGAGGAGAAATGGTAGTTTTGTTTTGATGACGACGGTGAACTTCAAGGGGCTATAACTATAGAGGGAGGGAGGGAGACGATGGCGTTGGTAGTCAGTCAGTCTATGAGTAGAAGGCATACTATCTAGTCTAGTCTAGATAGATACACGAGGAAATCGACTCAGTTTTCCACTGATTAGAAGTGAGCGTGCAGTAAATGTTTGATTCTTGTATTGATTCACTGTTGCTGGTCATACCATATACCTCATGTTCCATCACCACGAAAGTAGCCCGTATCGTTCTAGACAGACCTAGACAGATAGATGGCTGATGCAAATCACAGGTCGCTGTACTAGGTGTTGTCTCTTACCTCGCTCGGGTTTGTCGCGAACTACGGAGGAGCCTCTGAAAAAGAATCTCCTTCGCTTGGGATTTTGAACTTATCAACGGTTTGGTGATTCGAGGTCAGTCCAGGCAGGCGACTGGAGCGGACTGGTAACTCATCCCCCCGATCTTGAATTGTCCTTCCGTTCCGGTATGACTGACGAGCCAAGCAAATGCACTCTCTGGAGCCTCTGGTGTGGAGGAAGGTTACGGCACGTGAAGCAGTGAGAGGAGACTACCTGAAGTCAGGTCTCTTTGAGAATAGACGGTAAACTCTCATCAGTATCTTTTATCCCACCACACTCAAGAGGTATGGTGATTATCGCCTGGGAGTTGTTATTGGGTGAGTAAGCAGGTCACGATTTGATACCCCGGTTACGGATGTTCCCCCGAACGAGACGTGAGAAGAAGCTTCGTTACCTCGGCCCTAGGAACCGAACCGAGCAAACAGCGCCGCCGGACTCCACCACTACGCTCAAGGGGAAAAAATAACAATACATAATAATGCAAGCGATACCGTCGCACCCGCAAAACGTAAGCAATGGAGCAAGTAGACGCAGCAGCCGCAGGAGCGCAGGGGTAGTGATGATTTGCTTCCCCGAGATCGAACGACATGCCGGGAGATCGTCTCAGAAAAAAACAATCCGGCTGCCTATCTGAGTAAGATAACACCACCCAAATCATTCACTCACTTCCGTGCTGGGTTGCGTATGGGGTACTGCAGCGTACCCAAAAAGGACGCATCGGCGCATTCGATGCTGCGGAGGGTGACAATGGTGATTGTGACTGCGGCTGTCAAGCGTTTCTCATAGATATGCAGAACCAACTCAACCTGCGTACCAGGTAGTCCAGGTATGGCGTTCTGATTGGGCGGTTGGTTTCGCGGGGGGAAGTAACTTAAGCAAAAATCTGGGAAAAAAAGAAGGAAAAAAAAAGAAAAAGAAAAAAAGTTGTCACGATTAAGTCATCTCGCCGAATTGGTCCGCAACCCAGTGGCGGCGAGTATTATGCGCTAACAATCTCTGATATGCCCCATCACGAGGTCGAAGTCGAGGTTCCCATGCTGGGTTGGGAAGAGAATAAGAAACTCGTAAAAAGGAGAATGGAAAATTTTGTTGTGACTCACAAGAGGCTTGTTTGTATATCAAGCAAGCATCGGTAGCATCTCCAAAGGACGTCAGTCCACTTTCGGTAAAAAGCAGCAGAACACGCTAAAGAGGTCCCCTTCGTTTTCACATCGGCGACAACCTTGGAAGTGTAAAAGCTTTTTACCTCTTTTGACATGCAGTAGCTCTCTCCATCACTCACCCACCCAACCGCAACCCTGGAAAGATTTAGACTTCTGCGAAAGGAGGGGGGCGAGCGGTGAATGCTTCAGAAGCCTGAGAAGGTTTTCGGGAAGGCATCCTGCCAAGACTGCACAATGACTTTATCAACGGCTTCTGGGTTGACTCCTGGCACCAATGACGAATAGCTTGGCTTCATTCGGTATTGCACAGCATGAGAAATTCGGGTAGTGGTCCTCGTGATTCTGCGATTGCCGATGCCTTGTTCTGCAAAGTAGGTATGGTGTATGGTGATACCTTTGCGCGGATTACAGACACAGACCCAGGCATAGGAAAGGCAGATATTTTGCAAATGTCGTTGGTTGGTTTGTTGGTGGTGCATTGTCTGACTTGTCCCTCGCTGCCGGAAGAATCAATCTGAAAATCTCACACCCGCTCAAGTACCGACAGGGACACCAGCCGACTTTACCAATTATTACCTAGTCTTTGCGAGATGGAGGTGTGGGGTGGACCGTGGTGGTTAAGGTATGCACCCATTCCTGGCTTTGGTTTCTTCAACCTTCATTGGACTGATCAGTCATCCCCCAACCGACTGTTACTAAAGTGACAGGCAAGTTGCGTTCGGAGCCTACGCCGAGATGCTTCACGCGCAGCGCTTCCGCGCCCGGAGGAAGGACGCAGACGACATACGACATCCATCAATGGGAGTCGAATAAGCATACCTCATTATCATTTCAGATCTCGATCAAGGCTTCAACCGATGGTCTGTGTTTTTCCGGCTTGTGAATCAAAAAAAGATGCCTGCCTCACCGACTCCCTGAGGGCATCTCTGGCCCCAAGGTCAAGGACTGATGGGCGATGGTGAATGCTCACTCACAGCGGTCATCCTGCAGAGCCTCGAGCGTTTGATTGGAGGCGAAGCACAGTCGCAATGATCGACAATGCAAGTTAAATTTGCTGTTCCGCAACTGGCTGCAGAGCTGCTGCATGACTTTTGCTGACTCCGCCCAACTCCATACACGCAGACACGGTGCTGGCTGCTCGCCTTGGAAATGGGGTCAATTGGCTACAGAACCAGGTCTTTCAGCCAGTAAAAAGAATGGATGATTGTGTGAAGTACTCACTAACTTTTAAGTACGACCAACAACAATAAACCCTGCCGAAACTGCTTGCTCCGATCTGAGATGTCCTGGATGTCCACGATGAGGGGGAGACTTGCCCCGCGTTGGGCCTCGCTGTTATCACATCTTAATTTTTACCACATTCAGTAATCCGGAGGGGCGAGGGGCGAAGGGCTCTTATTTCATCAGGGCCGGTATCGAAATAGAGGATTATGATAGTTGTAGACGTTGTCAATAGCTGCCGTTTGGGGTCGTCGTTACCATGCAGAACTAGGTATTCAGTAGAGCCGGCATTGAGAAGGGTCTCTCTCCTTTTTACCTACTACCTAGGTAGGTCGTACTCCAGGCTCAGGGGCTGCATAGCTGACAGAGGCTGAGCCACTACTGCAAGCCGGACGCAGCTGGCAGCCCATCTATCTAGGCTTGTTACCTACCGGTACCTCGTAGGTATGCAAACGGGAGAATGGGGTCGGGTTGGGACAGCAGTTGAGGAGAAACTTCGAGCTCGCAGTGACTGTGACGGACCCGGACCCGTCTGTCACGCAATCGATATCGAGCCACAGTGCGTGTTATACCTTGATATACGAAGGTGTGAGGGTGTGACGGCCATGTTACGGTACCTTATCCAGGCGCATGCGACGATGGCATGCTGATCGAGACCGATGCACTGCTACCGCGCACCAGAAGCCATGTGCAACTCCCGCTCCGGACACTCTATGCTCTATGGCCAAGAAGAGTCGATAGAGGCGGCACTTGCAGGATTCTCTTACGTGAACATTTCGGTAATGTGGAGATGAGACTGAATAATAAGGCGAAGAAAACAGAGCCCGCATGTTGCCTCTCGCCCGTCCACTAGGGATCCATCCGGAGAACGGTCTCGCCTCGTGCTTGGAAACTTCTTCGAGCCGGCTTGACATATGAAATTGTGACCGACCGACTACCGAGTCAGTTGAACCTGCTTGTATCGTGGATGGCGATGCATCATGCATGTGCACATTATTTGGACGAGGGCACCGGGCTGGATGATCTGGACTGGTTCGACTGTTCAACACCCTACTTGTAAGTACTTATGTAGATATGGATGGATGTGTGTTGTCGAATCATGATGACGCAACGCTGATTGATATCAATGGGCGAAGAACCTTGGAATACTCCAAGGCTAATAATGTCTCAATGTGTGGCCTCCTGCCATTGAGAGAGATGGCGAAAAGATGCGGTTGGATCCAAGCATGACAGGCATGAACTGATAAGGGTAGAATAGCGAAAGCATGAATGATAAAAGCACGGAAGGATGGAAGATGACAAGTGGTCTGCGTGTCTGCGTGTCGAGGGACGACGATCTTTTTGAGAGGTGGAATCGGGTGGAGGAGAGCCAAGCAAACGGCAACCCGATCTTCGCTGTTTTGCCATCCATGGATATTTCTTACGGCGCTGACGGCCCTGACGCGGTGTGTGCTTTGATAAAATTAGACCAGCCACGGTTTCAACAGCTGCAATGCTGACAGCCGATCCAACTCTACACAACCCAAGCACCAAGATGAGAATAACAATAAGGCACAGCCAAACGGACAATGGAGAAGAAGCCCTTATACGTGCAGACGTGATGCTGTTAGTGTTATTACCTAGGTATTCCCCGGAAGGCTGGATTTTGGTAGCCGTCGTTGATGTTGACGTCGTTGGCCCTGCGCGAAGCACGAAGCCAACTCCCCTCAATCTCAATTCTTTATGCGTCTCTTAAGTACATGGGAAAACCTTGGGAATATAGTAGGGGTGGGCGATGTCCGAAGTACACAGTACGGCCAACAAAGGTATCGCTACCTACAGACTGTCAACCTTGGAAGCAACTGGCAACTCATGGATTTGACTGAACTCACTGGACGATGGATCGTAGCGGTCGCCAAAAGAGTGTGCATAGCAGGATAACCCCTGCTGGCCTAGGCCTATTGTCACCTAAAAGGAACTGGCAACGGGCAAAAAATTACACAGTAGATATCACACTGTACGGGTCGGCCTCCCAGATTCAGCATATGCGCCCCCAATGGATGGGTTGACTGGTCGCCCTGAGGCAGCAGCCACTCAACAAGGGCCAATCCAATTCCCAGTTCATACTGTGTACTATTGTCTTTGCTTGCCGTGTTGTGCTATCCTCTCCACCATCTTTTCTATTCCTTTTCTTCCTCCTACCATAACCGCCACTGTTTTCCGTCTTCCCACACCACCTGCATCCCACCCATCCGCCCACATTTCATCCGACTTCAATACACCGAAGTCGGGTCTATTCAGCGTCTCACCCATATCTCTTCGACTTTTTTTGTTTCTTTTCTTATTTTATCACCTGCAGCTCTTCCAGGGAATTGTCCGTTCGTGGCCCCGTCTATCATCCCAATATTCATCCGAGCTCGCGATACCGTCTCTACAGCCTGCCGCGCATGACCCTCCTAAATCATAGAAACCAGCTCGCCGGAATAATTCATGACTCTCCTCCCGGTCTCCAAACCCAAGTCTAATCTCGACTGACCCTCGAGCTAATCGCAAAGTTGTCTTTGTCGTCCATTGTCACCGTCTTGTCAGTGGACTGGCTCGGAACAAGCTTCTGGGCCGGTTCAGCAACACGCGAGCGTATGCCTCGTGCTTCATCCTCGACAAAGCGACAGCACGGTGCCTCGAACCATCGCGATACCAGACATGAGAATGGCTTGGTAGGGCCGGGAAAGCGCGTATCCAAGCAGAAGAGCCAGATCCATCTGAACGGTCACCCGAAGCAGGTATCCGACGATGCAGTCGTACCCCCTGTTCCCTCGACACCACCTCCGCATGCGAACGGCTTCGTCAAGCACCCGTCCGACATGCCTGCAGAGAACAAGACGACCGAGACGCTGAGGAGGGCCTCGCTCGGTGCTTTCTCCGAGTCTTCCTCGTCCGAATCCTACAATTCCCACGGCGGACATGCCAACCCGGAGGAGTCTTACCGACGTATCGATGTTAATGCCACCAAGAACGCCAATGTCCACCGTGACTCGGGCCCGCTTGCCACCCTCGAGTTCGCCATGACCGTCCTCCGGTCATGCCCGCTACAGGACACCCTTGCCATCCTCATCATCTTGATGCAGTTGCCCTCTGTAGCCTTGTCCGGAATATACATGGTATTCACTTTGCTCACCTTCGTCAGCAGCAACGGCTTGACCTTCAGCGACATCTTCGAGTGGAACCTGGGTGCGCCATCCCTGGCGACGGTGATTTGTGTCGATGGCATCGTGCTTCTGATCTGGTTATTCCTATGGGGTCCTATACAACACGTCATGCTTGATTTGGCGCAGATGGTCATCGCATTGGGCCTTGGTGGTGGTTCGAGTTCGAGGGACGGAGGTTCTATGAAGAACAGTCTCATCTGTTTTAGCATGATCCTTCTGTCCCATATCTTGCGCCATTCCAAGACGAGCTACTCGCCCATGGGATACCTTCTCGGCCGAAGCCGTTTCATGATGACCCCGGACGCCGACGATCCGCTCGAATACATGGACGTCATACGAGGATACGACCGAGTAGAGACAGGGTGGTTCGGCTGGGTTAAGAACGTGTTGGCTCTCCACATCCTGACTCAAGGGATGGTCAAGTACATCCGTGACTGGTATCTGAGGCGGGAGAGGCGAGATAATCTGGCGCAGAGTGCCGCTGATCCTGAAGCTGGGAAGTCCTATGCGGCAGATAACGACGGTGGTTTTTCAACGCCCGATAGCGACGCGGCGTCTCTTCAACAAAATTCGACTGCTTTAAATACAAAAAAGAAAAGAAAACAGAGCGCCCAGATCAGGAATCGCCAACCTCTCTGGGCTGCCATAGCGAGCACCAAAATTGTGGTGGTCAAAGAATACGAGTTTACTCATGCCGCAGCGGAATCTGCAGGATCGAATGCTACTGACATTCACAACCTGGGGAACGCGCCATTTCATACCCAACCGGAACAGATTTGGATATCTTACGTGGGATGTGATGAAGTATGTTTCAATACTAGTCACTTCCCAGTCCACCCAGAGCCCGAAAGCCCCCCAGACGGTTCGAGGATCGATGTTTCCAAACCCTTCTACGTGAGAGTCAACAACGCCATCTGGCAGCCCACGAGGATGACGGCCGTGCAAGACGCCGAGGACGGCTGTGAACAGGGAATTCGCTGGAGTGGAGACATCTACGGCCTGACACCAATGTCTAATTATGAGTGCGAGTTCGTTAGCACATCAACACATGAGATTCTGTTTTCCACGAGTGTTAGGACCACTCAGGCCAAGTCGACAGACATGGATGCCAGCACTTCCAAGTCAGCTGGGCAGCGCTCACTTCGGCCAGATTCCCCCATCACAACCTTGAGGACCTCGATCGCGGCTGCCGAGAGTAAGTTGGCCGAGGAGAAATCTCGTCAGAAGGCGACACGGAAGGAGTCCCACCGGAAGACCAATGCGATGAAGAAGGAGAACGAGAAACTCTCCGCTGCCGTTCAGTCAGCCGGTACGGGTGACGATAAGCTACGCCAGAAGATTCAACAGAACGCAACGCAACAGAAACAGGCTGAGCAAGCAATGCTAAGTCTCGAGACGGAGCTCAAGGATTTCGAGAGGGTCCCAGAGTCCCTACAATCTTCATGGAAGTCTAAGCAGTCCGAGTGGACCAACGAGAAAGCCAAGTACGATGGAGCTGTTGCCGCGTTTAAGAGCTTCAAGGCCTCAGTTGACAGCGGGATCAAGGCACTCGAGGAAGAGAAGACCAGCTTACAGGCCAAACGCAACAAGATCGGCAACCGTATTGCCAAGGTGGACGGGGAGCATGCACGTATCGCCGATGCTAATGCTCGCGGTCTCGACGAGGCTGAACGGCGCCGCCAAGCACGCGAGAACTACGAGAACGATATTGCCAAGATGGAGACTGGCTTTGTTGCCAGAATCAACGAGTTGGAAGCTGCTGTGCACAAAAAGGAGCAGGAGAATGCGACGTTGAAGACGCAACTTGACGCGTTCCACACTCAGCAACAGGCTGCCTATTCCTATGCCGCAACCTACGATTACCCCGACGCTGTCGGCCATTTCTCTCCGGCATCAGGGGCGCATGCTCAACCAAGTGCGCCTACGAACTCTACGTACGATGCTAATGCTGCCTGGAAGAACAGTCTGTACAACAACTCCATGTGGGAGCCTTCACCTCTCGCCTCGGCCTTCGTTCCCCAGTCAGCCCAGACAATGCCGCAGACATTGCAAGCATCCGCCATCTCGCAGCTCCAGCGGCCGAAGCCCAAGTCTAGGGGTCGCTCGTCATCCATGCTCAGCGATGTTTCCGGTTTCACCCAAAGCAGCGCGGCTGATGACGAGTGGATGAGTACTATGCCGGCGGCTCCTACTCACGCTCATGGTCCATTTGGGCCGCCTCCTGGCTTTGGATATCCCCATCAGCAGCAGCGAAGCGATGGCGGCAGCGAAGCTGTGAGCGACGGAAGTGCCAGCGGCAGTATGGAAAGCGGTAGTGCCCGCGACCCGATGAGTCCGCCCCCCTGACGGTGAAAGGCTTTGAGTTCTGCTAGGCTTTCGGTTGATTTCGTTCTCTTTTACTCGCTGGGCAAGAAAGACAAATTAGTGTAGCACTTCTTCGAGGCTCTATGGCAATCGGAATCTGATTCCTAGTTGTTCAGGCTGAGTTGATTGGACTAGGCAATGAGAAAACTTCTTATTCGGTAGCGCTTTGAAGATAAAACTGTTTCCTGATGAAATTCCTTGAAATCTCGTGATCTGTTGTTTCCCCCCTGAATTGGTGGGTTCGTTCCATTAGTACCCCCTGGTGTAGATGAATCGCATTACAAGTGTATTGAGTCGGTCAGTTGTCCAAGCAGTAATTCGCTCTGACGATCTCGTGGACGAGATTAGGAGTGCGGTATTGTTGATAATGATACCCACAGACACTAAACCAGCATGGATGGAGGGAAGTGAGCACTAACCAGCTGTGTGTGCCTTGGATCGGCGGCGGGTTTCGTGAATTCCGTGTTCACCACGAATCCCGCCGCACTTATACGGTCAGTCAGTCAGTTTGCCCTTTTTTTCTCCTTGTCCCCCCCTCCCCCCCTTTTCTCTTTACTACCAGCAGGTATTCCTCACATATCACGATCAGTTGGTCGGAGGTCAGTCAGTCAGTGTTACCCTGTGACGGTACTGGATATCTGCAGCGG
This sequence comes from Xylariomycetidae sp. FL2044, assembly GCA_022376275.1. Lineage (NCBI taxonomy): Eukaryota > Fungi > Ascomycota > Sordariomycetes > Xylariomycetidae sp. FL2044. The sequence goes on along the minus strand of JAJNOH010000015.1, from coordinate 414,701 downwards.
AATTCAGGGTGTTTTTTTTTTTTTTTTTTTTTTAATTGTTGTTGTCCAACCCGACTTGTGGGCCTCCTTCATCGTGGAACTAATTACCTAACTCGTGCTGTGTGTCTCGTCGGTGTGTCTGGGTTTCCTCGCTGCTTTCGGTCGAAACCCGCCACGCAGTAGAAATCACCTACCTTAGGTTACTAAAGACAGAAAATCCCGACGTCACACTCGAACATACACACACACACATACACACAAACACACATACACGCACGCGTGCATGCGTGCGTGCGGGCGGGCGTCCCAGAGACGACACGGAAGGAAACCGCGTGTGTGCTCATCCCGGCTAGCTGTTGAGGTACCCGGTCAAAACACGGACGGTATCGATATTGATTCTTTCCCGATCCCGGTTATCCTCCGTTCCGTCTCACTTCCCTTCCACCCTCTCACCCTCCCTCACTTCCAAGGTTCCACCATACCTACCATAACTAAATAATGAACGAATCCCCCAACGCCGCCAGTTTCACTGGCGTCTCCTCATCATCACCACCACCATCATCATCAGTATCCCGGACCTCAGCCCCTTACGGCTCAGCCTGTACCAACTGCGTCCGCGCGAAATGCAAGTGTGTCGTCGTTTCCTCCACCACCACCACCACCACGTCTTCCTCCTCCTCCTCGCATGATAAGACCAGCGCAGGAGGACGTGAACGTGAACGTGAACGACCTCCCTGCGAGCGGTGCGCCCGGCTCGGCAGGGAATGTAAGCCCTCCACTACGGTCAGGAAGGTGAGGAGAGGAGCAGGAGCAGGAGCAGGAGCAGCAGGAGCAGCGACAGGTCCGCAGCGGCGGAATCGAGGTGAGCGTGCGGGTGCAGGTGCGGGTGTCCCGGAGAGGAGGAGAACGACTACGAGCACGACGACGACCGTGCTGGAGGAGAAACTGGATGATCTGGTTAGGGTGTTGAGGGCTCAACAAGAGCAGCAGCAACAGCAACAACAGCAACAACGACAGGTGAATGGGAGTAGAAGTAATGGAGCAAGAAGTCTGGGGGAGGAGGATGAGGATGAGGAGGTGGCGGTGGCGAGGCTTGTTGGACGAGATGGGGGGACGAATGGCGCTGCTGCTGCTGATCGTACGGTTTTCGTCGGTGGGGGTGGTGGTAGTATTGGCCAGACCTTGACACCTGCCGCTTCCGTCGCCGCGTCTGCCGGGTTCGCGCCGGAATCGATAACGGCGGCGGCGTCGACGCCGCCGCCAGGTCTTTCCAATTCTGTTACTGAGACGTGGGCTCAAGTAGATCACCAGGGGCTCTTCTCGGCCGTGGAGGCCGAAGAGATGCTCACGTTGTTCCGGGATATTCACCTGAAGTCTTTCCCATTTTTTTACATCCCGCCGGATATGACGTAAGTTTTTTTCCCTTTCTTTCCTCCAGATATCTAGACTTATGGATGCGTCAACGGCGTTCAGGAATGATGGATAGTACTAATGATGATGTCGTTGGCAGGGCCGAAAAATTGCAGCTCGAGCGACCATTTCTCTGGCTAAATATCAGGGCTATCTGTTGCAAGGTGGCCTCGGAACAGTTGGCGCTAGGCCGGCGATGTCGCCAGATTCTCGCGCAGAAGGTCTTGGTTGATCTGGAACGGAATCTGGATTTACTGCTTGGACTGGTTGCTTTCCTGGGCTGGTGAGTCGTCTCTTCTTTCCCATCTCTTTAATCTGGACCGTCTACTGACGCAGTAGACTTGTTAAAAAGGAGCATGTTTCAGTACAACGGCAAGCCGCAGCTCGTCAGCATGCACAATATCGCCATGGCGCTGGTAACAGACCTGCGTCTCGACAGGCCGGTCGTGGATACGTACAATAAAGAGGATAACTGCTTCAAGCATGGGATGTCTAAAGTGCCGCTGTCGATGACCCGCACGAACGAGGAGAGGAGAGTGACCTTGGCGACCTTTGTGTTGTGTTCTCAGTGCGTACCTTGTTTTCTTTCTTCTTCTCCAGCAGCCCCCTCCTCTTTCAACATACCGTTTGCCGGCCGCTCTGGAGATGAAGCCAACTAACCCCCTTCTTCGCGCCATACATAGGGTGACGTCTTTCATGAAAGGTCAGCCCCTGCGCTGGTCACCCCACCTAGAGGAATCACTCAACCACCTGGCCGCCAATCCGGAATGCCCCGGCGACGAACTGCTCGCCGTCATCGTGAAGACGCAGCACATCTACGAAGACGTGGCCCAAGCTACGTGGAGAAACCCCGAGCGCGATGCCCTCGGGTGCATCAAGCCGCCGCCTGTCTACTATACCAAGGCTTTGATGGGGAGACTGAATCGACTCAAGAGGGAACTGCCGGTGGCCTTGGTGGATAATAGTGAGTTTGCCTTGCCCTTGGTCATGATCACCTGATGGACGACACAGAGCACTAAGGTGCACCCCCCCCTTTTTGGGGAAATTAAAATGTCTAGTCGACTATCTCATTGGCAACTGATCTCTATACCTGACTAGCAATCAAAACTGACACACAGCATCTAGACATAGCCCTTTCCTATATCCACGCCACCGAGCTGTACATAGCCGACATGCGCTTCTGGTTCCGAGATCCCTTCCACTCGGGCTGTATGGCCAACATCTCTAATACCACTTCCACCACCACCACCACCACCACACCATCATCCGGCCCCGGGACCACCCACAGCAACCCCACCTCCTCCTCCAGCAGTAGTACCGCCCTCGGCATCGACACCCACAAGATCGAGTCCTACCACGCCTCCCTCCGCGCCGCCAAGGCCGGCCTCGAGACCTACCTCGCCTTCCCGCCCTCGTCCTACATCGGCCTCAGCTTCGGCATCGTCCTGCACTGCTCGCGCGCCGTGCAGACGCTGTACCGACTCCAGCTCCCGTCCTCTACCAAAGATCACGATCACGATTGGGATTGGGACCCGGCCCTCGTGCGCGAACAGATCGACCTACCCGCCGCCATCGACGCCATCGCGAACGCCTGGGCCCGGCTCCCGGAGCTGTATGGGCTGGAGATGGGCGACGTGGAGGATTTGAGGAGGGCGGGGGCGGTGTCGGAGAAAGGGGGTGTAGGAGGAGGGGGAGGGGGAGGGGGACGAGGAGGGTTTATGGGGGGGATTATGGGGATGACGGAGTTTTGGGCGAGGTGTGTGGATGCGTTAAGGGGGAGTGGTGGGGGAGGAGGTAGTCTGTCGTCGGCGGGGGGGAGTGGCAGTGGTGGGAGTGGGGGTGGGGGTGGAGGAGCAGTGGGAATAGGAAGTGATGTTGGTAGTGGTGCTATTGTTGCTGGTGCTGGTGCTGGGACGATGAACGCGGGAGGAAGTTACAGCGGCGTGGGCGGGGGATATGGGAATGTTCACGGATCGGGAACGGGATCGGGGGACCTGGGAGCCGGTGGTGGTGGTGGGGGGGCGGGGATGGGTACGATGTCAATGTCGATGTCGATGATGCCGGATCAGGAGGGCATACCGGGAGGAGGGGGAACAGGAGGAGGAGGTACGATGATGATGATGGATTTCACCGATGATGCTTGGTTGACGGAAATACTGAGGTCTTGGGATGGGTGAGACTTTACCTTATCTTTTAAAGTCCTCTATGGGGGGTGAATGGGGTTTATAGGCGTGTGATTGTGTAAATATATATGTGGAGGGAGAAGGACTCAATAAGGGGGGGAGGGGGGCGACGAGGTTAATATACTCCTGGATTTTGTAAGTAAGTTACAGGGAGAGAGATGAGGAACTAGATAGATAAATAGATAGACTATGGTCGTTAATAATCATTTGGCGTGTACAAGGTAACTGTGCTAGCGCACGCATGGTGGGCTTGGTTCTTCTTTTATTGGAGCGATGGATGAAGTGTATGAGCATTGGTGTATGAGGAGGATATGAGTTAACTTAAATCTACACGTACTTACGTCCAAGCTTGTTGAATAAAAAAAAAAAAAAAGGGGGGGGGGGGGGGTTTGATATAATTAGCACCCCCCTTATTACGAACCTGCCACAGAGGTAATCCATCAAGGATATCGTCCATCGTGTTTGTAATAAATACGTACCCAAAGTACTCACCTTGAGCACATTCATGGTTAGCAGTCTATTTATCAAAAACCTAGATATATATATGGTCACGACGAAGAGGCCTGTATAAGGAAGAAGATTGCCCGCTTGGCTGCTCCGTTCGCTGTCGATTATGGTTTATTACACGCAAATGGAAGCATGAACATAGGCTACAGCCGTACAGTACGTTTATTTCGCCTTAGATTTCGTGTTGTGTTGCTGGTCAAGTACGTACGAGAATGGACAGTGATTGTTCTGCAGGCTTTTTTTCGAATAGCGCTTAAAGCTGTGTGTTCTTTCGCTGCTGCACAGTAACTAGCGGCAAGTCGGACGATGCCTGGCATAATATTCATACAATGTACTAGTTACAAAATTCTATAGCGAGAGTCGCTCTATTTCTACTTTTTAAGCGCCAGAAAACTCCATACGGCTATCATAATCTACTCGGCAAACAATCCAACCCAAGCGCCATGCTTAATCGTAATCACAATCGACGCCTCCTCGGCGTACGGCCGCTCGTCCCTCGGCTCGATGCGCGCGAACGCCTGGACGATCCTCACGACGGCGTACTGGGACTCCACGAGCGCCAGGTTCTGGCCCGGGCACGTCCTCGGCCCCCCGCCGAAAGGCAGATACGTCCAGAGCGGGAAAGACCTCAGTTTCTGTTTCTTCTCCTTAACCCCCCCATCTGGCTCCACGTCGAGCCAGCGCTCCGGGCGGAACTCGTCGGCGTCGGCGCCGAAGACGTCGGGCTGGCGGTGCAGGGCGCTGAAAGAGGTCAGGATCCGCCGGCCCTTGGGCACGAAGCAGGGCGATTTGCCGTCCGGCCCGCCGCCTAGCGGGAGCGTCGTGTCCTCGGTGGCCCAGCGGAAGGTCACGGCGATTTCGGGGTACATGCGGAGGGCTAGCCAAAATAATTTTCATCGTCAGCATCGGGACTTCGGTAAATCAATTTCTTTTTCTTTCTTCTTTTTTTTCATTCATTACCAACCCATGGATACGTATCTATGTTAGATGATCAATGGTAATATAGCGTACTACTCACCCTCGTTGATGATAGCCCGGAGGTACGTCATGTCCTTGAGGTGCTCGTACGCGGGCATGCGATCGCCCAGCCCCTCCTCCCCCCCGACGACGACGTCGCGGATCTCCTCCCGCAGCCGGCGCCAGACCTCCGGCCGCCGCGCCAGCTCCCAGAACACGTGCGCCAGGAGCCCCGCCGTCGTGTCCCGGGACCCGGCCAGCGACGACGAGACCTCCCACCGCAGCTGCGCGCGGTCGTCGGTGATCTGGGCGAGCTCGTCGATGAAGACGGCCGGCTTCTTCTTTTCCTTCTGCTCGTCCGACACTTTCACCTCGTCTCGTCGGTTCGTCGTGGGGGTCTTCTTGGCCGTGTCCAGGAAGCGGAGTCGCTGGTCAATGATCCGATCGAAGTACCGATGCAGATCCCCGCACGCCCGCAGGTACCGGGCGAACCGGCGCGGTTGCAGAAGCGGGTCCACGAGCCGGAAGACGCCGATCTTGGCCCGCCGGCCGGCTTCGAAGAGCACCGTGTGCATGTTCTGGGCCAGTCGCTGCTGCTGCTCCAGCTCGAAGGCCGCTTCCTGGTCGCTGTTGTTCTTGGCAATGATGTCGTGGTGAGCATGGGCGTGGTGAAAGTCGGACTGGCCGAGGAGGTAGTCCAGTCCGGCTTGGAAGGTGAAGTTGGAGAACAGACCCTGCAGATCGACAGCTCGCCCGTCCCGCGGTATGCTGGAGATGATTCTTGAGACGTGAGGTTCGAGCCTGGAGAGATCGTTGATCTGGGTTTTTGATAGGGTGGGTTGAAGGAGACTCTACGTTATCATTCATCAGTCAAGTTAAGGGAGGTATATCTTCTGCAACGACTGGCTATCATCTTTTTCACGTTGAGCCTAGCCGTGGGATATACTATGATGATGATAATAAAACATACCCTCGACTTCTTCCACTCCTGCCCGTCCGACACTAACAAGCCTCCTTTCAACAGGGGCCACCAATCCGCGCGGCGACCAGCGACCGAGAAGTCGGCCGTTCGGGTGAAGAGCGCCTTCAGATTCTCCGGCTCGATCGTAGCTATGAATGGAACACCCAGGCTACTGCCCTGATACGTCTTCCCGGCTGATGCGAACCGCTGTCGGGATAACTTTAGGTATCGTCCCTCATCCAGGGCGGCCGAGCTCTCTTTGGCTAATTTCAGGCCGAGACACCCGCTATGTAGGGTTGGAGGGTGCCGGGAGCCTGTGCGGGCCATGAACTGGTTGGCGGCTGCTTGGCGAAAGAGCCATCTTGCGAGTAGGACGATGGCCAGGAGGGTCAATGCTACGGCAGAGAGTGGTATTTCCATGGCTTTCTGGTATATGAGATCCGGCGTATCTCTTTTTGGATTGCCGGAAGAATATGATATGTCTCGCAGAGGAGAACGGCATGGCGTTGTTTAGATTCATATTTAAAATTTCGGCAGCGAAGAGGCAAACTGATCAAGTCCAATAATAGAGCACGGGATCACACGTGGAGGCGTATTCTATTTCAAGAATGCCTATATTTCATGATTATGTAAGTGTATATGGAGTATGCAGGGTCTAGACTTTCAGGGGTAGTTACCGAGTCAGCTTACACCCTGTGCAGGGGTGATATTTTCCCAGCTGAGTCCAAGTCAGGGTCCATGTCCATATTTGTGTTCCAGTGATACATTTGTGACAGAGCTGACACCTCAAAGTTTGGTACATGAGCCGAAATATCCCAAAATAGTATCGGGTATGGCTGTACAGACTTAAAATTTGTGTGTTTTCACTACTCTCCATACGAGACGAGGAAGACGAAATTCTCTCAAAGTTCATCATAATGCTCAAGTGATCGACGATACCCATGTGCGTTCAACAACAGAGTCGGATCAATCCATCGCGAATCCACCTCACTCTAAGTTAGACGTCATCTACAACTACATCGTCAGTTTGGGAATCCCATATTCCAGTTTTGGCCAGGCACCAGGGGCCACCTTGTGTGGAGTGTGAGCCTGGCCGTGGCGTTGTGCTAAGTCTGCTGCCTGCGCCCCAGAAGAAAGACAACACTATCATCGGCTGAAATGTCATATTTCGCCTCACCCAGATCCTTCGCAAGCACAGCTGAATAGAGAATCAATACAGAGTACGAAGTAGCTCATTACGTAATGTTGGATCTTTGAACCACAGGCTTAACCTAGAATAAAAGGAAAGGAAAAGAAAGCCAGATCACGCTCCGACACGTATCTGACTTCACCGTTAAGAAAGACATTTGCCATTTCTGTACATTAAACAGGAAGAGGCAAATTGGCGAATTGAACGTTGGCCTTCATTTTCTGATTGGCATCCATGTTCATGTTGCAGGATTAATTGAATGAATGGGACTGTGGCATCAGGAGAGGTTGGTGGTTGGTTTGCCGCTATTAGGTAACACTGAATGATCCACCCCGGCACGTTCAGAGCCCAGCCACATTTGAGCCACAGTTCAGCCACAGCCAGCTCAGGGGTCATACCTAGGTACTTATTGATCCCCCACCACCCTGCCAACTCCACAGCTCCAGGGCTATGCCATCGCAGGCTTCAAATCAACCAACCAACCCAACCCCTCGCTTTAATTCTGAAGAATGACTGACGTCGCGTCACCCAGATCGCGACCACTCGCGCTGGAATCGCATCCGACGAGTGAATATTACCCACTGGTCATTCTCTAGTCATGTGGAAGTAGCGCTTAACTACTCACCCAGGTATTCTATTAAATATACGTGCTTTATCGCAGCTGCTCTCTCCTGGAAATGCTTGTCTCGTAAAACCGTGGAAACCTCTTCTCTCCCACGCCGACTCTCTTTAATTTGCCCAAGCCCACGAACTCTCGTTTACGACACAGCCTATATCGCGGGGACCACTCTCAAGCAATGCCGTTCATTCCTAATACTCCCGAGTCTCTCATTGCTCGTTCAGACTCCAAGAACCCAGATACGACATGTCGAGGCATTACAGCGAGCGGTCGGCCTTGCAGGAGACCTCTGACCGCTTCTCCCGCGGCCTCCCCGGCTACCTCTCCGCTCCACCCGCGCCGCGTTAGTAGACTTCGTGTCGACGATCCAAGCGATCCGGATCTGTATTGTTGGCAGCACAAGGAACAAGCGAGCTCCTCCGCGCGATCGAGCCCCGGCCCGAGGACGAGGACGACGCCAATCCTCGAGACTCGTGAAAGCTTCGATGAGTTGGTCGGTCGGCTTGGTATCGTGGAGGAAGAACAGAGAAAGGGCAAGAGACCGGTGCGCAATCCTGCACGGCCGTCCACTGCGCAACCTAGTGGGAGGATGACACAAGGAGCGAACACGGTGGCTGCCGAACGACGACCACCACCACCCAGGCCGAACCCGAAACCAAAAAAGAAAGAGCTGAGTTTTTGCTGCTGTTTTACAATACCCATTGTGGAAGAAGAGCGCCCTACAAGACCGGTAAGGCCCGCGCCCAGGCCCGTGCAGAGCGCTCCGGCGAAACCTGCGTCGGCAAAATACCCCTCCAGCCAACATCTGGCACCGGGCTCTGCAGGGCCTCGGCCAAGCGTGGCAGCCTCGAAACACTCTTCAGCACACTCAGCGCAGTCGGCAATGTCTCAGACCTCCCAGTTCCTATCGTTGATCCCGGCGAATGCATCGCCGCAGACAGCTTCCCAGCTGCTCGCCGAGCTCGCCAAACCCATATCCGACCAGGACGAGGCAGGCTACATCTACATATTCTGGCTGACACCGGAATCGCAATCCGCGTCTCCCCCCGCCGACGCGGTCCAGTCCTTGCTAGCGCCGCCGCGCCCCGACGCTCGGCAACGGCGACCGAGCGAAGTGCTACAGTCGTACGCCACCAAGACATCCAAGTCCGGCTCGTCCCGCAAGACGATACTGCTCAAGATCGGACGGGCGTCGAATGTCCAGCGTCGCCTCCAGGAGTGGCAGCGCCAGTGCGGATATGAGCCCTCGCTCGTCCGGTACTTCCCCTACATCCCGACCAGCCGCCCCTCGACGCCGCGCAAGATGCCGCACAGCCACAAGGTGGAGCGCCTGGTGCACATCGAGCTCGCCGGCGCCGGGCTCCGGGCCAGCGACCGTGGGGTCTGCGAGGCCTGTGGTAGGACCCACCGGGAGTGGTTCGAGGTAGACGCCACGAGGGAGGCCTTGACGATGGTCAACGAAGTCATTCAGAGGTGGTCCGACTGGGACGAGGGACGATGACGAACCGAACCGAACCGAACCACAGGCATAGGAAATATCGACGGATCCACGCATATATGATATTATGAAGAAATCCACCGGGTGGCGTAATTCTTTCAATTTTAGTCTTCGGTACCTAGGTACTTAGTAGCTAGCATAAGCGCGGAGTTTCATTCGGGCATAGTTATTCATTTTATATACCTACCTATCATAACAAGATAACAACAACCTTAACACGTCGAGCGTCCTACGTGATCGGGCCAAATGTCTGTCCGACGGTGTGGTGACTTCGATGACGTTTTTTCTTTTTCTTTCGGAACACGTGATTGACTGATGATACAAAGTGCAACTTGATGATTACGATACTTGTGTATTTTTCTTTAGGTTATACGATTGATTGAGTCACGGAGACCTCTCGAGAAATTGGGTATGTACATATTTGAGGTATCTAAGTAAATATACGTAGTAACCAAAAGCAACTGGTGATTATTGTTCTATCTCGCCCTGTTGAGTTATTGTTATTCTTGTGTAATGCAGATTACAGAAGGCAACCATCTATTATACAATTGCGCAAGGCCACCATTAAGAAGCAACTGGTGACTGTTCCGCTATGGATGGTGGTCTCCTTCCTCTCAGCCTGATTATAGTAGTATATAATCCATACACCGGACTCGAGCTTGCGGCGGCGTGGTGGATTTTAAGTTGTCTTGGGTAAATAAGTCTAAAGGAATTACTATGAAGGAGGGGATGGCTGGTTGCTAGTAATCAGTATTATTTTTCTCATATAGTTATAGTCCTAATGTCTGCGTATCGTAGTTAGGGCGGCGGGTTGAGAGGGCAATAGACTTGTTTGGCATTTTCGACTTCGACTTTGCTCGGATATGCTAGCTACCTAGTAACTCGTGTTCACTTCTACTTGTTGCGCGCTACTGAATATTCTCAGTCGCTTACTGGATGGAGGCTTCTTAATAGGATGGATTGCTGATTTAGTTGGTTAAGACCTTTGGTAAAGTTAAGCTAGGGACAACCTGTATTGGGATTTCGTGAGTTCCCAAAAGCCTAAAGTTATATACATATACAACTGACCACTAAAAATTCGAAAATGCTGGAAAAACATGTTTTTAGTCAGAGCGCTCAATAAGCAGATGCTTTAGTTAGATCTTCACCTCGAGTTCCTAACGAAGCTGCTGCATGATCTAATCGGGACGACGATAGACTGGACAAACCCTGGTTCCAGTGGATGCTTGACAACGAGGCACTGGTCGAATCCCTCCACGAAACCGAGCAATGCGCTGGCTGATACTGGCCCAAGAGCCTCTCGGCAGCCTGGTACGGCTACCACCACAAGACCTGATCCGCTGCTTTCAGGAGGTTCTACTGGTCGGTCTCGAAACCATGAGACTCAGGTCCCTGAATACGCTGGGCTTGGCACCAATGCAGCAGATCAGGGGGTTTATGAAGGAGGTCAGAACTGAGCCAAGGGATATCGGTTGGTTTATACAGGCGTAACTAGTTTAACTATCTAAGGGAGGGTGTTCGGTGGTATTTTGTCATCTACCGAACAAGACCAGAGTGTACAACGACAGGCTAAATTAAATAACACAAACATCCTTATACCATGGTGATGTTGCGTAATTGCATTGTACCTGGACAGTAGGGGCCCAAACAGGGCGAGAGAAAACATTCATATACGGTCAAAGGCCCGTTTGAAGTGATTGAATCAGCTTCTGATCAGTGGTATCATAGACTCTATTACATAATGTTTCTGTATATGGTATCGTGCTTTCATAAAGTTATATATCGAAGTTGGAGTATAGTTCTGAGACATTCTCGGTCCAGCCTCCTGGCCACCTGGGAATAACTTTTCATATCTCACGAAGTTGACTACTAGGTAGATATTCATATTGTCATTATTGGTGTATCTAAATCAACTGCTGTCGAGAGCGCATGATAACTTACGACCCCCTTGCTGGAGAATGATGCCCGTCTCAAAATCCAGTCCATTCATGATTCCTATTCGACATGGGTGGATTCATATATAAGACTGCCACAGAACTCCTTGCCTGGATGGGTGATCATCTACATCTAGATAGGAAAGGGTTTACACGGTTCATTTTCCGAGCGTCTGGGACCCGATGTCCCGGGACTCGCCCCTTGCAATTAATACCCTATTCTACCTCTGACACTCCAATTGATCCTCCCTGCATTCTCTCGCGTCGCTGGGTCCATGCATTCATCAAGCTTGAGCCCGCACACATACATACCCGCCCCCAAAGCGCTCGTAATGTTGGCCCATCAGGCCAATCAAGGATCGCCGATCAACCCGCTGGGCGACTGCGGCACAGTCCAGAAGAGATCCAACTGCAGGCGACGTGATGATGATCGACCCAATCCTACGGCGAAGCTTACATCCTATCACACCCACCAGGACGCGGAAATAGAAATCCGCATTCCTGATCCCCATTTTGGACACTCCTGAACATAGCAAGGCTGGATCTATATCAGTAGGGTTGCTCCCAATCCCGGGGAGCGCATTCCTTTCACCTCTGGCAACCATCATTCGTTCTTTTTTTCTTCTTCTTCTTCCTCTTCCTCTTCACAAGCTCAAGACGTATCGTCAGCCAGTCACTCATTCTACACACCAAAATGAAGTCTTTCATTCAGTCCATCATTCTCTTCGCCGCCTCGGTCTCGGCTGCGCCCTCCACAGCCCGCGCTGCCTGCCACGCTGAGGTGAGAACCTGCTCATCTATCTCCTGTTACTGTAGTTATCCATGGCGGGAAAAACTGACGCACCGACTCTCCTCCAGGCCAACGTCTGTCTCGGTCCTAACGGCACCGGCGATTGCCTCCCGAAGCCCTTCAACTTCGGCACGTGCTACGACTTGCCCACCGAGTGGCTCGGCCAAGTCCGGACCCTGGCCTCCCTCGACGACAACGCCGTCTGTCTGGCGTACTTGTGAGTCAGCGTGTTGCCGGCATAGCGTCTCATCGGACTTGACTGGGGGGGATCATGGCATTTACTAAGTCTTACTCTTACATTACAGTACGTCTTGCGCCGAGGCCCAGCAGAACACCTGCCATGACTCTACAGCCGACTGTACCGGGTATGCCCTGATCAGCAAGGAGAACACGCACGGTTGGGATCTCGATAGCATGATGGAGTGGAAGCAGGATCTCAAGGCGTTCGGGTGCTGGCTGAACGGTACCCTGCCGGCCCTGCCGGCTTCTGTGAGCAGTCTGGCTGCTCCGGTGGCTACGGCGACGGCTACTCTTGCTGCTAGTATGTGAGTTGAGGGTGGTCTCGTGATCGAGACGGAGCTTCAATGGCTAGTTGGGGCGGCGAAGGTTTCTGTACCCACTTCTGACATGTCTACTCTCGTTATGTGGCACCTTGGCCATTCACACTGGGGTCCTACACATCGGATATGTACATTACATGAAACGAAGTACAGTCACTTGTTGCGCTCCGAGTAGATCATTAGTCATAATGTTTCTAACACAGCATCGATACTCTCATCAACGACACGTTCTCGCTCATAGCCGTGCTTCATTTCTAGCTCGTAAAGCGAGATCAGTATCATTCCCCAAAGTATAAATATAGCTTGTTCTCCCGTCGTCTATCGCATCTCTCTTTTCCTTGCCGATCAAGAACATCCCTATAAAAAATCACAAAAAACTCCAGACACAAAGATCCAACCTAAGCTCTTATTCTACCACTTTCACGCACCAGTTCCACGGACCATCACGACATCCAACACAAGACACTCAACTCCCACCAACATTATATAATCATCATTGTCATCCTCAATACGAAAAATGTCGGGTTCAGATATCAAGGACGACGCCGAGATCGACAAAATGGTCAAAGACAAAGGTGATAAGCTCGACGAGATGTGGAAGAGACATCAGGAGAAACAGAAGGAACAGAAGAAGAAGAAGGAGAAGAAGGAAAAGAAAGAAAAGAAGCAGAAGAAGTAGGGGCAGGAGGAAGAGTAGGGGAGGAAGGGAGATCAAGTTAATGGTTGAAGGCGTATCGAAAACTTACCGGTCTTTCCCTCTGGGGCAATCGTGAACAGCTAAGATGAACGAGGAGTCATGAGAATGTACAAGCAGAGAGAGTGAAGAAGGAGAGCATTGCTGTAGTGGCTTCTGTCTTGACTCGATAGCATTCATTAAAGTGCTGAATGCGACTATACCACTTCTGACTGGTTTCAAGTACTAACAAAAAATTAAGGCCGCGATTAGAGCCAGAGGTAGTCTACTTGGTGTTCACGTGCATGATCCTGGTGGCGGCTGAGCTATTTGCATTGTACAACGAAGATAGTGACCGGCGAACTCAGAGGAGAGAGAGAGAGTGTATTCACGCACATGCATGTCGACAGTCTGGAAGCGAACGTAATGATTGGTGGTGGCCCAAGAACGATGATTTATCCTTAGAGGAGAGACAGTGTGTTGCGATTTGCGCTCCTCGAGATCGGGTATGCTAGTTTTGTGACTTGCCTCGCCACGCCAAACTGCTGAAACCGCCAAAAGCAAATGTCAGGAAAGCAAGACTATGTGTGTGGTCTTGGGAATTGACCGGATGCTAACAAAGATCCGTGTGATGCCGTCTTCCTGCCGTGTTTTACTTCTTGTTCTGCTCTTCCTTTTCCTTCTCCTTCTCCTTCCTTTCCCTCTCGCGCTCTATTTCCCTCTCCTTCTCCCTCTCCTTTTCTCTTTCCTGTCCGCTGTTAGAATTTTTTTGTAGTCTAGTTAATAAGAGAGCGACCAAGCTGGCAAAGTGGATGCTTGCGATTGTTAAGAGATATATATCATCGAGAGAGGAAGCTGGGAAGTGGTCGTGGTCGTGCTGACTTTTCAAGATGACCAATAGGGGGATTTGACATACTGCAAGGCACATTAGTCTTCGGAAGTAATCATGGGGAACGTAGGTGTCGAAAGTTTTTGGCACTTCGGAGGTATATCATTTACCTTCGCAGGTTTTGCAGACCCAGTTCTCCCTCCAGCCATCGCATTCAGGACAATACCCTGTCTCTCCGGAAGACATCTCGACTAACAGGAATGTCGTTGCAGGTGGTTATGTTCGATTGTTTGGTTTCTGAACAGCAGTTAGCAACACAATTTACCCAAAGTCTGCTGGATTACTAGTACCTCAAGCTGTAAAGGTTCTTCATGAAGATGAATTGTGGTTGTTGCTAGGAGGGTATGAGTGGTCCAGAGTGAAAAGCTGGGCGGATCGGTGGCCCTTATATAGATAAATTCCATATAGCAACAATAAGTTATATATTGCCCGGAAAAATCTACGAGTGTGAGTACACAATGAGTTTTATTCAATGGAAACTGTCACCGCCAAGTCTTGCCGAGACAAGTTTACCTGGTGATTCACTCGTACGCCTGCACCGGCGCTGGTGCCCTTACTCAAACCCCAAGGGTTTCATATTACCCCCTTGCTCCAATTACCCACCTGATTCTAGAGCCGATCATGAGATTTCATTGATCTGAAGTCCTGACCTCATGAATGTCATGAGGTGCACCTCCGTTGCTCCTTTCCGCTGGCAGTTTGGATGAGAATTTCACCATACCGAGATCCAGTTGCTATAACGTGCGTGACATATTTTTACCCAGCGAGTGATAAGACCCCAAATGCTGTCTTACCTCAGGAATATGCCGTACCACTGAAAATGATCAAATGTGCTGTTTATACTGATAAATTAGATGATAACATCAAAATGTGCGGCACCCTGCAGCGGAGAGAGCTGCAATGAACCCTGGGACTTGACCAATGTGAAAATATCTTTTGTTCTTGTTGTGCTGGGCTGGTGTCAATTCTCATATTTCCGGGCTGTCCGGTCTCTGTCGACTGCAGCCAATGGTGCCGAGCCTTGTCTTTTGAAAACGGACTACGGCCATGGCCTTCCTCGGAGATGACCTTTAACAGTACGATACTCCTCTACAGGTCATCTGGTTTCTACCAATCGAATTTAAGGGGTGTTCTCGGCGCGAAGCCGCTTGCATCCGCAGCAGACCAGCGGAGAAGGTCGGCAAAGACACGCCCTCATAGTAGGTGTCCAACTAATGTAATGAAGATCGCTATGCTGCCGAAGTATCTAAGATGAGCTATCTTCCTTCAAACTCAGAAGAAGAATCCCGCCAAATGTCTGGCGACACCGACAGCAGCGAAAGACCCGGCGCTCATGCCGGTCAAGACGGATTTCAAAGGCGAGCAACGATCTCCAGCGGCGAACACACCAGCAGCCGGGGTAGCATTAAACGGCAGAGAGACCTTGATACCGACCTTCGGATCACACTCGCAGCCGAGTTGATCCGGCAGGGTCCTGTCGATTAGTGATTCGGGCGCGTGACCAAGGAAACTCAGCACGTCATCCGGCCCGGAGTCGAACTCGATCCCGGAGGTGAACGTCCGTCTTCCGTTTGGAAAATTTGTATCATCTTGTGGTCGTCTACCTCCACGTCCTTCAGCTGTTTCTCTGCGAGAACGCCCGCTATCTCGCTGGCCAGCTTCACATTCCCGTGGGTGTTGATCCTGACGCGCTTGGTAAATGGCGTCGCATCGGCGGCGAAGATCGGGGCGAGGAACGCGTTACTCAGAGGGCCCTCGGCCAGAATGGCGGCTGCTGCGGCCCCTCGCTTTTCGTAGCCGTGGCAGAAATCCATGTTGGGTACCTATAACTACCAAAGACCGGATGGTCCGGACTATTTGGCTCCCGATATTCAACGGCGCGGGATCAGGGCGGCTAGACTTTTATGGAGATCTGAACTTCACGCAAGTCGAACCTACCGTCCTCGAGGTCGTGACCATGTTTGAAGAGAATGAGGAGCGGAGCATCAACTACAGGATCTTGTCGACTGACAGCGGTTATCGTATGGGGGCACACGGCTGGGGCTTGTCCCGGATCAAACGCATACGACGAGTTTAATGGTATCATTGAGGTACCTGAAAGCTTGTTGGTAAGAACTAGGACTTCGAGGCGGTAGCGGCGGTGGTTCCTATGAACATGGAACAAACGGTACCTAGGTAGTCTAAGAGAAATGAGATAATATAGATAATATAGTAAGAGAGGGCTCATGAACTCTCATGATAAGATGGGACTTTGACTAGCTGGGTAGTTGCTCAAGAAAAGCATTTTGCATAACTACACCTTGTCTTGGCCGACAGAGAGTTACAAATCCCTCTACAGTTATCCTTTGAAAGTTTACGCTCAGTGACACCATATCAATCGCCAAGGCGTATACAAGCTCTCAAAGGGAAAATCACTCAAAAGTCTGTCAAGCCACTCTCATCACACTAGCTATTAACAGGAAAGCTGTGTTCTAGCATGACTTAGCAATATGGGCCATGATATTGGATGCGGATTTATAAGAATAGGGGCTAAAAGGGGCTGAGATGAGATATCATGCCTTAGGTGGCCCAAGCGTTTAAGTCTTAGCGGGGTCTAACTTCAAAGGGGGCTTAGCCTCATACCTCATACCCTCGGGGAAAGACAGAAAAACAATGGAGGACTTTGTTTTAACTAAAAACCCATTGAAGTCGCGTTCATACATCATAAATTTGCTCGAGAGAAAAAGATTGAAGTGAATATATTCAAATTCGGTCAAGAAATCTGGAACAAAGCCTTGGCCATGGCTTCGGAGGGCGCCAAAAGACCCCTCGAACCGGTCAGCGACAACCCGCAGAACGCGTCCAAAAAGCGCGCTAAACGCGCCAGTCCAAGCGAGAAGGCTTCCGGGTGGGATGCGTCAGGTCCTTATACGCTCCAGTGTACGAAGAAGGCCGACGCGGTAGACGCGAGCGACTATGTTCTGGACTTGCACCACGTCCGCAATGGCGCCGAGGGCGAGGGGTCTCAATTTTACGGCTTTTTCCAGTTTCCCAATCTCCGCCTGAAGGGCGTCATGCGCCTAGCCCCCAAGTCTGCGTATGACGACCAGGACTATGGCAGGCTCTTCACAGACGAGTTCGATCAAGCTTGCCAGCTTCCCGCCGACTTCAAGCTGGGGCCCAAGTCTAAGGACTGGATTATGAGATGGCGTGGCGAGGAGGACATACCAGATTACCAAATCAAAAAGGTCGGCGGAGAGACTCGTGCCCAGGCCCAGTTCGTCTTCAATCTCAACCGGGAAGCCTCAGCAGACGAACCCAGCAAGCCCCGGGTACAGATACTATTCGCCATGGTTCACCATGGAAAGCACCTGCTATTTGAGGGAACACAAGCTGCCCCGGCATCACGACCGCCCGAGAGCAACACGGAGTCGCAGTCCGTGACCAAGATGCTGGAAGACTGGACCCGCTTCCACGACGAACTGTGGGAGATGGCGCCTGAGCCGCCACCAGACGACGAGACCTGGACGCACCACAACGGGTGGGAGAACCCCTTCCCGGGAGGCCTGATCAAGGCGAGGAACAAGCCCGGGCCGATTCGCGGCCACATCATCAATCCCTCGGCCTCTTCGCCGTACCTAGTCGAGCCTCCGGAATGGTCGTGGGATGTGTCCGGAAAGTACGATCTCATCTGCGTGGACCTCATGGCGGAGCTAGGCATCGGCGAGCCGGGCGAGTTCTCCATGCCCCCGTGCATGACGATATGGAACGAGAACCACGCCAAGCACACCAAGGTCGGGCGCCAGCTGTGGGCGCACATCGACATGAGCGGGCTCAGCGGCGTCGCGCGGTTCCGCCCGGGCCCGGCGGACATCAGCGTCAAGGAGCCCGAGGAGGCGAGCATCGAGGACTTCGAGAAGGCGTGCGTGCTGCCGCCGGACGCGTGGGTCGGCCCCGCGCCCCGGGGCGGCACCCTCCGGTGGGAGATGCGCTGGCGCGGCTTCGCCGACGCCAACATGGAGTACTGCCTCGAGGACGAGTGGGGCAGCCTGATCACCTTCGCCCAGCTGCACGGGGCCATGGTCTTCCAGGGCTTCATCTACCACGGCGCGTCGGTGCTGCCTATCACCGGCGTCAGGCGCGGCCCGCCTCTCCAGCGGTCGCCCGCGCGCACCACCCCCAACACCGAGTGGCCCCGACACCTGCCCAGGGTCAGGTTGGGGTACTACCTGTAGTAATACACTTGTGGGTTTCTATTCATTGTATCAAGGTATTGTACTGTACTGGAGAGCTGTAGATTAGTTTACGGATCGTTAGAACTGGCCTGTCGGCCGGCGTATCGGATCCCGAATGCTATTTTCACTATTCAGGATAAGAAACCTCATGGGTTCCCCTGGACAGCCATTTTGGGAAATTGTACAACCCTCATTCCGGTAGCGAACGATATGTAACAGGGTCAGCAGCTCGGGGCCGGAGTTTGGGACATGTATGTCGATTTCGCGATCTGCTCCTTTCGACAAGGGGCTGCCGCGCAGCGCAGTAGTTATGCAGCGGTGGTGTGTGTTCTAGGCCATGCAAGGGAGGGAAGATCGAATTTACCATTGATGAGAAAAGTGATTCCTCATTGTCGCATCACAAGGGTCGTCGACGCCTCAGGACCGGACCTAATAACCCGACCTTTTCACTTCTGTGACCCAGCTGCGTGCACCAATCAAACATAGTATCTAAACCCTTCTCTGCTCATTGCAAGAGCATATATATATAAGTATGCGCTCTTCCTCTCCCCTCAGATGGGCACAAAGGTCCCTCCAGCTATCGGTCCATCATATCACTCGTTCAGTCCAACTAAACTAACCCAAGTCACTCATTCATAAATCCCTCCCCTCCTTTCCCCTTCTCCCTTTTCTGCCAGTAATCAACAATGCAGTACCGTCTCAACATCATCACCATCACCACCACCCTCTACCTCTGCATCAATGCCGGCCTCGTCGCCGCCGCTCCGGTCCAGGACCCTGAAGCTGCTACTGCTGCTACTACTACTACTGGTAGTGACACCGTCCTCGCCGCCAGAACGCTTACCTGCTACGACTATGAGGGCTCTTTCCTGGATATATTACACTGCGGGAACGACCTGATAGGGGTGTACTGCGCAGGAAACTGGAATGACCAGGCTTGCGTGGATCGAATCCTGTGTATTTGTTGTACGTCATAGGGGGTGTGTGTGGTCTGAATGAAGTGCCTGGAGATTTGCGCATTGGGCAACATTGACTGACTGATTGTATAATTCTTAATGCAGGCGACAATATGCATGGGAATTGTTATTAATTAAGCCTTGGATCGGACGGGTCCAGTGGATACTCCTGTGTCGATTGAGGGAGGGGGGGGGAGGGGGGTATTATTGCTGGTTGTCCTCGTGCGTCAGGGGTGGAAGGCGACGAAGGACAGGATGGATGGGAGGTGGTGATGATGATTATGAGTGTAAGAGGCGGAGATGGAGCGTTTGCATTGCTGGCGGTAACACTATTGCGTCCTGCTGCTGCCCCCGTAGGCCACAGTCTTCGTTGTGCTATCTATACAGTACGTACAGTTGTTCAGCCAACGCCGGGATGAACTGACTGAAGGAAAATGGATAAGACATAGTCACGCCTTCAAATTGACGATCCAGAGATGAGTAGCAGACTTGCAGATGATGAGAGAGCAGAGTACTGTTCGTACCTTGCCAGAATGCCCATCGGTTATTTCGTCCTTGGAGGAAGAGCCAGGGACCGGCCCGAATCGAAAAGCCTCGTCCAGTGCCGACGGTGTACTGTCCGATACGTTGTACTTATGCCGCGTGTGTGTTGGCTGCGAGTGCTAGATCCTGCATGCATAGCCGAGATTTGTCTCCAACACCGGCCGAGCTCCTGGGACCAACCTGCAGCCTCTGGGTTAGCAGTATCATTGGCCACTTCCACGGAAAAGATAATGTCCTACCAAGGTCCCGATTGGCGTGTTGACCCCTTCTTGAGTCTCCCTTGATACGGGGAAAAAGAGCTACCGCCTTGCTTCTGCTCAGTATCTCGGCTCTTCCCCTCGAACGTTATGTTTCAACATTGCCCACGACTCTCGTGAGGGTCACTACGACGTGAGACTATTCCGTATCATCGTATCATCGAGTAAGATTCATTCCTCCCTTGCCTAAAGCAGAAAGGTGATGGCAAATCCACCATCATGCCTCCGCGCAAGAACGAGCCCAGGTCCAACACTGAGCTTTCTCAGCCCGCGCCCACCGACGGCACATCTGACGCTGGCCAAGCTGCTGTCGCACTGACGACGACAACGACGCCCAACGAAGACGAATTTAAACACTCTTGGCGCTTAATCTCCATATTCGCCCTCTTCAGCCTGGTCTCGTTCATAGCGGGACTCGACGCGTCCATCATCACCACGTCGCTCCCCACCATCACGCGCGAGATCGGCGGCAGCGAGCAGTACGTCTGGATCGCGAACTCGTACCTCTTCGCCTCGACCGTGCCGCAGCCCTTCTACGCCCAGATCTCCAACGTCTTCGGCCGCCGGAACCCCTTATTCGCCAGCCTCGCCCTGTTCTTCTTCGGCCTCATCATGGGCGGCAATACCCGTCTCGGGTTCCCGTGGAGTAGCTGGCGGGTCATCTTCCCGCTCGTCCTCGGCGTATGCGGCTGGGTCGTCTTTCACGTCCACCAAGCCTCTCCGCTCTGCCGCGAAGCTAGCATCCCCGGCCGCCTCTTTGCTCATCGCACGTCGGTCGTGGGCTTCCTGATGATCTTCCTCGCCTCGACCTATTCGCAAGCTACCAACTTTTTCCTACCCATCTACTTCCAAGCCGTCAAGGGCGCTTCGCCGCTCATGTCCGGCGTGTATTATCTCCCTTACACAATCGCTACGCTGATCTTTGCCGGCACGGCGGGAGCATTTCTGTCGAAGACGGGTTCCTACCGACCTATCCACTGGGCTGGATGGGCTTTCGGAGCCATCGGAGCCGGCCTGCTTTCTACACTTGATGAAAGGTCGAGCATTGGTGCCTGGATTGGATTCCAAATCCTTTGTGCCGGTGGCGTTGCCTTGATTTTCACGGTGTCCTTGCCCTCGACATTAGCAGCGTTAGACGAGTCTGACGTTGCTGTGGCCACCGGTACTTATGCTTTTATTCGTACACTCGGCTTCGTCTGGGGCGTGACGATCTCTTCTGTCGCTTTCAACAGCCAGGTTGATAATCATTTGAGCCTGATAAGCGACAGCGCGGTGCGCCCGCTTCTGGCCAACGGTGCAGCTTACACCTACGCGTCTGGCATAGACGGCGGCTCGATACACATCGGCGACTTGCCGGAGCCAAGCAAGGGTCAGGTGATTGATGTCTACGAGCAGTCGTTGCGCATTGTGTGGTTTATCTTCGTTGCCGTTTCGATTGTAGGCTTCGTGGCGACTTTCGGAGAAAGACATATAGATTTGCGGAAGGAGCACGATACTGAATTTGGTCTCGTCCGGGGCGATGAAGCGCTTAATGGCGATGCAGAGAAGAGGAACAACCAAGGGGGCGACAGATTATAGGACTGTCAGCAGAGGACGGTGGTGTAGCTTCCTGCTGTTCGGTGGTTACCATATAGTCTTGAATGTTTTGTCAGCTAGTTTGTACCTGAAGCTTGACAAGTCTGAATATTCGAATTCACGGTTCTTTGGAATTGATGAGAGTCCGTCATATTGCTATAATGGCCTATCACTTCCATTTAGTTTAGAGTGGCCTCACCAACTCTTACTTCAAAGGCCAGGGCGAGACGCATGTAGCATTTCCTGCCCGCTACGGGACTCTATAGCGCGCTGTTAGAGTTGTCTACCTAGGTAGGTATCTGTCTGTTTCACTTTCCAATCTCAAATCATGGTGCTAGTTTCAAGTCAACGTTTCCTTGCTCGAGAGTCGGGTAATTAGTTGGGGTCAAAACCACAATGAGGGAGGGGAAAAATACTGCAGCTTAATTTAAGACGCTTGTTTCTATTAGCTTATTCCCGTTGATGGTAGCAGTGAAATAGCATTCTCAAAATACATAATTGATCAGAGCGTATAATTTGCTGAGATACATCCGCCTAAAATAAAGTTGCCTATGGGGAGATCGTTGGACATGTCCGCCCCTGAAATGGAAGCAAGATATAGATGACGGACCAAGCGTCCTCCACCACCATACCCCCTGCTTCGGATTGAGGCTTGTCATTGATAAACCAATGTAGTTATCATTAATGACTTTGCAAGTCGTCTGGATCCGGAGTCCTTGAAGATAGAATGAAATAGGTAGTCGAGTGAATCTTCCACGGAACTTGTGAGCGAAGTTCCAGCTCGTGTTTCAAGACACGAAGAAGTACCCCGATGTTCACCAGATTCCGATACTGGTCTTCTACTCTTTCCTGGAGAGATCCAACGTATTCGTGAATCTCTTGCAAGGTATTTGCAGCGTGCTCGACCAACTTGAGATCACCCTCTAAGTCGGGAACAGGGTTCGACACTAATCCGAGCTTATATGCAGCAGATCCGAGGCCTCCATTCTTTCTTTTTTGTAATAATTTCTTTGCGAGCTTGAGACTGTGACATATCTTATGGAGATCAGCCATGATGTCGTATGTATGTAGGTGAATTTGGGTCAAATCCCAATATAGACTTTTTGCCCGTTCATCGGCGGATTTTGTTGTGTCAAGCCAGTGTTGACGAATGTCAGCATCAGGTGTAGACCTTATCCTAAGCCAACGAGAAAGCCTGGAAGGACGATTGGTAAGTTGCAACGTCAAATCTCCTTGGCTTTTGTGAAACCTGAAACCTAGGTCCATGTAATCATAGTCGAGTACAAACAATTTGCGACTTGTCAACTCCATGTTTGGTATGAGTCTGTCGAAGGCCTCCCTGAAAGGGGGCAGCTGCTTCAAATTCTTGCTGGATTCGATACTTTGCGAGATCACTTTGACTTCATCCAGGAATTCTGCCACGTCGTACCCCCTCAAAGTGGTGTTTTGATGAATATCCAGTTGCTTGCTGAGTTCTTCGCTGAGCAGTATACTATCCTGATAGCGGGTGTTTGGATAGAAAAAGGCGACGCTTAGAAAAGCTGTTACGAGAAACAACAAAGCCCATCGAAGAAACCTTGCCGACCGCGTCTTCCCGGATAGAATTGGGTAGTCATAGTATCGCCTGACACTGGAAAGATATGCAGCATCGAATCGCGTGACTGTACGTTGTCCTAAGGTCCTGTCCAGTACTGTACGAAATGTAGTAACGGCCGCGTTTGGCGTTAACAGTTTCAGGGTGCTCTGCGACTGTACTTCATAATCGCACCTGATATATTCCGAGATCGACTGGGATGCGAGTGGCCGACCTTGATCATCAATACCAGACATGGCCGTAACGAGATAGTATGCCAGTTCACTGGGCGTTGGCTCGATGTAGAGCGGTGATCTGCGTTGCGGAAGAAGTTCGTGGCCAGGGTCGACAAGTTCCTCTGACGTCCAACTTGCGTCAGTTAGTCCTTCAGCGCCGGACTTGGTGGATATCACCACCCATCGCCGCGGTCTCCTGACTGCTGGTCCAGGCATCTTCCGTATATTTGCTCATGTGTATGTCGTTTTCTTGGGGTCCAAATTTTTAGGGTGCATAGAGTCGAGAGAAGGGTTTTACTTTGGCCGTGCTCGTTTGTTCTTTGCTCATCATCACACTCTTCGTCTTTCATTCGAGAAGTTAAAAGAGAATGTGCATGCAGAGCATGTCACACTGCTCTTTGTTGTTAACTACTGAATATCCTGAAACCAGCTTTACACTAAGGGCGCTAGTATAGCTAGATATTTCAAGGAAACAACATCAAGTAGACAAGGGGTATCATTCTTTCCCTACGCATGCCTGGATTCGCGTTGCAGAAACTACAGTATTAGGGAAATTCAGAGCCGAATTAAGCCGAAGTAAGCCGAAGTATAGTTTACATGCATATATAGCTACAACTATGGTATAAGCAACTCATCTTGGGTGTGCGTAAAACCGAATCCACGCTAATATCGACTTCTATAGCATATTTCAGCTTGGGCATTGTTTTGTGGTTGTTTTCCCTGCCCTTCTGGATTGCAACTTACTTTTTGTAACGTAATTATGCAATACCTAGGTACCCTCTCGCCCTTTTATATCACTTTTCTGCATGTATAATGCAACTGCGGAAGAGCACCATGGTAATTGTGCAACACCACCATAATCATACGTGTATATCATCAAATTTCTTTCTTTTACCTGCTGATCTACATTCGTGCGATTGCACTCATTCCACGGAAACTTTCTGGCTAAATATCAATTTGCCAGCTGATGTTCAATACAATATTATTTAGTGAGAGATTATTTGCCAACTCTTTCCTTTCTTGTGGAACCGATTGAGATTGGTTCTACCATGATATGTTATATACTAGGAGGTGGCGATAATCAGTACAAGTTAAATGCTTCTGCCTGTTTCCCCCCTCTGTCCAAGTGGCACCAGGAACATCCTCAGCTGGAAGGCGTTGGGGTTGGATATACTGAAATGGTCACGGTGAGAGGTGGGCCTGAAGGATCTGGAAATCCGTGTTGCAATTGTTCCAACACAAACCGAGATTCGCGTTTGGTGGTTCTCATCCAGTTACTTCTTAGAGGCGCCAGAGAGTCGGCGTAGTTTGAACCATCTCCAAACTCAACTTCCGCGTGTCTCAATGAAGCTTCGACAGACTCAAGATAGTCTCGTGACCTTTCCAAGAAATCAAATAGTCCTCGGAGTACAGGTGTCTCGAGGTCTTCGTTGACCGAAGCGGGGATAGGGATCGTCAGGAGTCCTAAACTGTATGGCAATCGAGAAACCCATCCAGCTTTCTTATGTATACGAACCGCTGCTTCATTTTGGCGCAGCGTGTAGTCCAGCGCTTGTACAGTTCTTTTCTGATGTTGTAATTCATGTTGTAAAATGGGAGCCCTCTCGTTCATGCCGTTCAAGGACGATCCCGTGTAACGCACCATAGAGAGCCAACTGTAACGCGTATTGCCCACGTGCACGATTTTCGTGAGACTGGTGTTAAGTAATCTGCCAATTTCTCCAAGATCGCGTTGAAAGCGGAATATATTCACGTTTGTGGTTTGCAATTCCTTGCGGAGAGATGTGAGCCCCTCGGTGATTTTGTGTTTTTGGGGGAGCTCGCTGTCGGCAACAATGGATGAGAGTGTTCCGATTTCGTGATAATAATGGATGTATTCATATGTGGATTGAGCACTATTGGTAATGTTTAGAGCCTCGGCAACGTGAGCGGTCATTAACAGACTGTTTCGCATCTGTGCATCCGGCAATAAGAAAACGTAATAAAAAACAACTATAATGAGACAGAATAACACTCCATAGATGTGTCGAGAATTTTGAACCACCAACTGCCGCCGGTTTTGAGCAGTTGATGGCAATACGTTTTGGGGGCTCATACGTGGCATCGTGGGTTCCTCTTAACATAATCTAATCTGAGAGAAACGAAAAGCTGGGCTGATTAGTTTGCTACTGGCTCTTATAAGTCTAAGGTATTCTTTGTTTCTAATCTAAGTGGGACAAAGACGAGATGTAAGAAAGGCCATATCAATGAGACTTCATTTTCTCGGCACATTATATTTTATTATGTATATGGGCAATAAAACAGTGGATATGCAGGTCAAAGTTAAATATATAACAAAGGATTTATAAACATGGTATCCTTGTAAAAGACACGTGTGATTATATTCTATACGATTACCTCCCCTTGAACTTATTCTAACCCCTATCCTATTCTATTTTTTTCTATTTAGGTTAAGAGACTTTTAACTAGCTTAAGGCCGCTGTTGATGAAGGGGAGTGGGTCGTAGGCCAACCCTAGTTTAATTTTCAACGAATCGTACCAGGTGAGGAGCTTGTACTTCCTCAGATTGACCTTCTCTTCCCTGATCATCTCATATACATCTGTGCTCCAAAGCTCAATATCCCCTAAATCTTTCTGCACCTTCTCTGCCTGTGTTATCAACTTATCCAGCCTTTCGCCTGCATTTTCTGCTGACATGAGCCACCTTTTGTGGAGAAAAGAGTTGCTTGACTGCGATGCAAACCAACTGGCCAATCCCGAATGTCTGCGGGCAATCTCCGAGGCTATTCTGCTTTGAGAGCTGTAGAGGGAGTGACCCATGGCGAGAAGTCCATCCGGAAACTCGTCTAACTCCACGAATGTTGCGTCCATCCCATCAACTAGTATGCCGATCTTTTGTTTGATTTTACCTTTCTGTGGAAGTTCCATCCAGGTGATATCACAGGAGACCTCAGCAACCTCCTTTCGGTGTTTGTAGAAGTCCTCGGCTATCCACTTGGCCTGTTTACCAGCATTCAAAATTTCGGCAGCGTCCTGAATCCGTTGGATGCTACGCTGAATCGGATCCTTTGTTTGACCAACGCACTTGTAAAGCACAATAGCTAGTAGCGACAGTAATAAGACACAAAGTGGTAAAGCTGTTCGCCTCTTTAGAAACCAGCGCCTGTGTCCTTGACTGGGGCGTCTAGAGCCTGATCTAGAGAAGGCATTGTTGGACCAGTCGACTGCATCCCTGCTCAGAACCGCGTTGACCATGTCATGAACCGTATTACACTTAGGAGTGGTGGGAGGCGACGTTAGCTGGTTCTGCTTCTCACGTATAAAATCGAGTTTCGCATAGGCTCTCAACGTTTCTATTTGCACGTATTTAGCTTGGTCATTAATGCCACCCATGACGATGATATTAACAAGTTATTCATTATTTATAATAAAAATAAATAAGGCCTTTAATTAATAAACAAAGCCAGTTACGTTTTTAATAAAGCTTTTTATTTAATAAAAAGTTTATAATTTAAAAAACCAATTAGAAGCTATTGAATATATAAAATAACTTTATTAATTTAATCTAAAATAAATAAGCCTAATAATTAATAATTATTATAATTATATTAATATTATAATATATATAAAATAAAAAGAATCTATAAAAAGAATCTATAAAAACTTTATTAAATAATATATTAAGAAATTTAATTATAAATAAAATTATAAACGTTATAAAACTATTTCTTATATTTATATAGCTTAATAAAAATAAATATAAGATATTTTATAGTTTAAAATTTATAGTTTACTAATATATATAAAAATATATTATATTATATAAAAATAAAATATATTATATTATATAAAAATAAAGGATTTATAATTAATTTAAAATAAGATATATTTATATAATTATATATATTTTATTAATATAATTATAAAAAATTATTATTATTAAATAAAAGCTTATAATTAAGATTAATAAGGTGCGATTTATATATTAAATATTAAATTATAAATAAGGGTTAAAGTAGGCGAAATCTATTCGTATTCTAAAAGATATTCCTCCCGCTTTAGTGACCCCCACCCAGCGTTTTCCCAGCGATGCCTTCAATTCACGGCGTTGGGGGTTGGCGTCGCCGAAGGCGTTCTTGTAGTTGCTTCTTGAATGTTTGGAGTTTGGGGTTTCCAATTCGCGTTCCAAGGTTTGGCCTTATGTAACTCTATCAGTTGCCTCTGGATGTGCTTTATTTGAGGCAAAAAGTGGCGCCTCCACCCCCTCCCAGTGCCTACCCGGGATTTAACTAATCCATCTAAGCGGGTAATGTGCTTACGCGCATCGAATAAGGATATCTTGATCGACACAAGCTGATGGATGAGGGTATCAATGGAACTTCGAGCGTCTGCCACCACAGCCAGATCATGGCTTAAGGATAGCGCAGGGTCGTCCATGAACCCTAAGTTGTAGGCTATCCTGAACAGAAACGAGGGTTTCTTCCTTGTTTCCAACTTCAGCCCGTCATCACCTAAGTACTTGTATGCACGCTGCGAAATCTGATTCAAATCATCAAGTTCGCTCATCAAATATTCCGCTTCATTGATCAGCCGGTGTATCGTCGGTCCTGTAGAATTTGCGGCTTCAAGCCACGATTGGCGGATCTGTGAAGAGGATTGGGCCTCATCCTGATCCAGTTGGACGAGATTAAGATCGTAAAGTAGTCGAGTAATTCGCGACGGGCGAGAATTGATACTGTTGATGATCTTCTCTAGCTCGGTGCTTATGTCGTCGGCGAGAGCTGCGGTGTCGGAATGAAAAGAGATTAGGCCCAGCCCAGTGTCTTCTATGCCCACCACGAGATTATCAACCTCTTTGCCGATAGCCCTTTTGTGTGGAAGCCGGGTCACGGCGATGTCAGCGGAAATCGTCATCAGGGAAGACACGCGAGTCGAGAATTCGATCCGTGCCGGTAAGCTTTCGACATTGATATTCATCGCTCTTGTAAGTTCCTTGGCCAGATCCAGACTAGCCTCCATGGCCTCATCCCTTTCAGCGGTGAGAAGCCACACAAGTGATACCATGAGACAGAGCACTAGACAGCAACTGGCGTAGAAAGTCCGCTTCTTGATAGGCAGATACATTCCTTCTTCTTGGTAGCGTCTCCTGGCTGATACGTAGGTATCGTCGAGCCATCGAACAGCCCCCTTGCCCAAAGCCCTATCGAGCATTTGACGAACTGTCGAGGCGTGCTCGTCGGGGTCCTCCTGTGCCATCTCTTCAGCCTCTTGCAAAATCCGCTGCGCCTCGTACACCATCAGCTGAGACTGCTTGTGGGGCCGGTAATTGGCTTTGGCGTAAGCCCTCAGCGTATCCATCTGAACGGATCGGCCTTGGTCATCAATGCCGCACATGGAAGTGATGATAACATGGACGTCATCGTCCGGCCCTGGCTCTTCGAACAGCGGCGATACGCTCTGCGGGAGAAGGGTATGACCGGGCTCAACATCCTCTTGTAGCATCGTGTCGTTCGCGCTGAATCCCCGGTCCCGGCCGAAGTGCGACGTGACCACGGTCCATTTGCGCCTCCTCAGCCTTAGGCTAGGGACCTCTGGTGCTTCAGATACCGGGTCTTCCTGTAAGATTGAGGTTGCCTCGGTTGGCTCCGACATCCTACGTTCTCCGGGTTCCCCATCCTCCGGGATTCTGCGTGAGGGTGCAGATCTGCTTCGGTTTCGGCGCTGCCGGGGCGGTACTGTTAATTCAGACATGTCGACTGGGTAGGGGTACCTCAATATTTTCATTGATTCGAGGAAATTGAGTATGATGAGAGATACAGGGGAGAAACGAGTTACGGCAGAGAGTTACGCTTTATAAAGCGATCAATGAGACCTTTGTCAACCATCTTCCAAAGAGTCATATCGAAATGCGGAAACTCGGGCTCGAGGGACTGACTGCTTTATCATTATGAAACATGAAGTGTAGAATAGAGAAAACAAAGAACGGTAACATATTCCAATGAGCTCCACTGCTGCGAAGCCAGAGTCCCGCAAAGGTATCAAAATCTTTTGAACAGTGCTAGCTCAATGCAGCAAGCAACAGGGGAAACGTCATAATTCAACATACTGCTGCTTAGGTTTATAGGAAGTGTTGCAGCAGGTGTTAATGACTCTAGTAATTGCATCCGAAACTCTGCGCAGAAGGAGAATATACAAATGTTATATTCCGTCATCGTCTGATATACCACGGTGGTGTTGCGCAGTTGCATTGCGCATGGGAAACAGTGACCCGAAAAGAGCGAGAGACGTCTGATAGTATACGTCGATTCTCTTTTTTATGATGGACTTGCGCAATTGTACTTCACAAGGATAACGATCAGCTAACAGGCCGAGAATACGTTGATCCTCCTTAGTCACTTGGCCGAGCAGAGAGGTTTGTGAAATGATTATCAGCAATATGAAACCTTCAGTTCTTATTTTTGCTTGACTCCACCACTGGCCAGTAACGGGCACCTGCAAGGCACGAGGCGTTCAGTCTGGATCAACTTCGTCAACGTGTTTCCCGCCGTTGTCGCTGAATCGAGCCATATGTTCCGCAACTGTGGAGGCTTTGGTTTCGGCACGTACGTGTTGTTCGATGATGCCTTGCCCCTTATTGTTCTATCTCGCCCTGTTGGGTTATTGTCATCCGTGTGTAATGCAATTGCACAAGACAACGAATAAGATATCCCATTATACTTGCTTCCGTGATTGCTTGTATTGCGTGTGCAATGCGCTCGGCCATTAATGCGGTTTGCAGCATCTAAGTATCAGGTCGTATAAATGCATGGTACGAAAGAGTAGGAAGGAGACAGAGCACTTTTAAACATGTCCAAAAAGCTGTTGTCGATAATTTACCCACTGCTTCTGTTTATTAGACGTCGGTGTATACACGTTTCGTTGGCGAGTCATCTTGAGTTCTCTGCATTCTCGTCACGGAAAGGAGCAGTGACCAAATAATTTGTGTTCAAGTGGTACCAGGTTTTATGAGTCCGCGTCATTGTTCTTTATCTCTACGCAGGAGGGAGGCAAGGAGGATTAGAGATAGAGAACATATACCACATAGGCTCCTTCGTTACTGGGCAAAGTGCACTTCGACTGTGGTGCAGCCAGGCGCTCAGGTAGCCACAGATTTCCAGAGCATCAGTGTTCTTCTTAGATTTCTTTTTAATTGGGGAACATTATCATAATCTTGGAAAATGGGTGGCTGTGGCACGGTGAGGCCATGCAAGTTAGGGTCATGTGCAGACCCATTTTGTACGATTAGCTCCCACAGGCCTTTTCCAGCCCCTTTTCCAATTCCTCTCTTCTTGATGTGCACCGTCAATAGACCGCAGAATTTGCTTACGTATCCACGTACACAGCCCTATCAACGCATAAAGAACTCGGACTCTGGCCGAGTAGTTACCTAAGTATCAGAACACATGCGAGAAAGCCACAAGCTAAAAAGTGGGCGATAATTCTTGATCGTCACCGTATTCGCCTGTTAGGACCCATTCTTTACTTCTACACGCGCTTCTATGATCTATCTACTCGATCTTATGCAAGGTGTCATACAAAAAGATGATCGAGGGCCCACTTTTCGGCTTGTGGCTTTCTCGCAGTTGTTCTGATGCTTCGGATTCGACGGCGTCTCTCAGCCAACGAGTTTGATCGTGTCCGCGGGAACTGAAACGATTAGCTCGGGCTTTGAACCACACACACGCGCAGCGCACTAGATATCTCGAAGCACAATGATTCAAAGCTCTTTCGTACAGAGGGGGAACGTAGCCACTGTTTTCCCACAGATAGCAAAGGCGGCGGTCAACGTGGGGGAGAACCAATTCGTCATTATTCGAGGCTCATTCGAGCCATGTGTATTCCCGGAAAAAGCGGGTTCCCCATCGGAGCTGAACCATGACGAGGCGGGTCAGTCGATCAGGGATGATGAATATTCGAGATGTGCCCGCCTCGCCAGACTGAGTGGGCTCGTCTCCACAGCGCCGAAAAACGTGGAACACCGGGCGAGCTCGGGTCATGAGTAGTTAAAATTTGGTGTTGCTCCGGGAGGTGCGTGCCATTGAATTCGTGCGTTCTAGACAACAAATTTAGTCTATTGACAAACCATATCTTTTTACGTAATCATCCAATCACCGTAGCTACCAGCTGTTCTGTGCAAATACCGAAGTTCTAGACAGACGAGCCCCTGACGCGACGATCCCTGTCATGTGACTGCATCAGGGCGTTGGAGGGTTGGATTCTCTCAGGGTCGAATAGAGATCCCTCTCCGTGTTTTCGGCACTTGGTCGGTGACCAGGATTCAACTTCATTAGGAGGGGGCGCTTGCGACGATGGAACAACGAATGAAGACTCTTGTTCTGAGCGGAAACAGTCTGCCAAGGAGAGATCGACAAGTTGATATACCTTTACGACGAGTGACAAGATAAGATCTAACTGGGTGCAGGCCTGACAACATCTGGACTGGGCTGTGTATAATACTATAAGCTGACTAAATGGCAACGATGCCTGCGGTACTTGCAGAGGCCTTGATGAGGGTGGAGCGCAAACTACCGTCATTGGAATACGAAAGACGATGCTGAAGTCGGACTGATAAGAGGAGTATAAGTGCAGTGCCGAGAAACGTGCATGCTGCATGTGGGGTTGCATCCCGCCAGGGGTGGCCGTGCTGCTTGCGTCGCCGCGTGTCTGGCCGGATTACGTCCGCATTCTCTAATGGTCTGGTCTGCTCAGTTCCGTTGCTTGCGCCATTGCGTTCCCCTCGACTTTGAGGCCGACAGACAGGTCGCTGAAGAACACGTATGGCTGAAAGTGTCGACAAGAGGTGGGAGGGCAGGTCAGGGCAGAGCCCTTGGCCTCGATTCGAAGTTCCTATTTCGTACCTAGGTAGTTCGTAGGGCTACGGTGTCGGCCCGGGGGTCAAAGCTACCGGGGAGGTATCGGGGGGTACATGCGTAACTACAATTGAACATGAGTACTTAGGTACTCATTAGTAACGCGGAGGTCATGGTGGACCCCGGGTGCAGCCGCTGACATGCTGATTGGCACTTTTGAGTTTTGACTTACCTAGGTGGGTAATTTAGTAGCTATTAGTCTCTCCACTGTGGACTTCCGCCTCGTCTCCTTCCGCCAACAACTCGTAGTGGCGGCTATCTCAACACCTCCAGGGCTGCGAGTAAGGACGAAAAAAAAAAGTCAATTACTTGGGGCAGGAGCCACTGGGCCGAGGGGGCAATGAGGCAATGAGGCAACAAAGGCAAGGACACCAAACTGGGATATATACTCGGCTTCGTATCAATGAGAGAGCTATCCATGTTTCAGATTCGCCACGTGTGGCTACCTAGGTACCTACTTAGGTAAGTAGGTACCTACCTAGGCAGGTAATCTTTTTAGTATTCATTCACTCACATACGCGACTAATGAGGATGGTGGCCTCACAGTTTTTCCGTTACATCAAAAAACACCCACAGCATCTTGAATCTCTGACAATTGCCCAATCGAGACATAAATTTATCTCGAAACCCTCCGCTGTCGTCTTGGTCCCTTGGCAGCAGCCGAAAAAGGATGGATGCTCAATCATGGCTGTGTTGCCTTCAACGTGGTTCGAAGGTGGCTCTGACACTGACACATTCACCTGATAAGAGTCATGAAAAAAATGGCACAAAAGCTTCCCAACCGTTGAAGGTAACGAGAAACGTGTCAGTTCTCCCAGGACGGGCTCACTTCTGCCATCAGTCTTGCGTAGGCTGTGTTCTTGGCGACCTGTGGCCATGAATGGGTGACATTGATATTGATATTGACATTGACATTGACATTGACATTGACATTGACATTGACATTGACGTTGACGTTGCCCTTTTGAGCGACCAAGGGCCATCTGCGAGTCCTTCTAATAATTTACGGAGGCGACACTTGCTTCTGGTGTGTCTGAGAGTCTCCGCTTGGTCTGTATAAATATGTGACCATACTTCGATCGTGTCTGTCTAGGCCTTGCTCGGACAAGTCGCTCACTAACCCCCTAGCGATCAAAGGTCATTATCGCAGTTTGTTGGCTTTTGACAGTCCACTTCCTGGGACTTTTATGATTTTCATCCTCCAATATGAGACTCGTCGATTGCCTTCGTCGGCTCGATAGCTCGGCCATCTATCGAGACTCGGCGGAGGAATATATCACCCATCGTCAACTACAACGATGTGTCCAGGACTTTCGTCTGCCTGTTGCCCCGGCCTCCAAGAAGCCCGTGGTCGCGGTAGCTATCCCCAACGGGCCCCTTCTCGCGGTCGCGATTATTGCAATCTCGGCTTACTTCGTCGCTGCTCCGGTGAACCCTAGTGTGGGCCACGAGCAACTCCAGGCCGATATTCTTCAGAGCGGAGCCTCGATAGTCATCACTACCGCTGAGGAATATCAGCGTCGGAACCTCGGACAGCAATGGACTATCGATGAGGGCATCAGTGTATACCTCCTTGATCTCGATTCCCACAGACGTCTTACACTGGCAAATCCATCTGGGGTCCGCGTCCCAGGCACCTCGACAACCTTCAACAGGCCAGAAGACACCTGTATCCAACTTTTCACCAGTGGTACGTCCGGCACTAAAAAGCTTGTGCCCATCACGACCCAGGCTATCGTGAGCGGTGCACACTTTGTCATCGAATCATGGGGTCTTTCATCCTCAGAGGTATGCCTCAACATGATGCCTCTGCATCACGTGTAAGTAGATCGCTGTCCCGTTCTGTCGTGATTGTCTAATCTTTCATTAGCGGAGGATTGGTCCGAAACGTCTTCGCGCCCATATTCGCCGGCGGCTCTACGATATGCTGCTCCGTCTTCGACCCTACCCAGTTCTGGGACCTCGTGGAACAAGACCTCCCTACTTGGTACTATGCGTCTCCCACAATGCACTCCCTTATTCTTGACGAAGCGAAACGTCGGCCCGAAGCCGTGGTAAGGAGTCGCATTCGACTCATTTGCAACGCGGCCGGGGGTCTTCTCCCATCTCTGGCAGCTCAGCTTCAGGATGTGTTTCAGTGTACCATCTTACCTAGCTATGGGATGACTGAGTGAGTCGCGCGGCCTCTCTTCGTTGCATTGCCGAGATGCTAACAGTAAATGATAGATGTATGCCAATTTCAACTCCGCCCCTGAACTACAGGCTTGAACGTTCGGGCACTTCTGGCGTTGCCGTAGGACCAGAGATCACCATCTTAGACGGCTCAGAAAGGCCAGTTAATCCGCATGTCGTTGGTCGCATCAATGTCCGTGGCATGCCGCTATTCTCCGGCTACCTGAAGTCAGATGGCAGCCTAGATAGATCGGCATTCAATGAGGATGGATGGTTCGACACTGGGGACCTTGGTTATCTGGACGAAGACGGCTACCTTTATGTCACGGGGCGTTCCAAAGAGGTCATCAATCGCGGGGGTGAGCTGATATCGCCATTCGAAGTCGAAGACAACATCGTCACGGCCGCTCAAGACCCAAAGAGCCCAACTTACGGCCGTGTTGCCCAAGCCCTGGCTTTCTCAGTGCCGCACAACGTGCTCCAAGAAGTCGTCGGTATCGTGCTGGTGACACCGCCAGGTAAACCACGGGTAGATATCAGAGCCATTCAGCAGAGCTTGAGATCGCGCCTGCAACAAGCCAAATGGCCGAATCTGGTTGTCTACATGGACGATCTCCCCAAGAGGAATAATAAGATCGTCAGATCAAAGTTGAGCGGGAGACTCAGCCTTCCCGACCTCGAAGATCGTGTCAGCTTCGCCGATCTCCACTGGGAGGCCGAGTGCCCACCCCCGGATACGGATCTGTCCCAGCCTATACCATCGAATCGCTGCGCGGTTGACCTGGAGTATTTGATGCGGGTAGTATATCGCATGATCCCCGGCCACTTCGAAGCGCTCGTGCAACACTCTTCCATAGACGGAGAACCCGAGGTATGGCTTGCGCCCAGAGGCTCCGGACTCGTCACACCGGAGCAGGGCCAACTGACCTGCGTAGCCCTCAAAGACGATCTCACGAAAATCCTGGACAACTACCTGGTGCCCGGGCGGATTCGCTTTTTCGGACAGGCGCTTTCTTTCAAGCCCGATGGGTCCGTGGACTGGGATGCCTTTGACTCGGCCCTGCGAGATACCAATGACACTACATCCAGTGGGGTCGCCGGCCGAGTCCGGGAACTCGTCGCAGAGGTCCTCTCTAGGACTGCAGGTGAGATCGACATCGACACGGATTTCTTTAGCCTCGGAGGGGACTCAATTCGCGCGGGTCGCCTCCTCTCGATGCTCAGGTCTGAGTTCAAGTGCCGAGTGCCGATCGAGCTGATCTTCAACAACGGATCACCGCGCCAGATAGCTTCGTACATCGAGGCCCAGCAGGAGAAGAAGCAGCAGCAGGCGTCGGCCGAGGCCGGAGACGCGGAGAAGTCGGGGATCAACGACGCCAAGCGATGCAGCTCGACAAACCCTTTCCTCATGGCGTTCCAGCTTCTGCCCATCCTCCTCCTGTACCCGATGCGCCGGGCTGTCCAGTGGACCGTCTTCCTCGTCGCCCTGGCCACGGCCCAGACCTGGCCCACCAACGACACCGTAGTAGGGCGGCTCTTCAACATCACCGTGGCCACGACCATCGCCAAGATCATCTGTGGCTTGGCCCTCCCCTGGGTCGGCATCGCCGCCAAATGGCTCATCATTGGCCGCTACCGGCCGGGCCTCTACCCGATGTGGGGGGCCTACCACACGCGGTGGTGGATCGTCCAGAAGATCGTCGATATCAGCGGCATTGGGTTCTTCAACATGACCAACTTCACCCGCATCACCTACTACCGGCTCATGGGCGCCCAAATCGGCCGCGGTGTGTCCATGGGGGGCGTCCGAGTTGGTGAGTGGGACCTACTAGAGGTCGGCGACGGCGCGACGCTCGAGGGCTGCATCTGCCGACCCTTCGCTGGCGAGAAGAACGCGACCATGTCCCTTGCCCGCATCTCCATCGGCCGCAACGCCGTCGTCTGCAAGTCCGCCATTGTGGCACCCGGGACGACGGTGCCTGACGACACCTGCATCGGGCCCAACTCCTCGTCCTGGGAGCTGGGCGACGCGGACGAGGCGTTTCGCGACCTGCCCTCAAATAAACTGCCCGGTGCCCATTGGGCACTAACCGCCTTCGGTACTGTGCCGCTATACGCCATATCTTACGCACTATCCCTGCTGCCGTGGTGGCTTGGTCTTATTGGGCTGGCGTGGACGCAACCGGCCATAACGGAGAGCCCCGTGCTCAGCATCGTGGACTGGTTCGCCTCGGCAAACCGGATTGGATATCATTATCTCGCTCTCGTTCTCCGGGTCACTTTGAGTCCGTTCTTTACCTTCGCATTTGTTGTTCTGGTTCGCTGGGTGCTGAATCTCGTCTTCGGCCCGCTGAAGCCCGGGCCGGCAAACGCTCGGGGCCAGATCGACAGGTGGCGGATGTCACTCATCAAGACCTTGATGCCCCCTTCCCAACTCCACCTGATGACGGAGCTGATGGGCCAGCATTACGAAGGCACCTCTAGGGCGATTAGGCTGTTAGGAGGCAAGGTCGGCAAGCGAGTGTATTGGCCAGGGACAGGACCAGCCATCGGCGACTACCATCTCATCGACGTCAGGAATGACGTGGTGTTCGGTTCGAGGTCCCAAATCGTCACTTCGGACGGCCTGAGTTCCGAGGTCGTCACCATCAACGACAAGGCGATGATTGCCGACCGGGTGTCACTACTGCCCGGAGTCACCATCGGCGAAAGCACGGTCCTCGGGTCCGGCGCGCTGACGCGCAGGGGAAAGTCGTACGAGGACGGGACGACGTGGGTCGGATCGCGAGGCGGCGATGCCATCTGTCTCCGGGCGGGCGCGGCCAAGTCGAGCACGGCCACAGACAGCGATGCCGAGACCAGGGGTCTGTCCACATCTTCCAGTCCGACGACGCTGAAATCTGCCTACGCCTCACGGGAGGAGAAGAATGTCCATCACGTGGAGAAAGGCATCGACACCCCGAGGTCCGCCTCACCAAACGACAGCGAAAGCGAGAATGAGAGCGAGACCAGTTCGAGCCCCTTCGGCCGCGCCTTCTACCAGGGGCGGGCGCCGTACCACGTGCTCGGGCAGTTCCCCATCTTCCTGTACTCGGCGTTCACGACGGCCTTCACGGCGTTCTATTGGAACGTGGCGTTCATCGTGAGCATCCAGGCGGTGTACCTGGTCGGGTTCCACCAGTTCCTGGGGCGCAGCCTGTGGCAGGACACCTGGCTGATGCTCGGGTTCGTCGCGGCGTCGGTGAGCATCGTCAGCACGGCGCTGGTCGTGCTCGCCCTGGCGGCCATGATCGTGGCCAAGTGGGCCATCATCGGCCGCCGGACGCCGGGCAACTACGACTGGGACCGGAGCAGCTACTGCCAGCGGTGGCAGGTGTTCCTCAACGTGGAGAAGCTGCGGCGGCAGTGCTTCCGGGGCCACGGGATCCTGGGCATGCTGACGGGCACGCAGTGGGCCGTGCTCTACTTCCGGGCGCTCGGCGCCCGCATCGGCCGCGACTGCGCCCTGTTCGCCAACGGCCAGCCCAGCCTGTACTTCACCGAGCCGGACCTGCTGACGCTCGGGGACCGCGTCGTCGTCGACGACGCCAGCCTCGTCGGCCACATCAACACGCGCGGCAAGTTCGACCTCAACGAGCTGCACGTCGGCGACGGCTGCGTCCTCCGGTCCGGCAGCCGCCTGCTCTCGGGCGCCCGCATGGGCAAAGGGAGCCGCCTTATGGAGCACACGCTGGTCATGGCCGGCGACGAGGTCGACGAGGACATGACGCTGCAAGGGTGGCCGGCGGAGGCGTTTGACGGCGGGAAATCAAGATGAATCAAATGAATTCTTTCTCGAAGAAGGGTGGGGTGATTGGTGTCTGCCGGAATCTTTTTTTTTAAGAAGTACTTGTATAAGGCGGAGAGGGGGGAGGGAGGGAAGATAATGCTAATTCGTGACGTGATACATGAGGTAATTAGACATTTGACGAGATGCTGGAGGGGGGGTTTCTTTTTTTCTTTCCACCGAAGACAGGAAGGATATGATACTGCTTCTTTCTTTCGTGTACACCGATTTAGTATAGCCTCTTGAT
The DNA here is from genome assembly GCA_022376275.1 of Xylariomycetidae sp. FL2044. Taxonomy (NCBI): domain Eukaryota; kingdom Fungi; phylum Ascomycota; class Sordariomycetes; species Xylariomycetidae sp. FL2044. The sequence continues at coordinate 376,044 of JAJNOH010000015.1, read as the reverse complement.
TTCTTTTCTCTTTTTTTTAATGTTCTTCTAGGCTCGACATGTCCTTAGGATAACTAGTTTATTTATATATGAGAGATATCGATCGAGATTTGAACTTTTCTCTGACTGATTGACATCAGCCGTGCATCATCACTTGGTTTACTTCGTTTCGATACTGGCTTAGGAGCTTTGGTCATGACTTAAACCGAGAGCTTTTTGGACAGCCGTTGGAGAGCGGGTAGAAAAGGGGGGATCATATCAGTGAATCTGGCTCGTTTGGACTAATCATGGCCTTTGATGATTGTGATTGTGATTATGCTCAGGGGTGGTGTCAAGATCTCTCGTCCGATTATCTGCGAGCTGTGAAAGAGGTGGTAGATATCCGGACAGGTTACGTACTATACGTAGCACGTGTGTCATCTTGTTCGGGACTGTTGATGCGGGGGGAAGCCTGACAGCGGTAATCCCTGAGTTGACCACCTTCGTCTGTGCACTCACTCTTGGCCTCATATAGACTACCTACTAATAAAGTCGTTAACTCCCGACACCACCGAGGAAACGCTTGAATTTCGTTTGAAAAAAAAAAAAAAGTTTTTTCAATAGTTCAACTGCGCGATGACCTCATCCGAGTTCAGAAACGCACACCTCTCCCCCAGCCGCTGGCGCGCGATCTCCTCAGTCGCGGCGTCGCCGTCGACGGCCGAGAGACCCTCATGCGGTCCGCCGGCCACAAACACGCTCCACGTCTCCTTCATCTGATCCTCCTCCTCCTCCTCTGCCCCCGCGTCAGGAAACGCCGGCGCCCACCCGACAAAGGTGTCGTGGCCCTCGAGCCCCGGCCGGCCCAGGGTCGCGAACGTGCTCCAGGACCGCGACCCGCGGCCCGCGAGCGCGTAGTCGGCCGCCGACGGCGCGAACGGGTACGCGGGCGTGTGGTTGTAGACCGAGAGGTTGCCGAAGACGTACTCGAGGTCGGCCGTGTGGAAGACGCCGACGCCGGTGCGGCCGGCGGCGTCGTACGCCGGGCCCAGGACCGTCTGGTTCCAGTCGTACAGGTAGACGCTCGTCTTCCCTTCCTCTGCGAAGACGTCGGTATTGTTGTTATTGTTGTTGTTATTTTTCTTCTTGGCGATGGCCTCCGCGAACCCGACCGGCATGCACACCATGAGCACGTCGCGCCAGATGCGCGCCGCGCGGTAGAACTGCGCGCTCAGGCCCGCGGTCGCGTTGGCGGCGAACTCGCCCGACGGGTACAGCGCGAGCAGGGCGTCGAGCGTCGCGCCGCGCATCCCCGGCAGGTAGGCGCCCATGAAGGCGCGCGTGTCCGCCTCGGTCGCGATGCTGCGGTCCGTGAACGGCGCCAGGTCGTCCTCGCACCAGCCCACCGCCACGGCGCTCAGGTCGCCGGCGAACCGGCCCTCGCGCACCAGGGCCGACGGCGCCGCGGGGAGGAAATCGCCGTCCACGGCCGGCAGCCAGATGTCGCCGATATTGTCGCCGACCTCGCCCTGGAACGTGGCCTCGGAGGCGTCGTACAGGGCCTGCGTGTCCAGGGCGCGCAGGCAGTCCAGGTCCTCCTCCCCCTCGCCTCCTCCTCCTCCTTCTCCTCCTCTTCCTCCAGTGGCTGCGCCGCTGCAGTTGGTGTACTCGACGACGCGCGCCCAGGCGTCCGAGGTGAAGTTGCCGGTGATGCCCGGCTCGAGCGCCTGGCTCTCGCAGATGGCGCGCTGGAAGGGGACGGGCCGCTCCCCGCCGTAGGCCATGATCTGCATGCCGACGGCGAGGCCGCCCGACGACTGGCCGAAGATGGTGACGCGCGACGGGTCGCCCCCGAAGTGCGCGATGTTGTCGCGCACCCACTCCAGGGCCAGCCGCTGGTCGCGCAGACCCGCGTTGGTGGAACCCTCGGCCTGGAGGGCGTCGGATTTGGCGAAGCCGAAGACTAGAGGCAGGGAATGATAGCTAGTTAGAATAAAAAGAATGGCATTGCTGCGGGACCGGGGAAGAGATATCTAATTAGACTGGTTTGAAGGTGAGATGGTAACGCACCGCCGAGCCGGTAGTTGAAGTTCACGTCTATAACCGGCATCCCGTTCGCCACCGACTGCTGCACCAGGCCCCCCGGCGCCTGTCGGAGATCGTTATCGAAGCCGACCCAGAAGCCGCCGCCGTAGATGAAGACCATGACGGGGAGGGCGTCGCCTTCCTTGGTCCCCCGGGGCCGCCCGACGTTGAGGTTGAGGCAGTCCTCGGAGATGAACGTGACGTTAGAGAGCGCGTTGGGACCCGTCAGCGCGTTCAGCGCCTGCGGGCACGCGGGACCCTCTTCTTGCGCGACGACGGTGCTGTTCGCCGCCGGGACGAACGGGACCGGCGGCCGGAAGCGGTTCGCGCCGCCCGTGTCCTGGCCGAAGGGGATGTTGATGAACATCTCGATGCCGTCGCGCTCCAGACCCTGGTACGTGACCCCGCGCGTGGCGTCGTAGGCCGTCGGGGACGCGATGGCCGCCGACGCGGCGAGGAACGGCGTCGAGAGAGCCGCGAAATGTCTCATTCTGTCTTCTGGTTCGAAAGCACGGTGAGTTCGTGCAAAGATCGAGGAGTCTGAGGGCTCATCCCGTTTGTTTATATACCTTGAGCTGCCCCGGTCGATTAGACCATGTCTGTAAGCCAGCCAGGCCCTGGACGCTCTAGCTGGATTGAATCATTGAAGACCTACATATGGGGCAGATTCGGCCTTTGAAGAAAAGAAAATGGAAAAACCCAGTTTCTGCCTGCTCGTTCTGCCAGGGCTGACTGAAGCAGCAGCCTATTCAGGCCTAGCATACGCCCCGGGCACAGGGTTACGATAGGGCTAACCGAGCTGCCCCAGACGAATAATTAATGATAGACGAGCTGTGCAGATGACCACGAGGTCAGCCCCATGCATATCGGCTGCTGTGCATAGGGCAGAAGATCAACTCTCGTCTAATAAACCATTGAGAAAACACGAAATAAGTACTTCGTACTCGGTGAGCCAAACACAGCATGTGGTGTTTGGATTTACTCAGCTCGCACATCCATCACTCCCATACGGGAACATCGCGCATGTGGCTGTTTTCAAATCATATCATTCAAGTCCTAGGTTATGCAATCAGCAGACGTACCGAACAAAGTGTAGGAACCTGTCATTTGCGCTGGGTCGTGTTGGTCGGGCCTGTTCTGTACCCAGAGCTTGATTGACTTTCGCCCGAATGATGCCGGGCGGGGCGGGGGCATCGGGAATCAAAACCTCACCGGGACTATCCACCGAGAGGCGGGTACCTTTCCTAGGTTTCGTTGAGGTCAGAGCCGACAGTTAGTAACCTGATGGGGGATCTAGGTTATCTAGGTAGACTACCTGGCGTAAAATAAGTACGAATGATCACCGGTCAATAAGCAATCCCCGGAGCCGAAGGAGCGTTCACCGCTAGCAAGTCTAGAGGGGTTGGCACGGAGTGACTGACCTTGGCAATTCCTTCATATGCGGAGTATCTGCCCCTTCTTATTGTAGTTAATACACAGAGTATCTTCATTTTCTGAATGCCGTGAGACATGAAGTTGGAGTTCATGCTACTATGGCTGGAGATCCCTGGAGGGTAACGGCTCATCAGCTTGAACAATTGCTGAGTCTGAACTAGCCCCTGAGCCCCTGTGACCCTGAGCCCCTGAACTTTGGATAAACCAACTAAGGCAGTAACTTAAGAACCACGTATTCTTGTGCCAATTCGGACTTGATATGGCGAAGGCTCCATTTCTCCCAGCATGACATGAGGATACAGTCATAGATGAGAGAAACCGTGGGCAGATGTCTAGCAGGTGGTACTTCAGGGTGTGTATAGGGATTATGGTGACGTAAGGGATGCAAGGGATGCAAGGGATGTGCAAATAGCCTCTCCAACCGCATCAAACACACACATTTGCTGTCCATGTGCAATGCAGTTGCGCAACACCACCACGAACAACACACATTTGCGCGTATACCCAGCCCTCGTGTGTTTTAGCCTGTCTACTATCGAATCTGTCATTCACTCAAACTAAATAGCGGCGCCTTCTTGTCTGAGTTGTCACATGGCTCTACACACCGAGCTTCCAGAGGGCATCACGGCCGTGGACGTCATCGTGGCAGGAGGCAAGTTCAATTTATATCTTTCGCTGAATACAGACTTACAGTCATCCCAGGTGGCACTGCCGGTTGCGTCGTAGCAGCAAGATTGGCCGAGGCTGATCCCAATCTTTCGGTACTTGTCATCGAAAGCGGTCCCAATGGCGCCGGTAACCCGTTGGTTGACTATCCTGCCCTATTCTTGGGCAACCTGGCCCCGACCAGCACGACTGCTGCCTTTCACAAAAGCAAGGCATCTCCATTCGTGGCGAATCGCGAAATCTTCGTGCCCACCAGCGCCGTGCTGGGCGGCGGCTCGGCCATCAATATGATGATGTACAATCGGGCTCAGCGATGTGATTGGGATTCCTGGAAGACTCCCGGGTGGTCCTCAGAGGAGATTCTGCCGTTCCTCAAGAAGGTATAGATCATGTCTCTGCCTCTCTCTTCTCCATCGCGTTATATCCCCTTCACAGAAGTCGGGCTGTTCAAAATGGTTACCAAAGGGATCTTTTGACGTTGATGCACAAACAGGTCGAAACATATCATGGTCCCGGATCAATTGACACACACACACACACACACACACACACACACACACACACATGGCGCCGACGGGCCCGTACATGTTTCAGGTGGGACTTATCGAAGTCTGAGGGCCGAGAACGCCTTTGTGTCGGCAGTGGTACAGACAGGTTACTCCGAACACGAGGACCTGTCGAGTCTTGACAGCTGCAATGGTGTTCAGCGAGCAGTACGCTTTGTTTCGCCTGATGGAAAGCGTCAAGACACGGCTTCCAGATATCTTCAACCTCTTCTTGGGGACGGGAAACATCCCAACCTTCACGTTCTGGTCGAAAGTCAAGTACTGCGCGTCATAATCGAGAATAAGAAAGCCACGGGAGTGGTCTATGAAGTCAAATCTAAGGACACCGTTGCCAGGACCATTCAAGCCAACAGGATGGTGGTCGTTGCATGTGGAGCCCTGGGAACCCCTGCTATACTTGAACGCTCAGGTGTCGGCAGCCCAGAAACCCTCGGACGGAGCGGAATCCCGACAACTGCCGCGGAAATCCCAGGTGTCGGGCACCAGTATGGAGACCATCAGTACCTAGTGTACCCGTACTTGTCTTCCCTCACTACGGAGGAAACAATGGACAGTGTTATCACCGGTGGACTCAGCGCCGAGGACATGATTCGAACCAAACACAGATTCCTGGGCTGGAACGCACAGGATGCTACATGCAAGCTGCGACCCACGGAGACCGACGTATCCTCCCTCGGCCCCCAATTCAAGAGAATGTGGGAGCAGGATTTCCGTGGCGTCCCGAGCAAGCCACTAGTCATGATGACTCTTGTTAGCTGGTGAGTCGAGACCTATCTTTAACGTGCAAAGTTCATTCGCTCACCCAGGTCACAGCTACCCAGGAGCGCCTATCGGCGTCCCGCCCGGGCAGTACTTCGGCATTGCGAGTTTCACTGCTTACCCGGTCTTAAGCGGGCACGTCCATATCACCGGGCCGGAAGCAAGCGACCCGCTTGACTTCGACACGGGATTCCTCAGCGACGAGGAAGGTGTGGACCTCGTGCAGCACCGATGGGCGTACAAGAAACAGCGCGAAATCGCTCGCCGCATGGACGTGTTCCGCGGCGAGCTGCCCAGCGGCCACCCTCCGTTTCCGGCTCACTCGAAAGCGGCATGTGTAAAGCTCGACGGCCCTCTGACCAACGTTCAGGATATTGAGTATTCGGGTGAGGACGACGCCATTATCGATCAATGGGTCCGAACCAATATCGGGACCCCGTGGCGCTCGCTGGGGACTTGCAAGATGGCGCCTCTGGAGGAACACGGCGTAGTGGACCAGGATCTGAATGTTCATGGGCTGGCAAACCTTAAGCTCGCTGATCTGAGCATTGTCCCGAAGAACGTCGCTGCCAATACGGCCAATACCGCCATGGTGATTGGGGAAAAGGCTGCTTCGATCTTCATCAAAGAGCTGGGACTTGCCTGAGGTCTCACCGGACTATTCGTGTGGCGGGAACTTGAACGGTGATAGATTCTTTTGATGGAATACACTCTTTTAACCTTCTTTGAAAATCAGTCGACTCAGATCGTGTAGATAAATCAGTTTGGCCAGAACCTCTTTCGTGGGCTGCTGCCTCTGAGTTGAAGAAATGAAGAAAAGAATAGATACCAACCAATTCTCATGGTTGATTTTTCCAGATTTAATATGGACTAGGATTCAAATATATCGCAACATGTTGAAGAAAGGGAAATAGCTAGTTTAGTATTAAACATTATGCAACAGATCGAATTACCCACGAGTCTTCATCAAGCCCTACCTCACTATCGCTGATGGCCACGCCCATGAGCTTCCCCCGGCCATCGATGTCTGAACGCCGCCCCTTCCATGGTAATTCCACTGGGCACGAGACAGGAAGCTCAACAACACTGTGGCTGCTCAGACACACGAAGCTGCCAAAAGCTTGGGCTCACCTCCGGTAACCAATCACCAGGCGGATAAAGCACAGATTGATGGTTTCTACGCAAGACGCAACAGAAGAAAGCACGGGTATGAGGAAGAGCTTTGACCAAGTCGATCGCGAACAGGAACTTGACCCAGCGGCTCAACGGTTCCCCGTCCTCAGACCTCGACGATATATTCAGCGGTTGGTCAGCGAAAAAGCTCGAACTCTTTCATGCATTGGGTCTTTGAGGATTTCACGGGCAACCATGCTGCTCACGTTATTCAATGGGAAACACATGAATTGTCGTTGGCGATGACACAAAACCATATAAGTAACGTTATCCGAGGATGCTGGATGAATTCGGAATGTCAACTTATCAAAGACGAGCCCTTGTACCGGTGGCGATATACACCTGGCAATGGATATGACTGACTTCGTTCAAAGTCTGCCGGGACGTCTCAGCTATTCAGGTGCACTCGCCTGTTAGATATGGCAACGAAATCCCATATGAGAATCCGTAAGCAGGGTAGCTCGGCCGCTAGGGAGAGGATTCGGGGCCGACTCGAAAAATGGGGGCGAGTTCCACTGGATCGGCCATCGGCTGACATAGAATCCCGGGACTACCCGTTCATATAAGCGAGCAGGCGAGGTCCCAAGTTCAGCTGCGAGGAGGAAAGATGCCTCTAGCAATCGGTGAAGGTGCTTACAAATAAGCGTAATGGCTGCTCTGGTCCTACAGTGAGAACTAATGCGTGTCAGAGTTACACACCAACTGCGTATCATATCATGAGGATATGACGGTGTGCGAGCTACACAATACGGACAGCGGGGATTTTGCGGACAGCTCGGGGTTCGGACCAATAAATGAGTGATCCTTCGCCGAGGCGCGAATAAGCTTCTCAGCTTCAACATATCATATCGCTGGGCAGCCTGTGCTGATCCTAGCTATCGACACTAGAGAAGGAATCCTTCGTTACCTACCTCGATGCTTCAAGATAACTATTTAGGGCAGGGAAGTTCCCCTCCAAGCTTCCCCGGTGCCCTCCAGACCCCAGGACTTATGTACGACTTTTCATGAGCCCACTTTCATCCCTCTAGCTACTTATCACCGTCAGCCCAAAATGGCCCTGCAAACCTGCTGCCTGAAGTCCTTCCAGTGGGACGGCGAGCCCACCGGCCGCGTCGGCAAGCTCGCGGCTAACGACGCCTACATCACGGGCGACAACCCGGACGCGGCCGTGCTGCTGGTGCACGACGCGCTGGGCTGGACGTTTCCCAACGCGCGCCTGCTCGCGGACCACTACGCGCGCGAGGCCGGCGTGACCGTGTACCTGCCGGACTTCTTCGGCGGCGACGTGCTGCCGTTCGACCTGCTCCTCGCGGGCCGCTTCGACCTGATCGACATGAAGACCTTCATGTCCAAGAACGGGCGAGAGGCGCGCGAGCCCGAGATTTTCGCCTGCGCGCGCGCCCTGCGCGAGACGTACGCGAAGGTCGGCGCCATCGGGTTCTGCTACGGCGGCTGGGCGGTGGCGCGGTTGGGCGCGCGCGAGCACGCCGACCGCCCGCTCGTCGACTGCGTCAGCATGGGCCACCCGTCCCTGCTGACGGAGAAGGACGTCGACGAGCTCGCCGTGCCCGTGCAGGTGCTGGCGCCCGAGCACGACGCCATGTACTCGCCCGCCATGAAGAAGTACACGCTCGAGACGCTCCTGCGGCTGAACATCGCGTTCGACTACCAGCACCTGCCCGGCGTCGAGCACGGCTGCCTCTCGCGGGGCGACGCCAAGGTGCCCGGGGAGAGGGACGCCATGGCTAGGGCGAAGAACGCGGCGGTGGCTTGGTTCGTGCAGTTCTTGAAATGAGACCCTGATGAGGTGACGAAAGGAAAGGAAAAGTTTAATAAATGTGGTAAATGGGTGAATGATTGCGTGTAACCTAGGTTTTAGGGGATCAAGCTGTTTGGCTGAGGAACTCAAATGATGACAGACAAGAGCAAACAAACGCCACGTGCCGGCTATGGGAGTCGAACCCGTATTGCTGTTTATGTGTTCGGTCGCCCACCAATGACAAAATATGAATCAATGGCCTATCTCTAATGTGCTGATCGATATCAGAGTGAATACATGACATCAACAGCGCGGCAGGTCAAGCATATCTGTCCGCCATTGGCGCACTCGTCTAACCATCTTCATCCCCCCTTCGCTTCCTCCACCCACCCTCCCATCCATCGAGAATAACTATCCTCTCTTACAGGGCATACTGGTAAATCTCGCCCCCCGCACTGGTGACGAGAAAGTTCGGCAGAATCGACTGGGCCGTGAACTCCGTCCTCAACCCCTCGACCGTCTCCAGCGTGCAGCCCCCCTTCGTCTTGAGCGCCTTGCCCGCCAGCCGGTCCTTGATCCACTGCATCCACCTGCCCTGCGAGGCCTGGATGGCCGGGAAGTGGCTCACGCCGGTGTACACGGCGAACTCGAGGGACTCGGCGTCGCCGTCCGCGGCGACCAGATCGCACGTGTCGTCGACGGCGCTCTTGAGCGTGTCGATCAGCACCGTCCCGTCGCGCTCGCCGCCGATCACCAGCAGGGGGCCCGCGAACGTCTTGCGCCCGACCGCCGTCAGGTTGGACCACTCGAGGACCTCGTCGGCCTCCAGCCAGCCGGGCCCGGCGAAGTCGGTCGGCTGGAAGTCGACGCCGAAGGCGAGGTTCTCGGTCGGCAGGCAGCCCCGCAGAGGCTTCAGGACGTGCTCGTACCTGTCCCGGGCCTTGTCCGTGAAGCTGGACCAGTTGTATGAGGGGAAGTACGAGGTGACGGCGTCGATCACGAGCGGCACCACGCCCAGGAGCTCGACCTGGGGGTCGGTCTCGACGGTCCCGTAAGCCGCCTCCAGGTCGTCGAGGAAGGTCGTCGGCGCGATGGCGACCGCGCCCCTGTATCCCGCGAGCGGCGTCGCAACCTGCCGCTCCGCGAAGGCCCACGCCGCCCCGCCGCCTTCCGAGTGGCCCATGACGGTGAAGGGACCGGTGGGCGACAGCAGGGAAGGGAAAGCGGCGCGAGCCGCCGTGATCGCGTGGGCGATGTCGGCGCTGTTGCTGACGCCGAACCATTGGTGACGGGGCGACGGGTCGTCGGGTCTAGAAGGGAGCCCTACCCCGAGCCCGGAGTAGTCGGGGGCTACGACGGCCATGCCCTGGAGCGCGAGCGCCCAGGGGGCCATGAAGTGGTACTGGAGCGAGCGGTAGTTGCTCGGGGCGCAGGTCGGGAAGAGGCCGGTCGTGCCGTGGGCCCAGGCTACCAGGGGCAAGTCATCGCTGGAGGAGCAGCCAGGGTCTGATCCGCTGGCGGTCGCGGCCGAGGTGGAAACGTAGGGCCAGAGGATGTATGCCGAGGCCGGGACGGTGCTGCCGTCACTGCCGAGCTCGGTAGTGTAGATGATGCGAGACTACGGGGAAAAGACGTTAAATCCCTGGTTTTTCCGAAAGTCTAGCGACGGAATAACTGTCGTGTGAGAGAAAGAGAGAAAGAGAGTATTGTAGTGAAACTAGAAATCACTACTACACGTACCATGGTAAGACCTCCCGGCACGGTGTAGTTCGTCAAATCGGTTGCATCTTCCACTGCCAACAGCACGCCAGGTTCGAGATCGGAGGAGAAGTTTGATGGGACGCCGTAGAAAGACATATCCGGAGACGCGTGCTGTGATGTCTCCCATGTCGAGGCCCGAACAACAAAAGGCTGGCATGTGGTCGTATCACATGTCGTACTGTCGTTCAGGCTCTGAGATGCACCTACGGCAGCAAAGGCAGTAAGGGAGAGGACGGCTGGGACTATCATAGTGGATTTGACCTAGGTCTGAGGGGGGGCGGGAGGTTTGAAGCGTGGGTAGGTGACACGGGTAGGGGGATGGGGATGAGGATGAGGATGAAGAGGCGCATCAGAGTATCCCTCCTTTCTCGAGGGTTTCTAGCACTCCCTTATATCTTCAAGTCTCCAGTGGAGATGGTACATCCTTCAACACCAGCTTGAGGCATCATTTCCTAAGCTAGATGTCATCGAGAAATCAAATCTTGCCATGCCGTCAGCAGTTCCTGCGAACTTTCCACACAGCCTCCGCCGCCAAGGTTACTACGCAGGTAAGTCGATTACCAAGTCCTCTAGATCTAAGAGCAGTATAGATTCGTTAGTTTGGGACTGTGACCGCAGGGACGTCATGGAAGTTCGGGACTGTGATTCGTCTCGTAGAACAATGTCAAGCGGCAGCACAGTGACAGACTAAGAAAGGAAGACTATAGTCTACTACAATGATTCGGGTAAGGCTGATAGCCTACAGATATGCTAAACCTCATCTCCGGGCTTCACCTAGGACTCAGCCCCGCTCGCCGCCCTTCAGCCGCAAATCTGGTGCCTTGTCCGGGGTTTTCTTCGATGCCTTACGATGTCTTACGCGAAGAACTTCGGAATCTCCATCTTAACCAGGTCGCCCAAGCCACGGCCGACCCAGGAATACACCGTTGGTAGAAGGGTCAGCTCAGGCTTGGCTGTGCTGACAGATCAGCATAGATCATCCCCAGAGCTGAGGCCGTGCCATGGACTAGCATGCTTCCGCAGTCTAGGACCATCATCGCCATGAGATTATGATGATGCGAAGTAAGCATTCGCAGCCCTATCTCGGAGCTGAGGACCCGCGGACTGGCACCAGAAGAAGGGTGTCCGATGTCTATCATAGGCCATTGAAATCTCATGGGCCAAGAAAAATCTACCATCTATCTTTTCCCAGTACAGGTTCTTTCATTTAACTTATCATGCGTTTTCCAAAATGACAAAAAACATTTCCAGAATCCATGTTCCTTTGCTCCATGGATCCCTCCTTTCGGTACTCCCTATCAAACATGAACTCCATTATAGACTTCATTCATCTGCGCTTAGCCAACTGCTTGAAGGGTAACCAGTTACTCTACGGAGTAGTTAGGGTGATCAGAATCACAGTACGGGGTCCAAAATTCCTTACTCTAAGAAAAGTGGCAGAGCGAGAGGGATCCTGACGGGGAGGAACTCGGGGTTCCGGGGCAGCGGACCCGGAGCTACTCATTATCCAGCGGGACCAACGCCGATGGTGTCTATTCGTACCACCTTTTATCTTGCTCTGACAGCATAATTTTCCTCTCAGTCTTCGGGCTCCCAGGCCGGATTAATGATTTTACCGTCGGCACGTAGCACATTGTCCCGAAAGTCTTTCCGTTCTTCCAGGCACGACCTCCGGCCCTGATTTTCGCATCATCGTCCGGTGCTCTTCTGGTGCGGCTTCTTCCGTGATTATCTGGGTGAAGTACGATTTCTTTTTTATTCAACATCAAATCAGCACTCGTCTCTTCTTCCACCGTCAGGTTTGTTCAGTGATCGGCCATATTCGAGGCGGCTGGCGTGGTCTCTTGTCGTTTGGCATGTGATAGAACCCACCGAAAAGGAGCACATTAACCCCCGGATGCGCTGCACTTTATCTTTCTGTTTAAAAAGACTTATGCCTCACAATATGCGGGCCCAGAGCTCTTCAAAATCATGAAGGAAGACGACGGTGCGAGTATGGGATGCGGCGGGTTCAGTGACCCAAGGCTCAATAACCTGAAACACACCCATATGGGTAGATGGTTAACTTGTAAGTTCAAGTTGAAATGGTATCGCCTCTGCCGAGGGGCGACCTCTGGGAGAATACGACAAGTTCTGATCCAAACTCCCAGAGAAGGGGGGGGGAGGAGCACGGGTGTTGATCTGGACAGCGCCTCGTGTGCCGGGTAACCTAAAGTCCAGGGGCGATCTTGAAATTGACCTTCTCGAGTCTCGGTCTCAGAACACCACCATATGTACCTAGGCAGCTAGGTAAGCTTATAACATTTCAGTCGTTGATCGTATGTCGGTATGATGCCACGTATTGCTGCACCAAATGATCGGTATTTGTAAACAAGATTGATAAGTAGAAAAATTGCGACCGGATATGGAGTCAGTGAGTATTATCTACCTAGTTACTAGGTAGGTAGGTTGTTGATGAGGTCGGGGCGTGCTAGCATGTTGCCAGAAAATACTGACATCCATGGATGGATTATTAAGTGGTGGCTGGTGAGTGCCGAGAGAGTGCAAAGCTGTGGCGCAAGAAGCTTGCGGCCAAGACCCACCAATAAGTATTTCGCGTCTGTGGGCAAGCCACGATGCCGGGTCCTGAAGACACGCTAATTCTCCCTACCTAGCAGTGCATTGCATCTCCCGGGAGCCCCTGGCCGGTTAATCATCTTGACACCCTGACGGGAAACACTTCGAGACGTCGGATTTAATGTCGATCAATGCAACTTGCCGTTACCAGAGCAGCTCGTCCAATTCATGTCGTCGATAGCTTCTCACTCGACAACTGATTTTATTGTATGTCGCGAGAGATGTCTCCTGAGGAGCCATGGACTTTGTAAGTTGACCCAACCAGCTGTCGGTTCTATCCCAAACTATTCCAAGGTTCTATCTCTCACTCACTCACACTCACTGACGATGATGGACATTTAGTGGTCGCGCCTCATAGCGCACACCCCATTGTCTTCGGGAAGCTCCCGCAAGGATGCTGCAAGGGATCCCATCAAACGTCGCCAGCGATTTGAGAAGGAATATGGCATGTTACTGGTATGATAGAATGAATTTCCATCGCCTGCGTCCTTCACCCCCGAAACTAACTGACTCGATTCCAGCACGTATGGCGCAAGTCTTCCAACCTCACCCAAGACATCGACGCCGCCGAAAACCTCGAAATCCGCCTCCAAGAACTTACCAATATCCTCGCCGACGAATCCCGACGACCCTTACCTCACCCGTGCATCGCCTTTGCCGCAGCGAAACAGATCTATGCTCCTATCGCCAAGATAGCCACCACCTCATACAACGAATGGATCATCAAGGAGGCTGTCTTGTTCTTCGCAACCCTGATCGAGAGCGAGGAGGAGGCGTTCGTCGAGAACGACAAGTTCTCCTCGAGTCTGACCAATTTACTGGTTCGCATTACCGGCGCCAATAGTATCCGACTCGGATCCGATACCGAGGTTAGGGTGGTCGAGCTGGCCTTCAACATCACCACCAAGATAAGACTCGAGCCTGACATATTGCCGGCCTGGTTCAAGTCGGCCCATGACCATGCATCACATGATGAGAAGACTGAAGATCAGCGGGGGAAATTTGCAGGGAAAACACAGAAACAAGACTTCCCCTTGTTTTACCTCTTGATGGACTATATCCACCACGAAGGCAAGGTTGGCGACTTCGCTAGGACCGGTCTGTTATATATCATCGAGGCTGCCTCGAACTCGGTCGCTCTGGAGCAATGGATTGTCGAGAGCGACTTGTCTACACTGATGGCTACGGGTTTGGGTGCTCTCTACAGCCAGCTGAGTCGGAAGCTGGTCATCGATCATCCCCCCCAAGAGCTTCCCCCGGTCCTTGCTTTATCCGACTACCAGCACCCCTTGTCCACCTTCGAGATCATCAGCTCTTGTAGTCCTGACTTCCAAACACATCTCGAAACGTTTCTGTCGCATCTGCTCTTTTGGCAAGATGTTCTCAACCATTGCCGGTCGGTGGAGATTAAATCGACTCTTCTGGAGCATTTCCAGGTCATTTTTCTGCAACAGCTACTGTAAGTTCCCTTTCGTGTATCGCGAGGCCGTCGACTTACTTTCGCAGATATCCCTCTCTCTTAGAATCATCTGATGTGGATGGAGGGTCTTCGGTTGCTGTTTTGACGTACCTTCGTCGAATTCTGGAGTCTCTCGACCATCCCGACATGATCAACCTCATCTTACATTATCTGCTTGCTCTGCCGGATGCCGACGCGTCTGTCACATCGCAGACAGAACCTACCGTGAGTGCTGCCCGTAAAAGAAAATCCATGGTCCTCGCGAACATGATGGCTACCAAAGTCGAATCGACTTACACGCCGTTGCTGTTCAATCTGGTCGATTTGATCCACTCGTGTCTCAAGTCTCGAAATCAGCAGACTGTGTGCGTGACCCTTCAACTTGTAGCGACGATTCTTAAGAGACATCATCGATACGCGATAATCACCCTGCTGCAGACCGAACTCGTTGACACCCAGGGTTCTCAACGGACTGTGGGTGCTCATCAGCAAGAAGTCGAATTTTTGATGACTCTGGCTGGTTCCATTGGAGGCCAGGAGAACTTCGATGAGACATACGACAATATCTTGAAGGATACCATGACTCGGGTAGAAGGCCACCCGTGCTCTCTCAAGCTTGTTGCACCAAAGGTGTCAACGAATAACCATAAACTGCCTGCTATACCCGATAGCTTACCAGGAGCCCCTCGCGATGTACCGCATCATACCCTAAACCCAGATGATTTGCTTCTGAATGCTATGTTAGACATTCTGGAAACATTTTTCATCAATTCAGTCGAAACGAATCTTTCTATCACAGAGACGATCATAGATCTAGCAGTCTGTGGATATATATCTGTTGAAGGATGGCTTATGCGCCACCCAAGAAGATACGATTATGATGGAGAATCCCACGATTCAGTTTCTCCTGCTCCTGTGCCTGATCTCGAATCGCCTTCGAGGTCGGAGCTCGAGAAGCTTCAGGCCCTGAAGAAATGCCAGCAGCGACCCAAATGGCAAGAGTCATCCATGCCACGCATTTTGCGCGTTCTGGAATCTTTGGCAGACCAGGTCGCAGCTTTTCGCAGCTCGGTTCCCAGGTTTGAAGATCTCCTGCAGCAGCGGAGAGAAGCATTTCAGACTGCCGATGCCATTGTGATTAATCAGCAGGGTCCACAGACAAGCTCGAGATCAAGAACACCAGGCCCAGAGCAGACCAATAGTCCCGACTCACGTTCTGCGTCACCGGCGAGGCCTAGTGCGCTCGAGGGGTTTGCTCAGAGGATATTATCCGAGCTGGGCACTCCAAGCCGGTCAGGTAGCCCCCGTGGACGAAGAGAGAATACCCGGAGCTCGGGTACAATCTCGGGGACTCCTACTTCTAAGCCAATACCTGTCCCTCCCAAGGAATTTCCGCTGAATTACGACACGCCGAGTAGAAGTGGGGTGCCACGGTCATTCTCACCTGGCAGTCTCCAGGACGGCGCGGGCAGCGCCGGGGGACGGGATGCCCCTGTCGTAAGCCAAGCTGCGGCGTTTGCGGCAGTTGATCAGGGTATTCTCGCTAGAAAGATCGGTCTACCTAACCAGAAGGTAGAACCGATTCCCTTGAACTTTGACCGAAAGGCACAAAATACCACTGGCCGCCTTCAAGAGGACCGCGTTAATGACGAGGATGGGGCGGACAATGCTGAACTCGACGAGGAGGGTGTCAAAGCCAGCGACGACGAGTTAGAAGACCAATCTGAAGAACAGTCTCGGATCCCGACTCCGGCAGAGCCAGAGTCAGACGAGAGGAAGTCGACGGTGTCGCATGTGATCACCAACGTTCTTATATACCAGTCCTTCCTGTTGGAGATGGCCAGCCTGATACAAGTCCGAGCGGGCATGTTCAACGAGGTCAAATTCGCTTAGAAACGAACCAGGTTGTTCGAGTTCCTAGACAACAACACCAACACCAACTGGAATGATTCTCTATAGGAGTGCATTGAGACTCGCCGGCGCTGGAGGGCATACCCATTTTTCTTTCTCCTCCGGAACGAATTATGAAGGTACGGGTTGGGAGCATCGCATGGCATCTGATGAGCTCATGATGAAACTTGCATACATATTATACACCCTTATATATTAGGTATAGAAAGATCCTGCATCCCGATGGTGATGGTGACGTGGCCTTGATGGTCGGGCTGGGCTAGAGGCTGGCTTAGATACCTAGGTACCTTAGGTACCTACCTACCTACCTTAGGTAGATAATCTTGTCATCTTAAGAGTCGAATCCCCTTGTTTTAATGCTGTTCGTTGTTCGTTCACGATAGATACCATATGTAAATTCAACATTGCGATTCTTTTCCGTTGAGAGGCTTGTCAGATACGTGAGATGAAATTGGGGTGCATGAACCGACCTGCAGGCAGGCAGGCCCTAGGTAGGTACCTAGGTAGGCAAGTATCTACCACCTCGGCGGTTAGTTAGGCCTTCCATTCAATCATCGGCCCAAAGATGGCAGTTCGTTGCAGACGGCTACCCTCGCGTGCATGCGAACTGCATATTCTTGGCTGACTTATCCTCGTGTCGGCTGCTCGGGGTTGGTTGGTCGGTCGATGGTGTTTTCCCCTGTCCTGTCGTACTACCGCTAATGGCTGCTCCTCCACCATGGCGAAGTCCGTCCTATTGGGGCTGTGTCGCTGGCTCTTAGCGAATCATGACCGGTAGACGCACACCGACCAGGGATTGATGCTGTTCTGATAGGGCAAGGAAACTTACATCCTTAATAACCATGGAACGATGCAAGGCATACACCTGCGCGCTGCCGCCACCGGTGCAGGGCTAAATGAACCGTTACTTACTCCGTACAATCGCGTTCCCCCCGCCTCCTGTCCCGAGGGCTGATGGGCGGGCTATGAAAGCAAGCGCCGCGCCAGGAACTCTTGTTTCTCAACTTTCTCTCCACCTTCGACAACCGGTTCATGGTTCATCGTTTCTGTTATTCACAACTTTTCAGGAGTTGCGTTTCGTGAACGTCATACCCCTTTTTAGTAAAGATTCGTACATAATGTAATCCAGAGAAGAAGAAAAAAAAATACCTATTGTTCCTGCGAATGTTGTTTGTCTCGAGGTTTCTTTTCCCAATTCGCAGTGTCAAACAAGAACAAGGAAAGACGAACTCGAACCTTGACCTTTGCAATTTGATCGTCGAGAGAGAGGAAGGCTGTTCGTTCTTTGCTGCATGAAGGGCCCCAATTACTTGCATATCCAAACATGGGGTTCTTCTCGAGAAGGAAGAAAAGCACCCCACAACAATCTTCTTCTGGTGCCGCAGCAGCTGGTGGTGGTGGTGGAGGAGGAGGAGGAGGGCCAGTCGTCGGTGATCGACGACGTCCTCCAGTCGGATCTGCGCCCCTGCCGCAGTCCAATCCACAGAGGCCGGACATCCCGCGACAATGGCACTCTTATCCCGAAGGCCAACAACAACCGCCTCGTCATCATCATCATCATAACCCCGTCCCGTTTCAAACAGCCGGGTATCTGGCGCCACCGCCGCCCCCGGGCCGGAACCATGCGCCACCGCCATATGGCATGTCTCCCCCAAACGTAAATCAGTACCGCGATCCCAGACAATACCCTCCGATTATCGTGAATCAGCATTACTACTTAGGCTCCCCTCCTCCTCATTCCCATCCTCATCCTCCTCCTTCGTCACTACCGCCACCGCCTCGGCCGCCATACGCCAACAATCCGTATCCGAGCAGCGGTGGTGGTGGTGGTGGCACATCGAACAGTCTCAGCAAGCTCAAGCTGGGCTCCATGGTAGACCTGGCGCAGGCCTCGGGGAACGCCGTGCACCAGATCATCGACGACGGCCTCCCGCGGTGGCACAACCAGGCGACGCGGCTGCTGAATCAGGGCGCCGCCATGTACGACGAGATCTGGAGCAAGTTCGACGACGTCATGACCCTGATCGACCAGGACAAGTACTCCGGTGACGAGCAGGAGCTGTTCGTCTACCATCCTCAGGCGGGGGCGGTCTCGTCTTCTCTTTCTCATTCTCCCCCGTTGGGCCTTGAAGATGGCACCAGGGGCTTTTCCAACAAGAAGGATAAAGAGAAGAAGAAGAAGAAACAGGAGAAGAAGGACAAGAAAGACATTTCTTCTCTTCCGAAAGGTCAGGGTGGTGTCCCTGCGGCTACTGCTGCATCGGCCCTGGTATCCGGAAACTATTTCGCGAAAGTAGAGCTCTACGCGAACTCCAGGCTGCCGTTGGATCTGCCGCCTCTACGACTGTAAGTAATCTAGCCTAGGTAACATCCATCATCACCAAACCGCCCCCCGCCCTTCTCTCGTCCCCTATCAGCCATTATTCATCTCCACTTAGCAGCTAACATTAAGAACCCCCCAAAACCAGCGAGATCGCGACCTGGCCCCTCATCTGTCTGGCCGCTCAGTACTCAGAGCGCGTATACGAGAAGCCCCGGGGCGCGGAGCGCGACGCGCACGTCGGCGCCAGCTGGAAGACGGGCGCCAAGGCCATGTGCATCAAGTCGGTGCCCATGGACCACATGAACACCATCGTCTTCGCTATCCGCGGGACCGCCACTTTCATGGACTGGGCCGTCAATTTGAATACGGCGCCGGCGGCTCCTACGGGGTTTTTGGTAAGTCAACCCCCCCCCCCCCCCCCCCAATACACTCAAACAGGAAGAAAAAGAGAAAACTCACTCAACAACCCTTGCCCCAGGATGACCCGACCAACTTCTGCCACACGGGCTTCCTCTCGGCCGCGCGCGAGATGCTCTCGCCCGTGGCCTCGCGCCTGCGGCAGCTGCTCGAGGAGGACCCGCGGCGGTGCTCGCACTCGCTCCTGATCACGGGCCACTCGGCCGGCGGCGCTGTCGCCTCGCTCATCTACGCGCACATGCTGTCCGGCACGGTATCGTCGGAGCTCTCGCCGCTGACGGGCTGCTTCCGCCGCGTGCACTGCGTCACCTTCGGGGCGCCGCCGGTCTCGCTACGGCCGCTGCGGAAAGAGAGTCTGATGACGATGATGGGGGGAGGACGACGAATCGAGAGGGAGAGGGAGAGGAGGAAATGGCTGTTCCTGAGCTTTGTGAACGAGGGCGATCCCGTGGCGCGCGCGGATAAGGCGTACGTGAAGAGTCTGCTGGAGTTGTTTGCTGCGCCGGCTCCGGTTCCGCTTCCGGTGCCGGGGCCGGGGTCGGGGCCGAGTGCTGGTGGCAATGGGATTGGAGCTAAGTCAACATCGAATCTGCTCTTACCACCACCACCGCCGCCGCCTCCGCCGCCTCCATCATCATCATCGTCATCAGCAAAGCACAAGCCCCGGGACAAGAAATCCAAATCCTCACTGGTGTCCAAGGCCTCCAAGACATCCATGCAATCCGCCTCTGCCTCCTCCTCCAAACCCCTCCCGCCCCCCCTACCACCCGCAGGTCCGATCTGGCGCGTGCCGCCCGCGACCCTCAGTCTAGCCGGGAACCGCGTCATCGTGCTCCGGTCCGGCAACCTTTCCCCGGGGAAAGATAACAACAACAACAACAACAACAACAGCAGCAATACTGCGAAAAAACAGCCGAAGAATAAGAACAAGAAGAAGACGACGACGACAGTACAAGACAGACTAGAAGAGGGCGTGGTGGCGCAGACGGCGAGCGATGAGCTGCTGAGGGGCCTGGTCTGGGGCGATCCCGTCTGTCATGTCATGAGGCTGTACGCGGCGCGGGTGGAAGTTCTGGCCGTGGGGGCGGTTACGGGGCAGGGGCGATGAAGTTTTAGGGTTGGGGTGAAGGGGGGATGGGGGAATGGGAATGGGAATGGGAGGATAGGAAATGGGGGGAAGTGGGAATGGGCTTGTCAGTAGCGACTGTTTTTTATGATGATTTGGGATTGGAATTTTGTTTTCTTTTTTTTTTTTTCAGGGAGGGCGTTTTTGGTTATAATGATACCACACCACACATATGGGTTTTGGGAGGGATGGGAGATGGGTTGGGTTCGGTGTACGAGTTTGAAGCTTCAGAGTTTTTTCTGTTGGGTAGGTATGCTTGCTTGGGGGGGCGGGAGTGGACTGGGGGGAGTGATACGATACGGTGAGAATACTTATACACCGACTATGAAGTAAGTATGTCGAGCATGTCTTATCTTCGTCCATTTAGATACAGACAGATGCTTGGATGTTCTCCCGCTCAGTCTAGTCGTGGAAAATTCCCATCACCTTTCTTTCACCTAGGCAGTTTAGTTTAATAGTTCAATCACTTGAACTGGACGAGAACCTCGGACTGTAATTTGTATGTATGTAGGTAACTCCGGACTCAAACTTGAGTCGAATGATTAGACTACGGGCTAGATATAATCTACTTACTGTAGACGTAACCGCCACATGCGTGCGTCCAAAGTAACTAGCATGGTCTTTGGATCCTATAATAAAAAACATCATATCTACTTCCTACCTCCAAGGTTGGCAATATACATATGATTATCCCACCTTGAGCAAGAACCCCAATTCGTGTGTGTACTTATTCTCCCATATTGCTTGTTTGTTTCTTTCTATCATCGCTGGTCCTCTTATTCGTAATCAGCGGCGCGTATCCTGTCCGGGTTGCCAGGTATCATGACCGGCAGCGGGTTGTTCCACCTCGTCCACTTCCTCCCGTCCCATACGTCCTCGACGGGCGGCTCCTCGAGAGCCAGAACCTTGGCCACCTTCTCGTTCTCTCTCCAGACCCTGTGTATGTACGCATACATTCAATTTAGTAAAGTGTCATCAAAGCGCAGTCGATCGAGCTTCATTGGAAACGAGACTGTGATGCGATGTGCACAAAGCTCCATACAGACACATAAGTAGACAAAAACATACCTCAGAATATTATCCCCGACCAGCTTCCTAACTTGTTCATCCGTCGCGCCCCGCCTCAGCACCGCTTCGATCAGCTTGGGATAGTCAGCCACCGACTCGATGCCCTGGGCCAGCGTGACCGTGCCGTCGAAGTCGCCCCCGATGCCGACGTGGTCCCAGCCGGCCAGCTGCGCCACGTGCATGATGTGGTCAACGACGGTCTCGACGTCGGCGCGGTCCGGGTCCTCGGCGTCGAGGAAGCGCTTGACGAACATGACCATCAGCACGCCGCCGTTGTCGCGCAGCCGCGCGATCACGTCGTCGGGTGCGCACCGGTAGTTCCGCGCCAGCGCGTAGCACGCGCTGTGGCTGAACAGGACGGGCGACCGCGTCAGGTCGAGGACCTGTCGCATGGCCGCGTGCGACGTGTGCGAGAGGTCGACCATCAGGCCGAGCCGGTTCATCTCGCGGACGGCGGCGGCGCCGAACGCGGTCAGGCCGCCGTCCCGGCCCGTCGCCGTCACCGTCGAGGCCGCCGTCGCGAACGGGTTGTCGCAGTTGTGCGTGACGGTCACGTAGCGCACGCCCAGCTCGTGCAGCTGCCGCAGCACGGCGATGGACGAGCCGACCTGGTGCAGGCCCTCGGCGCCCAGCATGGAGGGGATCTTGCCGCGGGTGAAGGCGGTCACGGCGCAGGTCGAGGTCTCGCAGTACTGCAGCTCGTCGACGTCCTCGATGAACCGCTTCGTCACGTCGATCTGCTCCAGCGTGTCCCGGACGCTGTGGGAGGGATCGTCCAGGTCCGCGAGGTCTGGGCACTCGACGAAGACGGACCAGAACTGCCCTCCCACTCTTCCCTGCTTCATGCGCACCAGGTCCGTATGGCTGGCTAGGTCTGGGGCGATGGGTCAGCTTTTGGATGACTTAACTAACTACCTGGCCGGGTTTATCTGCAGGTCAGGTCACTCTTACGGTCGCGGAAAGAGAACGTCTTGTTGTCGTAGATCTTGTTCCGCGTCTCTAGACGCAGTAGATACGGCAAGTCATTGTGTCCGTCTATCAGGGGCGTGGATGTCAAGATCTTCTCGGCCCTCAAGGGGTAATCGAGCGGATCGACGACAGGATCTCTACCGTACCAGCTCGCCAGATACCACGAGATGCCAAGGAACAAGAAAAGACCGATGCCAGTCGATAGGGGGTTTCTGCCCGCGGGAGTATCTGGTTCCTGTTTGCCATTGCCCTCCTCTTTCTTCTTGTTGTCCCCTGATGTGGGGTTTGAGGATGATTCGGCGGCCGCCCCGCGCCGATGGAGGCCAGGGTTGTCGCTCATGTTGTGAGACGCGAGGAAATGATCAGGGCTTTGGTTTCGCGGGTTTCAGTTATTAGAGACTCAACCTTATTAAAAATTTCAGAGTTATTAGGCGCCGAACACTTGATCCTGACTAGATGTGCCGCTGAGAGTTTAGGCCAAGCATTGGTTTTGGTGGTTATAAATAATACTTTGGACCGGTTGGGAGAAGCCGATCGTCTTGATAATGGCTGCCCAGCTAGTCTTGGCACAAAACTCGTCACTGAAACAGTGAAGTCACCACTGAAGGTCACTAAGCGGAGTCACGATTTCAGAGGGGGTCACACACTATCCTCTAAGAGGCTAGACCGCCGGCTCCAGCCGTTGGAGGGGAGGGAAGGGGGGGGGGGGGGGGGGGGGGGGTTCCAAACCCACTACGCCAAACCGTCCGTTATCATCGGCTTCCCAACTCCTTCCCATCGGAGTCCTATGCGCCACGATACGATACGCTAGACTATCAGTCGTATACCGAGCCAAGCCGTCTGGCCGTCAAAGCCGACATAAAAAAGGATTGCCTTTGATATCGCCCCAATACGTCGTGGCATATCACTGGTCGGTCGTATTATGCTTGGAAGAATGCTTGTCTTGCGCCGCGCCGGTAGGCATAGAGATAAGCTCATTCGAGTCCACCCAAGCTCACCGGAGCCCATATAAGTACGAGGGTGATGCTGATTGATACTTTCATCATGAAACAAGTGATTCTCGTTCCTGGATCACTGGCTCACCGTGCCTGTCTCTCATCGTCATTTCTCATTGCCAACATTACACCGCCGTAGTCACCATGGCGGAAACCGGCCAGGATCGTGAGCGTGCTAGCAAAGTTCTCAGCACCATGAACACCAAATCCGTCGATAACGGTCATGGTTCCGGCCCGGGCTCTATGAAGGACGAGGAGGCCGTGACGACATCCGGCCATGATCTAGTGCATTCGGTCGACCCCGTGGCAGAACGCAAGCTGCTCTGGAAGTTCGACCTACGCATCCTGCCTACTCTGGCTGTCATGTATCTATTCAACGCCCTGGACAAGGGCAACTTGGGTAACGCCAAGACGGCCACATTGGAGAAAGATCTCGGGCTGGAGGGCGATCAGTACAACATCCTGCTTTCTGTGTTCTTTATCCCCTACGTGCTGTGTGCGCCGTTCGTGGGTATTGCCGGGAAGAAGTTTGGACCGTCGCGGATCCTGCCGCTGATGATGTTCACCTACGGTATGCCTTCCTGACCAGATCTGTTGCTCTCTCTCCAGGAGCTCGAAGACATGAAGACTGAAACCAAAGATCCGCCAGGCTCCATGACGCTTCTCACGACCGCCGTTCACAACTTCAGCGGCCTATTCGCGGTCCGGTGGTTTGTAGGCATGGCCGAGTCGGCCTTCTTCCCGCTCGTCATCTACTACCAGACCACCTTCTACCGCCGCGGCGAGCTGGCCCGGCGCCTCGCCCTCTTCTACGCCGCCTCTAACATCGCCAACGCCTTCTCGGGCTTGCTGGCCTTCGGCACTTTCCAGATCCGGGGCGGCGCCCTGCCGCCGTGGAAGTACCTCTTTGTCGTCGAGGGCGCCGGTACCGTCCTGATGTGGTACGTATGAGAAACACGTTGCGTTTCCATCTCTAGCCCCCTTTTCTCGAACCTTGAGAGCTTTGCTAATCGGTCTCTAGTATGTGAAATCCCCTTCATGATTCTTCTACTAGAATATCTAGCCAGCAACGACTAACCCACAGGTTTTTCAACCACCAGCCATCTTCGCGTTCCTGTACCTGCCGCTCAACGGCGCGACCGCACACTTCCTGACGGAGGAGGAGAAGAAGCTGGCGCACCACCGGCTGCAGGTCGACAGCAGCTCGATTGTGAACCAGCCGTTCGTGCTGCGGGACGCGATCCGGATCCTCAAGCACCCGAGCTCCTGGGCGATCCTGGTCATCGAGATGTGCCTGGGCGTGCCTCTGCAGTCGGTGAACCTGTACCTGCCGGTGATCATCAAGCGCCTGGGCTACGACACCATCAAGACGAACCTCTACACGGTGGCGCCCAACATCACCGGCGCCGTCATGCTGCTCCTGCTCTCCTTCTCGTCCGACTTCACCAGGGTCCGCTTCCCCTTCGTCGCCGCCGGCTTCGCCTTTACCCTGACCGGCTTCATCATCTACGCCTGCGTCAGCGTCGACGCCCAGCTCCAGGTCGCCTACTTCGCCTGCTTCATGATGACATGGGGCACTGCGGCGCCGAGCGTCATCCTCGACGTGTGGTACAACAACAACATCGCCAACGAGAACCAACGGGTACTGTTGACGAGTATTGGCGTGCCCGTCGCCAATTTGATGGGTATCGTCTCGTAAGTTTCATTTCGCCCTTTCCCACCCAACCCCGCATGACAGGACCCTACATGGATAATATATACTGACCTCATCTTCTCCGATAACAGGTCCAATATCTTCCAATCCAAGGACGCGCCCAAGTACTTCCCGGCCCTGATCACGACAGCCTCGTTCGGGGCCTGCGGCTGCGTTCTGACGCTCTCGCTGGGCGCCTGGATGATCTTCGACAACAAGCGGCGGGACCGCAGGGAGGGCCGGACGGTGAAAGCTAGAGACATTCCCACTGAGCTGCTTGCCGACGGGCCTTCAAACCCGAATTATCGCTGGTATTTGTGAAGTTTTTTGTATGCGAAGCACGGCGGTTGAACAAGAAAGTGCATGCGTTTAGAGGAGACTAGAGACTAGCTAGAAGTGGTAAATATACTGTCATCTTTACCATCTGTCCGTCTAGTTATCCATCTCACTTTCAAATAGTAAAACATTCATATTCACATAAGGCAAAATGGGAGTCCAAAAAAATAAAGGTGTAAAGGAGTGACTAAAGTTGGATTTCTCTCATCGTGGGCTAATCATACTCATGCTAGTTTAAAAAAAACAGGCAAAGACACACAACAAACAACTCATTTCCTCTCGATCCCCTCAATATTACACATCATCGTGTTCTCTTCTCCACGTTATCTCATGAGAAACAGAAAATTGGCTCTCCCAATTACACCAAGATCTCGTCTGTAAATGGGGGAGGGGGCCGCTACCGGAGAGAAAAGGGTAGCCGCCGCTTACAGGAGACCGTCGAGGGCAACGCAGGGAAGACCGACGTTGACGAGACCATCCTATTGATAAGGGGGGAGGGTGAATGGTTAGTTACTTGCAAGAGGAGAGCGGATGGAGGGGGGGGAGGGGGTGAAAAGGGAGGTGGCTTACCTGCTGGGTGCCGGAGTGCTGGCAGCAGGCAACGTTCTGGGTGCACTGGTCGTTGAGGAGGTCGCTGACACCAATCACTATTTCGGAAAGTGTTGTCAGTCAATTTATGTCATCTCGGAATGGGGGGAGCAGAAGAGAAGAGAAAAGACATACGAGCAGCGACGTTGAGCTTGGAGCAGCCGCTGAAGAGACCCAAGTCGCCGCCCTCGAGCGCGCCGCTCAGGAGGCCGGACAGGATGCCGTCGGCGACGTTGGTGCTGTCGCCCGACTGGTCGACCGAGTTGCAGCAGCTCAGCTCGAGGTCCTGGCCGCAGGTGTCGCCGGCCTGGGCCACGGTGACGTCGCCGTAGGGGCCGCCGTCGGCTTGGGGCTTGGGCATGGCCGCGGCGCTGGCGGCCAGGGCGAGGATGCTGACGATGGTGAACTGCATTTTGATGGATTGGGATTGGGAATTAAGTAATTATTGAAAAAGAGACTTTTTTGATTCGTGAGATTCGTGAGTGAGAGAGAAATCGTTTCTTGAATAGTGAGTGTAATGGTTTGAGTGTGAGAGTGAGTGAGTGTGTGTGTGTGTGTTTGCAATAGAGATGCTTTTGTGATGATGATGTTGAGAGAGGATAAGTTCGATTTGGGAAGTGGTCGTCATCGTCTTCTTATATACACAATTCGCCGCCTCCTTGACGATCAGTTTCTCTCAGTGTCATCCTGCCTCCTTTCGTTCCTTTCCAACCCCTTGAGGGTTTGATTCTCAATCGCTAGCTAGTTGCTATGTCTTTTTTTTTTCTGGTGGTGGTGGAATGGTGATGGCATAGTGATCGACACTCTCCCTCGGCGCCCTCGAGAATGTCTTGTCTCTGATCGTCGTCGTTGTTGTTTCTTTTTGCTCTTCTCCCCCATCCGCGCCACTCCGGAGATTGCGCACACTGCCCTCCGGCTAGGAGTTCACGGTCTTGGAATCTGACACACGTCGGCGGTTAGGGCTCGGCTATTGAGACTTCCCCCCCCATTGCATGGAGATAGCTCCAACGCTCAGATGGAATGATGATGGTTGAATCTCATGACCGAAAGAAAGGCCGTGAAATTCTTCTTTCCATTACAACTCCTTGATCTTATTCGAGTCAGAATGGATAGGAGACAACTTCATACCAAGCTTTCTCTGATTCACCACGGCATCTGATTCATCCGGATCGACAGTAAACTTGGCTTTGGCATCAGAAGTCAGGTCAATGTTCCAGTATGAAGGTCAAGATACGCGTGTTGAGGTCGTACCTCACGTGCCGAGCCAAGGGAGACCGAGTCTTCTGACTAATAGTCTCCTGAAAATCCGTGAAATGGATATTGCGATCGTCGCAATAGCAGGACACGTAGAAGACTTAATTAGATGCCCTTCATTCATGCTATAATACTAGGGCGAGAACTTCACCAAGTATCTATACCCCCATTCAGTCGCATTCAAGAACTGGAACTCTGCCTGTCGTCTTACATCAAGCGCAAGCGCACAGTCGTACATAGGTAGGCAAACCATGCAACTCGACAGCTTCTGTACTAGACTTCTGCAAAGATTTCCGTTATAGGGCACAATATCGGAAAAAATTCTCGTACGTGCACCCTGGGACGATGTTTTGGAAGACCAGTGTCACTCGGAGCTACATTTTTCCGTCGTTGTCTTACTTCCAAGGCAGCTCAGCTGGTAGTCCCGAGGTCGCCTCATCTTCCTGTTCTCGGGCAGCTCACATCATCAGGCTCGACCGCACTGGAGATGTCCTTTCTGTATTTCTGCTTGTACCCGCATCTCGCATCTCGCTTCTATGTCCTTATCCGTGGGAGATGACAACATGCGGCCGACGCTGGGTTTGCTTTCCGTCCTTCCGCTAGTTAGATTTCACCCCCTCGTTGTCTTACCTGCAGCTCGGCATAAAAGTGGCAGCGTCACCCACCTGGCAGGCGACCGCCGGTGCTTCTGCAAGAGATAGATTACGTACGGAGATCTGGGTGCGTATGGCCTTGGTCCTTTCTCGGGCCGGCCATCGCTTTTCGACGGATATCTTCATTACACCCGGCTACTCGCCCAAGATTGTGTTCATCACCGGTCTACAGCTGGTGTCACCAGCAAGTGAAATCCTCGAAGGTGTGTACAAGGTATCGTCTCGCGTAGGCTTCCACATCTGATCGGCGTCGGTGACGGTAATATGAGCCAGAAATACAGAGTGGCCAGGTGTACAGTTATGACTTGAAGTAACTATCATGTTTGACGTCGGGGGTGATGAAGCTGCTGTTCCACAACCCACCAATCATTCTGCTTGCGATGTCTCGTAACTATCATTTCACGAGGATTTTTAAATATAGATTATGTTACAGACACACGAGTTATATGAAGCAGACACCATGCATGGCAATATCACCGTCGAGAAGCTAGAGTAACCATAAGCGCCGTGAATGTCTTAATAATCATGTGTGCGCGTACGACTTCTTTCATATTCGCCTTTTGTTGATGCGGAACATTTTACATCAGGTGAGGTTTTCGTGTTGTTTCTCGCTTGCAAGCTGCAGAAGCATCTGTCAAATCTGCATCGTCCATGTGGTGATCTGCTGACCTGCTAAATGACTCGGCCCCATGCATTGATTCCTGCCTCTACTTCCCATTTCTGACTCCTGTGTCATGGCTTTCTGTGTGTCGTCTGTTTTTCTGCTGGTGGTACAACCACGGGTTGATGCATATTCAGCAGCTCCAAGGTGCATCTCCGGGAAAATATTTGCAAACTTCCCCTGATTGCCGTCGTGTGCTGTCACACTTAGTTCATGGATACCCATGCTTACAACGGCTCTTTTCCAGGATATAAGACAGACGAACCTCAGGTGATTTTCTGTAAGCCCCTTTTCTGATGTCCCAGAAATTCATCTATTGGACGCTGGCAGATCTGCTCCTCAGGCTTTGGGACTGCAGCGGAAGGCTGCAGCTGGACCCACGTCAAGATGCAAATCCAGGGATTCTCTTGCCGAAAGAATACAACTCCATCTCGTGTCGAGATGAGATGCTTTCGGGAACGGCAAGGGAAATCGTTTGCTTGACAGCTATTTCGGCTCACAGATCTATCTGGGTAGCAATCAGATGGGCTCGGATTGTTTGATGTAACTAGAGTTGGTTAAAACAGATACCGCAATTATATTTGCTAGAGCAATTCCGTCTCTCTATGATGGCCAGTCCATACTTTATGCAAACGTGAACTGACAGATATTTCATTGTCTGGCATTCTGGTAGATATGGCAATAAGGGGGCATCCCTATCCAATCAAGGAATCTGGTGAAGAACTACCGTAGCACCTACTATCATCATGATATATGAAATATCGTCAGCCAGTGTGTTACCGTGGCGTACAAGTTACTGAGGCATATCATCAACTCCAACAGACCAAAGTCCCAGAACTACCTAGCCTCATGTCCTCAAGCCGGTTCCGACGGGGAATCGCATTGGCCCATCTCCAGCCCGACGTAAACGGACAGAGTCCGTGGGCCCCTTGCAGATGCATGACCAGGCAGCTCTTGATATTACACGGACAGGCCGATCTATCTGTACAAACAAATAGAGCATGGTTACCATTTAGGTATCGAGCAGCTGTTATAAGAGTACAGGAAGTTCCCGAGTAAGTTGGTTCACAAGATCTCCTCGGGGTAACTCTTGATCTCAGGGGTCAGGACTTCTACACTCGTTTTCCGCCAAGCTTCCAATTCCTTGAGAACCGTCCCAATGTTCATCACCTCATCTCTTCTTGCCCTGCTGGGCTTGGGGTAAGTGCTCATATTTCGTCTCTTTTCATGTTGAGCCCACTGACAGGCACCTAGCTCTATTCTCGTCCATGCACTGCCCCAACAGCCCTCGGTCCTCACCGTGACTACGACCGTAACAGTATGTGGCGGTGACTGCCCTGTAACATCGACGGTCTCTGTCTCTTCAAGTTGTTCCGAGTCTTCCACTGGTACTTTACCACAGGCCACCTCTACCACCCTAGGCTTGTCTACGAGTACCGTCATTAGTGCACCTGATACAACCCTCACTCTCACTTCTAGCCTGACCACCACCATCAGCCTTTCTACCCATTTTCCTACTTTCTCGACGACTCCTGTTTATGGCAATACATCGACTTCGACGCCATCATCATTGGTCTCTTCTTCCTTGACTACTGCAGTTAGCCTGTCTACCACCACTCGGCCTTGGACCACTGTTCACTGGCCTACGTCAAACTCTACTCGTTCATTACCGTCTGGCACAGGCGCGTTCACAAGTTCAACAGCCCCGGTCAGCATCTCAACCGTCTCTTCAGGGACGTCTATTTCCTTCTCATCAGTATCAGTAAGCTACAGTAATACGTCAACAATCGCTAGCACCACGTGGTACGTCGACACGGTGACATCTTCGAATTTGGGTGAGAGGAGCTAACAGTATGCAGTACGGATGAGACTATCTGGCCAACCCCTGGGCTCAGCACTTCAAGCTCTCCTATCAGCTCGTCTTCAGGAGGGGTGACATCCACATACTCCAGTACGAGCGGAACACAGACGTCGGGAGCATTGCCCGAAACTGGAACATCATCTTCGAGTCCTAGCTCCGTGGTCTCCGTCTCCACGAGTACCTCCGCTGCCCAACCAGGTTACCCTACCAACCCGCCGCCAGAAACCGTGACAACTATCATCACGGGGACAACTACTCATGTTCCAACCACGGTCACGTCAACGCTCACCCTTAGCGAGCCAGAATCCACTCCAGTCGGTACTTCCAGCACGGCCCCTATTGGTACCAGCACGGCGGGCTCTGGTTCCAGTGAACCTGTCTCTACTTCATCCCTCACATCACTGACAACATTCACTGCCTCGTCGTCTCAGGTCTCCGGTATCATACCTACTTCGCTCCCTTTGAACACATCTTACACTTGGGTGAATACCTATACAACAAGCTCCGACGGATGGACAATTCCTATTGCCACAACGACATGGACAAAGACTAGCACTGTCGGTGCATCAACCAGCTCGTACACCGACTCTTACCCAATTCCATCTTCCAGCACGGAATCATCTTCGTCTTCTATTCAAGCCAACTCGACTTCGGCCGTGTCAGTCTCTACGTTCAGCTCGACCCTCACACCGACTTCGAGCTGGGGCTTCAGTACCTCCTCTGCAGACGCAGTCACAGGCACGTCATCCTTAACTAGCAGTGCCATCAGCAGTAGCTCGACGCCCTCCTCCGCGGTCTCGTCAAGCTACCCCGAGACAACCATCTGCTTCTCGCAGGGGTCCTATCCCGGAGGCTACGATTACGGCTGCACGACCTTGACCTTGACGCCCAGCTCGAGCTTTGGTGCCAGCGGCACGTCTCCTCAGACGGGATCGAGCGTCACCTCGACTAGCCTCTCGGCACCGACCTTTACCTCGGGTAACTTTTCCTCCTCGTCTACGGTTGCGAACATATCCACGTCCAGCCAGTCGCTCTCGACCGGTGGCTCCCCCACCACAGTTCCCAGCATTTCTCCCACCATCATCACCACCACGACCCTGTCGCCAACGGGCTCGGAGCCAGCCGGTCCCTCAACCATCACCAGCACCATCATCGTCACTCCGACCCCCCCAGCCCCCACTTCTTCTTCCAGCCGTACGATCTTCACCACGGATAGCACCGACGCCGTGACGGGCACCGCTTCGAGCACAGGAGCCTCCAGCACCAGCAGCAACACCGTCGGTAGCAGCTCATCCGCCGCCCCTAGCGCTAGTGAGACCGTCATCTGCATGACCGGCGGTTACGGGGGGCCCGTCTGCTTCACCAGCACCGCCTGGGTGACACCGACCTCTACCGCACCGGCTGTCTCATCTTCGGGCACCGCGACTTCGGGCACCGAAGCCGTGACCGGGTCTACGCCTAGTACAACGACCATCGTTTTGATCCCCACCAGCTTGTCGACGAGCTCGTCGCTTACCTCGACCGAAGCTCCTACTTCTTACCCCACGATTGCACCACCGGCGTCGCCTGACAGCGAGGGTGATGTGGTGGTGCCTCGTGATGTGAAAGACCCGTTCCATGAGGAAGAAGGTGACACCGATGCAATTGCCGCTGCTCACGCCGGCTGGTGGCGAGGGGGCAGACGTCTGCAGAAGCCTAGTGGTCGGGGATCTGGTGGTCGATGGCGGTCGGGCTAACTAATATCCTAAATTCTTTCTTTCTCATTTTCTCGCCTCTTCCCAGACGGGCTCACCGTTGCGCCACTAACGACACATTTCACATACCTACACAAGTGTATGTCGGTGGTGAAAGCTCAGCAATCTTTTAATGAGTTAAGAAGAAGAGAAAAGGAGAAGAAAAGTGGTGGATGAACAGAGAAAAAAAAACATACAAGACCCAGATGCAACTTCTTGTCGTTCCTTGATAAAAAACAGAGTTTACTTCTTTTCGGCACCTACACATGACTCCTTTTTGGGCGGATGGTGGGGGATTTATTTGGATTACCGTCATTTTGTTAGACTTCCAACAACCAGACAAATAGAATTCGTACTATGCGAGACCGTGACTTGATGGGCTGGAACATGTGTTATGTTTTTTCTATGCGATCAATGGGTCTCTCTTATTCCGCCTGGAAGTCGTGATGCCGGTATAGTAGTCCGTGGCTTTGGGAAGATCCATGTGCCGTTGGAAGTACAGTAGCTGTCGCTGAACTCGTATGAAATGCTTTTTGACATGGGAGACGAGAAAGATGCCACTCGTCAAGTCAGTGAGACAGATCAGATAGAGGCAAGATATTTTCAAAGGCAAAACACGCGTCTCAATTGAAGGGATTAAAGCAGAAATATTCAGGTCTCACTTCGCGTTATCTGCACCCTGAGACAAGGGCTCCCTTTTTCCAAAGCACCAGTCACCATTTCTTGACAGGTGTCCTCGCGCGGAGACCCGATGGGCTACTCAACCCAAGCCAGGTAACAGAGACAACCTCTTCAGACGTCCGCTGGAGGTCGTTCACCAATCAACAAAAGAATCACTCACACCCTCCGAGCCATCGGATCACGCAGCACCGCCTTGGGGTACTCCAACAGATACCTCATATCCGCATCAATGTGACAATAACGCTCGAGGTAGATGCAGATCGCCTGACCTTCTATCGAGGCGCGCCGCGCCAGCCACCAGATCCCCGCGTGGCAGATCTTCGCATACCAGAGCACCAGCACCAGCAGGGCCTTGGGATCCCTGTTTTCGAGCAAGCACTTGAAGTCCAGGGGCATGGTGGCCAGGAAAGTGACGAAGCTCAGTACGGCTTCGTATACTGAAAACTCCGGGCCCATGGCGCGCGAGAGACGCGTCACCGGCGCGAGGTACGGGTTGCGTACACGTACACCTTCTGATTCTGAAGGGTTGTCCAGATGGTAAACGCGCGCAAGCTCAGCGGGTACTATCGGCTCGCCGTCGCACGCGTCTAGCCCCCCCAGCGTCGCCGCAGAAGCAGAAGCAGAAGCAGAAGCAGCGGGCATGTCGTCGGCGTGGATCGTCGCCAGCGCGGTGAACACGGGATCCGGCGCGCCGGTGCGGTTGAGCTTCCAGACTTCCTGCTTGCCGGCGCTGATGCCGAGCCAGCTCAGGCCCAGGGGCGAGCTGGGCGCGAGCGGCCAGGCCTCCCCGGGTGTTCTGGCCTCGACGTGGCAGAAGGACAGGACGCCGAGGATGGCGGCGGTGGCTAGGAGCGCGCCCTGCTCGCCGTGCCGGCACCCCTGCGACAGGCGGGCGTTGAAGGAGGCGAGGGCCCGGTGCCAGTGGTGGGACTCCGTCGTGCTGATCTCGGAGAGAGGGGACGGAGACGGAGACGGAGACGCGGAAGAGCCGAGGTGGCGGTCGTGCATGAGGGTTAGGGCGTGGATGGCGTGCATTAGGAAGGGATGCTGTGGATATATAGACTTAAGTATATATATAAGAAAAAGCAGACTTCAGGATCCAGGACAGATGTATGTATATATGGGTGAGAAGGGGGGGGTTTAGGTTACTGAACTCTAGATAGGTAGTTACCTATCTAGACTCACAGAAGAAAACCAAAAACCAAGAACATGAGAATAGTTACGAACCGATCTCGCCAGCTGCACGACCCCTATCTGCAGGATCTTCAACCGCCTCCCCGCGCTCACCGTCGGCGCCGTCCGCACCTGGAACCGGCTCAGCAGCTGCTCGCCGCGGTCGACCCAGCAGGGCAGGCCCGCGTCCGGCTCGACGCTGATCACCATCTCCATCGAGGCGCGGAGCTGCTCGGCCTGCGCCGCCCGGTCGTAGGTGCAGGACACGCCGTACGCGACGCAGCGCCTGCATGCGGGTTTTCCCTCATCGCACTGGAGCAAAGAAAAAATAAAGATGATGATGAGCAGTGTTATGGGTAAGTACTTAGTCAATGTAGGTAGGAAATATGGGGGGGAGTCGGTCGGGGGGAAGGGAAGGGAAGGGAAGGGAAAGGGGAGAGATGAGACGGGGACGGGACGAACTTTGACGCTGCGAATCCTGCAGTTTCCGCAGCCCTTGTGGGACTTGCGATGCGCACGAATCTTACGATCCCCGTTGAGCTCGCCCCTGGCTTTCTTCATCATTTTTACTCGGGTCCCCCGCTTCGAAGAAGAAATAGGACAGTTTCCGAGCTTCTGACACGAGCAATAGAAAAGAAATTTCAATAACTTGACTTGAGCAGCGAAGGAAAGAAGCGAAAAGAGGTTAGAGTGAGGAACCTGGAGCGTACAGTATATGAGAATGGGCCATAATCGTGGGCAGCACTCCATCTCTCGATATGTATGCGCATCATCACGACCTTCAGCGCTAACCCTCTTTCGCATTCACGCACGCTAAGCCCTGTCTCGGATCTGGGCGGAGACGTATGATTGGCTCTTGGGTTCCAGATTGAGGCATCAGCTCCAAGGGTGGCAGGTGGGTGTACAGGGGGGTTATGCGAAATGCCCGGGGGAATAGGAGAGCCGACAGAGTAAGGCGGAGGGTTAGAGAGACAGAGTGTAATTGCTATGCGAAAGCGAGTTAGGGCGTTCGTCAGAGAGGAGTTCTTTGATAGATGGATCGTTATATATATAACTGATGGAGTTTCCGCGCTGTCGACGATGGTTTCGAGGTGTAGTCCATCTTCATCATATACAGCAACACGTATACGCTACTACTCCCTCCTCATATATACTCCTATTCTTCTCTCCCCGGTAGTGCAGTGTCTCTGATATCAACCAACCTATTCCTTTCCCACTCGAGCCGAGAGAGCGGGATGAAGATGCCTAAGAACACCGCAGCCTATATCACCGCCAACAAGGCCCGTCCTCTCCGAGTCAAAGCAGCACCCTACACGTCCCCCGGGCCGGACCAAGTCGTCATAAGAAACTATGCCGTGGCTATCAACCCGATCGACTGGATCCTCCAGACCCTCGGGACCACCTTGTCGTTCGGATGGATCAAATACCCCTTCATCCTAGGCAGCGACGTCGCGGGAGAGGTGGTCGAGATCGGACCCCAGGTAACGCGGTTCCAGGTCGGTGATCGCGTCGTCGGCTTGGCCGCGGGCCAGGACAGCAAGCGCAACACCCCCGTCGAGGGCGGCTTTCAGCACTACGTCGTATTGCTCGAGCACATGACCGCGCCGATCCCGGACTCGCTGTCGTACGAGCAGGCCGCCGTGCTGCCGCTGGGCCTCGCCACCGCGGCCTGCGGCTTGTTCCAATCGGACCAGCTCAACCTCGACCTGCCCACTTCCTCCTCCTCTGCCGCAACCGCCACCCCCAAGCCTAGCAACGGCAAGACGGTGCTCCTCTGGGGCGGCTCGACCAGCGTCGGCAGCAACGCGATCCAGCTGGCCGTCGCGGCCGGGTACGAGGTGTTCGCGACGGCGTCGCCCAAGAACTTCGCGTACGTCGAGGGCCTGGGGGCCTCGCGGGTCTTCGACTACAAGAGCGAGACCGTGGTGCGGGATATCGTGCGGGCGCTCGAGCAGGGCAGGACGACGGCGGGGGCGCTGGTCATGGGCGCGAGCGGGGCCGACGCGTGCATGGACATCATGAGCCAGTGCGCGTGCCCGGGGCGCAAGTTCGTCTCGCTGGCGTCGTACCCGACGCCGAGCCCGATCCCCGAGCGGTTCCCGATCCTGAAGACGATCCTGGCGTTCCTGAGCTGGAATATTGTGTATATGTACAAGTCCCGGACCCGCGGGGTCAAGTTCAACTTGATCTTCGGGACCACGCTGATCCACAACGGCGTGGGGAAGGCCGTCTTCGGCGGGTTTCTGGGGCCCGCCCTGGCCGAGGCAAGGTTCCGCGCCGCTCCGGAGGCGGTCGTGGTGGGAAAGGGGCTCGAGGCCATACAGGACGCGATGGACTACCAGAAGGGTGGTATGTCGGCTAAGAAGGTGGTGGTTTCTTTGGCAGATTGAGAGGTTGAACGTGATGCGATTTTGCTTGTTTAGATTTTATGTTGTGTCTGATATAATAGTTCCAGTATTAGCATCACAGATATCTGTCTGGACCACCGACACTGAGTTTGCACAGAGTCTCCTTATGGTCCTCCCTTGCCCTTTTAGATCACGACTTTTTCATTTGCAACACGATGTTGCTACATCATCGTCATCATCACCGTGAAATCTAGGTGGGAGGTATGGCTGTGCCGTCACTCGAAGCGATCGATGAAGGCTTGCTCCTCATCCTTTGAAGATGCCGTCCCTGCTGATTTCTCGAAGCGCTACGGGGTATGTATCAGTGGCAGATATGTCAGACGTAGGGTTGACTCATGAAACTGCCTGCCCAGGTGGAATCATTATTCCAGCTCCGTAGCATAACTGCAGCTGGGCCTTGAGATCCTCCAGTAGTCCCGAACTTCGTGTAGACACCATAGCCCCGTCTAGAAAGCGGCTTGTTCAACGAAGCCTTTCTCTACGGGCACCGGATGTAGTTTGCGATGAGCGGGATGACTTGATTATGGGCATGCATTCGCGAGGAGGAAAAGTGCACTAAATATCAACAATAGGAGTGATAGGGTCTTCTGAGTACTCGGTCTATGCCGCAAGGACAGCGATAGTCTGGCATCCCTCGACTGTCGATATCATACCCCACTACCACCAGCCCTACCGTGCTCTGTGATACTTACAAGGTCGGCAAAGCAAGTAGACAGGAATGGATTAGGACGATAATCACACAGAGGGACAAGTTACCCGTCCAAGCATCTCCCGAACTGACTCCAGAAACGGGTCGAGACACTAGTCAGAGCGAGAAGAGCCCCGATTACGACTGGGCCGAATATCACAAGACTGCTCGAGGACAATGCGAGAGCCATATTTGTTGGGCTGAGGGAAGAGCAGTTTGAATGGATGTCTCGTGACCGTTGGGAAGCTTCCCCGCTTGGGGGATGACGGAGTGCCATTTTCGCCCGGTTTGACGTACAGATGAGGCATGCTTTCAAAGCATACCTGGTACTCTTCGCAGGTGCCCAGTGTTCAAACTCTCGAGTCCTTCGCCTCTCTCTCTCTCTCTCTTTTATTTTCTCCTTTGGGCATAGACTCCATGTAGTGCATTATCATTGTTGGTTAACAGACACCTATAACGCTGAAAAGGCGAGTCTTCTCGAGGAAGTGCTACATCGGAGAGCGGTTGGTGGCACATTGCAGAATTGCGTGTTGGGTTGGAAAGGCGCAGACTGGAATGCAGCCCTGGCGGCAAAAAAGCCCCCAGCCTCCCATACCAAGCTCTAGGGCTGCCCTTGCTGCCTTGGATGGACCATGTGCCTGTCCGGGCCGCCTATCGATTGTTTGGTAGAAAGTACCTAGCTACCTAGGTATTTTTTATGGAGAAGATTGAATTTGCGGCTGATCTGATGATTGATCACATCAACGGTGGGTAGTGCCTCCCGATTACATGCCACCTGCCACCTGCCAAATGGGGGCGGTCCGCTATCTGGCTTTTCCAACGGCTTGTTGATACAATACACGCATCTTGTTCATTCAGGAATGTGTTCCCATATTTTACATAGTAAGTTGGTCGTAGTTTTGCTCCGTATTGACAACCACCTTGGACCATAGTGCTGCGCGGCGCGCGCGGATGGATGCAGGGGGTTTATAATTGGATAGCAGCCGGCAGCCAGGGAGACAAGGATGGTGGGGCTACTAGCATGGATGAGTATCATGTATCGTTGTATCGTTGTATCTGTGGATGGGGGAGGAGGAGAGGGTTGGGCAAGGCAGTTGGAATCGACTATGACTGGTCAGCTAATCATGGCGGGCTTTAGTGGGCTCCAATAGGCTCGACTTCGTAAGCCTCCCCGGTCTGGATCTATCACCAGCCCACAGCCCGATGGAACTGTCAGAAGTAGGCGAGACTGCGAGAACGCTCGCGAGAAGGAGAGAAAGAGAGAGCATTACTCCGTGGGTACCGGATGCATCAAAGGGACGCCCACCACACACCTACGGAAAGAGGGAGAACCTTGAACGAATTCAATGGATGGATGGATGCATGATAAACATAGTCCCAGAGAGCGAACGGAAGCTGAGAAAAGAGAGAAAGGGGGGAAAAGGGCATCGGCAGAAGCAGAGCAAAAGTAAACTACTCCGTATCTACTTCGTACTTCGTATTATTCACAGATTCACTCACAGATTCACCCAGGGCACGCAATCGTCAATCCCGTCGGCTGAAATTGTCGTCATCGCCAAAAACCCCCATCACCACCACCACCTCACCTGCGGCTGCGGTCACCAACCAAGCAGCCCAACCTTTGAAGTCCTTCAGATCATTTCTCGGATCTTTCCCTTCCCTTCTTGCTCTCCGACCAGTATTGCTCCTCCTTCCCTCCCCATCCCTGGCGCGTCTATAAGCTACCTCCCATCGTATTATTCTGCGTGTATCGTCAACTCGGAAATTATACATTACCCCAATCTAGTAAATCGAATTCATCGCCGGCGGCCATGCACGTGTTATTTACGCATTACTGATTATTCCCTGCATAACGCCCGTTCCATTTGCCTCAGACTAGAGAGCCCTGGTGACAAAGACTTCGAATGCGCGTTATATATACCTAGTCTACTCAGTAGGTAGTAGCTACGCGGCGTGATCCAAGACAATACCTACCTTTTACGTCGACTACCTTTTACGTTGAACACCTCGCTCGCCTCCGTCTTCACTGTCGATACCAGCAACAGCACTTACAAATCGGGAGTCGCGATCGCACCGCCGTCCTGTTGTTACACCATTGCGCGATAGCTCGAAAATTAATACTCGACCGTCGCGGTGTCAAGATAGCCACCTAGGCTGCTGATCTACCCGAACCGTGAACGATAGCCCGTACGATCGCCGATTGCGTTGCTTTTGTTTGTCTCCGGTCATGAATCGCCATAAGCCCGGGACAGTGAAGAAGGGTCATTTGTAGCTGAGCAGCTTGTCGATAATTAGTGTTTTCGAAGCAAAGCAAGACCAAAGGCAGGAGGGGTTTTCTAGGTTTAGTGACAGTTTGATTGATTGATTAATCAAGTGAGTGAGGGGCGAAGAGACAGCGGCGGCGGCATACATACAAATCCGTGCGCTCCGCACTTATTA
Source organism: Xylariomycetidae sp. FL2044 (assembly GCA_022376275.1). NCBI lineage: Eukaryota > Fungi > Ascomycota > Sordariomycetes > Xylariomycetidae sp. FL2044. Next base: position 336,831 of record JAJNOH010000015.1, on the reverse strand, counting down.
GTAGCGACAAGCAGAGCAGACAAGGGGAAAAAAGATGGATCCAAATAATTTCCACGCGACTGTTCTCCAGCGCACAGAGGGAGCAGCAGGCACAGGATCAGGACGGCCAGTGGATGACACGGATAGAAGAAGACGATCGTCCCAGTCGCATCAGCAGCAGCACCAGCAGTACCAGCAGCAATCACTGCCACCATCATCGCTACCACCATCACGTCCACCACCACCACCACCATCACCAACAGCATCACACTCCTCCCACTTATTACAATCGCCCTCATCAGCCCCCGTCAGAGAAACAGCAACAGCAACACCAAAACCACCAACAACCATCGGAAACGGAAATGGGCCACTAGCTGCACCCTTAACCACCATTGGGATGACGGATCAGAGCAATCATCATCATCACCCTCACCACCACCTTCATCACCCCCATTCGCATCACCAGCAACAGCGTCGCAGCTCGCTGGCAAGGCCGGGTTCTTCCTCTGCGCATGCGAATGCCAATACGGCCACCGGTGATTCGACTAACAATGGCCGTATCATCGGCGCAAGCAACAGTAGTAGTCTGACATCTCCAGCTTCCGCACAATCAGATTTCCGTCAGCCCACCACCACCGCGGCCAACAGCGCCAGCGCCAGCACCACCACCAACACCAACACCAACACGGCCGCCTCATCTTCTTCCACATTCCATTCTCCCTCACCCAAAAACGCCATCTCCGTGTCATCCATCACCACGCCGCTCTCCGCCCCGCGACCGACCACCGCCCTCAGCCACCCCTTCAGTAACCCGTCGCATCCGTCCCACCAACAGCAACACTCGTCCTCGATATTGCCGCCGCTGGCTCCGCCGCCGGGAGCCTTGAACTCCATCCTGGCTTCTTCGTCAGCCATGTCGTCGGCAAATGGCAACGGGCCTTCGAGTGCATCGCCCTTGCAACCTCCCAAGACATCCGGCCATCTGTCTCCTCCGGATTACCATCGTCATTCGAGAGAAAAGCCATCGGGCAGCTTCTATGACCCCCTGACCGATACTACAAGAGAGAGGAAAGGTTCGGATGCATGGTCCAAGCAGGTGAGTCTTGTAGTTTATTTCTTATGGAGATCATCGCCATCATAAAATCGCGTCTCACCTCCCTTGGCCTCTCTCTCCCTCTGGAGAGTGTGCTTATTGTCGTGTTGCTACACTTTCTTGTCGACTATTCCAGGCTCGAGTGAGCTCTGGTACGGCTTCATTACCTATGTAAATTCAACTCCCTCCCTACTTAGCTCTTTGTTCATTTCGCCATGGGCATACTGTACTGTCAGGTTGGCAGAACCTTTTACTATGCTGTTACACATTTGGCCCCGAATAAATAATAGCAGTCCGGGACGACAAAGGTTGTCTCTGTCTGTCTGTCTGTCTGTCAACTTGAAGTCTCGTAATCCGATGTCCACATTTTGCCATCATCAAAACTTGTTCTCGCTAACCTTTTTGTCCCAATCAGTCACGCCCTGACTCTTATGATTATTCACAATCTAAATCCGATGCCAACAGCAACAGCAACACCAACACCAATACCAACACTAACACCAACAAATACCGCAACGGATACGGTTCATCTGCTTCCCCCGTGAATGCAAAGTTCCCATCGCGCAGTCCTCATTCTCATTCTCATTCCCACCCGCCGAACGGTTCCGACGCGACAAGTTCTCCGAATAAGGCTCTGAGTTTGGCCTCTCCTTCGCGCAACCGTGCTGGATCTGACGGACTGGCATCTGCGGACCGCCACACTCCCACACCAGCTCCTTCTCTCCCCTCCATCCTGAACCCCGAACCTGCTTCATCATCAGCTGCACCTCCACCACCAAAATCATCAGCCGGACCATCCACAAAGGTACGTGCACTATCACCCTCCATCTTTGCTAATTACCTCCTCCCTTACACAACATCAACCAGCCTCCTTCCGTTGTTTGGATCTATTAGAAAAAACGCTGAATTCAAACTACTGAGCATTACTAACTTCGAATTCACCATTTCTAGACTCCTAGCCGTGCTGCCGAATTGATGTCTTTCTCAAACATCCTCTCCAGCGCAGAGCCCCTGCCTAAACCCAAACCGCCCATCATGGCTGAGAAAGAAAAGAAGAAGCCAGCCCGTCGAAGCAAGGCACGAGAGTCGATCCTGCGAGAGTCCGAAGGGAGCTCTAAGGGGACGTCTAAGAAAGACTCGCGTCGGTCATCTTCAACCCACGCCAAGGACACTCCCACCAGGGCACCCAAGAGACAAGCGAACGGCCTACCGAAACCCAAAGCTCTGTCCGCTGCCAAAGAGAAGAAGATCCAGAGTATCGTAGACCAACTCGATGCCGACATGGATGATATCGATCTTTCCGACCTCGAAGACGAGGGTCACCTCTACCATGCCCGTGCGAAGAAGAGGAGGCTCAACCTCGACAAGGAGGAGTCCTACGACCGTCTCTCGCGTAGGGACGAAATGACTGCGAAACTATCCGAAAAGCTCACTGCCAACGCGAGGACCGGTAAGGCCCGCTTCGTAGAGTTGCATCGTGAAGAAGCTCTGCAGGAGGTTCGCGAACGCGAGTTGTTTGCCGAGAAGGAGCGGAAGAAGGATATGCAGCGGAAGAGACGCCGGGAGAAGTCTATGCAGGTCACCATCGAACAGAAGGAGGCCGCGCTGGCAAGAGCTCTCGCTGCCGAAGATGAAGCAGAACGCCAGAAACACTTGCGAGAGGCCGAGCGAGCCAACAAAAAGGCACAGCAGACGAAGCTCATATTACAAAAGGGCATCAAGGGTCCTGCACGTAATCTCACTCCTTTCGAACTCAACCTCGAGGGCGGTACCATGGTCACATTCCCTGCCACGGATGGTGAATCTGGTGCCAGCAAATCCAAGAGCAAAGCCCGCTCTGGCACACGACCCAAGAAATCCAAGGAACAGAAACAAGCCGAGAAGGACTCTGCCGTGGCCGCACAGGCTGCCCTGGATGCTGGTGAAGAACTTCCAACCAAGGAAGAGACCAAGATTCGCATCAAGCTGAGCAAGACCTCGACCAAAGACTCCAAGGATCAGGACAAGGACAAGGATAAGGACAAGGAGCCCAAGGACATCTCGAAAGAGCCCAAGGAGAAAGAGAAGCCTGTGGAGGAGCCTCCTCCCAACCCTCTCGAGACGAAGTTCGAAACTAAGGGCTTCAGACAGATTTACGATCAGATTTCGCGCGATCTTGCCCGCAAGGATGTCCCCAAGGCATACAAGCTGGCGAGCGATTCCTATGCCACCAAGGCTTCCAACCTGAAGAAAACGGCAATCCTCGCGTCCAAGGAGGCTAAACGCTGGCAACTTCGAACCAATAAGGGCACGAAGGATCTTCAAGCCCGAGCCAAGAGGTGCATGCGTGATATGATGGGTTTCTGGAAGCGAAACGAGCGCGAGGAACGCGATCTCCGTAAAGCGGCTGAGAGACAGGAACTCGAGAATGCTCGCAAGGAGGAAGCCGACCGCGAAGCTGCGCGCCAGAAGAGGAAGCTGAACTTCTTGATCTCGCAGACTGAACTATACTCTCACTTCATCGGCAAGAAGATCAAGACAGACGAAGTCGAGCGCAGTACCGACAACCCCGAGATTGCAGGGGATGCTGCTCACGCCGCCCCGTCTGGTGACAAGATGAATATCGATGAACCAACCGGTCCAGTCGGCAGCAAGGTCACGAATTTCGACCAGCTCGATTTCGAGGAGGAAGACGAAGAAACACTGAAAGCGGCCGCGATTGCGAATGCTCAGAACGCCATCGCCGAAGCGCAACAGAAGGCACGGGCGTTCAACAAGGTCGATGATGACATGGACGAAGACGGCGAGATGAACTTCCAGAACCCCACAGGGCTCGGTGATGTCATGGTAGAGCAACCCAAGTTGCTCAACTGTCAGCTGAAGGAATACCAGTTGAAGGGCCTCAATTGGCTTGCCAACCTTTACGAACAAGGCATCAACGGTATCCTCGCTGACGAAATGGGTCTTGGAAAAACGGTTCAGTCCATCTCGGTCATGGCGTACCTTGCCGAAGTTCATGATATTTGGGGTCCTTACTTGGTGGTCGCCCCAGCCTCTACCCTCCACAATTGGCAGCAGGAGATTGCCAAGTTCGTCCCCGAGTTCAAAGTCCTCCCGTATTGGGGTACGGCGGGCGACCGAAAGGTGCTGCGAAAGTTTTGGGATCGCAAACACAACACCTACCGGAAGGACGCCCCGTTCCACGTTCTCGTTACCTCGTATCAGCTCGTCGTATCCGATGTGGCCTACTTCCAGAAGATGAGGTGGCAGTACATGATTCTCGACGAGGCCCAGGCCATCAAGAGCTCGCAGAGTTCTCGTTGGAAGTGTCTGCTCGGCTTCCACTGCCGGAACAGACTGCTGCTGACTGGTACCCCCATCCAGAACAACATGCAAGAACTGTGGGCTCTTCTGCATTTCATCATGCCCTCGCTGTTCGACTCGCACGATGAGTTCAGCGAATGGTTTTCCAAGGACATCGAATCTCACGCACAAAGCAATACAACTCTCAACGAGGACCAGCTTAGGCGGCTGCATATGATCCTCAAACCTTTCATGTTGCGGCGTGTCAAGAAGCATGTCCAGAAGGAACTGGGCGACAAGATCGAGCTAGACGTATTCTGCGATCTCACCTATCGTCAGCGCGCGTACTACAGGAATCTTAGGAACCAGATCAGTATCGTAGACCTGATAGAGAAGGCAACTCTTGGTGACGACCAGGACCAACTGATGAACTTGATCATGCAGTTCAGAAAAGTCTGCAACCACCCCGACCTGTTCCAGCGTGCCGAGACTACAAGCCCGTTTTTTTCAGGTTACTTCGCCGAGACTGCGTCTTTTGTTCGTGAAGGCAACAATGTGGCTGTCGGGTACTCCACCCGCAACTGCATCAATTACGAGTTGCCTCGGCTCGTTTGGAATGATGGTGGGAGACTTTCGAAACCTGGCGAGCAGAACGCACAAGCCGGATTCAGGAACAAGTACCTCAACCACCTCATGAACATCTGGACTCCGGAGAACGTACGTGCTAGCACAGCAGGCAATGATGCTTTCTCGTTCTTGCGCTTCGCCGACGCCAATCCCGAAGAGGTATACCAGGTCAGTCATCAGGATATATTTACGCGAGCTGCCAACCTCGCCAAGGAACCCAATCGCCTCGGTAACATGAATGTCATCTATGACGAGCCGGAAGACAAGGGTTTCACCCCGGCCCATGCTCTGTTCCAAATAAAGGCACGATCCGATCGCAAACCCTTGGCCGATATTACGAAGGAGGGCATTATGAGCAACCTGATGAATATTTCGCAAGCGAACTGGCGGGAGTCGGGTCTTAGCAGGTTGGAACAAGCCGCTTTGCCAGGAGCCACTGCTCCCCCTATTGAAGTCTCGTGCGAGGGCACCAGAGGCAATCCCGGCGAGCGAGAAGACACACTCTTCAATGTTCCCATGCGCAGGACTCTTTATGGACCAAATGCGATCGAAGAGAAGGCGCTGGTTATGCAGAAAGTACCACTTGAACGATACCCGAACAAGGCTATGTTACCGCCGCCTGATAACGACAAGCGCCGGTTTACCAACATCACTGTTCCGAGCATGCGCCGTTTCGTCACCGACAGTGGGAAGCTCGCCAAGTTGGATCAGTTGCTGTTCAAGCTCAAAGAACAAGGTCATCGTGTACTGCTGTACTTCCAGATGACGAAGATGATCGATCTCATGGAAGAGTACCTGACCTATCGCAACTACAAGTACTGTCGTTTGGATGGGTCTACGTCGCTGGAGGATCGTCGTGATACCGTTCACGATTTCCAAACACGCCCAGACATATTCGTATTCCTGCTTTCCACGCGTGCCGGTGGTCTCGGTATCAACCTCACCTCTGCTGACACAGTCATTTTCTACGACAGTGATTGGAATCCCACGATCGACTCGCAAGCAATGGACCGTGCTCACCGTCTTGGGCAGACCAAGCAAGTCACGGTATACCGTCTTATCACCCGTGGCACCATCGAGGAGCGTATCCGTAAGCGGGCTATGCAGAAGGAGGAAGTGCAACGCGTTGTGATCCAGGGCGGCGGTGCCCGAGGCGTGGACTTCAGCGGACGGCGGCCCCCGGAGAACCGCAACCGTGATATTGCCATGTGGCTTGCGGACGACGAACAGGCCGAGCTCATCGAGAAACGCGAGAAAGAACTCGCCGAGACTGGCGAGCTGGACAAGGCCTCCAAGAGGAAGGGTGGCAACAAGAGGAAACGCGAGGCTGTCAGTTTGGACGAGATGTACCACGAAGGTAAGTCAAACTTAACCTATTCCCCATATGCACGACGTATTGAAGTGAAAAGACCCTTGCTAACTCATCATTTCAGGCGAGGGGCATTTCGACGACGGCAACAAGCCATCGGGCACTGCCACACCCGCCGAACCGGAACCCAAAGGCCCCACGGCCAAGAAGCGGAAAGGCGGCAGCAAGAAGGCCAAGACCGCAAAGCAGAGACTGGCCATGGCAGATGGCGAGATGGACATGTAATGACTGTCTACCACCATCAGCACGGTACATGATGCATGGTTGGACCGGCACGCTCTCGTCATCATCAAAACAAACACAGGTAGACAAGGGACCCTGGATAGGGTAAACGGGAAAGGGGCAAAACGAGCAAACGCTTTTTCTCTTTTTTTTCAAGTTCTCTTATATGTACATTAAAAAACGAGGGTGGCCCAACCACCACTACGACCACCACCAAAGAAGTACGGCCGGGCACAAAGAGTGAGAAGTGTAAAGGTCTAAGTTCTACACTCGAGGGATACCGACAGAAAAATGCCTTTTTTTTTCATTTCTTCCACGGGAGAGGGGCGTTCCAACGGTTGTCTGTTTTTTCCCCCCACAGGGAAAAGGGGGAATGCGGGAAATTTCCATCAACCCATCCATCGAGTGGCGTGCTTAAGTAGCTGGTGTCCCCCCCATGTAGTCGATTATACATCATCATACCTCATTTGCATTGAACATTGCATAGCACACAGTACACAGTAAACATCATTACACATTAAAAGCAGCCAAGTACTCGAGTAAGTAAGTGTCCCGGCCAAACCAGCCAACCAAGAAAGAAGTGAAAAGGACTACTTGGTGGTGAAGAGAGTAGGGAGTAGAATGATAAGGGGAAAAAAGGAGAAAAAAAAAAGGGGGGGGGGGGTGGGAGGGGTAATGATAGGTGAAGGAACCTAGTAACCTAGTCTAGCGGGAGGGGTTATGGGATTTAGGTTAATAATAGTGAGGGGAAGAGGAAGAGGAAGAGGAAGAGGATTAAGAGGAAGAGGAAGGTGCTAGTGATAATGATGGTTAATGATAAAAGTGAGAAGAGTAATAAAAGAAAAAAAAAGAAAAAAGAAAAAGAGAGAAGGAGGGATGAGGAGGAATAAGATGGGATGGGATAGGATAGGATGCATTGTCTAAGTAGGTAGTTAATAAAAAAGCAGGAAAGTAAGGTAAGGCAAGGTGTTAAGTAAGAGTCTATAAGATAAGTAGACTACATACATACACTATCATAGATGGTTATATTGTTTTCTGGTGTAATTAGGTAGATTACATCAGTAGATAAAGTAAGTAGATAGATAGTAAGAAGCAGACCGGTAACTACCTGTAGATAGTCCTATCACCACTACCCTGGAGCATCAGATATGGCTAGGTACACGACATCACGACAGAATATAGGCGGAAGCCATAGTACCATTCATATCATATCTTCTATCTATCTCAAGTGATGCGAATCCCGCGCAATGCCAACTATATGTCCGTCTAGTGTGACCCTCAAGTCCCTTGCCCGAGGGCAAAGCAGATAGTGGTAACACTCCCTCGGCACCTTTTTTGGATCCAGGCTGCGGCTCTATTGTTTTGTTGGCCAATCTATAAAACTCCCGAGCCTTGGCCCTATAATGCATGCACCATTTTTTTCCGGTTTCAGTCTCTCGTCCACCCTGCGGGAAGGAACTGTATCCCCATGCGCATGGTAATGGGAGCACCGTGGCTTGAAAACCCGCCCAGCCCGTAAAAAGCGTCTAGAGAACGCTTTAAACAGCGCCAGACGCCAACATCTTCTTTCGGAGGTGGTTCTTGTATTCACCAATGGAACCTTCCCATGGCTTGATAGACTTGTTCTCACATACGAGAATCTGCTTGGCGACCTTGTCGAGCAATCTGTTACGCGCAGTTAGCAGCTACTCACAACACATGATCCGGAAAATATGCTGGCGAAAGCCTACCTAAAATCGTGAGACACGATAATCACACCACCAGTGAAGTGATTGATAGCATCCGCTAGAGCATCGATGGTGGGAATATCGAGACCGTTTGTGGGTTCGTCGAGGAGAAGCATGTTGGGCGTGTCGATAGCCAGAAGGGCGAAAACGATCCGGCTCTTCTGCCCTTCGGATAGAGTACCCATCAAGGCAGTCTGAACGGGACCGGAGACACCGTATCTGCCGAGAGTCTGTCTCCAAAATTGGTAGTCCTGCGACTTCTCCCTGTACTTGTCGCGAACAAAGTCAAGAGCGCTCTTGGTCAAGTCAAGCTGTTCGGCACTGTGTTGGGAGTACATGCCCAACTTCAAGTGGGTGTGACGGCGAACAGACCCAGAAGTGGGCGAGAGCTTGCCTGTCATGAGACGGAGCAGGGTACTCTTACCAACACCGTTGGGACCGACCAGTGCTGTTCGGGAATCCATGTCGAAACCGAGATCGATGTTGCGATAGAGGTCGTCCTTGGCTTCACCGGAGTACGAGAACGTGACATCGTCGAAAGACAAAACTGGAGGAGGAAGCTTGTCGACATCGGTGAAGCGGAACTTGAACTCTCGGTCCTCCTTGATCTCCTCGATCAGACCGTCCGCAATCATCTTGTCTAGAATCTTCTGTCGGGACTTGGCCTGTCGCACCAAGTTCGCATAAGTACCCGCACTGGCGATGAACTCCTTGATGTGCTTGATCTCTTCTTGTTGCTTCTTGTAAGCAGTCATCTGGTTGATTTCCTGTTCCTTGCGGGTCTTGACGTAAGAGTCGAAGTTACCACCGAAGTACATGAGCTGCTGCTTTCGCATATCGATCATGTTGCTGCAGACACCGTTCAAGAAATCCTGCGAGTGGGAAATCAGGACCAAGGTGCGCTCCCACTTCTTGAGGTATTCTTCCAGCCACACACAGGCTTCGAGATCCAAATGGGCAGTCGGGTCATCGAGGAGAAGGAGACTGGGCTTGACGAAAAGGGCTTTGGCCAAGGCAACGCGCATACGCCAACCACCAGACATATCCTTTGTCTTCTTGTGGATGGTCGTCTTGTTGAATCCCAGACCGGTAAGGATGAGCGAAGCTCGAGTAGCGAAGGTGGAAGGGTCCATCTTGTCCATGTGCTGAAGAATTGTTAGTAGAGAAATGAAGGAGCCAAGGTAAAGAAGCCTACGTCGTAGATATCCATTAGGACGGGACTATCGGGGCCCTCGTCCTCGAGAATCTGCTCGGCAAATTTCTCGAGGCGGTCCATCTCCTTCTCGGCTTCCTTGAGCACCCATTCGAGGGCACCGAGGTCGGATGGGGGAGCACCCTCGTTCAACAGGTAGACGTCGACATGCTCGGGGACGGGGTATTCTCGTTCGGCGATGGCCTTGAGCAAAGTACTCTTTCCGCAACCGTTCTCACCCAACAGGCCATAGCGACGTCCGAAAGACAACTCGAGATCTGTCTCTTGAAGCAGAACTCGTCCGTGGAAAGTCAGACTGGCGCTGATGATCTTTATATCTCTGCTGCTGGGAATCGATGCCAGCACACCGGTCGTGATTCTGTCGGATAGACCGTGGTCGTCCTTCTGGTCAGCAAGGCGCTTGACCTTGTCGAGCTTGCTATCATCGGTGGCGGGAAGGTCATCGGGGTTGGGGGCATCATCATCACCGGCGACTGAACCAGAAGCGCTCGCATTCTTGGAGGCAGCCTTGGATCCAGCCTTGGATCGGGACACGAGGGTCTTCTTCTCACCCTTGCCGTCGGCAGCCTTCTTGGCGAGACGCTTTTCCTTGGAGGCGGAAACCATCTTGACCGATTTAAGTTCGTTTCTGTGTTAGTAGTAGTGGATGGATGAATGAAAGTGCCAGATGGTGGTTGGTACGAGGTGAGATGTGGATGGATTGGGAATTGTGGTGTGCTTGTTTTGAGAAACAAGATTTATTACCCCGCGTTGTATCGGATACGAGCACAGGTATAATAACAATAATCAGAAGAATCGTTTCAATCACAAGTAAATGCGACCGAATGAAGAAAGGACAGGAGTTGACTGAAGCTCGTACGTCAATCCTAGGAAATGGTTATCCGTCCTGTAGAGAACCTATGTAGGGGAAAAAAAGAAGTTGATAGGTCTGGAGGGAGATGACGGTTTGGTGTGGCAGTCGAGAGTGGGAGGACAACAACGAGTGGGAGGACAACAACGAGTGGGAGGAGGGGCGATGAAATGCGCCATGCCTTACGCTTTTTTTGGGCTGCAAGTCTGTGAATGTGAAGTCTTTTAGTGGGCTGGTGGGGGAGTACTTCGTACTTCGTAAGGAAAGACGGACTAGTAGTGGCTAGTGGGGCTGCTGAATTTTCTAGGTTTGCCTTCCAACCTTGTAAAATTCCGTGATAAGCGATAAGGAAGAAGAGCTGTCACGTGAGTGGTATCGCTCACCGCCCCCTGGCCAATGTGACGTCACAAATTTTTCTAGTCGGGTGCTAGCCTAGCAGCCCTGGAGGTAATTTTTACTCCATGAACAGAGCAGAAAACTCGATGTTGGCAAACCATGAGCATCACGATATGAATACTTGAGTACATTGTTCCTGCAATAATCATGGCATTTGAATTCAATCGACTCACTAAATCAGTGTCCAGGTCACCAACTGACTGGGTCGAAAGGTCAAGTTGGGCAAGTCCCAGGTTGTCCCTATGAGGTTTGAGCCATACTTAAGGTATGCGAACTGTCACTTAGCTATCCCAGTAGCCCAGCAAGTTCTGCATCCATATGACCTCTCGACAATGGTATGATACTCCAAATATCCCGTCATCTTACACAAATCGCCCAGCCGTGGCTTGGGATAAACCCAAAATACACGCCAATATCGAGCTTTTACTGTTGTTGAGGCCTGCGCGGAGGCCTCGCCCCTTATTGTTCTCTCTCGCCCTGTTGGGTTATTGTTATTCTTGTGTGATGCAAATTACAGAAGGCAACCATCCATGATATTATATCCCGTCATCTTGGCACCGTGGTGCATACTGGATCGCAGGGCGACGTTGAACACCGGTTGCTGGTGGCATCAGTGTTCTCAGACAAAGTCTCTCTTGATGTCGACGGGGACCCTATAGCATAGGCAGCTAGGTATCCTCCAACACGAGGTATAGCCAGAGGCGAGGCCAAGTGCCAAGTATTTTGCTTATCGAAATCGAACCAGCCACCAGACAACACGGATCTTCGAAGCAATGAATACTCCTCGGGCCACCAGCCATGGCTTAAACCTACCTAGGTACCTAAGGCGGGGATTTAAACCAGCCACCAGCATCTAAATGGAATATGTGTGATCCATCACACGAAGCAATGTATCTGCTGATGAGATTCGGCATCACCGCAGCCTATATCTCACCAGTGGCTACTAGGCTTACGCTGACGACGAACGGCTGCTTTCTCGGTTGGGTCCCGGCCAAGACGAGTCTGTTATGACCCGATGTACACGACGAAGATAAGCTCGACGATGACATGGCATCGAAAAAGGAAGTCAATCATCTGGTACATACTTCGCAAGGACCACACTGTCTGATACTTGTAAGACCCTTACGTGGTTTTCTGACAAGAGTGTCAAGCTGAAAAGCATTGCTACGGTGCACCCATCGCTTCCAGGTAGTAAATAAGGATAAGCTTCCCCTGACTGCCGGAGCCGAAAAGGGAATCTTGAATACCTATAGCCAGGTAGTCCAAGCAGGCCGTCATGGAGAAGCTCTTCTTAGAAGTCTGGCGGATTTCTACTTATCTGTGCATGATAAATATCATACTGAAGAGAGTAAGTTTTTTCACTTGAGGTCTGGCCAGAAGTGCTTTTCCAGCTTTTCAGGTACGCTGCCTACCATAGTAGTCTAAGGTACCACTGGGGTGTCTATGGTCGTCCCCCCTGCGTCCAATTGGCATGCAAGCTACACCACATTCGCATCTGCTTCTCGCGTGGGTATAATTCCATTCACATTTGTAATTGATACCGGAATGATATGATATGTTATTTGTCAACCCGAATACCATGAACAAACATGAATGCGGCTTATGGCTTTCCAATTCCACCCATTCACCGCCGAAAGCCATGATCACGCGATGATGTCAACGACGCCCTTTGCTGCGCTCGTGCATGATATACACGTTAGTGTTCATGATCTGTTGAATGTCAACGGCGCCCTTTGACGCTACATGAGCAATTACAAGGTCGTCGATCAAAACCGAGGGAATCTTCCAAACTTTGTTGAATGTTTGTTTCACGCTGAAATGCACTGGGTAAACTACCTCCATCATACCAGGAACCGTTCAATTCTCAACCCTACCTACCTACCAAATAGGTACCAGGCAAGCCGGCATAGCAGAACCACGTCCAGTTTCATCTGCGAACCAGCATAGGAAAGCTGGAGAAACAGACATGGCTGACACCCCTACCACCAACGGCACCCTCCACTTCCGCGTCGCCAACCCCGACGACGCACCCCAGATCCAGAGCCTTGTCCAGTCAGCCTTCCGCGCCGAGGACACTCGCGAGGCCTGGACGGCCGACATGGCCCTAGGTGCTACCTTCACCGTGAGCGTCGCCGACATATCCAAAGTGATCGCGCTCCCCCGAGACAGCGGCGCCATTCTCATAGCGTTCGCCTCCCCTTACCCCTCCCCATCACACTCCCCTTCTTCCTCCGAACAACAACAGCAACAACAAAAATCCCCAATCGCCTCCGTCGAGGTGCACCGGCGCCCGCCCGACCTGGCGCGCATCTGCATGCTGGCGGTCGACCAGCGGCACCAGCAGGCCGGCGTGGGGCGCCGGGTCCTGGCCCACGCGGAGCAATTCTGCGCGAGGGAGTGGGGGGTCCGCCGGATGGGGCTGAACGCCGTGTCTACGCGGAAGCAGCTGATCAGGTGGTACGCGCGCTGCGGGTACAAGGATACCGGGACGACCTCGCCGTTTCCTCGGGAGCGTTTCGACGAGTTGGAGTTGCCGGAGGACCTGTGCTTCGTGGAGCTGGAGAAGGAATTGGATGCAGGTCCGGGTTCGGGCTCTGGTTCTGGTTGAGGAGGGGGGGTAGATAGATAGATAGATAGATAGAGGTGCGGTGCTTAGGGGAGAGAACTACTGGTGCTGGGATTGATTGTTGAGTATTGAGAGGCTTGGGTTAAGCACACGGTTCGAGAAATGAACAGGTCTGATGAGAGTCGATGTGGTCATATTTAACAATGCTATTCTGGCACACACACACACACACACACACACGCACAAAAAGAAGAAGAACGGCTGGTCCTCAATATTTGGCCGTCAAGAATAAGCCAGGAGATGAAGTTGACCAGCTCGTCCGTAAAGTGCCTAACTAACGGAACCTCGCCCAGGAGCCCGCGCGCGGCAACACTGTCAATGGATGAAAGACATTTGGTAAGAAGAACGAAATCGGGGACGTTGAAAGCTTTCCAGGTAGAAAGAGTGTCAGGATATATTGCAGTCGTATGCATACAGCCCATCATACCGCCTAGGTGATTCCGGGAAAGAATCTCGGCTTCGGCCCTTGACAAGAGCTGTGGCTTAGCCGACGATATAGCGTATACTTTCATGACTGGCATCAAGTGACTTTGTTATATCTTGATAGTTGTCTCGCGCAATTGCATTCCACAAGGATAACAATCACCCAACGGGGCGAAAGTGACTTTGTGATAACGACGTGGCCCACCAAAGCATGTGGAGAGTCTGAAGGTGTCAGGTTGGTGTTTTTTCAGGCTAAACCATCAAAAAAGGGGGTGGAATTCAAGCCCCCTACATCATATTGAAATAGAATGAACTCGACTCACTACTGTAATACTTTTATCTCCTAGAATAGTTATTTATTGGTATTTTTTTTTTTTGGTATATGGGGTTTATATAATCCATTCCTGGCTCTATGCCCTTATTTTACACTTTGGATTTGCTTGACTTATAGGCGATTAGCAAGCTTCCACGTCTCGTTCAAGACTAGGATTGCATATGCATATGCAAAGTGACTGTCGTATTCACCAACGAACCCCTGCTCACTTCTACATGGCACACAATACGGACACGGTCAGGGTATCTGTAAAACCATGTAACGTGATGCAAGGACAAGATGACCTCGATAAAGCATACTTCGCACTTTGATGGTGATGATGGTAATACCGGGGCGCTGCCCAGGGGGCAGACAAACGCACGATGTCCTACATAAATAGGACACGAGCCTTCAACGAGCTTCGAACGATTCTATCATAAATCTGTTACAAGAAGTTTTAACAATCACATACAAGATATCATCAATAACAATGGCAAGTTCCAATGTTGCTGTTCTCCTGTAAGTCAGTCCTATATGTACATACCTACCCCTGAGCGCCCAGCTCATCATCTTGATACAGCATCGGCTCGACAGGCCACATAGGGGGTGCCGCCCTGAACGAGCTCGTGAAGACGTACCCCAGCATTATCGACATCACCGCCGTGGTCCGCTCCGAGAAGGACCTGGACATTTTGGAGAAGCAGTACGACGGGTATGCCAACGTCAAGTTCGTCACCGGCGATCTGAAAGACCCGGAGCGCATGGAAAAATTGGCCAGTAATGCTACTATCGTCCTCAGTACGCATCTCCCTAAGATCTCCTTCACTACCCAATCCCTTGTCTCAGCCATCGTCATCATTATCATCATCAGCTAAATATATGCCTGCCATTCGTCTCCCAGACTGCGGCCCCGACACCAACAACGACGCCGCCATCTCCGCCCTCCTCCGCGGCCTCGCCGCCCAGGACAAGCCGGCGTACTACGTCAGCACCTCGGGCGCCGACATCATCTGGGACGCGCCGACGGGCGAGGTCGAAGGCCGCGTCTGGGACGACGTCGCGCACATCGAAGAGCTCCTGGCGCTGGCCCAGGCCGCCCGCGCCAGCAACCGCCTCGTGGCCGCGGCCAACACCGCCTTCTTGCGCACGGCCGTCGTCGCGCCGTGCTGGGTCATGGGCGCCAGCCCCAGCAGCGCTACCCACCCCACGCCCCTGACGTTCCCGGACCTGCTGTACATCGTGAAGGCGCTGGACGCTGGGTTCACCATCGCGAAGGGCGTGAACCGCGCCAGTTTCGTCGACGTGAGGGAGCTGGGGAGACTGTATGCGGCGCTCGTGGGCGACGCGCTGAGGCGGCTGCTGGCCGCCGGAGAGCACCAGCAAGAGGGCGCTCGGGACGAAACAGAAACGGAAGAAGAAGCAGAAGCCTGGGGCCCGAAGGCGTACTACTTCGGCGAGAACATGGAGGCCTCGATGCGCGAGTTCATGCGCGACCACCTGGTACCCGCGCTCCGGGCCAGTGGCGACGCCGCGGCGTACCCGAGCACGGACGAGATCAAGGAGATCACCATCGACGTGGCCCTGGACGCGGTGCTGGGGCGGCTCGGGGAGGGGGCCAAGGCGAGCTCGAACCGCTGGCGCGTGCTCGTGTACGGGGCGAATATGCGGGCGAGGGGCACGCGGGCTCAGAAGGCGCTGGGGTTTGAGTGGTCGAGGGGGGGTGATGCGGGGATTGCGGAGGGGGTGAGGGCGTTTGTTTCTAAGCCGTGATCTTATAGGTACTTAGGTAAGGTAGGTGGGAGTAGCCCGTCGTCCAGCCTGCTCGGGAAAGCTCATATCTACATATTGCCTCTGGAAATTACGGGATGAGGTAGATAGATCGTACTCTAGCGAGTCCCCATATCAGGGACTGTCAAGGACAGAATTATCAGGTGTTTTTTTTGCATAGCGATCTCGCACCCCATGCATTAAAATCAGCCGGAACAGGACCTTCCGAGAGACCCTTAGTCGCCCTCGACCATGCAACCATGATGACGACGACGATGATGATGATGCAACTTAAGCACTTTTTGCACACTGTTTTTCGTACATGTCTTCTGCGGCGCTACGTCCGTCCGTTCTCGGACGTGTGTACTAAGCGCAATACTGACACAGCCTTCCTATGTATGCACTGATCAGTCAGTATACAGAAAGGAGAAGACCCATCTTAGCCGCGGCTGCCATGATAAGAGGTCTCTAGACAGATTGGGCGTTGGTTAGCCATGACGAGTTCAGGTGGGTGGACTTCGACGAATTCTTTGGTACCACTCCTCTCCCTGTAAACACAGCGTCGAGCTGGAGTGCATCAAACTACTTACTGCCCCTGAACCCACACAAACAACCATCCACACACCTACCTACACCTTCGGCAAACAAATCTTTCAATTCATGTCACATTTATAACCAACTAGGTAGTCAGCTCTACAACACCACACATACCACTTTCGCAATCTTCTACACCTCCTGCCCCGGCGTGCTAATAAGTTCCTTGACCACCTCACTCGCCGCCTTGACATGCTCGATAAACTCCAGCCCCCTCCCCTCACCATTAATGACCACGAGTCTCGCCCTATTAAAAAAAAACAGTAGAAATCAGGTTAGTTTTAATCAATCAATAAATCACAAACGACGACCACAGGAAAAAGTTAAAAAAAAAGAAAAAAAAAAGAAAAAAAAAGGAACAAGAGAAGGATGGGAGGATTTTTCAGGAAACATACCCGTCTTCGGTCACCTCGCACGAGATCCACAGCGCGCTCCTGTCGGCCCAGCAGCCGCCGAGCTCCGGGCATCCGCTGTCGCCGAAGGTGGTGAAGACCTTGCGCTCCCGCGTCCTCTCGTAGACGGGGTCGGCGTACAGCGCGGGGGCCGCCTCCTCCTCCTCGCCGGGCCGCAGCACCTCCTTCAGCGCGACGACGTGGCGCGCCCAGCCGCGGCCGCGCGACACCATGGCGACCCAGCGCGCGTGGGACTTGACGGCGGCGGCCAGCAGCCGCTTCTTGTCCCGTAGGTCGACACCCGAGTCCGGGTCCGCGGCCGCGGCGCAGAACGCCGCCACCTCGGCCGTCTGCACGTTGAAGGTCTCGACGCGGCCCTTGAGGAACTGCGCCTGGCTGACGACGTCGAGCGAGCCCGGGTTGTAGCCGTAGTGCCACCGCAGCGCCACCTGCAGCACCATCTGGAAGACGGTGCGCGGCGGCAGCTTGAGCCTCCGCAGGTAGCCGGCGCCGAGGCCGCCGGCGAAGTCGTGCGTATGCAGCGCGTACGGCTGCATCAGGGCGAGGTGCTCCTGCCGGAGGATGACCATCTGCGCCTTGAGGAAGGGCGTCGCGGAGAAGGGGACGTAGGTGAAGGCCGAGGCAGCCTCCTGGATGTCGGCGGGCGCGATCGCAGCGTCGGCTTCGACGTGCTCCACGGTCGCCGCGGCGATGGCCTCCTGCAGGCCGTAGACGGTCAGCCCGTCGATGGCGGAGTGCTCGTACAGCGTGGCCGAGACGCCGTTGGCGCAGATGATGAACGAGACGGTCTTGTCGAGCCAGCGGTTGGTGTTGTCGTCGAGCAGGAAACTGGCACCGCGCTCCGTGGAGTTCTGGGGGCTCCCGTCGTCGAGGCAGACGACGAACAGAGACTTCTCGACCGTCGAGAAGAATTCCGCGTTCTCGGGGCTGGCGGCGATGAGTTCCTCTCTGGTCCGGGCCCACACGTCGCGGTTACTGGAGCTGAGCACGCTCGCCATGTTGACCTCCTCGGGCGCCTCTTCGCGGATGAGGTGGAATATGGCCTTGAGCTTGCTGTGAGATAGCACGTGTCCATCGGCGCCGCGCAGCGGAACATTGTAGACATGACCGCGCCGGAGCACGACGATGTAGTCATTTTCGGGCCATCGATCGACACGATCACAGCCGATTTGGGGCGTGCGGTTCGTGTTGAACAGGTAGTTGACCGAGTCCATGCACAGAGGCTGGTCGTTCTGGTAGGTCCGCTTCACCGTCCCATCGTCGAGCGACAGCTTGTAGCGATAGGCGGCCAGCGTCACCAAGGCTGCGCGCTCAGCTGGAGACTGGGGCGACTTGCTCAGGCGGTGGGTGCCGAAGAAGTTGTTCAGCCGCGGGCGGTTATCACGTAACTTAAGCCAGAGAGCGGCTCCGTATATATCGCTGAGCCAGTTGTCCACACTGGGGTCCTCGGCAATGGCTTGGAGCCGTGCCTGCAAGCGCCTGCCCAGGCCGTCGGGTCGTAGGAACTCTGTAACAGCCTCGCGCGTTTTGACGAGCTCTTCCTCGGTGCCTAGACAGGTGACAGACTCCAGGAAAGCGTCCATGGTAGCCTCTAAAGACTGCAGGGGCAATTTCTGCAGGAGAACCCCATCTCCTGCTATGCCGTTTAACTGCGAGGTGCCATTCGCGTCGTCGCCGTTAGCTTCATCGCCCGTCTTATTCTTCGTCACGAGACCAGATCGAGATGTCACAAGCGAAGCAAAAGCTCTGAGGTCGGCTGAATCCATGATCTCACCGACCTGTACAGGTGCCTGTAACGTGTTACCGACCCAGCTCTTGACTTCAATGGCGATAAGGGAGTCAAGGCCCAGGTCGGTAAGGGGGGCATCTAAGAGGATTTCGGATGAATCCACGGCTGTCAGCGAGGAGAGCCTCTTAGCGATAGCATCAAGGATGATCTTTTCCGCTTCCTCAGTCGAAGCTGCTTGGGCCAGGAGCTCGTCGAGGCTTTGCTCTTGCTTTTGTTGCGTCTCGCCGCCCATCGTCCGTATGCTTCCACTGACGGTCTGTAGCAGCGGCGGGATAGGTGTTCCTGCAGCCACTTGGTCGAGGAGAAGCTGCGGACCCAGACCGAAGCCGATCTGGTGGCTACCATCCTCGAAGGCGCGGCCGGCCATTGCGTAATCCAGCAGCGTGAGGACCTCCCGGATAGACACCGCCTCGATACCCTCGCGAGCCATACGGGCGAGCCGCTGATCGCTGGTCCACTCTGTCTCCGTGATCATGGGAAGATCGAGCGCGACGAAGTTATTCACGCCGCTGGAGGCTTGGGCGAGAGCAAACATGTCCTGGTAGGCATTGGCAGCCGCGTAGTTGGCCTGAGCCGCACAGCCGACTATACCGGCCAGAGAAGATAGCATGATGAAGAAATCGAGGTTGTCGCTCGCGAACTCGTCGCTGAGATTCTTCGTTCCATCATACTTGGGCCTGATGGCGTTCTGAAGATCCGGAAGCGTCATTTGCGGCAGAGTGCGATCCTGCAAGATGCGTTAGTCCTTCCATACATTTTCAAGACTAGAGGCAGCGTGGTAGAGTGAAGGAGAAAAAAAGGGAAAACATACTGCGACAAACATGGCACCATGAATTACTCCAGCAACGGGCGGTGAGTTGGCACGGATGTGGATAGCGGCCTGTGAGACGGCAGTTGCGTCGGTGACATCGCACGTTACCACTTTGACGACGGAGCTGACGTTCTCAGTCAGTTCCCTCTCCAGAGCGGCGCGAGTCGTATCGTCGTGACCCCGTCGCGAGATAACAGTGACATGACGCGCGCCATGCTTCTGTAGATGACTGCAGACGTGTCTACCAATGTTTCCTAAGCCACCCACAACGACATATGTTCTGTCGGCACGAAGGCGAAGCTGTGGCGCTCTGGCAATCACCTTGGTAGAGGAATCAGCGGTGAGGATCACTCTGTTGTTGTTTCCTAGGGTTTGAATGAACTCCAAGGCCTCTTTGACCTCCCCGATGGGCAGGGTGGTGATGGGAGGAAGCGAGTAATGGCCCGCTTCGATGTAATAGAACACCCTTCGTAGGAGCTCCTGAATGTATTCTGGACGAGCGTCGGCCAGTACAAACATGTCCACAGATATGAATCGAGCGCCGCGATCGAAGACTTCCATGTCAAGCTGAGATCGTTTATAAATCTCCCACTTAGGGAATTCGAGGAACGTTCCCAGCTTGGCGATGCACTCCCATGATGCCTTATGGGCCTTGCCTTCGAGCGTGTTGACGATCACATCGGCACCCTTTCCGCCCGTCAGACGCATCACGCCGGCCGCGAAGTCAGTGGTGCGGTAGCTGAAGATGTGGCTTTCGGGAATGCCATAGTCGTCCATGAGGAGTTGGCGTTTGGAGGCATTAGCACATGTGGCGATCACAGTTGCGCCGATGTGTTGCGCGACGATGATAGCCACCTTTCCAAGGTAACCCGTAGCGGTGTGGATCAGGATGGTTTGGCCGCGCTTCAAGCCGGCGAGTTCCACGAGTCCGTAGTACGCAGCGACGAAGGGGATGGGTATAGAAGCAGCTTCGGTAAATGACATAGACTCTGGTATCTCGTGCACGAAGTTGCCATTGGTGATGGTTTTACTGGCAAACGGCGTTCCCGTTAGGACGGCGACTCGATCACCTGGTTTATGTCTCGATGTCATATTGGCGCCGACGCGAGTGATGATACCCGAGCCCTCGCCGATCATCTTCTCGGTGGATCGCCACTGGCCCAGAGCAACGCCGACATCCTTGAAGCTCACGCCCCAGGCAAATGACTGTACTTCGACCTCGTCCGGCTCGAGCTCCCTGATCTCATCGTCGATAAATGTGATGGTGTTGAGTCGGCCGGGCTTCTCCACGTGAACTTTGAGGGATCGAGTGGGCTGGTGGAAAAGAGTTTCCTGCAAGTCGGGCTCCTGTGAGTCAGGGACCATCGCCCGAACCAGTTTGCGGTCGGGAACGAATCGTGGAATGTGCATCTTCCCATGCCTGTACATAGTTTCCAGTTCGATACTCTCCTCTTTGGCGATCTTGGCTTCCGTGGAGACAAAGAAGTCCGACAGCATGGCTAGGATGTCGACCTGGTTACGCTCCACACTATCCTGAACATCAAGAGTGATGAACTGTAGGTTCTTGTTCTCCCTACGCGCGGTACGGGCAAACCCGGTAATGAGGGCAGCTTCCGGTCTTATCTTTGCCTCCCCGTCCGCGAATGTGATCCAGTATATTCTGGAAGCCTTTGTCACAAGCTCCACGAGCTTCGTAAACTGCTCCGACGACGCATGGTCGAAGAGAAGGCGATCCGCCGAGTCTAGAATAACATAGGTCTGCGAGGGATCAACCACAGTATCGGACCACTGGCGAAGGTTCGCAGTAAAGCCCTGGGCTTCTAAGGTACTCAAGAGGGCATTGCCGAAAAATACCGATTCACTTCCATCTGGAAGTCCGCTTAGGACGGAGACGGGAGGCAAGGCGTGCACGCTATTTCCATTGGTGAGGGAAACGGGCAGGGCAGTGGCCTTGATCAAAGCAGCCTGACGTGCCGGCTCGGGGAAGTCGTGGACGCCCAGCTCCACATCGGAGAAGCCGGACTTTTGGAGTGCCTGGCCCCATTGCTCGATGCTCTGCAGCGGGGTGCTTTCTCTGCCTTCCCCCACGCCGAGCCACCACCCGGCGAGCAGGCCGAACGTCATGTTGTGGTACGGCGTCTCCTTCACCAGTTCGACGTAGGCCAACGCGCCGCCGGGCTTGAGAAGCTTGTGAATATTCCCGAGAGAAGTCTGGAGAGACTTGGTGGCGTGGATAACATTCGAGGCCACGACGAGGTCGTACGAGTACGTCTCGAACCCCTGCTCGCCGGGGTCGCGTTCTAAGTCCAGAGTTCGGAAGGAGAGCATGTGAGCCCAGTCCTTAAGAGCCTTGGTACGGACGGGCTCGAAGAAACCGGCGGAGATATCGGTGAACATGTATTCAGAGCAGAACGGCTCGGCATTAGGGCTGCTAGCTTGGAACATATGAAGTGTCGCACCACCGGTGCCGCCACCGATTTCTAAGATCCTCAGGCCCTTGTTCTGGAACGTGAGCCTCCGCACGTACTCGGCCAAGTAGTGGTTCGCGCGACGGGACTCGTCTTCGTGGTAGATCTCATACAACAAGTTGTCCTGAAGGAACAGCGAAAGTGCGTCGGTCTTGCCAGTGAGGATGGAGGTCAGTTGGGAGCCGAGGCGGCTTACCAGCAGACCCTCCACGCCGTACTTCTCGAGCTGCGGCGCCAGTTCTTCCGGAGGTGCAGGTGCATCAAGGAGAAGGTCACGACACTCGGCTCCCTTGACAAAACTGGTCATCCACTTGAAGAGCTGAGCGCGGTGGTCGTCGCTGACAGTGAGGCCTTTCTCTTGAATCTCCCGGGTGCTCGCATTGATGTAGTATGCGCAGGCAGCGTACAGCGCCTTGACCTTATCCACCTGGGTCAGGCCTATCTTGTCACACTGCATCGGTGTTACGATGGACTCCAAGATATCAGGGGTGATGGATTTCGAGTCCAAGCCCCACTCCATCTTGTAGAGGTGATTGTTGCCCTCTGGCTCGGGCTCCTGGGTGGCTCCGACCTGGCGAAATTCTCCATTCGTGAGTGTCAGAATGGGGACCTGTTGGCCATCTTGACCCTTCTGGAAAGCTACGACATCGAAGTAGGTCGAATACGCGAACGTGTCGCGCAGAGAAGCCACAGCAACAAGCTCGTCACCGGGCCGGCTCGTAATGTCGGCGGAGATGATGAGCTCGGAATAGAAGGTAGGCATGGTAGAGCCAGGCTTAGCCTTTTGTTGGAAGTGATGGGCGCAGACATGCATCAGCGCGTCAAAGAGGGCGGGGTGAATGACATGCGGCTGCATGAAGCGGCCCGGCATCGTCGCGGCGATGTCAGGCACGAGAACGGTGCTCACCGACTCGGATTCGGATAGGCGAGCACTCTGGACCATCGTGAAAGTAGGACCAAATTGGTTACCCTTGGCCATCATGTCAGCATACAATGCATCGTGTGTCACGACTTGGCTCGAAGCTTCCTCGGCGCGCTGGAGAGTCTGGAGCTGAGACTGGCGACGAAGCTCGGATTCCCGGTTCGGTGCGACCTCATCTTCGCCACGAGGTTTGAAGACAGTCGAGATGGTTCCAGTGCAGTTTTCCTGCCAACTACCTCCGTGCTCTGGGACGGACAGAACAGAGAAGTCATAGGTATCCGCGACGGCCTGCTTCTTGAAATTCAAGACTACCTCGACCCTGCTCGAGTCGCCCGAGCCATTTGGCAGGGACAATGCCTTCTTGAACGACACGTTCTTCAGTCGGTATCCCTCGGTGACGGCCTTATCGTCGTCGCGATCGTCATTCAGCTGTTTGAGCGCCTGGATAGCCATGGCGATGTATCCAGGCCCGGGGAATACTACGAAGCCATCGACAGCATGGTGCTTCAGCCAGGGCAAGCTTTCGGTGCCAAGGAACATGCGCCAGCTGGGGTGCCCGTCGGGCGATGTGAGTATTTTGGACCCGAGCAAGTCATGGTGAGGATGCTTCTTGTATCGGTATTCGCGGCTTATGCGAGACTCGACCCAATGAACAGTCGTGTGGTCCCAATGGTACGGAGGGAGATCTCGCGCGACCTTCGGTGGAGACGACGTAGAAAAGGCGAGCGAAGCCAGCGCGCCGATGTCCAGGTCACACCCGGCCTTAAATAGAGCCGATCCCGTAGTCATAAGCGCCTTACAGTCATTCTCGCCACGCACCAGGGTGGGAATATAGCTGAACGACAACCCCTGCTCCTGCAGCGTCGCCAGGGATTGCCGGAGCGGCCCGGCGAGCGCCCTGTGTGGGCCTAGCTCGATGAAGTTCAGGGGCGTTCGGCCCATCTCCTTACCCAATAGCTCGACAGCGCCAGCGAACTTGACTTGAGACACAAGATTGTCAACCCAGTATGAAGGGCCAAAGCCGCTGCTCTTCTCCTCCCCGGTAACCGACGAGAAGAAGCGAACCCGGTCAGAAGCGTCGCCGGACTCAAGACCTTTCAGACGCTGAAGATATTGCCCACCGACGAGCTGCATGTGATGCGAATGGTACGCAGTGTCGACCTTGAGAGCGCGGGCGAAGACGCCATCGGCGTCGAGGGCCTTCTTGAGCTCCGCGACTGCAGGCGCATCACCGGAGACAGTGGTACTTGATGGGCTGTTCACGCAAGCGACGACTACCTTAGACTCCTGAAGCTTGCTGATATATCCGGAGACGTCGCCTTCACCCAAGCCCACCGCCATCATAGCGCCGGGCTGGGAGGCGACTTTCTTGGAAGCTTCCGAGAGGAAACTCCTGTGGTAGGATGCTGCAATAGCCGTGTCTTGCGTTATCGCACCGGCGGCATACGCTGCGGCGATCTCGCCACTGGAGTGGCCAACGACGGCCTTGGGTCGCACATCCAAGCTGGCTAGGAAGTCGACAAGGGCGATTTGAATCGCCGTGCTCGCAGGCTGGCTCAACTTGCTATCGTTGAGCCCCGTCGACTTGGCATCGCGGGAAAGCTCCTCGGAGAGACTCCACTCGGCGCCGAGGTCTCTGAGGATCTTGTCCGACCGCTGGATAGAGCGGGCGAACTCGCTGTCGGTTGACAGAAGCTGGTATCCCATCTGTGCCCACTGGGCTCCCTGGCCGGTGAACACGAAAACGTTCGTCGCTTGGCCCTGCCTCTTCTCGGGTGCCGCTTCTTTGCTCTTCAAACTCTCAACCAGCGATGGGAGGTCGTTGGCAAAGACCGACGAGCGCCATGGCAGATGGGACCGGCGACTTGTGAGGGTGTGTGATAAGTCATCGAGGCTCAAGTCTTTGTGGCTCTCTATATAGCGAGCCAGTTTTTCCAGTCCATGCTTAAGGGAATGCTCGGATCTGGCAGACACAGTGAACAAGCGGGGAACTTCAGGTGCCATTGAGCCATTGCTTAGACTTTCTCCCCCGTTCAGATGACCATTCCCGTTCAGATTCCCATTTGCATGGCCGTTGATTGCTGTCAATTTTTCCATATTAGCATGATTCTTCGCCGCCGAGGGGAACGTTACCGCCTACCTGTTAGCTCCTTCTTGATGCTATCAGGAGATTCCAATACCACGAAAGCGTTGGTGCCTCCGGAGCCAAAACTATTAACGATGGCCTTCCGGGTGGTGTTCGTGGCCGGCCACGGCATCAACTCCATAGGAATCTGATCAAAATCAGGTATATAAGTAGAGGCTGATGTAAGGGGGAGGGCATCTTAAGTCACCTTGAGGTTCCAAGCCTCTGGATCTAGGCCAGGCTTGAGATTCTCCAGGAGGAGATGAGGGGGTATGAGGCCCTTCTCCATACACAGGATGGTCTTTATGAGTCCCGCTGCACCACTAGCGGCTTCCGTGTGTCCAATGTTGGGCTTGGCTGTGCCGATGACGAGAGGCTGATCGGTGGGGCGGCCGTTACAGAGCACATTACGCAGAGAACGAAGCTCCGCGTTGTCTCCAGCTTTGGTACCTGTTCCGTGAGCTTCGGCATATTGGATATCAGACGGAGAATAACCAATTTCCTGGAGCACCTTGCGCGCAAGGGACTCCTGAGCGGCCTGACTAGGTAGCGTGATCCCGTTCGTGCGGCCATCCTGGTTGGCAGCAGTGTGTCGGATGATGGTACGGATGTTATCACCGTCCCGGATTGCATCATCAAGGCGTTTAAGAACGACCATACCAATACCCTCTCCACGGCCGTAGCCCCCACCACGGTCGTCGAAGGAGAAGCATCGCCCCTCTGGGTTCAAGACACTGTTCCGTGATCAGAAAGACCGACACCCACCCTTCCTCGGAGTGATAGAAGGACGCAGACGGACGGGAGAATGGAAAATTGGTGGAGAACGTACCCAGGCATAGATAGGACAGACATTGTCTCTGGTGACAAGACAATGCCCACACCCCCAGCGATAGCCATGTCACTTTCGCCTGCCCGCAGGCTTTGACAGGCGAAATTCACACCAATCATGCTGCCCGAGCATCCTGTGTCCAACAACACAGAGGGACCACGGAGATCAAAGACGTATGAGACTCGGTTGGGCACGATAGTGCGTGCTGCTCCAGTGTTGTGGTACTTGTTGAGGGACAATGGGTCCCTCATGATGGTCTGCTCATAGTCATGACCAAAGACCGCCACTGTGCATCAAGAAGTCAGTACACTCATCAGCATGGATACACAAACACATGACGTACCGTAGACTGAGGTGTTGGACCCCCTGAGTTTATTCAGTGGAACGCCGGCGTTCTCAAAGGCCTCATAGGATGCCTCCAGGACCAGGCGCTGCTGAGGATCGAACGCCTCAGCCTCCAGGCGGGAGACGCCAAAGAAGCCAGCATCGAAGTCCTCGATATCTTGGGTTAGGTAGTGACCACCCTTATGGTTTGTGAAGTCACCCCCGATCTCAGGGTTGGGATGGTAGAAGGCCTTGTGGTTGAAACGGTTCTCGGGCATCTCCGTCCAGGCGTCACGGCCCTCTGCGAGCATCGACCAGAGCTCTTCCGGGCTGTTGGCTCCGCCAGGAAACCGACAGCCCATGCCGATGACGGCAATGGGGATGGGCTCGCCAGGAGACATGGTCAGGGTGAACTAAGATAGGGTATGATGTTGAATGTTCTGTTTGAAGACTGCTGCCCTACCGTCTTCGATCTGATGTATCGGCAAGTATCCTGGCCTTTTATGTTCTCTGACCTATCTTGTTGTCAGTCTCCACTGGGTGACTCTTAGGTAATCAAACGGTCTCCTGTTATGTACCCCTTAAACCGATTGCAACTCAGTTACCAGCTACAGAAACCCCCCCCCCCCCCCCCCCCTATTATGCAAAGTTCGAAGATGTTTAATATTAGGTATTAAAATCAATGAAAATTCATCTACTATTTTGTGAAAAAAACACTGCATTTTATTTTTCCTTCCTTTTTTTCTTTTGCATAATAGTACCATTTCGATATGTAATTTGTATTTATTGGTCTTGATGTGTAACTAATATCGCAGCCATGGCGCTGTTTTCTGGTCCTTTGGAAGAACCCCTGTAAGCCTGCTCTAGATGTAGTCTGGCGCATGTTATCTTGAATCCTGAAGGTGCGTGATATCATAATATCTCTGCATCAAGGCCTGGTAGAGGTCCAGATGGAGGTCCAGGTAGGGATCAGGTAGATCGATACCCCTTTCTCCTTCCTCGCGGAAGCGCGGTTGCAACCTGCATATAGGGACAGCTATATGCACATAGGAAGACAAGAGGAGGGTGGGAATGTTGTAAGAAGGGCGTCTTCTTAGTAGAGACACAGAAGCAGGGGTTCTATCTTCGGACTATTTCTTATCATGCATAGCTGACCGGCTTAGGTTCCGTGGCTATGAATGGCTAGAGCCGTTGACGTTATACGTCGAGATGCGCCAAGAGAAGCGCACTTCCTCAGGTCGGTCGTCGTGTTTTGGGGGTTCGGGTTTTGATATTCCTCCAGTGTGGTTATTTCCCATATCTTGAGCTATGCAGGCTGGAGGGCGTTTCGAGATATTTGGCTCATTGTGCGGAGAGTTGCTCTTGTCCCAAGAATATGCCACATTTCCTCCCCTATAACGCACCTACTACTATCGACCGACTAATACTCCCGGGGATGCAATTATCTTAAGGGATCCCTCCGAGAACCTCTATTTAGTCGGAACCTCTTTTTGGGCCCAGGTTGATGATGGAACTATCATAACGATTAACACACACTGAATGCACCCTTGAGTTTCTTTCAGTAACTTGGAAGTAGACTGCATACCTTGGTAGACTAATTAGGTAATTAATGTATGACGTCCTCGTTAAGCTGACTACACACTATTCAGTCAAGAACTGCATAGAACCTCTATAGTAGATAGAGCCGTTGTATCCGATGCCTGGTCTCCCAATCCTTCCCCTTCTCTCTTCTGGGCTTCTGTTCCCAGAATCATTTGGCGTGTTCGTCTTGGCGTCATCCACCCATGTAGTGTATTCTAAGGTCTCAACTGCCCGCTATCTTTCCAGGGGATCTTGAGAACACAGACCGGCCCGCCCCGCGCCGTCTTGCGCGTCCACCTGCGTGTGGGTATCTATCTTGGTATCATGTATGGCAAGTTGATCACGAGCGCTGGAGAGTGTACCGACGGCTAGGGTTTCCTGGGAGCATGGGGAGCAGCCGTCAACTCCATATCTCGTCAGCGCTTGTGGGACAGTCAGGATGTCCTGGGGAACAACCTTTTACCCCGTAATCCGTATCACGCCACCCCCCGTTCTCGCGGGAAGGCTAGGATCATTCAGGCGAATGTTGCCTGCTTGGCAGTGGG
This sequence comes from Xylariomycetidae sp. FL2044, assembly GCA_022376275.1. Classification (NCBI taxonomy): domain Eukaryota; kingdom Fungi; phylum Ascomycota; class Sordariomycetes; species Xylariomycetidae sp. FL2044. The sequence continues at coordinate 308,543 of JAJNOH010000015.1, read as the reverse complement.
ATTAGCTAACCAATTGACGAAAGTTGCCGCAACCCCTGCAAGATCACCAGGTAAGCAGTAAGGCTAAGCCATCAGAGTCTCCATACGCGTTACGAAGTTCTGATTGTTATCCCTTTTGGTATTTGCTGAGACTGGCCAGATGCCAAACCTTAGCCGGAACCGAAAGCGCAACCGAATATCCATGGGTCGAAAGCATGTCAGCACGCATTAAGTAAGCATGGATGTGAGCGTCGTATACTCCAACCAATCATCTTACATAAAGCCTTTTCGATTCAACTTGATTGAAAGATAGGACTCGCTTCCGGCCTATAAGCAAATGACGGAGAGTTCTTGCCAAGTTGCAAAGTCTATGGGCAAGGGTATCTCTACGGTCTACGCCGGGCCGGAGAGCCAAGTCTCTCCTGACTACGGTACATATACGCAGTATGGATGACACATATCTAGAGCTGACAGGGTTTAGTCCGGGGGTGGGCACTCGTTAGACCAGTGATTTAGCACCTAAGCGACGATCATGCAGACACCAGCGTTTCGACATATGAAGCTTCGAGTTGTGACAGGAACGCATACTGCGCGACGTGTTCTGGTGGAGAGCGGCACAACATATACACCGAGCTAGTTCTGCAAAAGGTTATCACCCTCCATAGACCATTAGGCAGATACATTCTTTGCACCCCCTCAAGATCGCTTTTAGACATGGGCTAACGCGGCTACGAAATATCAACAGATTCCCTACCCCTATGGCAAGATCGCCAGTTCCTCCCTTTCTCCTGTACCTTCTAGGCCATCGTAGCATGGGGAAGATCTGCTGATAAGGCTGCAGTAACCTAGCCAAAAGATGCATAAGTCATATATTATTATTGCTGCCAGTGATAATGCGTAAATCTAGAAGCGGACTTCGGTCCTTCGAGCGCAGTCCGGGGGCGAAATCCGCGGCGTCTTCACCTTCTCAAATTCGCGTTCGGGTTCCGAACGTCCCCCCACATGGATAATGAGGACATGTTTCAAAGAGTCCGCCTGAAGCGCTTGTACTTCACTCGAGCAGGTTCTTTGAATCTACACGGCGAAGTCGACGACAGACACTTGAGTTACAATCACAGTCACATTCATGTGACTGCCGGCTTCTCCAGCATGACTTATATTGTTGCAAAGGAGGGGGGAAGCTATGCTGACGTGGTGTGGGCGATGTGGCCCTCTATCCAGACGTGACCCATACGCCACTTGGTATGGCGACGGATACTATATCATGCAACTGTCGTTGTTTTGTAGCTTTTCCTCGGCGGGACTTATCACCGAAGTGCGTGTATAGGCTAGATAACAAGGCAAGTTGTGCATGAATCAGGATGCCTGCAATATATGCTATCCTGGGAGAGGGCTGAACATAGATCACAAGCAAGAGCCCAAGTGACCATCAAATAGATACTTCTGTACGTACTATCTTCTTTAGTTGCTCTTGGGCTGCTCTTTGGACTCTTCGTTCTGTTCCCCCTTTTGTTCCGGGATGACACGTTTCCACTCGACCAGAAAGCTGCACAGGAACGACACACCAGCAGTAGCAATTGTTAAGTAGAGTGCAGTCTGCACAGAGACTCCGTAGGAGGCTGCCACGAAGGGAACGAGGTCGGGCGGGATCTGGTCTTGACCTGCAGCTCCCACTGCGATGACGTCTTCGACCCCTTGCTCGGACAACCCTGTTTCAAGACGAGTCTTCAAGGTGCTGAGGAATATCACTTCGGAAACAGCCAATCCCAATGCGGTTCCAAATCCCTGGAAGAAAACGAACAATGCGTTGCCCATCGGCATGTCTTCTGCCTGGAGTACGTTGCGGATTGCCACCAGCGGTTGCTGAACGGCTACCCCGAATCCTGCACTAGCAAGAAACTCAAAGCCGATGATTCTCCCCAGTGCACTATTGGCTAGGGTAAGAGTCGACAAGAGGCCTGCGGCGATGGTTAAGACCACACCACCAGCGAGTAGCCACGGGATGTAATGCCCCGTCAAGGTCACCGCCCACCCGGAGATAAAGGAAAAGACGGGGCTCGGCAAGGAAAAGCCTAGCAGGTACAAGCCTGCCGTTGTTGATGAGACCCCCTTGGAGGACTGGAAGAAGACAGGGAGGTAGTACGTGATTCCCGTCACCGTCATCATCTGGAACGTGACGATGGCACAGGTCGCGGCGACAGTGCGTTGAGTTAGGATGCGCATAGGAATCAAAGCCCTGTATGCATTAGCCAAGATACAATTTCTCGCACGAGTCTCGAAAGAGGCATATTTACTTATCCTTCCGTCGAATTTGAAGCAAAACAAAGACCGTGAGCAGCAAGGCGAAGCCAAGAAGGCACCCCCAGACCTTCGAGTCTGACCACGGATACGTTACACCTCCCCATTGCAGGGCGAGGATCAAAGAAGTGATAGCGCCGAGGAGTATGCAACTGCTGATCGGGTCGAGCGAAGCTAATTTCTCGCGAAGGGGAACCTTCGTCGATTCTCTCTCCGGTTCGGAGAAGCCAAAGACGACAATCAATGTGGCGACAAATCCGATTGCTATGTGTCGGCAACAGTCAGTAAGCCAGCACTCTTGAGAGCATAGCTTCAGTCATGAATAGAACCATGAAAGACTAGACTATCTATCACGGGAGGACCCATGAAAGGAGAATGTGACTCTACTTACGCAAGTTGATCCAGAAACAGAAGCGCCAAGTCAACCAGCTCTCACCCAAGATGCCACCAATGGTCGGTCCGAGAATGCCCGAAACCGCATATGTACCCGACGATATGGCAATGAAGATGGGCATCTTCTCCTTCGACACGATGAAGGCCATGATGCTGAGAACCCCGGGCATGATACCCGCGCAGCCACAGCCTTGTATCGCCCGACCGAGTATCAGAACGGCGGAACTGGGCGCCAGGGCGCAGACGATGGATCCGGCGAGGAACAAGGCGATGGAGAAGCAGAATACCAGCTTGAGACCCAAGCCGTAGTACAGGCGGCCGAACGTCGGCTGCAGGGCCATCTTGGTGAGAGAATAGGCAGAACCGTACCAGGCTACGTCGTCTAAACTGGAGAACTCGGTCGTGATCTTGGGGATCACAATTGCTAAATGGCGTGAGCGTTGTCCACCTCGACGAACGGACGCTGGGACCGCAACCCACCGAGGATGTTGGTATCAAGTGCAACCAGAAGCACGCCGGTCATCAGACCGAACATCGATATGGTGATGTGTAGTGCCTCTTTCATCGCAGTCTTCTTCTTGTCAGTACTCGAGTCGTTGATAGGGGACGTGGCCTCGTCATGGGTTTCTCCAGGGGTCTGCTTCGTCACCGTTTCGCCGACGGGAACAGAGCTATCCTCAGTAGCCTTTTCGGACGTCTCCATTACGCCTGTGGGCTGAGGCGCCGCCATGATGCTATTCGAGGTCGTGCCTGGCTAGCAGAGTTGTGCCACTCGAATGACATGCAACACACAAGAGGAGCGAGATGTCAATTGATGGGGGCTTGGAGGGAGCGGCCTAGGGACCGTGGAGAAAATGCTGAGCTGCAGGGGCCCCTATCAACAAGGTAAAGCCAAGCAGAGGAGAGCGAGAACGTCGACGGGTTAAGGTTCGAATCCGAAGTCCGCTTACAAATTGGGCGAAGCAGCGGGGGTGGGATCTGACGAGATGCCAGGGTGGTTGTCGGGTTTTCGGACCGGACACGCGCAGCCAGTTGGGTCGCACCCCGCGGGACCACGACATCGACTATGCTGGGGTAATAATGAGATGATCGTGGAATTTGAGATAGGCTGCCCGTGGGGTAAAGGTGACAGCCAAGCTAGCTATCACCCCAACCTAGGCTGCTAGGATTAATCCTTTCGAGATTTACTAGATCTACACCCAATACTCGGCTCTGCATTAACGCTGCAGATGCAACTCAAGTAACTAGGATGTCGTCAGGTCACTCGATAGTAGCAACAACCCCTTTAACTGATAGCTTTGAACCGCCACATAGCAATACGTTCACGAGTGCCGTTTCCCACCTGCGGCATTTTAGAACACCTCCTCACCCCCCCCCCCCCCCCCCCCCCCCCCCCCCCCCCTGACGGTTGCCAGCTTATCGCCAGCGTATCGCCCGATCAGCGCAAACGGCGTCTGAGCCGCTGCCTGTAACGTTCGACAGGGGTCAACAGGACATCTAGACCCAGGACCTCTCTGTACAGTGTCGTTAACTCCGTTGACAAGGTAAGGCGGTGTGACAATTCTGCAACACGATGGCGTGCTACAGTGGCGGGTTGCCGTGCAGGAACTGGGTGGCGTGTTGCAGTGACGGGTCGTAATGTAGTGAACCAATGTCGTGATACACCAGCGGGCTATGCCGCGTATCCTAGGCAGATAGGTACGTGAGTGTAGAGCCACAAGTCGACCGTTTAAGCTTATATTTTATCTTCGAAGCTAACTGGAAACGGGGATGATCACTATGATTAGGTGAAAGACTATCGAGAGTATATGAAGGTAGGAAGTTTTATAAAGTACCTATATGCTAAAAAGGGGTAAATCTGAACTCGAATCCACTCCAGTTGCTTCACTTTAATCCATATTTGAATTGATGTATCTATTAGATATCCCATTTAGTCATTAGTCTGTCTACTAAGACTCGAATGAGTGTGAATGAATAAATCAAGTACGTTAAAATGGGGAGATGGAAAACACACGCGTTTTGCAACGTGTTTATCTAGTCTTATGGTACCTCTGCGCTGCCCCCTTAGTCCATTCCATTCCTACTTAGGTACTCTAGGTATCTCAAGAAGCCTTAAGTATATTGGAAATGGGTCGATAAATCACTCCTTGTATCTACTAGGGGGATTCAGTGGGTATAATCCCACTTGTCTGCACCCTCATTGGATGGTGATTAGAAAAAGGCGGCGACATCTGTAAGATGCCCATCAGATACTCTCACCATTGCCAGTCTAGTGACTCGTACAGTTCAGCCTAACCTCCTTGCGAATCGCCGTGTTTCGCTGTAAACCCCTTCCCAGTGCTGCTGCAGTCCTATCAATCAAACATCACTTTCCCAAGCCGTAGTTAGTGGGGACTACGCAATCAACAGTATGGTTTCCTTGCACAAACTTGACATCCTCATCGTCGGCGCTGGACCCGTTGGCCTCACGGCAGCTGCGGCGCTGTCAAAGGAAGGTCACGATGTTAGAGTTCTTGAACGACATCCGAACCTCCAGACCAACGGCGGCACCCTCGTGCTCCAGGCCCCGGCATCCCGGGCCCTGATCGAGCTCGGGCTCGAGGCCGAATTGCAGAAGATCAGCGTGCCGAACAAGTCGTTCAGCTTCTGGTCGTACAAAGACCCCAGCAAGCCACTGGTGACCTTCCCGAGACCGCCCGGGTCCAACATGATCCACACCGACCGCCCGGCCCTGCAGCGGCTCGCCTACGATGCCGCGCTCGCCAACGGCGTGACGGTTCTGTTCAACAAGCGAGTCAAGCACCTGGACGAGTACGCGACGCCCCAGCGGCTCTGGACCACCGACGGCCAGGAATTCACGGCCGACCTCATCATCGGCGCCGACGGCATCAAGTCGACCGTCCGCAGGCTCATGTGGCCCTCCCAGAACTTCGAGCCCATCGCGACGAAAGAGTGCATCTTCCAGGCCGAGCTCAGCGGCGACGTGACCGCGTCCGACCCGCGCATCGCCCCCTTCATGGAGCTGGGGACCGGCCACGGCACCATCGGGCCCGGCTGTTTCACGTTCTTCCGGCGCACAGAGGACGGGAAGCTGTACCTCCTGTTCATCGTCATGGACTACGGCTTGCCCGAAGCCGACGTCGTGAGCGGCAGCTGGAACACGCCCGGAGACGTGGCCGAGCTGCGGGAGCTGTTCTCCCAGTTCGACGATCCGCTGCGCGCGTGCCTAGAGCACGTCGAGAGCTGCATCCGATGGCGCATCGCCGTGGCCACGCCCATCAAGACCTGGAGGGGCCGCAGCGGTCGACTGCTGCTGCTGGGCGATGCGGCCCACGCCATGGTGCCCCACGCTGCGCAGGGGGTGAGCCAGGGCATCGAGGGGGCGGTGGCTCTGGCTCGGATTCTGCGGCGGCGAGATCATCTGAATGGGAATATTCCACAGTTGCTTGAGCTCTTTGAGGAGTTCCGCCGGCCGAGAGTCGAGAAGTTCGTCGGCATGGGTCTGGGAAATGCCGCTACGAATAGCCTGCCTGACGGACCGGAGCAGGAAGCCCGTGATGCGCGTCTGAGAGCCATCAATGAGAGTAACATCAAGAAGCAGAACGGCAGCGGGCCCGCTGAAGTCAAGAAACCGGTGGCTATGGATATGAATGCGCCACCTCAGAGCCCGGAGTTCCTGGAATGGGTCAATGAGTACAATGTGACCGCGGAGGTGAGTCTTGTGATTGTATTTGAGGAGGGAACTTTGCTAATATCCTCCTAACCTAGGCTGATCGTTTTTTGGATGAAAAACTTGGATAATCCCGGACCACTGTGCTGACGCATGACTTCCCGACGATCAACTGGGGACCAAGCGAATGTACTCAAGAAGATCACTACAAGAAGGGTTACATTTCAACCAAATATTATCTGTGAATTTAATATGAAGCTAGTTCGCTAGGGATAGTAAACCCACCTAAGAGATGAACTCGAAATCACTTTGTAGATACCTCCTAATTCGTGACTCCTTTAGGCCTTGGAGCCGAGCAGTCATAGCTTGTACCATTGGCTAGATATCGTCTCAGCCTGATGTGCAGCATAATAACATGTATCAACCAAACCCACAAGGAACCGGCCGCAAGTAACCTAATACTTTGCTCAAGCGCCCTTCTGCCGTCAGCACCGAGAAAATGGTAGCTTAACACCTTCACCATTTTACATGTAGCCTCAGTTTATAAACTTAGGAACATAAATAGCTGACTTTGATGCTGTGCTTCCTCATGAAGTCGAGGCGATCTTGAGTTGAGCTACCAAGGGTGACGGGCACAAATGTCGGGTTCTATTCATTGAACCAGCTTGTACTTCAAGAGTTCCCATTCCAGAAGCAATATCTCGGACCACGATTACTGGTTTGTTGAGCCGCTGCCTTTGATTCACTGTTCGTCGTCTCGTATCTTAGCTTCTTTAAGTTGATATGTTACTATCAATTGGCAAAAGGCAGATGGATTAGTATCAAATTAATGAAGCCCTGGAAGTCAGGCCACGATGTGCTAGTATGGTTCAATACCTACTAAGGCTACTGAAAATTAACAGAGGGTGAAGAGTATCGTCATTTACTGAGGCCTTGTTTCTCGGGGGGATCTTGTTGATGAAGCCGTTTGAATGTATTCCGCCTTGGTCTTCAATTCGGGATCGGTTGGTCCACTCGTCAGGTCCTGCAACGAAGAGACGATGGGACGTTATCTCTTTCCCCGAAGGTCCAGAGCGTCCTTTTTCGGAGTATTGAACTTGTCGTAGCATTGCTATAGTACAGCAATAAAATATAGATGAGATTGGTTCTGTCCTTCGTCTAAGGCGGCTTGGTACGTATGCCTTACTAGGCTAAGTTTTCGTAGTCGGATTAAACGGCCCAAAGCGTTAAAAATATTGTGAGACAAAAGCTGGGAAGAAAGTTGTTCTTCTTATTATTAGCTACTATGTATGGATATTATCTAGTTCTGTCTACGGCTGAGTCATCCCCAGATGACCTCATCTCAGGATGACCATCCCAGGACCATCCCAGGATGGTTCAAGTATTCTCGTAACAAATATCTTCTGGTATTCGTGTTCCTAGTTGCACCACCATTTCGATAAGTTGGATAATGCCTTTCGTGTTTTGTAGGACTCGACCTGGTAGTGCATAATTATTAGTATAGAGACCAATTCTATTTCTAATCCACCTAACCTACTCTACTTAACCAACTAGCCTAATATACCCACCTATTAGCTTTTGATTTTTTAATAAATCTACCTATTTAAGGTTCTAATGGGTGGAATTAAGTAGGTTAATAAATTAGGGGTAAAAACTAAAAATTATAAAGTGACGCGTTATAGTTTATATAAAAAATATACGCGTATTATAACACGCTAACCTATATTTCCTAATCTTTCCCGATCTTTTTTAATCCCTTTTAAAATAACCTATTATTCCGTTTTTAACCTATTAACTAATTCTACTTTTAATACACTTATAAGAGCCTTAGATGGATTAAAGTATAGTGGGTTTAGTAGATTAATAATATACCCACCCACTGGGGGGGGGTGAGTGGATGTAGTTGAATTGGTCCCCACACTGCCCGCACCGCCCACCCTACGTAGTCCTAGCTCTCTTCCCTCCTTGTGCAACAATATAAGTCATCCTGGAACCCCAGCAGTGCCCCGAACTGTGACAGTGGATGCCTGCGGATTGTTCCTGCTAGTCGGGGAGGAACTTCCCAATTGGTCCTTTTCTGCGGCTAGAAAGCCGGAGAAAGATGCTGTTCTCTTCTGTGGAGTTATGCCGGATGATTGGACCTGTCGTTGGGTTGTGGCAAAGATCGGAGATGGTCTGCGAGGTAAGATTGCGGGTGTAGAGATGGCTGCGCAACATGACCATGGTCTAAGTCTTTTCTCTTGGATTTAGCTTAGGATGCTGGGTGACGAGATCAAATCTCAATAGCCTCGGTGAAGATGACTGCCTCAGAAAATCCGAAACAAAGGTGGGCAGCTCAACAAAACGTTATTTATCAACGCAACCTGAACCTAGCTGGTTAGAAGGGGCATCTCCATAAGTGCGGAGAACTTCAATTCTTGCCCCGGTGGGAAGTGTATCCATCAAGGATAGGTCGAAGTCACCGGCATTGGACCGCTTATTCAATACCTCTGCGACGATCCTGATATAAACTCAAATTTGCTTTATATAGATTTCTCATCTGTATTGTATCCGAGCGTTGGAACCCAGGATACGTTACTCATAACTCATCTTGGCTCAAGGTTGTCCCAGCCTTCTTGGTATAACTTAGGGGAGCATGACCCAATCTCCGCCTGTCCTCCCCTCCACAGCATCGAATATGTCCATATCGAATTGTAACGGGGCGTGGAGGAAGATACGGGCTGTGAAGGATTTGTTGTTCTTGGTTAATGAGGTAGCATCTGATTCAGATCGCAGGTATCGTTTCAAGGACATTCGAAGAGAACAGACGTGTGGGTTGCAGGTGTGAATGGTTGGTGTATTTATTAGGTGGTAAGCTCGATCCTGCAGAAGGAAACACGCACCTATATACTATGGGAGCTACCTAGCAACCAATCTGGCTTCCCAAACGTAATGCCTAGCATCCATTGTTGCCAGCGTCCAAACGGCTGACCTAAGCGCGAAGCCATTGCGTATGTAAGCAGGGTTCAGATCTAACCCACCTCCTGAGAGTATTGGTAGAAAGACCTTGAGTAATGCCAGTTTAGGTGTTTCGAGAATGGTTTGGTATCACTCATACCTCTGAAAACTCGGCGCGAATTCCAGATACCCATCGCCAGTGCTTTGCGGCATCAGACCTTAACGGCGATTTGATCCGTGAATTGACAGAAACTCATCGCTTGAAAATGGTGCTATCTGTACCTGGTCAGAACTCGACAGCAACTCATCAAGCTTATAATATTGAATCATGTCTTACCCAGATAGTTGTGAAGATTGATGCAAGTTGATCGTTCTTGAGTAATGATGTAGCATCTGATTCAGATCGCGGGTATCTTTTCAAGGACCTTCGAAGAGTATTGGTAGAGAAACCTTGCATATTGTTAGTCGAGGGGTTTGAAGAATGGTTTGGTATCACTCATACATGTGGCTGGTCTAAACTCGGTGGTGCGCCCTTCAGGTCTTCTTCAGGTGATTGTGAAGGCTTCGGTGACTCGATCTTTTCTTCAATCTCTTCTTTCATCGATGTTTCAAATTTCTCATAGCACTCCTGTAACACAGAAATGAAATAAGAATGCGACCGGTTCTTCCGTTCGTCGGAATTTGTTTGGTAGTTGTGCCTAAGCAGGCTTAGCTTTCGCAAGCGAATTGAGCGACCCAATGCATCAAGTATTTCTTCGGGTATTTGTATGCTCAATTGTAGAACCAGTTCGGTAAGTTGTATTATATCCTTCGTTCTCTGTAAAACCCGACCTGGTGCATGATACTCGACTGGCTGGCGCAGTCTGGGCGAGATACTCGGGGGCTGCTAGCCCTCGAGTGTGCCAGACTGCACCAGCCAGTCGAGGAATCTATGCGTTTCTTCTTTGTACTCTTCATGGACGGAAGTAGTATTTCTCGGACGAATTGGTATCATCACGTTGACCGCGTGAGAGGTTGATCGGATGGTTGTTTTTTTCTGTGACGTCCTTGCGCAATTGTATTGCACAAATTAGATGGGTGTTCGGGGGTGTTGCAGGTGGAAGTGATGTTGAGGTGGAAATGATGTTGAGGTGGAAGTCATTTGAAGGTGGAAGTAGTTGTAAAAGTGTTAGATATGATGACTGGCAAAACCAAGAATGATAAAATGAAGGAAAGCGCGGAAGATGGAGAAGTACCTATGTACCTAGTGTATTTATAAGGTCAACATCCACGGTGCACATGCCAATCGGCTCACTCCAGGTTGCCCCAAGCAACAGCTGGGGTTGGGCTTGGGCAGCGATTCAGGCCACTCACCGAAATCAACTTCCCGCTGCTGGTTGACGTCTTGGGTGCATCTATATATGTCTTTGTGATAGTCTTCGTGATGGTCTTGCGCGATTATATTGCACAAGAATAACAATAACCCAACAGGGCGATATGGGGGCATCTATAGGCCTCGCTGTGTGTTGTAGGCTTTAATCGGGTTTCCCTGCACCTTGAACGTCTATCGGTCATTGCTCTCGATGATCACCGCGTAAACGCAAACAGCTTCTTATTGCCATATCTTATCTTGTTTCTATACGTGTGCTACGTGTATTGCTGGCTCTACCATGCTTTTGGGGAAGGTACTCGCTTTATATGGCCGTATTGTAAAGTTAATCACTTCCTACTTGCAGCTCAGTCGTGCTCCTGTCATACCTATGCTTGATATGTATTATAAAACATGCATATCATATGAGATTTCAGCAATGCAGACGCAGAATGAATCTCATCGATGAGTGACTGTTTGGATCAAACAAGAACGTAATTTGATTTTTGTTCACTCTTCATAACAAAGCTGATATGCCTGGTTTAAGGGGTAGAGGAATACCCCCTGCCTGTGTGGTTGCAATGGTGTTAAGATATGGGTGGCAGGTGAGACGACGGAAGTCAGGGTCACGTGCAAACTCGGTTTGCTACCAAACTCGCGCACACCTTTTCTAGCCCCTTTTTACCTTCTGTTCTTCTTTATCAACGGGCCACACAAATTGCTTAGTTAACATAGGCACCTACGTACACAGCGTCTTCAATAGGGGTTTAGATTCTATCTCCTATATAATAAATGGTTGCCTTCTGTAATTTGCACTACACAAGGATAACAATAACCCAACAGGGTGAGATTTGTCTCCTAAATACCAATTGGTCCGCAAAGCAAAGCTTCTTTACTACCCAGAACCCGCAAGACAGGTTCCATATCACAATAGCCCAGCGCAGCCCACCGGGGAAGTTCATCGCCTTGGACTTCTGTGCAAGGTGTCAAAAGAACCGCCCGATTAGTATGTAGAGAGACCAAGTCGCTCATGACCTGCCCCAAAGAAACAAAATCACAGCGGGAAATTGATTGGAGAGACGCGATTTGGCTCCAAGGTAGCCAAGCTGCCAGTAAAGATTACCTTAGATAAGCAGAGATTCAAACTGTGATTGAGTGGGTGGGTGTGATTGAGCAGATCGGCGACGAGGGGTACGTCACCCCCCACAGGGACTCAGTTGCCACCAATCCCACGCTTCCAAATTTCTATAAATATGGAAGCAAGCACCAACAAACTGGAGCTGCAGGTCTTCGACGGCTGACTAGAATGAAACACAACTATATTGATGAGCATCGATTCTTCCGTCACCCGACGGGGTCGCCTTGAGGTCTGCATACATTCAAGAACGAAGACCCGTGTTATTTACTTGATCCTACTGAACTTACTCGAAGCCTGAAACCCTGAAATCACTGCATCGGCACTATCAACACACAATGACGGATAATCAAGACCCCGAGAAGCAAGCTCTTATCGGCGAGAAGCTCACACAGACTACCGAGGGCCGAACTCCAGTTGGCAATGACTTTACCGTGCGTATCCGTCCAGCCAAGGCGGATGACTCGATAGACGTGAACAGCATTATAAAGCACAATCTGGAGGACTCCCTAAGCAGCACTCTGGATAAGACACCGCTGGTTGCGAGCACCGAAAAGGTTATTAAAGAGTCCGCCAAGATGTCGTCGAGGCTGGTCTACTTAGTCGCGGCCGGAAACCTGTTCCCTACATACGGATCTGTGAGGGCAAAGGTTCTCAGGGCAGCGGCTCATTTCCTTGAAGCGTCCGGCGGAGGTGTGTTCGTGCGTGGAATCCTTGGTTATGTGCTCTTGTGCCCCTTCCGGTCGGACCTGACGGCGGGGAGGAGCTGCTACAAGCGGACGGCATCCATCGGTTTCGCGACGCTGGGCGAGAGCCTGCTCACCGCCGAGTTCGCACACACTCTCCGGGCTGCGCTGCTACGCGACGCCTTGGCGGAGGGCCGTAAGGCAGGGTACACAACGGTCGTGGCCGAGTTCCCGTACCGAGATGACCAGCCTGGGTTGAAGAGCATCCTCGATGTGTACGTGGAGCAAGGCTTCCAGCGTGTAGGCACCCTCCAGGGGGTCATCGAGAAAGGCGAGCTGGCGCTTGACCTTGTGCAATTACAGCTCAAGCTTTGATGCTGGTAGTGAGATTTGGTGGACGAAGTGGTGCATCACAACACCCTCAGAGGATATCCAATACAACTAGGAACGTGCCGCTTTGCGAAAAGCCACTGATACTGAAGATTAGTATGATCAAAGATTGATGATCTATCAAGAACCAGACAATAAGAATTCCTATTACATCTCTCTCGCCCTTTTTGAGTCACTGTTGTCCATCGTCTACGGCCTCTCAGTTATCGAGAGCTACCAGCTCGAACCGCCTCGATTTATCGCCGGACAAGCAAGGAATTATAGCCGACTCGTAATTAGATGGTATTCTTGTCGGATGAACTCCACAAAGGGGTTGGTTCTGAGGCCGACTTCCAGTATCATTGGTATATATATGACCAAGGAGAAGTGAAGAAAAAAAAGAATCCAGAAACTGAGGTATATGATTCTTATGAAAGTCTACTAGCGGCCCTTATTCATACAACAAAATCTAGACTAGGACCTTATTCTGAAGGAAGCTTAATAAGCATGAAAGAATCCGACCGAGCAAGCTATATGTTCGCCTAGAGTCAACACCCGGTTTCGGGTAGGATTGATGGTGGAACGTCTGTCAGAAAACGGTTGAAGATCAGCACCTGCATGAGTACAATACAGACCGTTACATCGGCGGAATCGGTAGCCGCAGTGTTTTCATAACCATGGCGGGAGGAGGGGAAATGGCGGGGGGAGGGTGGGCACCATATCAGAGTACGCATAGATTCAACTTCCAAGATATGATATGACGAAAGTCAATGCGAGGTCGCATCATACATACCCGGGGGCAGAATGGGTAGCATTCCGCTCAAGGAGGTGTTGATAAGAACATGCGCCAAGGAGCATGCTGTTGTCCTATAAACAGGTCAAGTCAGGGTGCGCGATTAAAAATGTCACCACACTATTTACAGTTCTCAGACCTACAGAAAGAAAAAGAGAAATGCCACCAGACACCTTCTCGCTACGGCAAGGTCGCCATCATCACGGGCTCGGGCCGCGAGAACGGCCTCGGCGCCGGCATGGCCAAGGCCTTGGCGCGCAACGGCGCCTCGGTAGCTATCAACTACATTAGCGAGTCGACCGGCGCGTCGGCCGCCCGCGTCGCGGAGGCCCTCGCCGCCGAGTACGGCGTCAAGACCACGGTAGTCCGAGCCGACATCACGACGCCCGAGGGAGCATCGCTGCTAGCGCAGAAGACGCTGGAGGCGTTTGCCGTGGATCACATTGATATTCTGAGTGAGTGATGAGGGATGGCCTTTCTTCCATCAGGTTATTTTCTGAGAAGGAAAAAAAGAACAGCGCTGACGATGGATTAACAAATGCAGTCAATAATGCCGGCTGCTTCGTAATCGGGGGCACATTGGATACACCGCCCGAGGCCATCCACAAGCAATTCAACACCAACGTGTTCGGCGCGACGTACATGGTGCGGGCGGTAGTCCCGCACATGCCGCCTGGGAGCCGCATCATCAACGTCAGCAGCGTCTACTCCAAGCTGAACCCCCCAAGCGTGCCGTTCTACAACGCGGCGAAGGCGGCGGCGGACTCTCTGATGTATACCTGGGCCATGGAGGTGTGTTAAGTTACGTTTCATGATATGAAGTTGACAGATGTGCACTCAACTAACCGGGCGAAACCAAAAAACAAAAATTAGTTCGGTCGCAGCCATGGCATCACCGTCAATAGCATAGGCGTGGGGCCCGTGCAGACGGACATGGAGGAGACGTTCGCGCGGGACAATCCCGATGGTTATAAGGCCATACAGACTTTGGTGGATCTGACGAGGGCCGGAGATAGGCTGGGTCAGATCGAAGATGTTGCTGATGCGGTTCTGCTCCTCGTCCAGGAAAAGGCTCGTTGGATTTCGGGACAGTATGTCGACGTAGCTGGTGGTATCACCGGAAATTGAGGCTGCAACCTGGTCTTAGGTGTGTGGCGGGTGGCCGGACACATGAGGAGCAATACGGGTTCGACTCCCATAGCCGGCACGTGGTCATTTGCTCTTTTCTGTGTGAACAATTGCAAGAAATTTTCCATCGTGCAATGCAGTTGTGCAGCACCAGCAGGATCCGCACTGGAATTGGATCTGACGGAGAGTTCGTTGCTATTCAGCGGAGTCGAGCGGGTTAGTTATATCTAGAGCGTAGGTCATGAGGTCAACTGTCCGAAGGGTTCATGTCA
Source organism: Xylariomycetidae sp. FL2044 (assembly GCA_022376275.1). Classification (NCBI taxonomy): domain Eukaryota; kingdom Fungi; phylum Ascomycota; class Sordariomycetes; species Xylariomycetidae sp. FL2044. The sequence continues at coordinate 293,535 of JAJNOH010000015.1, read as the reverse complement.
ACCAGGTCATGTTCGGCTATCTGAATTAAGCTGAGCTGAGCCGAGGTCTACATGCCAAAATCGTTTCCCTATACGATGTATGAAGTCCCTATTAAAAAACATTCCCAGTAGCCATCCCAGCCAAGAAGAAACGATCGATATGTGGTAAAAACACAACAGAGCCGTCACCCGCTAGTCTGCAGACACCGCGTAGAAACCCCAAAAACCTGAACACTACGCTCAGGAACCACTGAAATATCTCGAGTGCGCCAAAATCCCAACAGAGAAATCAAGTAGGAAAAACCATGAGAAGGAAATTGCCCTGCCCCATGAGCATAGAACTCCGTGAACACCGCACTGAGAAACAATTGACAAGTCATGGGCATACCGGAGGCCCACCGGCAATAATGACGACAAGGAAAGACATAGGAGCGGTAGTTATTGTCCGGATCCATGTTTGATGACAACCTCCATGAACACCACGCTAAGAAATGACAGGCGGGTTAGAGTGCGTTCCATGATCCCGACAACAAGGAAAGACATGAGAAGTAAGTAGAAACCCAACACCACAGAAACCACCGTCGGATCTTCTGCAGTCGCGAAAGATGGCGATTCTCACTCGTCGTTGTTCGCTGACACAGCGATAGCATGGTGAAGTGCTAGCCGGCTATCTCGCTCTGCCTAGAACTTGACTGGTCCGGGAGATGGTCGATTTCATCATCGCTCTGGCTAGAGTTGTCCTCATCTGCCGCTGTAGACGCACTCCAATAAGTGGCGCTGGGGCGGTATTCGATGACGTGGCCGATAACCTGGCCGCCCACCGTAACATGACAGAGCAAAGTGGGGGCCGAGCCGAGACCTCTGAGTTGCTTGTACGCTTCTGACTCGGAATACATGTTCGGAAGGTCAGAGGGCCATCGAGCAACCTTCATCATGCATAGCGCAGGCAGACGGTCTTCCCCGAGGATAGATCTATGTCTTACGAGGTAGAGACAGGGTCCATTGAATGTGTCGTTTTGTTGTTTTTGGAAGTCGGAATACTCGTGGCAGGTTGACCAGATACTGGGGAAAGGATTCGACATAGGCGCTAGTATGAGGTAGCATACCCCGGTTGACACGTTCAGTCTGATGGTGCCAAGTGACCAACGCCTTCTAGGAAAACCTTGAAAATTTGGGATCCTCCCCATGTGGGCTACAATTGGGGGCATCTCGACCCATCTGATGTCCTTTGTTGTATCCCACCAGGTAATCTCCACCCGAAACGTAGTTCTGGGTTCGGTAAACTGGGAGTCCAGGAGTTGATATTCGCGGGAGTACTCGTACCCGTCCGTGCCGTGGTAATGAAGTGCGGACATGGTGTGTGGGCCAATCTCAGAGTCGTATGTACTTGGGGATATCTGAAGTGAGTTCTGTGTCTAATGAGGAAATGATCTGGAGGATGCTAGGGTGATCTCCCTGAAAGGTTCCAGGCAGTTCCTAACTAGACAAGAACGTGGCTATATAGAAAGAAAGGCTGCGGCCTGAAGCCAGAGGTAGGTTCCTCATGAATGTACTTCAGGGGGTTGAGCAGCTATGGTGTGAGTGATGGTAACAAACCCAGTGGCAAAAAGGGTGATGTGTGTAATACCGTACATCTGAGACTGGCAGGCAGATGAAACAATGATGAAAAGGGAAGAAACAGAGTGTGAGTCGGAGGCAGAGGGGTGGTGCCTCTTCATATTGGAATATCCGCATGAGTTTCTTTTATGAGCTATGGAGTACTGATCCTCTGATACACAAAACTCACTCGAGAGTGTTATGTTGGGAGTTCCCCTTTGTTTACGGCTAGCGAAGGGTCACAAAAGCACTTGTATCACTTGTACGACTTGAGTATTAACACTCACGCGAGTCACATTGTTCCAACATGCTCTTGGTATATTCGAACGAGACGAGAGACGTCCTCGGGGCGAACAAAAGCTAACCAATTACTCCGACAGCCCGCGATAACGTAACGCCAACAAACAGGCGTATTGGATTCTTGATATACAAGAGACGGGACGAATCAACCAATTATAAACGGTAGAGCGGAAAATGTGAAAGTGAAGAGCGAGAGGATGGCATAGCGTTGAGGTCATTTGGTCAGTCCTCGCTCCAAATTAAAATACTCTACCTACATACCCTAGGTAGGTACCTATGACAGCCGTCCACGAATGCGTTTTCCTTCTACATGGTGTACTCCTCTCTCAGGAGGCCGAGTGATGCGACTTTCATTCACTGCAGAATGTTTGCCAGACGAAGCTGCACCACGCGCCTACATGAAACGTTTCAGAATGCGATAGTGAAGGTGCAAAGAGTTCGTTGCTGTCACAGACGTGTAGTACCAGAAGGTTTGAGGTGGATAATGGGCTTCTTGTGCAAAAGAGGTGATTCACACTACTGGAAGTAGCAATGCTTCGGATGACACAGGAAAATTCAATTATGGAAGCTGGACGAATAAATATTAAATGGTCTGATCTTCCAAACATTGAAAAAAAGTCGAATTCGACATGAGCTCCTCCTCTAACCCCTATTGTGGTCATGCACTATAGCTCTTGCCACGTTGGATGCCTTGGCATATGCCTATAGATCCATATCAGTAGCTCAACACTCCGATGGCAAACTTGGAAATCTTACAGGCATAGTAAGAGAGTAAATCGACTTGGAAGAATACAGCCATGTCCAAATTTGAGTGAGTCGAACGATCCAAGTCGAAATGTTTTGACGCCAAGATTATTACGCCCTGTTGGATTATTGTTATCCCTGCGCAATAGAACACCAGAAAGGCACAATGATCAAGATGGGTCACCTGTTCAAACACCAGCATCGCTCGACTGTATCGATGTTCCTACCTAAAACAGTAGAAAATCTCATGACTCCAAATTCTAGTCGCTCATGTATAGAATAGGCAGAATTTTGAGAAAGACAGATGCAGAGGAAATGATGTAGAATAGTCATTAACCCACACATAACATGCTTTGGAGTCAATGGTGTAAGCATGCAAGCAAGCAGGGCTTATACTAAACCATTTGTACACGGGAGGTATGGTAAGAAGAGGGATCGAACCTCTCGAGAAACACGTAGTCGGCAAGACTGTTCAATCACGGTTTAAACCACCCTCTATACTCAGTTAAATCACTTGTAACCATTTCCTAGGTGGCGATGATTGGTTATCATACTTTGTTTTAAGCCTCTTAATCGACGACTGTTTTGGTGAATATTCAGGTCCACAAGGGGTAATCGAGGCGCCCCACTTTCTCCCCCTTTTTCTCTTGCTGCAACATAATGACGACGAATGATGCTATTCAGTTGACCGTTAAAGAGAATATCCTGGTCTACTATATGAAGATTTATTGTTAAGCAGATCCCGCATCTAGTAGATCACACCTACTTTAACCACGGCCCAGCTTCGATGAAATTGAGCGACATCGGAGCCAGGCGAGTCACAACAATAACAATAATACCAATGAGACTCATGAGCGAAGTTTTATTCACCATGGCGGTTCTCTACCCTGCACCCTCTATAGGACAGATAGTTGCCATGGGTATCTCAAATACCAAATACTGGAGTCATGGTCCTCCAGACCGTTCAAGGGAAACATGGAAGCGAATAGCATGGGCTCATATCTTAATGGTTGGCTTGTGCAATTGCATTACACAAGGATAACAATAACCCAACAGGACGAGAGCATCGGCTCATATGTTTTGTAACAAAAGTAAACTTACCGTAAATGCAACAAATAGTATTAACTACTTACCTTCGGTGACCAGGGAATAAAGGAAAGTCCCACATCCATGCCAAAGAACTGATTAGCAGAAACAGGAAACAAAGACAATTACGAAATGAACTGAACAAACCTTTTTGATAGAGCCAATTTCTTCTCTTTATCCCCACACAAATTCTAGACCTCCTTTGTCTTTCATTCGAGAGTGCGCTCTTGCAGACGCTACGAATTTCCGGTGAGACTCACTTGCTAATACCATAGCCTGGGTAAATGGGTAAATGACTACTTGCTGACGTTCTCCTCGGGCGTCGAGGATGGAGACTTACCTGCCTCATTGACGTCATCGAGGTTCCGACCGCTCCAGGCGATCACGTAGAAGGTAAACAGGGCATACAGCTTCAAGAGACTGTGGTAGTAGGCGAAAATAACGTACCCGGGGAAGAACGCCACGTCTCGCGGGTGGCGCCAGAAGTGCGGTAAGAGCTTGAGGATCTTGGTGACGAAGATGAAACTGGCCATGGCCACCATGGCGGTCGCGTTACGGCCGAAGCTGGTGTGGTAGTACAGCGCGTACATCAGCGCGGCGTCGTAGAACAGCGCGAAGTTGGTGAAGCTGGCCAGCAGCGCGGCGTACGTGGTCCAGGGGTAGCGGCGCCAGGGCGTGCGGTCGGTGAACAGGGAGGCGCTGTTGGAGCGCCAGGTGGTGCGGGCCCAGCGCAGGCACTGGCTCAGGTAGCGCGGGAACTCGCCGAGCGTGGTCTCGATAAGCGCGTGCTCCGCGTCCTGCCACCGGACGTCGTGGCCCGCGCGCACCACGTGGCGCGTCAGGAAGTTGTCGTCGTCGGCCGCCAGGGGGCCGAACCGGCCGAAGAAGAAGCGCTCGTGCGTGAACCCGTCGAGGAACGCCTTGTCGCCGACGACGCTGGACCGCCAGAGCGACGTGCGCCCGGACACGACGAACACCCCGCCGTCGATGGCGTTGGTCGCGCGTACGTCGAAGTTGTGTCGCTCGAGGTACACGGCGCCCAGGAAGTTGAAGAGTGCCTGCATGCCCCATCCGGCCACGTTCCTGCGCACCCTCTTGACGGTGCCGACAACGGCTACCTTGGGGTCCTCGAAGGGGGCCAGGGCGGTCGGGAGGAAGCGCTTCGAGGGCCAGAACACGTGGTCGTCGACCAGGGCGACGAAGGGAGTCTGGAGCCGCGCGAGACCGTGTGCGACTTGCGCGCGCTTGTTAGCGACGTTGGTGGTGTCGATCTCGATGACGGTGTCGGGGAACTGGGTTCGGAAGCCCGCGACGACCTGCTCACAGGTGCGCTTCAGAGCCGGGCCCACGGTGATAATCAGGAGACGGGCGGGGCCGTTGGCCAGCACCGTCTCGCAGCACTCGGAAAATGCCTCGTGCGTGGGCTCGACGGTGGGGATGATGACGGTGCAGTCGGTGGGCCGGATGGTTGGGTTCTTGGGGATCGGAGTTGGGCGGTATAGGCAGTAGCCGATTAGATTTCCCAAGAGGCGTAGATATCTGAAGAGGAAGAGGAAGAGGAATCCCCAGTCCCCCGATGGTCTTTTGGGGGAAGAAACGGACTTGCGGTCCGTGGTGGTCTCCATGTTGTCCGGTAGTTGTGTTCTCACGTCAAGCTTCTCTCGCTTGAATTTCTCGAATTGGCTGTAATAATAGATGTTGCTGTAATAAGAAGTGTTGCTGATATAGACTCTCCTTTCTTGTAGTTAGCCAGATCCTAGAACCAGTCTATATATAGAACTCCCCTGCGAGAACACCCTCTTTACCTGTTTCATGGTTTGCCCACATGTAACAGGGACTTGCTTGTTATAAGAAAGGGGGAAGGGGGTATGGCAGTATAAAGAGCATGTTCACTCTTTAGCTTTCCTTCCAAGCCAGCGTTTAAGAACAATGGTCCATGTCAAAACGACAAAGAGCCTCGCGAACTTCTTTCGAGAAGACCCTCGTTTTGACTGTACAATACACTTGTCTGTTTGAATGATGGGAGCATCTAGGGGCGTCGAGGGTTACTTGAGCAACGGTTGAGGCCAATATGGAACTCTTTTGTATTGTTTCAGTGTTCAGACTTGGATCATCAAAGCCTGGTGTCGTGTGAGAGAAAGGAAATTCTTAACTGTGACTATGGAATTTTTTTGTTGCTTGCAGCATTCTGATGCATTCTTCGGAAAGACTTTAGCATCCATCGTATTAACTAAAAGTCTGAGCATAATATAATTATAGGCCAACGAAGCAATTCGGCTAATCCTACACTGCTAGATTATATCTCACTCACTTATAATAGAGATGCCTATATCTCATTATAATAGATACGGAGTTATAGTCGTTTCCCGCCTGGTTCCAATTTCTAACTTATCATATCGAGAATGAGTATACTACACTTGCGTAAGAGCAGTTTTTCGCGAAAATATCTACAGAACCACTCCCATTGTGATACTAAAGGGAAAGCTGTATTCTCTTTCTTCCAGCATTGAAATAGCGCTCTTCAAAAGACAAGACTATATCCAGGTTACTCCAGGTCCTAGCAGCTAATTTGAAAGCGTTCTGCAAATCATTCTGACTTTGGTCGGGATGACCTCGAATTGGATGTACCATCAGGTCAACAATGGTCTCGACATCTTTATTCGGCTAACAAAGACCATCTTAAGATTGGGCCAGACCCTCATTCATCCTGATCAACCACAATGAAAAATTTTGGACAATTCATGCATCGTACTATATATATAATAAGCGCAGGGAGACGTTCCCAAGAAGGCCCATTCCACCAGTATCGCTCACATCGATAAAATCATAATTCCAACCTAACCACTCGCTTGTAAAGGTAAGTACCCCCAGTCAACACCAAGTTAATCACCACTCCCAGTAGTTACTTTCTTCCATTTCGATTCCTCCCGCCTCGAACCTCTTCGTGTTGGCATCAACCTAGCCTATCCATCCATCTACTCCCTACCCACCAAACAATGCCGACGCTCCTCCGAACTATCTCCGTCCACGCAGTAGCCTACCAGACAGTCTTCACGGCGTTATTCACATTTCTAGCCCGGATGCTGATCGCCCAGTTACGAGGCACAGCCGGTGCTGACGATGTCGGCCTGCGCGTCTGCGGGAATGGGAAGCCGCCGTGTGGTACTCACTACTGTGTCCACCTGGGCGCATTACTATCCTTGGTCTCGGTGTTGGGGCTAATATTGGGCGGTGGTTTGGCTGTTGGGGTGGTTTATGCGTTGAGCTGTTTCCTGGCTGGGGGATATTGATGTTGTGTGCTGCTGAGGGGTTGGGAAAAAGAAGTGGAATAATAGGGGGTGAGAGTTTGTGATGTGATTGAATATTCGAGTGTTGATAGTTAATTAAAATACATGGGTATCGTTTATTCCCCTATTCTCACTGTTCTGGATATAGCCTGCGTTTGAACTGAGTAACCTTAGAAAAAAGATGCTATTTATTTGGCTGTGTGTGATTGCTTCGAATATCAGAAAAATTCAACCTCCCCCATCTAGTACTTGTTCTTCTCATTTTTACTATCAATCTAGACCCCACGTGAGAGGTCTCTCCCCCAGGTACCAGGCAAGCCGGGAGATCAGCAGGGTCGACATGCGCTCAGCCCGCGGGTCCATGTAGGGACCGTGGATCGGCACGGGCGCCCACTGGTTGCTGTCGAGGAAGCTCCTCACAGCCCCCCCATGTGGATCCTTGAAGCCGTCATCGCCGCCCAACACTGACGACGAAGATGACTGCAGGATCAACGGCTCCCCCAGGAGCGGCCTCTCCTCCCACCGCAGATTCCGCCAGGCCTCTGGATCGACACTGTTGAATGTAGCCTCCTCCTCGACCAGCTCCCAGTCGGCCGTGTCGGGTACCTGGCGCATGTGCCGGTAGACGAGCCGGGCGCCGGCATCCTCGAACAGGAACGAGCGGACGCAAAGCCGCTGCCACTGGGCCTCGGCGTCGAGCACGTCACCGTCGCCGTTGCCGGCGTCATGCCCCTGCCGGGTCATCGCCTCCTCGACCTCGCGGTTGCGCAGCGCGATGCCCAGGAACGCGCGGGTGTCCCAGAGCCCGTCGCGGCGCGGGTACGTCTCCAGCACGCGGATGGCGTTGTCGCGGAGCGCGGGGTCGCGGCAGTTGATGGCGACGAAGGCCAGGTGCCAGGTCAGCTCGCTGTACATGTTGAAGTCGTGCGACGGGTGGCGGCTGGTCTTGCCCTGCTCCTGGAGGAGGATCTCGATCAGGTTGGTGAGCTCGAGGCAGTCGCCGGTTAACGAGTCTATAGTGCGGTAGTCGGTGTACTTCGGGTTGCAGACCAACAAGGCGAAGGCGAGGTACTGGATCCGTAGCTTGATAACCTGGATGTAGGTACTCCGGTCGACGAAGGCGTTGTTGACCGTGTCGTGGTAGAGCGCTTCGAATGCCTGGCCCCATTGGCCGTAGGAGACGGAGGCGTCGTAAAGAAAGCTGGACAACTCCGGGTATGCTCTCAATTCGTGAAGTGCTTGCGTGATCCCTTTCGTATTCCTGACTTCGGCCAAGTTGAAACCCTCTAAGATGTTCTTCAAGAGGGGTCCCTGCAGGGCGATCCATTGCTGGACAGCCACCCAATACTGAGATGCTTCGACGAAGTCACGAAATTCCAATGGCATGGTCTCTACGCCAGGAAGCAGGTTCCTCCCACGGGCAAGCCCCATCCGCATGGTGTCCAACGTGTGACCTTTATCCTTCAACATCTTCATGAGACCGCACACCGGCGAAGGCGTGGGTCCCAGGCGGCCAGGCAGCACAGTCTCTGCTTGAAGTCCCAGATAGCGGAAAACATCCAATATCTCCAGTACGAAGTCTCTCGGACCAAGAGCTGAGCCAGCATAGCCGTGAGTCTCGTCGTCGAGCAGCTCCTGCAGTAATACGAATCCGTAGGTGAGATGCTGCAAGGCCGAAGTCCCGTTGCGCCTCAGAAGCTCGAAGATGAAGAACAAGATAGACATCAGAACTGTCTCGGGCAAGCTGGTCTGCCGGGGATCTGAGAAACCCTGGAGATTTAAGGCCTTGCAGTAATTCGCGACGGCGGTATCGTAATGATGATTCTGCGGGAACTCGGCCGCTTGCCCGCTACACTTTTTGAACTCGATGGTGGGATCTGCTGTCATCGCCCTGCTCAGGGCTCCGATACTCAGAGCAGCGCAACGCAAAGCTGGGTTCCGCCGGGCAACTTGGGGAAAGAATGTGGACCAGATCTTGGGCTCATGCGGGCCGCCAAACGGCCCCTGGACGAGGGAGTGCCAGTCGTCAAAATACAGCATCTCTAACTCATTCTCGAAGTCTATCGAGTCGACAGGGGGTTGGACGTATATTCTGGGGGATGCAGGACCTCGCGGGGTCTTCGAAGCTGGTTTTGGCCGTGGCTTCTTGGCCGCATTCTTCCTCGGCTTAATTACATACCCATCGCAGAAGCCACGATAGGCGAGGCAGTTTGCACAGAAAGGTTTCGCCTCATCACACTTGATGTGCCGCTTTCTGTCTCCAGTCAGGAATGTTGGTGATCTGGTGTGATAGATCGACTCACTTGCCTAGGCGCACGAGTTAGTATGGAAGTCAAGGAAGATTGATCCAACTGCTTGAAGCATCGAGAGAGAGAGAGCTGTGATGAAAAGTGTAAATCATAGGAAAAGCTGGACTCAACGTACATGTTTGACAACCTGTCCTCACTTTGGCTGTGCCCGTACGTGAGCGTCGGGGTATAATGGCAGTTGGACCATCATGCGAGCTTGCGCCGGGAGAAGACGATCTTCGTGCAACGATCATGGTCGGGGCAGAGATCTTCCAAAAAAAAAAAGAAAAAAAAATGCAGGGGCGTATAGTCGGCACGTGAAAGACAAGCAGGACGTCGGTCCGAGAGTTGGCCAGCTTACGAGAGGAAAAGATATGGTCAAATTCTTATTCAAATTGACATCAGGGGTGCATTGATGGGTTTGGTTGATAAGGTAAGTAGGGCTTTGTCATCGATCAAAACTTGGACCGCCCCTATATTGCCAATTTCATCTCCGCTCAGAATTCGAATCCGGTACGTGCCGCTGGACGACATCACCACCCCTGCAGTCCTTAGGGCCGGCAGCGTGGCTGATCAGCCTTGTTAGGTACCTAGGCTGCTAGGTATGTATTCTACGCCGCAAATGCATTCATCCATCGCATTAAAGATGCTGCGCCGTGCCACAGCGGGCTATCAATGGCGGATCTCGTCATGGGTTGCCATCGACAGGGCCAATTGTCGGCTGATTTTCACCGGATATCTGGGTCATCCGCTTAGCGTACCCGGCCAAGCCAGCAAGTAATCAAGGCATGTTAATAATAACGCAGGGGATGACTCCAATCAAAGGACCTGGCGCCGGATCTGAGTCTTCCCGCCGAGTCGGATCTCAATCTGCCCGCTGAGTCTTTACTGCCTCATGCATGGTATTTCTTAATCCGGTAGAGAGAAATTATACGTGCGGAGTCCTCCGCAGTCCAACGGCCCAGCCTACTATGTAGGTATTCTGGCACATCGTGCGTCGTCATTAGGTTCACCGGCCGAGCCCATGTGGTACTTCAATCAGGAACTCCGCTCATCCCAGCACAAATGTGGTGCTCCATACTTCGTCAGGTGTGAAAAGCAGCGGAAAAAAACGCCTTGTGATAACATTGAAGGAACACGACTGCGCGAAACGGTAGCTACGTCCCAATCAACGTTACATTTATCTGCGTGACAGAACCCAAAATAAACCATGAAATCAGCGTCTCGAACGAAACGGCTTCGAGATTAGCTATCAAGCACTGCCAGCACTGCCACAGCTTAGAGCGCTGGGCCACGACTTGAGGTCAGATGCTTCCACGTGGCTCGACAGCTTCTGGGGACTTATTGGGTAATGTTCGTGGCTAATCCCGGCTTTATCCCAAGTTCAGGGTAGCTAGATAGAACATGAATAGACACCTTTCAGCCACATGTAAGCAGGCATTGAAGAAGAGCAGGGAGGGAGGACGAAAAGTGGCGCCGGTATTTACTTACGCAGGCCCTCCACAGAATATGTCGTGGCCCCTCACTATGGCAAGGATCGTATCTGTGGTGCTCCCCCCCTGCCAGTGTAAGGCGCGCTGCGTCCTTTCTGATATCTTTCGGACCAATTTTCTTTCCACAATTGGGATTGAAAACTCGAGATTACAAGACGGCATTGAAACAAGGGCAGGATTGACTGATAGCTCGATATGCCATGCGCTCAGGGGCGCCAGTTTATTTCGCGCTCGGTCCGGTGCCCCTGGGCCGTGGTAACCGCGAACAGTCAGCAACTATCAAGCCACGTCGCTTAACAAGAGTCCGTACTCGATTGATCCAGAGGTTCGTCCGTCTCATTCTTCCCGTTGGTTCCGGGGGTCAGGGCGGGTGTACTGTTGGAGTGTGACTCCGGCGTTACTGAGCATGGCCTTGCACAACGGAAGCGAGAGAGAACTAGGGCCGATTGTTAGACTAAGTACTATTGGAGTTTTGGTAGAGTCCTAGCGTCGATGGCTTTGAACGTGTTAGTTTGGGGGAAATCTCACAGGTATCTTGCGTAGCAAGCACCTAAAAGGCTATAATATCTGTATCTCTAGGCTTCCCAAAAGACACTCTCACGGGAATCTGCAGCTTTTATATTTACTCGACGGAAAAATCTATCTCTGCACGGTGGGTATCATCGTCACGTAGCTATGTGTGATAAAGTAGCCCGTAAAAGCGCCACTCGTACATTCTGGGGCGAATATAGGACTACTTCTGCCCCATGAAAGTATCACTCGTATATACTTAGACGAACCTCCTATCCTCGCGGTTCAATGCTTTGCTGAGTCACGCAATTGCCCAGCAGCACCAGAACCATATTAAGACAAATGTTCATCATCGAAGAAGGAAAAGTTTCACCTATACGAAGTTTAGCATCATGAAAGCCAGAAGAACAACTATGTTTTACAGAGGGAGACATTACAGGAACCTCTAAGAATCATGATGTCAGCCTGGACCATGTCGTGTGATGCAGTGATGTGCAGGGCACTCCACGAGACTAAAGTTCTGACCACGTATGTCAGATTCCGGCATTGAAAGTTGTAGGTTTGCGGAGAGATGACTTTTGTATTTCATCACTGTAAAGTGATTCCAGCGCCATACAAGCGTAAGGAACACGAGCTACCAGTTTTTAGTAAGTTATCAAGAACTTCCGGTTGATGCCATCTTAGAAGAAAAAAGAACCGTGTCGGTGAGGCTTGTGCGGAGGCCTCGCCCCTTGTTGTTCTCTCTCGCCCTGTTGGGTTATTGTTATCCTTGTGTGATGCAAATTACAAAAGGCAACCATCTATGGTAATCTCACGTGCCTCTCCGGTCTTGGGATTGGCAATAAAATCCCAGGCAGCCCCTGCTCTTGTCTGTGTGGATGGATACCCAAGTTCTGGTAACGACTATTCCCTAGCTCACTACGCACGTCAAAAGTGACGCAGCCCCCTGATCATCTGTGATCTAAGCCAATCGCAAGATTTTCCTCTTGTGGCGAAGTCCCTGTAAACTGTAAACAGATGCTTAAACAATGGTTATCGTTCTCCGTGTCTATCGTGAATACCCAGGTACGTAAGTGGTCAACTATCCCATAACCCCCTTGGTCGCCTCCTTTAGTAAACCAAGTCCAAGAGCATCCCTGTTTATCTGGTTCTAGTCCCAGTGGAACGAATTATCAACACGCATAAACTCTAATTGTCCTCTGACATATTGTGAACAGGGATTCGTCTTACATACCTAGCATTTGTCCCTAGGTGGCGTTGGTAATAAGTTCGTGTTCAGCCCTAAGTTGTCCCCGCGGTTGACATCCTATTTTTAGATATAACCTTAATGAGCCCAAGCCACCGGTGATTGCCCTTGTTCTCTCTCTTCTATGTACTTAGTATGGGGCTTTCACGAATCCCATAAGGCTGATTTCTTTGAGCTCGATATTATTACGCACGGCACGGCTCGTAAATGTGCTCTTCAACACTCCGGGAGTCCGTTGTGCCGGGATCGGTAATGGAAAGCCACCACATGGGTGATTACGGTGATTACGTACGCACAGTACGACATATAAATATCTCACTAGATGCCTGCGCGATGTGGTTGCCGATGTTGGATATATTTGACAGGGGGCTTTGATTATTCATTCGGATTTAAGACGTTACAGCGAGATATCCTCGACCTCGGATTATCGGAAATACGAGCTGTCATTGCCTGAAAATCGGGGGAGCTCATCTCATTGCGGGAAATCCTACATGAGTCATCTTGGCGGCTAGGGAAATCCAGACTCGCTGTGCCTCTGGTCGACTACGTACGCATCACAATCACCCCGCACCGCAGCAAACATCGAGCATGTGCTGACCGTTGATAGGAATGGACAGATATGTGCTTCACAGCTGTCGGGAAGTCAAACCAGCCGCCGGTGACACTCGAGTGCGTAAGCGCTAAATCCAGTTCCTCTTCGCTGCTGTTCAACGGTTATGGTTTTATCTTCAATGTCAACAGAGCAAGAATCATGATGTACCCAATGTGATGCCTGTACTCAAGCTCATCCCATGAGACGACGAGCAGAATCGAGCCAGCCGACAAGCCATAGTCTACTTAATATCGGACATAAATATAAACACCGCGTAACTGTCGGTGAAAGGAATCAAATTTCACGGGCCTCGTGCAGTCCACGCCTCTTGCCTGCTGAGAACCTAGGTAGAGAAGCCAAAGAAGACTGCTGCCAAGTCGGTCTCGTGGTGGCATGATTGGACCGTGCCGCTCCCAGACATCGGCGAACGGCCAGGTGGAACGGGGGTCTATCTCTCTCGTGCGGCTTTCTCCCATTCCAATACTTGCTGCTTGCTGGCCACGCCGACGCAACCTACGTAACCTACGTACGGTGTTCTACTCATGACTACGAAGTAAGCGCCTGGCCTTCCTTCTATTCCGTATTCGTACACCACCTGGGTGCCGTCATACTATCACCTTCCGTAGTAGCGCCAGAGCTTTGATTCCATGCGAGAGCCGGGACCAGGATTGGGATTACTCTTCCTTCCTGGTCAAATCCGGAAGCACATCTCAGTCACACCGGCCCCCGCAGAAGTACATACATGTTTACCCCCCATAGCGTCGCCGTCGAAGGCGCGGGCGACAGCTGCACCTAGCCTTGAATCAAAGCCCGACTTCTTCCTATGATGATTGGTGGCGTCATGCGGTGGTATTAACAAGAAAAATAGCAACCTATAAGGGCAGCAGAAAACCAGAAAGGAGGCTCGACGGGAGTCGCAAAAAGGCAGTCCCTTGAAACTCAACATCGGGGTGTATCCGGGTCTGCCTGACCCCAAGCCATAACGATGATGCAAGAGAGCCTCGATAAGTCGAAGGAGAAGGCATAGTAGTAAAGATACACCACCTTCAGCAGCGATTCATACAGCGGATGTAGTGATACTATGAGTCAGTCCCACTGAAGCTTCCCGCGCCCTAAGCGCGGACATCTCCCCGGGACGTGAGGTCCCACGTACGTATCCAGTCCTGACCGAAGCCGGTGAGAGCAGGCATGATCAATGAGAGTTACAGCCATAAGTCAGAACCATTCTCCTTTAGCGTTTGATCGCTGTTTGCGCAGTGGAACGTGCGGATTGTCGACGACGACAGACGTATTCTTGTTTGGAACAGGTTGACATCATTCTAAGGGGCTAAGAATATATATACATGAGTCTAGTTGCACAAGAGTCGCTTCGACAAATGATGAAGAAAACACAAAGAGAATAATAATATACACATGAAACATTAGACATTGAAAGTATTAGGCCACACACACCAGCTAGGCCATGCATTCTCTCCCCCCCCCCCTCCCTCCCTCCCTCCCTTTGCAGCCCAGTCTAATCCAACCGACTCATGCGTATATCCAAGTACGCACCCAACACGGAGCTCTCGCTCTCGGACCTCCCGTGCCGTTCGATCTTCTTCGTAAACCTGCCGATGGGAATCATGAGCCTCTGATGGTGGCTGCCGCCTCCCTCCCGACCGGAGGCCTCCCTCCAGACCTCGTCGCTCGAACCGCCCGCCGCGTAGCCCAGACTCTCCTTGCGCGGGTGGTGGAGGCGGAACTCGCGGCTGTTCCTGTCCTCCTCCATGATCACGTGTAACCCTCCTTCTGACTGCTGCTGCTGCTGCGCGCCGCTCGTCGTCGTCGAAGTCGAACTCGTCGTCGCCGTCGTTACACCGTTGCCGTCCGTCGCCGCCGCCGCCGCGGTCCCCCGGGACTCGAGCCGGGATAGCGATCGCGACCGCATGCGGTGCTGCTGCTGCTCCTGCTGACGCCGCTCCTCCTCCCTCTCGGCCTCGGCCTCACCCGCCATCAGCTCCCGCAGGATCCTGATCCCCTCGGCGCGGTCCTCGTCCTTGGTCAGCTGCAGGCCCCAGGCCTTGAGGAAGGTCGCCTCGCCTCGGTAGTTGCGGTGTAGCCACAGCCGCTCCTGCGCCGTGTGCCTCACGCGGTTGCCACCCTGGGCCTGGGCCTGGGCCTGCTGCTGCTGCTGTTGAGATGGGGAGCCCTGTCTCGATCGCGGCGGGCTGCGCCTGTCCCTCCCGTCTTTCGAGCGGGACCTGGTGCCGCTGGTGGATCGATCTCGCCGCTTGGCTTGCACGTCGGCCTTCTGGGCGCTGGTGATGGCCGGTAGGGGCCCCGAGGGTGGCGCGCTGGCGATCGGCGGGAATATCTTCAGTCCGTTCGACGACTTGGGGGTCAGTGGAGAGGGTTTCGTGTTGGACCTCATCATCAAACGGCCGATGTGCTGCTTAGGGCTTACGACGTCATCTTCCGATGTCTCGTCTTCGATGGGTCGCGGCGGCAGAGCCTTCCATTGCGCTTGCTTCCGGGCGGTGGAGAGTTCTGCGTGAGACTGGGTCCGTCGAAGTCCACGAGCAGGCTGTGCGGCCTGGGAGCTTGCAAGCGTCTCTGTGCTGGTGAAGAAGGGTCCGTGGGGCAACGAAGACTTGGGGGAGAATGGTAACGACGAAGTCGTCGCTGGTGACTGGAGTCTGGTGGAGGGTGCGTCTGAACACGGGGTGGTCACTGTGGTCAGCGGAGATGGCATGGCGGAGGAGATCTTGGAAGCTGGCGAAATCGGAGACGGTAGGTAATGCTGATTCATCCCCCTCGTCGTGGGTATCGTCAACGGCGGCGGGCTGAGTCCGGGCGAAGCGGTTATGAGGACTTCGTCCAGGTTCCGATTGCTTGGATCCCCGCTACTCGTCTTATGCGCCCTCCAGCCTGTCATGAACCACTGTGTGACAGGCCTGTCGTCGTCCTCATCTTCATATATCGACGACACTGCCTCATCATCGGAACTCCGCGTCGGGACTGGACCTGGTTCCGTTTGTGATCTTGTGATGCCTTGTCCCGGCGGATGAGGAGGAGGCGGATAGAACGTCCACTGCGTGCATGGTCTATCTTCCGGCTTGCCCAACGTTGGTGATTCTGGATCCGTGGGAGTGCCAACGCGCGAGCCGCCGAGATGGATGATCTCAGTCGGAGCGCTGCTTTTCGCAGAGCTGCAAATCAAGAGATCGGTGAGTATGAGAGCACAGGAAATGATTTGCATATCCTATCATGAAAGGTACACACGTACATCAAGCTGGTCTTACTCGAGTTCCACCGCACCCAGTTCAGACCTCTCTGACTCGGTTCCCTCGCAATCGGCATGGTGACAACAGCTGCAGGCAGATACACACAGATGGATGAATGAACGGCAGCAACGACGATCGATGCAACAAATAAGACGCGGTCTATGATCTACGGTTTCAGCCGCGAGCCTCTCGGGAGGCGACATCAGGGGAAGAAGTACTCGAACGATGCAATCCCGAACCAGAGATTGAACCCATAATCGTGATGCGAATGGCCCTAGAAAATCCACGATGCTCACCAAATCTCTTGGCACATTCCCCGGATGTGACATCGTGCCCTCGACCCCCCGGTCCAGCCCACATCTTGTCAATGTAGCTCAAACACCATCCTAACGCTTTCGGGAGATAGAGCGTAAACCGACATGCGAGCCAACGCGCGAAAAGGAGGCGCCTATGCCCGTTTCACGGTATCGCGCCGCGCGCCCCCTGACCCGAAGACCTGGAATAGCTTCTAGCCTCCTGTTTGAGATACATGAACTATATAGGAGCTGAAGGATGTTCATGCTGCTCAACCTAGAAACAACTGAACATCAGACGAAAAAATCCCTAGAGAAAAGTTCCCACACCCTGTCAACAAAAGAATATGCCATCGCGAACGCATCGTGGCTCGATACTTCGTATTTGCAGAAGCAATTGTCTGTTTGGTTCGAAGGGATACCATCTACCAGTCCCGACTTCTTTGTGGTCCTGCAAATTCATTGCTGGACGTTGACTGGTGGCATTTCTCACGGAATAATCATGACTCCGTTGAGTTCCCCCCCCTAAGAGATGACTGCATCTAATGATTATTGCCTACCTACTTCGTACCCGGCATCCAGAATCCATCCAGCCCCCCCTTTCCGTTCTGCCAAGCACGATCTCGCGCGCGTATGTCTGCACGTTTCAGGTTGGCGGCGTGGCAGACAGGATGATTTAATCCTTCCACCGCCCGACAATTTTTTCTCCCCTCCTTTTCAACGACTGTTACTTCGTACATCGGGGCTCCATAACACGGCATAAGCACGTTGATGATGTAATGTAGTAAAAGGGAGGACGAACACGGAAGAATTGTTCTGTCATTACCGCAAACCCTCCTCACCCGGCTCCGCCCCTTCGCCTATTAATAAGTTGATAAGCGAAGCCGGCGACGAAAGTGAAAAAAAGGGGGAAGTGAGTGGTAGGGGAATATCATCATGCTCTTGGCATATCTGCGATCAATTCTTCATCAATTGCATGACGCGCAATCCCGGAGCCACGGACGAACGAGTGGGGAGGTGTAGGATTCTACCGGCTTCATATCCGACATGTCGAATGGGTTATCATCGGGGTTTTCTCTTCAACTGACCGTACTTGATAAGGTACCACTTCCGCGGTTTCTGCGGCCTGCTTCTCGCGATGGTCAGGCCCTTTGCTTGTCAACGATCTCATTCTTCTGTCCCTGTCCAGACCATCGTCCGCGAATCATCCGGAGTCCCTAATCACCAAGAATATCCAACCCGGCTGCATTTTGACCTCGGCACCGCGTACTATTCCATGGCATATTGTGCATCTCACAAACGTGTCTTGGCCGTTTCCTTTCTGTGGTGGTGGACGATGATGTGACCATGACTCCCAACTGCCACGGCCAAGTGCACTCATGTGTGCCTTGCTCTGAGCTTCGTGGCATGGCACCGAGGGAATCATAGAACCTGGTCTTGGGAGACAAATATGTGCTTCGAGAAAAATAGTCTATAGAGGCTTGGAATATGGTTACTGCGATCATGTCGCTCACTTGCCCTTTCAGCCGCGTAATGGTAGGTAGTGTTCCCGCGACCGAAATGCTAAGCTGGCTTCGAAATCTCTTGAGTTTCTGCAGGGCGGCAAGGACACATAAGCATCAATATGGGTTCGACTCCCATAGCCGGCACGTGGCGTTTGCTCCTAGCCCCTTCCATTGTCCTGAGTTCCGGTCACAGATCAGTTACCAGGTTCCAGGGCTGACAATGATTGATCGATTGCCCGACTCCTTGTTGGTGCATCGCGTTATTACGTTATGCAGCAGAAACTCAAGTCTCTCAAATGTAGACCTTCCACAAGTGTGACATACGGCAAGTTATTCCCCCGTCTGACTGTATTCTATATAGATACAAGGAGGCTCGTGAGGGCAGTGTTGTTCCTCCTCGAAAGCGGACGGCCTCTTGTGCCCAAGTTATCCCTGGGCTCAGCTCTGCCCCTATTTGAGATGATCAAAAAGAAAAACATTTGTACTCAAGCCTAGTACGACTATCACACACCCAGTCCGAGTCCCTCTTCACCTTGGAGAACAACGTCTCTTATTATCAAGTAGAGCCGGTTACGAGCTGACTGACTATTTCTCTCCCTGTTCAGCCTCTACTGCACTGGTTTCTATTCTATCTCTCTTCTCGTTACGATAGTGCAATACCGATAAATCTAGGCTGAGATGAGTGAGGTGATTCTCCTATCATACCTCACCAACCGAGAAATTACCTTCCTCTCGTCGCACTTGACTTGCTCCTTTCCTCCACCTGCTACAAACTCCTCTGTCAGCGCCACCGCTTTGTTTTCGCCTCAGTACGGGATTTTTCATACCTTGTGCAATACAGTTGCGCAACACCACCACCATAAAACTTAGGAACCGACATCCCCGGCCACTCTGCCAAACTAGTGAACAAGTAATTCGACACAAGCTACCTAGTTACAGTCAGAGAGACGATGGACACAGCATTCATCAAAGTCCCCTGCCGCGCAGCCGCTGGACAAACAATGACACTACCTATCCAATTATATTTCATTTTGAAACTGGGTGGGCAGAGATAAGTTCTGAAAATCGGGTAACAGGGCATCGATTCCAACTACTACGCTACCCTCCCCTCTTCTTCAGCGGCTGTGTGTAAGTAAGCAGCTGACTAGCTAACTACTCCATGTAGCTATACCACCTTAAGACCGCCGACAGCCTCTGTTCACTATCATCCTACCCTAGACTCAGCGTTGAAATGCACACGAACTAGTTAGACTGGGCCTCGGTCCCGGTCCCTAAGGGCGGTATGGTATCGTTTTCACGATACCTACCTACCCGAACGGATCCGAAGATACTAAATGCCTAGGAATTTGATTTCTGTCAAACCGCTGGCCATATCCAGCAAAATTACACGCGGAATATTTTTCGGCGGCCTCGCTTGTTCTCTGCATAAGCTGGACACATAATCATTTTGGATGGTATGCTGAATGCTCATCGGTGCTCACTAGTGCTCGGATAACTTATTGCCTGCCCGAACAACAAGACATCAAAACCCGACAGACTACGTTGTTAATTAGAGAAAAAAAAAACCCGGGCTTACCCAGCCTGTATCGATGGCGTCTTACCTTAAACATATCCTTTTATCTCGTCCTGGCCCTCGAAAGGGCGTGATAAAGGATAAACAATTAATCTCTCGGGTCTATTAAGGATTTAAGCCCCATTTAAATATGTTCTTTGTGACCAACTTGTATTACGATGACGATACATACCTCGGCTAGGGGGCGCTATGTATGCATGGGGAATATGTGTATTTCTTTTCCCATCTCGCATGAAGACGTCGTATCCAGTGTTGTTGACTACTGAGTCCGTTTTGGTCCCATCACGCCCCTGTACTCGCCACGCGCAGAATATAGGAGCTGCTAGTTCCGGGGAAAGAGGGTGTTCTTCGACGTGATGGCTCCGGGGCTAGCTGGTTTCTGATCGGAAAGGACGTGAGATATGGAGAGGTATGGTGTTGAGAGAGATAGAGATAGAGAAAGGAAAAGGGAAAGGGGGATGGGTGCCAACGAAGCCGTAACACACGTCCATTCATACCACACCCGTCCAACTGCGCCAATGATCGAGGACATCACGCGCTACTAAGTTCCTCAATGATACTCTGCCTGATCCGGGTACTGTTTGCGAGACCCAATCAGCCCTTGCTCCGTCAGTTATTTGTTCTGAGTTGTCGGGGTAGGGCGAGGCACGTGTTGGTGTAGTCAGCATACACGTCAAATGGTTGGAGTGATAGACTTGCTTTTAACTATCGAATCAACTTGACAGTCATAAAGACCCTGTCATGTTTTTGTTCTTATTTGGGCAATCCCTACCGGCGTACCATAACAAACAGGGGATTCTCCGAGCCTGTGTGCTGAGGTTGGGTCGAGGTATCAGAGGCAAAGCAGGCGTATGCGACTTGCATTCCACAGATAGATGCGATTTTCGGCCTGTATCGCCGCCTTGGGAAGCGGCGGCGTATTGGCGGCGTCTTTGCTTTGACCCCCCTCAAGCGGACTGGAAGGCCTTCTGAGTAAGCCCATGATGTTGTCGACGATTGCTACGAGTGAGACCAGCATTTCGAGCATGATCCGGTGATGAGTAGCTGAAATCAGCCCCTGTGCATGCATACATCCCGCATCTACCCGAACGCTGACCTTGCGGCATCTGAGTGGCTGACTTGAAACGGTGGCGCTCCTACGAAGAACTGTGCGCCACACCCGAATGTCGACATGAGGTTGCATTGAAGCTGCCATCAGCTTACCCCCCTGCCGGCAATCCACGGCACCCCGGTCCATTCTCGGCCGTTGGGCTGACTATTGTTGCGCGCTCGCGTGCTTCGCAGGTAATGGTCGGAAGAAACCCCAATCACGCTCGTGCAGAAGAGTACCATGGGGCTCATGTGATGCCGTGTCACCAATCCCATTCCCCAGGTCTTATGTCATTTGGCACCACGAAGGGTTATGGGAGGGGGGCATGATTCGGGAGACGAGAAGAAAGAAAAAAGTCTAGCTGGACCGCCACCCCGTCGCCGATCCGACATGACGACGCACACCGCAGTAGAAAACTCAGGAATGGGCCATGCTAGCGAATGGCAGGGTGAATGAGAGTGCGTTCGAGGCGACCAACGAAAATGGCTTCGGAGTCCCGAATGGTCCAGTATGATCATGAGGTTCCAAGCCTGTGGTACAGCGGCGGAGCTAGCTGGCTGTCTAAACGTTCGGTATAGTTACATTGTCACTCGGTCGGATTTCGAGGCAATGTTCTTCCTTCTCCATTTTGTTTAGGTTGATCCGGCCAAGGTCGAGAGCTTGATTAATCGAAGGTAGGGGGTGTTTTTGTGCACACCTGATGAACATAGGACGAATTACGGAAAGCCATTCGGTCCACCTGGTCGGGAGCTGATCTCATTGTACATGCCCAAGCTCGGAGACAATCTTACGCTGACTTACACTTGGCTTTTTCGCAATCAGTCTTTCGCAAAACGATACCGCCCACCGTATGCGCTGGCTGTCGAGAAAAGGGGGATGGCCCCTGAAGATGAGATTGACGTGGCATAGCCCCCCGCCAAAGCGAAAAGACGTTTTTCGATGCTGTGACCAACTCCCAACCGGCGCTAGAGGTGATTGCTGACCGCATGCTGACCCTTTGCTACCTTGGCAGTCTTGCACACTTTGTTGGCGATGCGGCGGCGTAGCAAGTGACAGAAGAAGAAGGAGGAGGAGGAGGAGGAGGAGGAGAAGCGCGATGCGATCATGTAACAGCGAGACGCCGCGATAATTTGGTATCCCGTGACCATCCCTGTCATTGACTTTTGGGTTGATACCCCAGGATTCTGCACCAGGGTAGTATTATCGTGTGAGGGTTCCAAGGTTGCGTCGACGTCAGTTCGCATGCGGCATGCAGACGCAGATGCAGCCTGCAGGTACAAATGGGACATTTGATTGGCTTCATACCTATAGCGTGTGGCTAAGTTTATTAGAGAGGCTATTTTTTGAAGCTCCTGTAATTAGAAAGACAGATTACGATTTAGGGGATGACCTCGGGAATGATGGTTTATTCTCTTCCTCCAGAGTAGTTGAGAAAATGTTTTATGATCTACTTATCTAAGCCTGCACCGCCACTTTTGACCCCAGCCACAAATACCCGCCATACTACCTGCTCCGTAGCCTACCCGGATCTCGGTAGTGGACGTGGACGTGAGACGTGCAATGAAAGGCCCCCGGGCCCTGGAGATGCAGTCCGGACTCAGTGGGATGAAACAACTTTGGGGACCACTTGGCGGGGACTACATCCATGATGCATTGGACCTCACTCACTCACAGCATCCCTGAACATAACTTAGAATACAGACCTCCAACGATATACCCAACTACATACCTAGGTACAACGTTGCTAGACCCTGTGCCCTGTCCAGCTACCTAGGTAGCTAGCTTCATGTTCCTCGATGCTGCCTGCCGACTGCGGTAATAATACCTAGGTACCCAGTGTTGGTCTGAACGGTGCCTGATCCTATTGTCATCGGTTGAACATCCCTACGCAGTAATATCAACACAGTTCAACCTCCCATGTCCATGCTGAGTGGGTCGATGTCTCTGGTGTGTCCGCCTCCTTCAACTCTAGAAAAGGTGTGCGACCTTTCTGTTGAACCTGTGATGCGATGCGATGCAGCATCGTGACCTCACCCTGATACCAACTGGTTGGAGCAGTCTCGACAGCAACATGCAATGTTGATCACTTCCAAGGATCTCAAGTTTTCCCAAGCTGTCAAGCAATAACCTTGGAAGTGTCATCCGATCTTTTATAGCGCCCCCGAGAACCTAACGCCCGGATTGTGGAGGTCCACGGGTGGCATCGTTATGATTTGCTCACTAGTGAATCCCTCCGTACCCTCGGTGAAACTTCAGATGATCATGGCACGGTCAAACACCAAACAAATGTGGGAAGGATAAATTTCTTCTCCCAATCATGTACACGGCGTAGCAACCTGGTGCTTGCTTGCCTTATTAGGCACCTAGAACTCCATTCAATGGTGAGCACCTAGAGCTCCATTCAATGGTGAGCACCTAGAACTCCATTCAATGGCCCGATTCCCCCCTCCCTTGCGTGTGAAACTTGTGCCGCACGGGCATATACGTATAAATAAATACCCTGATATGGCTGCCCAAAAACACCTACTCGATCTTGGGCAGACAGATAAATCTATTCTCACTCCTTCGTGACGAGTCGACCTCATCAAGAACAGCGTGCCCAACATCATGATGTTGATCAAATCGATTCTCGTCCCTTGCATTAGCCTCATCGCCTCCGTCCGGTGCATGCCCCTGGCTCCGGACGGGTCCGGCAAACCACCCCAGTCAACCCGCTACCTAGCCACCCGATCCGGCTCGGCCCTCGTGGACAGTAACAATAACAACCACAACAACTCACTGCACCCCTGGGAACCAGACACGTCGCTCCGAGCCCGCGATGTCACACAGACCTACCCCTTCGGCACCTTCACGGTGCAGTCCACCGGGCCCACGCTCGCCTCGTCGGGGACGTACCCGCGCATGATCAGGCTCGCCAGCGGGACGATCCTGGCGATATCCAGCACGACGTCCGGGTCGACCAAGGTGCTGCAGGTGACGCAGAGCACGGACGACGGGGCGACCTTCACGCACCTCAGCGACGTGGCCACGTCGACGGGGGACCTCAGCAACGGCTTCCTACTGCAGCTGCCCTCGGGCGTCATCCTCGCGGCCTTCCGGAACCACGACGTCGACGCCGCCAGCGGCGCGTACACGTACTATCGCATCACCGTGTGCTCGAGCGCCGACGGGGGCGCGACCTGGGCGTTCGCGGGGCAGGCGGCGGAGACGGCCGCCTCGACGACCACGCTCAACGGCCTCTGGGAGCCCTTCATGCGCCTCGCGGCCAACGGCGGCGACGGCGACGTCGTCCAGCTGACGTACTCGGGGGAGCTCAGCGCAGACAACCAGGAGACGTTCCTGGTGACCTCGCGGGACGCGGGGGTCACGTGGACGGCGCCGGCGGAGAACCTGCACCTGCACGACGACGCGACGCAGGCGTGGCGCGACGGGATGAACGGGATCATCGCGACGACGGACGCGGCGACGGGCGCCGACGCGCTGGTCATGGTGTTCGAGGTCGGCCGGTCCGGCGCGTTCGACGTCGAGTACGTGCTGAGCTACGACGACGGCGCGACGTGGGGACACCGGGGCGTCGTGTACAAGCCGGCGCGGAACAACGCGGGGGCGCCGCAGATTGCGACCATCGGAGGAGGAGGAGGAGATGGGAACAACTTGGCCGTCGTGTTCATGACCGACGAGGACATCAGCCCCTCCGAGACAGACTGGGCCAACAAGGCCGATATCAAGGTCGTGTTCGCGCCCGAGCTGGGGGATCGCGCCATCAGCTGGGACCCGTCGCCCATGACGGTGGCGGATCAGCCGAATTAGGTATGTCGGATAAAGGAACCCGAGCTACAATTTTTTTTTTTCTTTGTTTCTTTCTTTCTTTTCTCCGTCATCTTCTCCTCTTCCGTAAATATTCTTACAACAGACGAGCACTGCTAACTTACGTTTCTGTCTAGTATGTATTCTCCCATCCATGGACAATGGACAGGTTTTTTTTTTCTTTCTTTTTTTTTAATAAAATTTGCACAGACATGACTAACCCCGTACCTTTTCCCTTGTGATCTAGCTGGCCGGGGACGTTCCAGACGGAAGATGGCAACTTCATGGCTATCTTCGAGAAGAGCGGAGTTCCGGTCGGGAGGCGGGTTATACGGAATTAAAATGGGGGGGGGGGGGGGGGGGGGGGGGGCGCGGCAAGGGAGAGAGAGAGAGAGAGAGAGAGAAATAGTGGAGGGGAAAGCGAGCGATTGATTTCGAGATATCCATAACCATACCAGATACCCCAAATTGCGATGAATTTGCGAAGTTTATGCGTGAAGCTATCTGATCAAATTGTTAAATGTCTCGTGATAAGCCAAGAATTGAGATACGAGGCTATTTGTGATAGCACATATGCAACTTGTGATGTCAAGCTCTGTTATGTTATGATTTATATTTTTTTGTTGCAGCATGACCAAGACAGGCACCTCAGTTACTCTATACGCACTGGCGCCTCGACCAATAACTGAACTCTCAGTAAGTCACTTGCCTATCGCGTTCCTTTTGGGGATACTTCATGGACACAAGTCAAACAGCAAACCATTATCCTCACCGCTGATTAGGCCAGACAATCATTGCTGGACATAACTACTGGCCTTGAATGTTGTTGTTGGACTTCACTCGCATACACCCATTGAGTACAAATTGAAATCACCCCCGTCCCCTTCCTCTTCTGAAGAAGAAAGATGTAATAATGGAAATAAACCGAGTAAAATTTCTGTCTATAGCGTATTCCATAATATCAATAGGTAGATACTGACAATACGATAACCAGGCCACTTCTCTAACCGTATAGCAGGCATGATTTCTTTTCTAAAATCATAGTCGTAGATATTATAATTCCTTACC
Source organism: Xylariomycetidae sp. FL2044 (assembly GCA_022376275.1). NCBI lineage: Eukaryota > Fungi > Ascomycota > Sordariomycetes > Xylariomycetidae sp. FL2044. The sequence goes on along the minus strand of JAJNOH010000015.1, from coordinate 267,815 downwards.
CCCAATTAGTCGAAATTAACACCATTTGCATAGTTAGTCCGCCAGCTAGAGTCCCCTTGTCCATAGTTATCGTCTAGAGGCAGCCAACGGCAATCAAGCTACGATGACAGAGCACGGATACACATATCTAACCTACTTAGTAGGTAACCAAACCTACATGGTGATTGTCCCCAGACCGTATCTCAGGCCATACCCGTGGACAAATTCGCCCCCGACGGAAATCCCACCAAAATTCCCTCAAGTTAGCATCCCCGGGGAGCAATACCTCTCGTCCTGCAATATCTAGACAAATGATCCATTGCATTATATATTCTCTTTATATATATATCTTATTATAATAACCATGACATGACCTTCCCTCTCCTCTCCTCTCCCCTCCTCTCTCCTCTAACTACAGCTCATCATCATCCCCATCAACGGCGCCTACGTAATCCTGTCAGTTAGTATATCTAGAAATCTTCCGCAGTTACCATTCTGATGACGAATACAGGTAACTGCTTGCTTCTTAGCTATTACCGGTAGTCATACTCTGCTGCTGCTCTTTCTTAGACGCCTTAAACTCGTCCACCCACGCCTGCACGAACGACGCCTCGGCCGCCTGCGCACTCGCGACAGCGGCCGGGGGGAAGTCAGTGCTCGTCTCGTTGGGGAAAACGCCGTTTTCGTCCCAGTGATGTACTGCGTAGGGGTTCAAGTTAGTGTCGGGGGCTTTGACGCTGGATGAATTCCGTAGCGGGGAAGAAGAATCAAGAATGACTTACCAGCTTTGTCAATCAGGATAAAAGGTTCGCTGGTGGTCGATTCCCTCTCGGGCAATCCGAGGGCGTGGACACCGGCAGCTCGCCAGGGATCCCACTCGCCGTCCACGAATGCCAATCTCGGGTAGCTGAGGTTGAAGCCGCCATATTTGTTGATGGCTTCGACATCGGCCACGCCGGTCAAGTTGAAGGCCTCTTTGCAGATCACGCTCGAGTACTCCAGGTCGATGGTCCTGGAGATGAGCGGTAGGATATCATCCGGAGTGCTCCCGGTCTGGAGATAACCCCATTGCGTGCAGTACTGGTACGGCCAGAGTCTCCAGGTCTGGGAGACATCGTATTGAGCGTAGAACTCTGCGTCGGAGGTGGAGAAGCAAGCATCCTGATCGCCGGTGCACTGGGAGACCGTGGTCCGGTCGTTATAGCCAATGTAGTTGAGCATGCGGTTGCTGAGAACGTCTATTTCATCCTCGTAGCCGCCGACGGTGAGAAGCTCTTCCACGGTAGATCGGAGAGCCTCCGTACCTGGGTACAGAACCGTGTCGTTGGACACGGTGTCGCAGTAGACGAAGAACTCATCGCTGCTCTGTGAGGGATCCCAGTTATAGCTCTGGAGGCTGTAAATACCGCCATTAATGGCACTGGCGAAATCGGCATCGCTGGTCACGTTGGGCAGCCCGAATGCTTGCTTGAGCTCAGCGACGTATTCGCTACCAGCCTTGCCGATCAGAATATTGTCGACAACGTGGGTCAGCTTCTGCGTCGTTTCAACGCACTCCTGCGGTCCGTAGACGGCAGCAGCCTCGAAGTACTTCCAATAGTTCCAGATCGCTTCAGGGACCCCAGACGAGGAGATAGCGCCGTAGTATACGTCTGGGTAGAGTTTTCGCAGAATGGCAACAAAGGCGCCCGCATACGAACCACCATACGCAATCCACGGTGTCGTCTCCGGGTTCAGATCAACGTCCTCGAGACCGGCAAACTTCACATTCTTGGCAAAGTATGCCGTATCGGCAAGGGCTTGGTCGGTGGTCAGGAAACGCAAGTTCTCCGTGCTGAAGTCTTCGGTCGGGATGCTATCGCCGTAGTAGCGATGCTCAAGAATGACACCCAAGCCACCAGTCGCCTTCGCGAGCTGATAGACGATCCCCTTCTCCAAGAAAGGCAGACGGTCTGCTCCGTCAGTCTCACCGCCGCTCAGAACGATCACCGGACCGCCGGACTTGTAGTATTGCGCATCGAACCAGTATCGCAGGCCGAAAGTGCCGTTGGAATGAGGTTCGTACAGCGAGTCGTTGTGAAAGTGATCGACAGGGGTCGCGAGGGTGTATTCGGGGTAGGTCGCTGCTTGTCTGGTCCATAGACCTTGGGCCGTGTTGCTGCTACTACTGCTACCACCGCGGATCTGGTATAAGCGTATCAGCGGCTGGCTGGAACGTCTGGCTGGATGATTACCTAGTAAAGATGCGCGTACATACCTGCTTGGCGAGTTCGCTGACGGGCAGTGGCGTCTTCTGCAGTGCCTGGGCGACACAGGCGCAGGCCAAAAGACCGCCGGCTCCAACTCTGCTGTATCGGACCATCTTGACGAGGATACAGCGAGATGTCTTGTAAAGATGTTTTCTACAGAGGTAAGTAGCACACGAAAGCCATACACGAAACAGAGAGGGAAACGCGATCGTGTCGTGAATCACGCAAGCGGAGAGAGGGAGCAGGGCGTATTTCAATGACTCAACACCAACAAGACTGTGTACTGTATCTACTCACCGGTTCAGGCAGAACAACCGATCGACGCCCGCATACGACGGTCTACGGTCGCTTCGGGCAGGTGCAGGAACATCAACAGTGTTGATCCGGTAGGTTTATATCCGGGATTGGTGACGATCGCCGGCATTCAGCATGCACCCATGTGATGAGGCTAGGATGAAGTTGGAAGGTCCCCGGATAGTCTAGACGATATCTCGGCGGAGGTCCCCTGGAAGTAGCGAGGCCGTACCTGATTGGTAACAAGGGGTCCCAGGCGAAAGCCCGTCACTCTATCCATGGATGGCGCACTTGTTGGTTTATTAGCGGTTATCCACTGGAAGCTTGATTCTCTCAGCAGTCAGGCAGTGGCGTAGTCAGCTGTAACTCGGGGCTCCAAATGCTCCAGTCCATTGTTTTCCCCGCAGTCGAGAATTGGGCGTGGCTAGGTAGTGAGCCAACAACTGCTTTGATGAGTGGAGAGGAAGCCGAATCATCCCAGGATGCAAGCTTAAAGCTCCCAATCGATCTTCACCCACAGGACGCACCCAACCCAACCGTCTGGAACGCGTTCGTTGCTGCTGTGTCACCCGAGTAGTATCTCGCTAATCCGTTGGTCATCAATCGAGTAAGGAGCAAAGTGGAAGTGTGCGGTTTCTGTCTCTCCGCATTCGGGGCTATCATCTACTGTCGTGGCGGAATAAACTCAAATTAGGGGTATACTACATTCTTCCACTGAATGGTTGAAAAAACGTTTCGCTCGCCGTGAGTCCCTAGCTGGCTGCAAACATCTCAAGGGGATTTGCATCCATCACCGAGCAGCTTTATGTTGGATGCATACCTAGGTATATAATACCCACGTGGTACCGTTACGCTGACCCCCCAGTCATAACCAAGATATGCCGCCGAAGTAGCGCTTCTGCTGGTAAGACTGCATAGTCGCGCGCAGCTACCTCTGAAAGCCTTTCAGGCATGTGGCCTGGCCTACGTGCTGAAGAGAGATACCTGTTTTTCTCACCCGGCATTCACCCAAGCAAGCCAACAGGAGGGAGCTCACTCACGCTTCGCGATAATTCTTCCACTACCCCTACCACTAACCTACGGATCATACGGACCGTGCGCCCTCCGTCCAGTCAAGAGCTCCGCCTCGCCATCTTCCTTGACCAGATAAATATCCTCATGGCGGACGCCGAATTTGCCCTCGAGGTATATACCGGGCTCGTTGGTAAACGTCATACCCGGTCGGAGGATCGATCGCGTGTTCCACTTGTTCAGATACGGGGATTCATGAGCTGTTCACCATGTGTGAGTGAGTCGGTCTACAGGCACGGAGAGAGCGGCATCTGGGTATAGCTTGCTTTAAGCCGCATACATAAATTTCAAGGGGTGGGGTGGGTTGGTCTATATGGCTTTTTTTTTATACTTACCTTTAATTCCGATCCCGTGGCCCAGTCGATGCGTGAACCCATACCCGTAGCCCGCCTTCTCGATGACCTCGCGGGCCGCGATGTCGACACGGGCCGCGGTGCCGTTGGGACGGAAGGCCTCGGCCGCCGCGGTCTGGGCGTCTAGCACGATATCCCAGACCTTCAGTTTCTCCGCGTGGAGCTCAGAACGTCTCGCCTCGTCAATGTCTGGATGTGGTTGTGGTGGTGACGTTAGACCAGTTTGCTGAGCGAACATGGTGAGGGCCCGGAAAATCCATGGCCAGGAGGATGAGGAAGAAGAAGAAGAAGGCGTCTTTGCGTCGATGAAGAAGCTTCGGCAGATGTCGGATGAGTAGCCTAGGTAGTGTGCACTGGTAGTGTAGTTTACACGTTAGCTTAGCTAGAATCAAGCAGTAGACAAGACATGCGCTTCTTCAGAGAAACGCAAGCAAGCAAGCAAGCAAGCCAACAAGCAAATATCAATCAAGACCCACCCGACGTCAATCACCACCATACTCTCCTCCGTCAGCCGCTTCCCGCCGACGACGAACCCACCGTGCGGCAGCGCCCCGTCCTCCTCGAACAGCACGATGTCGAAGAACAGGCCGAACCCGACCGACAGCAGCGCGCCGTCGAGCACGCCGCGCACCTGGTCCTCCGTCAGGCCCGGGACCAGGCAGGGCCGCATGGCCCGGACCGCGACGACGGTGCCGGTGTTGACGGCGCGCAGCAGCTCGACCTCGGCGGCGCTCTTGACCTGCCGCACGAGCTCGGCCTCGGGACTCAGGCCGACCGTCTCGAAGCCCGTCTCGGCCAGCCCGCGGGCGATGAAGTCCCGGATCTCCTCGTCCATCATGAGACGGGGTGGTCTCGTCCTCCTCCGCCGGCCCGGGTCCGCGGTGGCGGCGTCGGCGGCGGCGGAGAAGAGGCCCGAGTCCAGCAGCGTCCGGTACGGGTCCCAGTGCTCCTCCCAGACCACGATGTCGAGCTCCGGCTCGCGGGACGGGATGCCCAGCATGCGGACGCGGCCTTCCTCGAAGTGCGGCCCGAGGAATGCGGTCTTGGCGGTGACTTCGCCGGTCGTTGCGGAGGTCTGGGGCAGGACGAGCATCAGGAAGGGCCGCTCCTCTGGCTCCCAGGGCTCCCAGTCGACTTGGGATATGTTTCCATAGTACCTACGGTGAGCACTAGACGTAAGCCTTTATTTTCGCATTCGGTGTTTTCTTCTTAAGGAGTCCCCTGATATGAAGGGGAAAAAAAGAAAAACCTACTGAAACGTATACCCCGGTTCGAGAACAAACGCGTCCACATCGGACTCGACCAAGGCTCTTGCGAGCCGGTCTCTGCGGTCGAGAAACTCGTCCGCCGTGATGGGTTCCGCGGCGTCCAGGAACGATAGGTCCGAGTGAAGATTATCGATGGCGCATCTCTGCACCGCATTCAAATCAGGGCTGCCCGAGCCCGACGAATAAAGCCAGTACAGAAGAACGAAGTTGTAAAGGAGAGCGTTCAGAAGACAGATCCGGTAGAAGTGCTTCCGGAGCAAGTAACCAGTACGTTCCCCCCAGGACTCGACGCTACGTCGCCGATGCCGTTCGGTCTCCTGTGATGACGGTGGGCTGCTGGGGTCACCCAATTGAACGTATTCTTTCGCCGACTTCATGATGATGATGATGAAGCATCTGTGCCGACGAAATATCCAAGTTCAACTCTTTGGTCTTCTTTGCTCATAGACACCACCCGGCAGATGTTGTTCTACGGAGCACTGTAGAGTTGGCCGAATTACCATCGGGCCATTCTACCTTTACTTGCCAGCTTGCGTCATAAGTACCAGGTAGGTTAGGTAAGTACCGTGTCTAGAGAATCCGGCGACCGGGATATAAAGCCGATCGTGCACTGCAGCAGTCCATTGCCCCATTCGTGTGCGGTCTCTAATGGGACACGGCTCTATCTGGACTCTCGAATTGCTAGCAGTCATATGATCTGATTGGACTCTGCTCGGTATTATTGTATTTATCTACAAATATTTTCACCATATTGTTCTACCTACCACTTCATCATCTGCCGACACCGACACGTCCCCAGTAACGTCCGTGAACGCCGGCTGCGTTGTAAATGCCACAAGAGATGTATCTCATTAACTGCCCTTATCTACATCTCCAGTGCACTCGATAACCCAGGGACGGCCCCCCTGGAAAGACGCGTAATGGACCTTAAAGCAAACCGAGAATGGTAACATTCGGCCGTACCTAACTTAAGCACGGGTCAATCGACCTCGTTCCCAGTGGCGGCGAGCTCCGAAATCCCCACGCTCCCTGGGTCGGTTCCATGCAGGGCGACCATCAACAGCCGGCTTTTGCGAGCCGATAGATAGTTAACCTTGTCCCGACCAGATGCCGCTCTCATAAAAAGTCGGCGTTTTCCTGTCTCTCCGCATAGGGATATCCTTTCTATTCCTATCTTTCACCATGGCTGCCGTCGCGGAACAACATACCACGGCTATCACGCCGAACGGCGGCGGGGATGTCAACTCTACGGATGAGAAGGATGTCGGCCAGAAGGTCGATACGGATGTCGAACGGGTCGTCGTCGAAGAGGAGCCCGAGAAGACATACTACAGCAAATTGTCCGTCTGGTTGATGATCCTGTTCTCGGGGCTGGCGATTGGCTCCGATGGCTTGTAAGTCAGGTGGGCAGTTTACGATCGACGATAGAGAGACAGAGAGATAATATGACAAAAACTGACATCGCGCCTCCTAATCCTCCTAGCAACGCCGCCATCATCGGCAACATCTCGCTCCTGCTCGCCGTCTTGTACCCGGACGAGCTGACCGCCACGATATCCACACGGCTCAGCAACGCCTTCCTGATCGGCATGATCGTGGGGATGCTCCTATTCGGCGTGGTCGTGGACCAGCTCGGCCGCAAGACGGGCGCCGTCTTCACCACGCTCCTCCTGGTGCTGGGCATCGTGCTCTCGGCCGCCGCCGCCGGCGCCGACGCGACGGGGATGTTCTGGATGCTGATCGTGGCGCGGGGCATCGCCGGCGTCGGCGCGGGAGGCGAGTACCCCGTCAGCGGCGCGGGCGCCGCCGAGGCCACCGACGAGAGCGACCGCTACCGCCGCCGCCGGGGCTTCATGTTCGCCATGCTGGCGGACCTGTCGGCGTCCCTGGGCTACGTGTGGGCGGGCCTCGTGCCGCTGCTCCTGCTGCTGTGCGTGCGCCGGCAGGAGTCGCGCTACGGCGTCGTGTGGCGGACCTCGTTCGCGCTCGGCCTCGTGCCGCCCCTGGTCATCTTCTGGTTCCGCATGCGCATGGCGGTGTCGACGGCCTACCGGCGGTCGGCCATGCGCCGGCAGCGCGTGCCCTACTGGCTCGCGCTGAGGCGCTACTGGAGGCCGCTGCTCGGCTGCGCCTCGACGTGGTTCCTGTACAACTGGGTGTCCGTGCCCTTCGGCATCTTCAGCTCGACCATCGTGTCCAGGGTCAACGCCGGCGAGAGTCTGGTTAAGAGCCTGGGCTGGGGCATCGTCATCAACTGCTTCTACCTCCCCGGCCCGTTCATAGGCGGGTACCTGTCCGACAAGATCGGGAGGCGGAAGACGATGGCGTTGGGGTTCGGGCTGCAGGCTATTCTGGGTTTTGTGCTCGGTGGTGCCATGGTCCCGATCCAGAGCGTGTTCCCCCTTTTCGTCGTCCTCTACGGCATCTTCCTGACCTTGGGCGAGGTCGGCCCGGGAAGCACCGTGGTTCTGGCGTCTTCCGAATGCTTTCCAACCTCGATTCGAGGCCAAATGATGGGTCTGGTCTCGGCATTTTCCAAAGCCGGAGCTGCTATCGGCACACAGGTTCGTTTTTTACCTTATATACTCGTGAATTGTAGGTAATCTGACGTCAACAGGTTTTTACTGCCATTCTTAATGCTTACACCAACGATTCGACCAAGGGTGATCAAGTTGCCTTTCTTATCGGTTCCGGCTTCGCGGTCCTCGGCGCTTTGATCGCCCTTTTCATCATTCCCGAGGTATCTCGACGCCTGGATGACGACGATGCCGCTTGGAAAGTCTATCTGGCTGATAATGGGTGGGATGCGAACTGGGGAGACGCTGCAACCAAGGACCCTACTGGAGTGGTCATGGATCGACCTGCGTCGTAGACATGTCCAAGGTTACCTGATAATCTCTCGCATACCGCATTAGAAGACTTTGCATACTCAAACAATAATTCTTATTCTGTAGAATTTTGACGGTGTTAGCACACGTAAGGCTGCTTACGTGCCCTGTTCTGAGGTGTTGATGGGCATACTTTGCGGTGGAGGACACTATAAGCTTAGTGACGGCCTGAGGACAATAGCCCCGGAGCGCAGAAAGTTAGGCGAGCTGGCGAATGACGGCGTACCTGTCAGCCCTGCAGCACTAATCTCCAGCCACGCCGTTACAGCCATCCATCCATCGGACAGCTCGGCAATCTTTTGGGCCTTCGCCGGCTCCTCTGGGAACAAACACGATTCTGCGGCCTACTCCCACCTCGGGATATTCGTATTCGAACTCACATCCCATCCGTTCGTCTGTCCAATTTACTGCCGATGGCTTATCTGGCATTATCGATCATGCAGGATTGTATGTACTCAGAAATTTTCCAGTATACACGGAGTCCCGGGCGCAAAGCTCGCGGCGTCTTCATCCCCATGAGCTGGTACGAGCCGAAGACTACGGGGCGGGTGAGCAAAATAACGAAACAAATGGTTCAACAAAATGTCACGTAGCCGATGTGGAAACTTTCCAAGGTTGTAAGACCAGCACTTGAATCCTTCTGTTCAAATCCTTCTGTTCAAGTGCCTCTTCATGTTGCGGTCTTCTCGGATTCAAATCCTCCCATCTAGATACCTCAACAGAGCCCAACCGCCACAGACTGACTTCAGACTGACTTCAGAGGTTCACTCGAGGAGACGACTTGTCACTACTTACTACTTACTAGACAATGGCTGCAACGATCCTTATCACAGGTACAACTGGCCTGATCGGGTTTCACACCCTCCTGGCCGCTCTCGCCGCCGGTCACCATGTTCGCTACACCGTCCGGTCAGAAGAGAAGGCCCACGAGGTCTCCTCGAATCCCGCAGTCCAGAGGCTCTCGCCCGGCAACCGCATCTCCTCAGTTACCATACCCGACTTCACTGTCGCCGGTGCATTTGACGAGGCCCTAAAAGGCGTCACGCACGTCATACATGCCGGGTCACCCGTGCCCGCCCCCTTCTACGACCCCACGACGCAAGTATTCCAGCCCACAGTGAAAATGGCATCCAACCTGCTCTCGTCCGCGCTTCGGGCCCCCAGCGTGCAGCGCATCGTCATCACGTCCTCGATCGTGATGAACTTCGGCCTCGTTCCCAACTCGGAAATCGTCTGCGCCTCGACGCGCGTGCCGCTGCCCAGCCCGCTGCCCGCCGCGTTCGACAACGTTTTCGAGGCGTACGTGATGGGCAAGCTGGTCGAGTCCCACGAGACGGACGAGTTCGTCCGGACGCGGAACCCCCACTTCGCCGTCGCGCGGGTGGTGCCGGGCTACGTGTTCGGCAGGAACGAGCTCATGCTCGATGCCGACATGATGCGGAGCCGGAATAGCTCCAACAACTTCCTCATGATGGCTATGCTGGGCGCCGAGCCGCCGTTTCCCGCGCTCGACGGCTTCGTGCACATCGACGATCTGGCGGAGATTCACTTGCGCGTGGCGCTCCTGGAGCCCCGAGCTATCGGTCCCCGGGATTTCGGGATTGCGACCAAGGTGGATTACGACTCCATATTCGCCGCCGTCGAGAGAGCGTTCCCGAAAGCTGTGGCTGCAGGAGTGTTTAAGAAGGGGAGGCTGCCCGCTATGCCTGTCAAATACGACTCGAGTGATGTAGAGCAGCTACTGGGCCGGCCTTTGAAAAGCTTCGAGAGCGCGGTAGTGGATGTCGCAGGCCAGTATCTGGAGACGCTGGGGGTGGAGAAGGCATGATGCAGGCGGTATGAGTTGGCTTGTTGATAATGTCGCTCGTCTGGACGAGGCTCGCATCAGTCATAATCACTCCATGGCTGATGCTGATCCATCCAAGATGTACGAATGAGGAAATAAAATCAATTATCAAGCCGTTGGCTGGTAAGAGTTTCTCGATCATCGTTTTCTCGGTGCTGCAAGCAGCTGAGGCAAGTTTCCTAAGTTAGGTGAAAGCACGTTTTATCTTCCAGACAACCACCGATTCAAAGGGCCTAGATGGTCCAGTACAGTACCGGCAGAAACCTCGTAGCAAAACCTTGCCGCCATGTCAAAGCTAGAACATGATATTCAAAGTCAGTTTTCTATCATAATGAGCCGTCACTTATTATTACCTAACGAAACAAGTCGATGGTATTCGCAGCCCTTATCGCGTTGCCCCCACGTCAACCCTTGACCCTTGTTCCTCACGATATCGCCCGAGGTATTTACAAACAACGATCTCCGCAAAAGAAGTGAGAGGGGAAAAAAGCTTATTAGCAGGCACGTCGTGGACCCTTCAATCAGGTGGTATCGCCGTGGAATTCCCGGCCTTTTGTTCCTTATTACCTCCATGTAGGTACCACCAGGCCTGGACTTTGGTACGCCAGAGTTTTTTTTTTTTTCCACTCGCGTGTATCTACCCCTCAGGTGGGATTGTTTCTCCCTACCTTCTGACTGTATTGTATCCTCCCACGAAATCTCCTCATCAAAAATCGTACTCTACATAACTACATCATGTCAGCAGACGAGGAGAAGGGCTCGTTCCGCGTAGCCAAGGACCAGGACGGCGCCGATGAGAGCAAGTTAGGCGATGGTGCTGCGCTGTACAACAGCGTCCCCGTCGAGCAGGACCGCGGGATCCTGTCGGTCCTCCGGCGCGTCGAGGCGCAGCTCGACGCCAAGCTCGGCGTCGAGTCGCAGGCCATCGACCGCAAGCGGCCCGAGGACAAGCGGGACGTGCCGTGGCACGAGCAGCTCAGCATGGCGCTGCTCTGGGCCTCGGGCACGCTGAACACGTCGTGCTTCGCGACGGGCTTCCTGGGCCACGAGTTCGGCCTGTCGCTGCGCCAGGCCGTCGTCGTCACCGTGTTCGCCTCGGTCCTGGGCGGCGCCGTCACGGGCTTCAACGCCACCTTCGGCGCCGCCACGGGCCTGCGCCAGATCTCGGTGTCGCGCTACAGCTTCGGCTGGTGGCCCAACAAGGTCATCGCCGCGCTCAACATCATCGTGCAGATCGGCTGGGCCGCCGTGTCCTGCATCACGGGCGGGCTCGCCCTCAACGCCGTCGCCGACGGCCGCCTGTCCATCGCCGTCGGCATCGTCATCACCGGCGTCGCCGCCCTGCTCGTCTCCTTCGTCGGGCTCAGGGCCATCCTGGCCTACGAGCGCTACGCCTGGTTCGTCTTCTTCGTCATCTTCCTCGTCATCCTCGGCGAGACCGGCCGCTACGCCGACAACAGCGCGGCGACGACGGCGTCGCTCGAGAGCGGCCCGGAGCTCTCGGCCGCCGTCCTGAACCTCCTGGCTATCATCTACGGCAGCTCGGCGTCCTGGTGCACCATGTCGTCCGACTACTACGTCCACTACCCCGTCGACGTCTCGCGCGTCAAGGTCTTCTTCATGACGACCTTCGGCATCGCCATACCCACCAGCATCGGCATGGTCTCCGGCTGCGTGGTCGCCTCGGCCCTGAACAACCGGCCGGACTGGGCCGGCGTGTACGAAGACGACGGCATCGGCTTCCTCATACAAGACATGCTCTACCCGCGCGGCTTTGCGAAGCTGATCCTGACTCTGCTGGTCTTGTCGGGCATCAATGTCAATGTCATCAGCCTGTACAGTTCCGCCATCTCCTGTCAACAGTTCGCGCGCCCGTTCTCCCGTGTGCCTCGCTTCGTCTGGACGCTTCTGGCTTTTGCGGTCATTTTGGCTCTCGCGCTCGGTGGGCGACAGCAGGTAAGCCAGCATCAACTTCTTCCATCTCCTACCCATTCTATCGGGAGCGCTTGTCTCTCAACTGTCATTGTGGGGTGCAAGATGCACCCCTCGGGGCAATCTTTTTCGGCTTTCTAGAACCAACAGCTGCTGACAGTACGTGCGACGTAGCTCAACACGTACCTGCAAAATTTCCTGTCCCTTCTTGGCTACTGGAGTACGTCTTACTTCGTGATTCTCTTTATCGAGCACTACGTCTTTCGCGGAGGAAACTTTGAAAGGTATGACCTTGAAGGATGGAATGATCCGGATCGCCTACCCCTTGGACTGGGTGCGACAGCTGCGTTCCTCGTTGGGGTCGTAGGTTGGGTGATGGGCATGGTCCAGTCCTGGTTCGTCGGACCGTTGGGGGGCCTTATTGGAAGCTCTGGCGGAGATATCGCCAACGAATTCACCTTCGTGCTTACCATCATTGTTTATCTTCCCGCGAGGTATCTGGAGCTGAAAGCGATTGGACGATGATGGTCCTTGGGAGCTAGGATTGTTATCTTCGCTCCATTGGAGGTAAGCTAAGACTATGACAGGAGTTAGCCGCGTCACTGTTCTGGAATCCGACATGGTCCTCCTAAATGGAACAAATCATACTGTGCAAGATACAGCATTAATGAAGTGATATATGAATATCGGGCTATCAAGATTCCAAAGCCCGTCCTCTGCTCGACCTTTCGGAAACCTCCAGGCTTTCGCGTAAAATACCTGTTCAGGTCGCTAACCCCCTTGATTTAGCCTCGGGTTCCTTTTCCCCAGTTCGCCTCCCAGTCCTTCACTCTTAGTACCAATCCTATCGCTGAATCTCTCAACGGCTGCCCACGATACCCGCATTTGGACAGGGCGTCGCCATCGTTCCGCTCATGGATCATGTCTACGAGTGCGTCATGATGTTGGTGAAACTTACGGAGCAGTATAACACATTCGTAAAAGCCCATAAGAGCCACGCTGATTTCACAGAGAAGCCTGGGAAGTGTTAGGGAGACGGGGGCGAGATGCTCGATATAAGCAGCAGAAGCCTCTTTGGGAATCACCGTATCTGTGGGGCAAGCCGTTGATAGAATCAAGCAGGCGGGGATTCTCGTGTTAATGATGCCAACGCGAAGATGCAGGAGGCTTTTGCGGTCACTTGTGTTTATCTGATTAGACAAAACTGCACCAGAGGCTGTATGTGATCTTGAGGGATACCTGTTGACATACGTTCAACTGAAAAGTAGACACTGTGCTCAGGCATGTTGAACCATCAATAAACCTAGATATTGAGTCTACTCTCGCAGCTTCCCATCAAAGAGGCCGACAGGCAACAGCCCTAATCTACATCATCTTCGTCTTCGTCCTGTCCCCTTCCGCCACGTGGGCTCCCACCAGTCTGCCATCCGGAAGAACCCTCTCGGTCTGTCGGACTCGCCAGAGAACGACCGGATATACGACATCACAGGCGAAAGCAAGACCGCACATGAATATGCTCGGGGGGAGCGTCCAGTAAGAATGCGCCTCGGGCCAGTACCACCACAGCAAGCCGCTGCAGAGATTGAGGCCGAACAGTGTGCCTAGGAAGCGGAAGAGCCTTGTCTCATGATTAGCCTTTGTGCTGTATGAGAACGAGCCCACCGACCGACTTGAGCAGTCAGTCATCCGTGCGTCCGGCTTTACTTACCAGATAGCATACCCAGTCCCCCCAGAATGACCCCGAACGATCAGCATAGCCAAGCTAGTACTACTGAGGACCAGCTGCGAGAAGCCAGCAGTCCAGTACGCGAGCTCGGTGGTGTCGTACCCATCACGGCCGTAATACCACTTGCCCGTCTTATCGCCGGTGCCGACACCCGGGCGCGACAGCCACCAGGCGGCGAAGGCGTAGTGGCCCCAGCAGCCGACGGCGACGAGGAGGGCGAGGATCCAGGGCATGCGGGCGCCGACGGCGGGGTTGGTAGCGGCCCACTCCTCCGGGGCGAAGCGCACGGTGGTGTAGATGACGCCGAGGTCCAGCAGCAGCCAGACGACGAAGCCGAGGCGCTCGAGGGCCATCTCCGCCACGTAGAACCCGTACATGATCTCCCAGCTGACGTTGAGGGCCAGGCCCGCGATCGGCATGCCGTAGGAGCGCGTCCGCAGGCTCCGGAGTGTCATCAGGATGTACGTCACGTCCCAGCACAGCACGCCGAGGCCGAGGAGCACGGTGGACAGCGGGACCAGCCATTGGGGGGCGTGGGGAGGAGCTACGTCCGAGGAGCCCATAGTGTTTGGCCGAGGTAGCCTTGGGCTATCCGGCACAATCCTCGCCGGGAAAAGGGGGGTGAAGTTGGCTCGAGACCTTTCGAATGAGAATGATTGAATCCAATCTATGCGATTGATGACATATTTTTTGCCAACGTGATTGGTCGCGAGGAGGTTTAGGAGTTGGATAATCCTTAGAGTTACACGACAGCCCCCAGGCTGTCGACATTTTTTTCAACAGGCTGACAGGGGCAGAAGCAGATTAGTCAGCATGTGTACGATGCTAGGTACTCCCAATGAGATGATCAACAGTACTCGGTGCACGCCCATTAACTTAAAGGGCATATTTTATGACATTTTCCTGGCAAAATATCAATTTGGGGAGGATGTAGAGGTCCAGCCTCATCTTTCAATACGTCATATTAACCACTTCGATCGCACGGTTTCCTCATGTCGGTCTTGGGTAACACCGGATGACCCCTTGCTTTCTCCTCGAGATAACTGCATTCCAGGGGCTGGCCATCCGCACTGCGATTCGCTGGCGGCAACATACATGATGGCGATCTTCACTGATTACATGCAATGATAGTTAAGTGTTGATTCTCCAGGCTCCCGAGTCTAAGTCCAGCCCGACCGACTTACGGTGTACAATGGCATCAACAAGCCAACCAAGGTCGCCTACTCCTCCAAGTTCGGGTTTCTCGCTGCAATTACTAACCTGTGTTAACTCCCATGATTGAATAGACTTTCGAACCTGTGGAAAACTTCTTGGATAATACCTATTCTTCCTAGAGAGCACAGTTCTCTCACATGGCTGCTCTGTCCGATGCAATTTTTGCCTCCGGCCCCTATGCTGTTGCGCTTCTGCTGCCATTTGTAGGTTATCAACTCACTGAAGAAGCGGTTCTCACTGACTTCGCTCATGATTGAAAGCTTCTTTTAGTCGTTATTCACCGTATCGCTCTTCACCCCTTGCGCGCTTACCCAGGGCCGGCGGTCGCGAAGATATCCGACTTTTATGGAGGGCTCCAGGTGATATTCAAACGAACACATCTGGATATCCTTCGTAGTCACGAGGAGTATGGTACGATAAGATGCCCAGCGATATCATGCGTTACAGCATATCCTCAAGTATGGATGCTCACCCTGGCACAGGTCCAGTCGTACGATACGGACCGAACAGGCTTCTCTTCAACACTGTTGGTGCTTTTCGTGGTAGGCTGCCTTTCGTGTTCTCTACAGCAAGCCCCAAATTGCTTAACCTCGAGACTCAGATATCTACCTCAACCCGCGGCTCACCAAGTCTCATTTCTACGTCCATTCCCGTCTCGGGGGCAACCAGAGCATATTCAGCACATTCGATAGGGAGACCCACCGGCAGAAGCGCCAGGTAATCGGCCAGCCCATCAACGAGAGATCGATGCGGACATTCGAGCCGACCATGCTCGAACAAGTAGATATTTTCCTGCGCATCGTCCGAGACAGCTCGGCCGCCTCTGTCCCCCTGAACGTAACGGAGCGATGCCAGCGCCTAGGCTTCGATATCGTCGGACACCTAGCTTTCGGATGTGCCCTGAAACTGCAGACCCAGGCGGAGAACCGACTGTTTCTGAGCTTCCTCAGGGGCGCTAAGGGTCGGGTCGCGGTGTATATGCAATACCCCTTTCTCGCTCCACTGGAATCCGTTCTGAGAATGCTCCCATCGTCACAGAGAAAAAGGTTTCGGCGCAAGCTCTCACAGATCATTCAGACCCGAGTGTCCGAAGGCCACGAGGGCAAACATGACCTATATTCGATCGTTGCCGCGAACGTGGCGCGCGGCGCCCCGGATCCGCTGGGCAGTGATATGTGGGCAGAGGCCATCTTCTTCATTACCGCAGGTGAGCAGCACGATAGACTGGCTAGAACCCTCACACTCTCTCGTCACGGTCTGCTGACCCCGAAGGCTCCTTAGGAGGCACACCCCCAGCCACTGTCATGAGTGCCTTGTTCTTCTACCTATCCCGCTACCCAGACGTCTACCAGCGACTCTCCAAGGAGATCCGGGAGACTTTCGCGTCGGGCGACGACATCAGAGGCGGCCCGCTGCTCACCAGCTGTAAGTACTTGCGTGCCTGTATCGAAGAAACCCTGCGCATGGCGCCCCCGAACGTCAGCACTCTCTGGAGGGAGCAAATCGAAAACGACCAGGACACCGGTCCCCTCGTGGTCGACGGCCACGTCGTCCCGCGGGGCACGCAGGTCGGCGTCAATATCTACGCGCTCCACCACAATGAGAAATACTTCAGGAATCCGTTTACCTTCGACCCAGGCCGCTGGCTCGAGGATACCCAGGGTTCCGATGAGACCCGACCCACGACGACGACGACGTTTACGGCGCACAAGGCCTTCGTCCCGTTCATCGCGGGCCCCCGGTCGTGTGCGGGAAAGGCGATGGCCTACCTGGAGATCAGCCTGGTCATGGCGAAGACGATCTGGTTTTTCGACTTCGAACCAGCACCGGGCCCCCTGGGCAGGGTCGGGCAAGGGGGCCCGAAGCGCGGGGATGGGAGAGGGCGGGCTGATGAGTTTCAGGTTTATGATGTCTTCAACGCGCATCATGATGGGCCGTATCTGGTTTTTCGTCCTCGCTTAGGTGCTTGAGTAGGCGGGTGGATGTTGGAGCTTTGAAGGGTGAAGCTAAGTAGTCCTTGTTACTGTCTGGATACCTGCACGGTCACCATTTCCATTTCGAGTCTGCGTTGAAGAAGGACGGGTCGTACCAACAGACTTTCAGCATGACCACTGCCCCCATCATTACCAAGTCAATACTCGCTCGGCTTGAAATCCTGCGGACATCGCCTGACGAAGCGAAATGACTCTGTGCCCACTTCTTTCTATACATTGCAGGATTCTCATTCTTGAGAGATAGACGTAGGTATGGTCATTCGTTTGTCAACGCACGAACCCGTACAGACACCCCCTACCCTCCATTCTCTCAACCTCCATTCTTGCCCCTACCCACGCCACCGAAGGAAGAAACTGAACTGCCATGAAACTGCGGGGTCCCCGGATTTACCTTGAGCCCAGACAGCGTGTCCGCCAAGGCGGCAGATTGGGTCAGCGTCGAGATTCCGGGTACCGGAAGGGGAAAACTACCCGTTTAGCCAAAGGTGCAGGAGCTCTCTATATAAATAAATATAAAGAAATAAAGGGTTGACGATGTTCTCCAGTGGCAGGCCGGTATTGGCGCTTTAGATTCAGATTGGAGGGGAGTGATGGAATTGCTTGGGGTTTGTCTATGGGAAAAGTCGAGCATATTATCTTTTTCTTCTCTGCCACTGCTACTCTAAGTACTTTCCCATGTGGTTATTATTTCATCATGAGGGGTGGCGTTGATGATGATGTGCTGACTGTGGATATGTAAGTCGAGTGAATAAAATAATAATGACTGCTGCTCCCTCCCCTTCTCATCCCCTGAGCGCAAGGGTACTACTATTTTATTTGCCATAGCAACAACATAGGTATGTGCAGTGAGTGTGCCGAATAGCAAGCAAAAAAAACCCAACAACATCGAGTAAAATAAGACCATAACCAGTGATCCCAAACCCCCCCAAAAATGAAAACCTCAACCGACGTCCTCCCAACCCTCCTCCTCCTCCTCCTCCCGGCCCTCGCAACCGCCCAAACCCCCGCGGGCTTCGAGCCGGCCGTCTCGCAGAAGCTCGAGGTGACCTTCGGCGCGAAAGCCGTGACGGAGCCCGGCACCGCGCTCACGAAAACCGACACGGCGAGGCAGCCGACGATCGGGCTGGCAGCGGGCACGGCGGCAAACGGGACGTATCTTTGGATGATGATCGGTGAGTGTCTCTTTTTTTCTTTTTCCATTTTTCTTTTTTCTAGTTACCTCCCCCCCCTCTCCCTCTTCTCTCCTTTGTTTCCTGTGCCGTCCTTCATTTCTTCTCATTCTAGCACTATGGATCTCCATGAATATATATACGTCTCTCGGCCCGACTACGACCAAGTCTAACCACTGGGCAAAAAAAAAAAAAACAGACCTCGACGCCTCCACCAACTTCATAAACCCAGGCGCCGGCCAACCCGCCACGTACCTGCATACCGTGATCCGGGACTTCAAAGCCTCCACCTCCTCTGAGCTCTCCACCACCGCCACGGGGCCCGTGTCTTGGTTCGGGCCGGCGCCCCCCGCCGAGAACCCGCCGCACCCGCACCGGTACACGAACCTGCTGTGGGAGCAGCCGGGCGGGCTTAGCTGGCAGGTGCCGGCGGCGGCGAATACCATGCTACAGTCCGGCAAGGTCGGCTTCGACGTGCCCAAGTTCATCACGGCGGCGGGGCTGGCGGCGCCGGTCGCGGCGAATTATTTCAATGTCACGGGGTAGGAATCTGGGTCTGCGTTCTGGGTTGGGTTGTCTTGGCTTAGTTGGGTGGTTGAGAGGGAAAAAAACAAAAAGGGGGGGAGGGGGGAGGTGCAAACGGGGAAAGGGGGAGGGAGAGGGGGCAAGCAACGTGTACATATGAATAGGATGATGCACCATTGCTGAGAATCTGGAGTATACGATCAGTACGTTATTCCTCTCACCAAAGCGGCTGATAATGCGTAATCTTCTTCTCAATGTCCCTTTCAGAGGTCCTCCAATGCCCCTTTCAAACATCCTGCAGGTGTTTGGGTATGAATACACACCCACGATTGCTGCCAGGCCCACATTTTCCGATTCGCGAGTCAGGAGTCAGGAGTCAGGATGCGTTAAGCAGTGGTGCACTGCATTCGTGTCAGCAGATGAACCCAACCCTGATTGATATCACCCAATGCTTGTTCAATGTATGCGGAGTAATGCCAACAATTGACTACCTAGGTACTCGTAGATCCCATAGGTAACCATCCCTTGCGTAACCAGGTACCTAGGCAGGTAGTAATCCAAAACCCAACGCCGTAACCAATGCTTCCCCCCTTGGGCGCTGAATATTATGCATGTAAGTATATATATAGTTCTCCCGTCCCATCTCAGTTTAGATCCAAATTCTCTCTCGAGTCCTCCCTTCGAGGATTTCAATGCGCTACACCATCACTATTCTTGCCCAACGTACTAGGACTGTTCGGGTCGTGGTCCTCGTCGTCTCGAGTCCGTCTCCTAGCACCATCGTCTTCATCATCGCTCATCAAGCCCTCAAGCTCGAATTCTTGAGCATCCCTCACGGGAATATTGCCGTTAACGCGCGGTCCGAGGCGGCCGTTCGGAAGCTCCTTGTTCGGCACGGCCGGAGTGGCATTTCGTTCGTAGACGGTGATGAGCATATTGGTGAATAGGAATACCAAGAATGCGAGGGAGTAGAGGATCAAGATATAGGCCACGTGGTCCATCCCCGAAGCGGCAACGAGATTCATCTGTTCTTCGGTAGCCCCCATGAACAGGAAACCAGATGCGTATAGAAGCTGGCGCAAGCGTTAGATAATGGTAGACTCTGTAGGGCATATAAAAGAACTTACGAAGACTGGGACGTATTGGAAGCTATTTGTCTGTGACCCATCTTCAGACATGCCAGTGCGGTCTCGGCAGACAAATGAGATCTCAATGATTCGAGTGACACCAGCCGCCATCAGAGTGTAACCAAACATCTTGTGGGTCTCGGCACTGATCATCAGATCTTGGGGGTGCGCACTCATCGCCCATCCAGTGAGCAACAGGACGAAGCCAGGGATGAAGTTGCGCTGAGGCCGGCCTTCGCGATCCTTGCTGAGCCAGACACCGGCCAAACCAGCGCACCACCATACGATGCCCATAGTGGTGTGTTGCCAATCATTCCTGACCCATTCGGTGCCCCAGCGGTGTTCGGTAAATGTGTTGACGCAGCCCCACGCGGCAATCACGGCGCTGTCGAAGAACTCCTGGGATCGGCCGGTGCGTCGGAGCCATATCTGTCCAACCAGCAGAAGGATGGTCAAGAGGATACCGTAAGCGATGAAAGCACTGCCCATGATGAAGTGTGCCAGACATTGGCCGACGTGGTCGCCCTGACAGAAGCCCAAAGCAGTTATGCCCCCAAAGAGCATCTGAACCCAGGCGAAAATCGGCAGCGCTTTACCCACGAAGCCATGTCCCATCTTGACGAAACGCCTGATCTTGCCGTGTACGCCTTTCTCGAGATGTAGTTTCAGGTAGATGCCCAGGAGGACCTGGACGAAGAGCAACAGGGAGATGGGCGAGGCGAACTTGGAGTGGACGTTGGAATGGAGGAATTCGCGGCCGCCGTGCATGTGGCCCAGGGCGTAACCGAGGACGGCGAGGGCGGTGCCGAAAACTTGAACGGGTACGTGCCATCGAGACTTGACGATCTAGAGTATGAGGTCCGTCAGAGACATGTTATCGTCCTGCAGTGGCCGGGAGAAAGTGTGTTGGTCTCCAGTAACTCACCCCCAGAACCATCCCTAGAGGAAATATGATGCCCCAGGCGGCCATTTGGACCATGATGTGAATCCATAACGTCGTGTCCTATGGAGGGCAAGAGTCAGTATTTACTATTAGGGGCCATCAAGCGCCTGACAACCCCGGGTGCCGGTAGTCTTTCTGCCATTGTGAGATACTTAGATGTACGTACGATAGGGTCGGCCGAGATGGCGTCGCCTTCCTCGATATGGGTCGAGCTGTGATCGTGTGCGGAAGCCATGGGAATGATAGCAGCTGCGGCCAGCAAGGCGGATAAAGAAAGAATAGGATTGTCGGACGACATGTTGGGCGGTCGGACGAGGGACATGGACACTGCTCCTATGCGCGCTGCTATGATTACCTAGACACGGGGTGGATGTTTCGAAGCAGAGGGTCTCGATGCAACGATGTTACAAGAAGTGTTGACGGTGGAGCTGACTTGACCAAGGTTGTCAATGTCCTGGCCAGTGGCTCCCGTCAGTGAACTTTCAGTGCTGCACTACTGAGCCGACCTCCCGACCTGCCGACGTCCGCTAACCAAATTGAGTCTTTTATTCCCCCTAGAACAGAGTTGTCGCAAGGCAGTGGGGCATGATCCCAAAAAGGGGGGCCAATCTGCTGGTGACGAATCTCGAATAGGTACAGACAGGAAAGGTAATGGAGGAAACAGAGAAAGTAAACAATTTCTATCTGGATTGCCAACGTCGTTGACTCCAATGATTCAGCTTCCTGTCAGCCGCCAAGAGGGTTGTGATTCTTGTGAACCAGATAGGCCCTTGAATTCCAGGTTGCTGGAATACAGGGCTACCGGTTCGGATAGCTCCCGTCTACAGCGGGAATCTACTTCGTACGAACTGAAGTACAGCGGGAATCTACAGCGGGAATGTAATATAATGGAGGCCTGTGAGTGGCTTATCCAGCTTCTACTGTTCAACAAAGCCCCACTCCAAGCCGGCAGATCCGTTCCAATGCCGCGCCGCATTCTCAGCTAACAGCACTACGAGTCACGACCACGTAAGCCCAATTTAATCAATCAGACAACGTCAGCTCGGTCTTCCCCTGACAATATTGATTCACTGGCCTCAGGATACTCCAATGCTGCTTGTTTGACACAGATTCGACCATCTCGACGATGAGATATAGCTTGGTCAGCACATCTACGTCCTATTCGTATGGCCACCTTGGAGATGTTCTGTCACCCGCCAACATGACACTCTGGAATGCCCCCCTACGAGTAGGTTGCATCTTGTCAACTCCCAATACATCATCTCATCTTGCGATTCAATGTCCCAGTATGCGTATCTGGGAATTGGCGAGAAGCCTGCTGATATCATTGGGCAATGGGATGCCAAGATAAGCCATGGCTATCTTCAAGTGTGTTATGAGCGACCTGTCATCTGGATGAGCGTCGGTGCGTCGAGGTGAAGGTCGGAGTGCTGAAAACAACCACATGGGATAGTGACTTTTCCGTCCCGACCTTGGGAATGAAGCCTTGTAAAGGAGCAAAGGGAGAGATACAGTGGTCTTCGCCATGGTATGGGCTATCAGCTCTGCGAAGACCGTGCTGGAAGAAAATATAAGGCTCCATTGGGTCGCGTCCCTTCAACCAGACGGAAGAATGATATGGTTTTGTCCGAATCTATTGCATCAAGCTTCGTCACATTGATGTACCAGGATCGATCTTGCTTTCTTCGACATCTGGCCTCCTTTGACGCGGGTAGAGCGGAACATCCCACTCTTTGTCCAGCGGCATTTCTGCTGCTATACTCCATCTCTGATCGAGGGTATTCCCGCGGCACTACCCTCAGAGCTTGAGGCAGCGGAGATCAAACGAGCATCATAACGCTACGTAGGGCTAACAAGAGTATCTCCGAAAGGAAAGGGAAACCCACGTGCTTGTGAGATGAAAGACGGGCCGCCATGTCAATCCGATCTGGGCCGCTCCAGTGACGTTCAATGAATGTCAAGATCTCGGACCCTTATCGAATTGATCATGACAGCGGCGAGCATGGACCGTTTCGAGTTAGAGCGGATGAAGAATCTTCCAAGGACCCTTTGTGTCACCGAGGCTCTCGAAGGTTGAACAGATGGTGATCGCTTTGTCCCCAGCCATCTGAGCTTCTGGCTTGTTTGATGCATTGACTCCTTTGAGGACTATTGCCACAAGGGACTATATGAGCCAGTAACGAAGTATCAACTCTGAATGTGACTTCTCTCTGACCTATCCACAGGGGTCCAGCAAATCCAATAGTCACAGAGGATTCGAAAAATCGAGGAATAGGTCGTTAAATCAACACTTATTCCCCTCAAGCCCTTACTTAGCCCTTCCTCAACAGCTAAGGACCTTCCTGAAATATACACATATTTTCGCATCCGGACCTACATACACACCCAACAATCGACCTGCAACCAAGCCAATGCGGTCCCTCACCTCCCCCTTCCTCCTCACCGCCCTCGCGGCCCTCGCCCACGCCGCCGCCAACTTCGAGGGCAAGCCCGATGTCGGGCTGCAGGTGGGCAACTACAAGTACCTCGGGTGCGCGTTCGAGATCCCAGGGCGCGCGCTGGTCGGCATGTCGTACTCGGACGACAAGATGACGATCGAGAGCTGCCAGACGTACTGCCGGCAGAACAACTTCCCGCTCGTCGGCCTCGAGGCCGGCCGGGAGTGCTTCTGCGGCAAGCGGATCGCCAGCCCGGCCGTCGTCAGCCCCGACGCCACCTGCGACATGTCGTGCGGGGGCAACCAGAAGCAGAACTGCGGCGGCTGGGGCAAGGTGTCGCTGTTCCAGAGCACCGACTTCTCCGGGCCCGCGCCGCCCAAGTCGATCGCGGGCACCCAGTGGCAGTACCAGTCGTGCTACATGGAGCCCATGTCGCCGCGCGCCCTGCAGACGCTCATCAAGGCCGACGACAAGATGACGGTCGAGATGTGCACCAAGGCCTGCGGCGACGCCGCCTACGCCTACGCCGGCCTCGAGTACGGCCGCGAGTGCTGGTGCGGCCAGCAGCCGGCCCCGGGGCTCGAGGACGCGAGCGACCCCTCCTGCGCCATGCAGTGCGACATGCCGTGCGGCGGCAACGCGGCCCAGATCTGCGGCGGGCGCGGCGCTATCACCATCTACAGGAACGGCGGCGGAAATGCTAACTCGCAGTCCAACGCCTCGGGTGGCGGTGGTATGGGCAACGGCAACGGCAACAGCAAGAGCATGCGGGATCTCCGGGTCGATGAGCTTCGCGCCCGCAAGGGCAGGTTCTTCCGCGTGCGCAAGAGCAGCCGTAATGCGGGCCCGCAGGGGAGTTCGTGAAGAGTAATACGAACATTCTGATATGGTAAACGCTTGATGGACTTTTTTTTTTTTTTTTTTTTTTTTTTTTTTTTTTTCCACGAGGCTTGGGGAGTATTATTCGGAACATCATATCACGGTATTCATTTGACGACGGAAACGGGCTTTATGTTATTATTCACGTACACATAGTATTCATTCTATGACGGAACTAGGAGTTCCTGGGCTGCTGTCGCTTGTTTTTTTGATGGAGAATGGAAACTTCTTGGGGGACTGAGACGAGAGTTGATTGATAGATAGGGAAAGGAAGGAGGGAAGGAAAAGGGAAAAGGGGGATTCTCCTTTGTTAGACTCATATCCTTTGTCCGATTGCGCATGGGTACATATAAAGCACTTTTACGATCAATGAATGAGAAAATTAGGATGATCACGTCACCTCGTGCTATATTTTCCCCTCGTTCTGCGATTGCGACTCGACTTAGCATCGTCGTCAGCATAGATTATCATGTAGACTAACACCATTTCCTCTCCCCCTCCTCAAATCATCATCATCATAAGCACAATGATGGCCTTTCGTTGCTTGCCATCAAGGAATTAGATAATAACCTTCAACTACGTCCAATGTCAACAACCACAGAACTTTCTTGATTCACCATGGCTACTGCTGCTAAAATTTTCCCAGAGGCATTATCCACTCAGGGAAGGGCTTCTATAAAGTCAAGAATGAGCTACTTATCGAAGATGTGCGGGTCCCTGACCGTGTAGATAGTTAGACCTTGAAAGTCGTGAAATCACATGGTCGGTCTATGAATAGGATAGTACAAGCACGCCAGTGAGCTGCTTTGCTTAGTCCATTCACCAGACTCCAGATCACCGTCGCGGCAGTGAGAGAAGTCAAGCAAGGGGGGCGCGTGAGTATCTAAGGTTACCTACTGTTGGTACTTAGTTACTGCATGTTGGGTCGCGTCAAGGGACCGAGAATTCTTATCGATAACATTAACGAAACGAAACGACCCCTGTCTTCAGCTCTCTGCCTACAGCCATCCATCACGACGATAATGATATCCTACGCTCGCTTTTGTACTCCTCTAACCTAATCCTCATCATGAATCCATACGAAGCAGACCCAACCAAGATACCCGCCACCGATACTTATTGGGACGTGCCCTTTTACGGCCGGTACTATCCCCGGCCGGATGACTTTCGTGTCGATGAACGGCACGTGCGCTCCCAGTCTGCAGACGCCTTGCGGTACTGGGCGTCGGTCATTGACCGCTGCGATGAGTCTATACAGCTTTACCCAGCCGACGCTACTGGCCGGGATGTCTTCGCGCTCGGCACCGTCATCGTCAAGTCGAGCCATCTGCATAAGGCTGTGAACGGCCAGCCTACTGAGAAAGATTACTCGTATGCCGACGCCAATGAGATCCAAGCTGTCGACATTGCGAAGGGAATCTTGAGTGACATTAAAGTTCCGGAGATTTACTTCGCCGGCAAGGTATTTTTGGTCCCCGGAAACCGCATCATTATAGCACTTGCTCACGGTTGTAGGTGAACGCTCGGCAGGTTCTGGTCCAGGAAAGGATCCCCGGCGTGGGTTTGAACGTAGCCTGGCCATACTTATCGTCAAGCCAGAGGGAGTCCTTCAAGCAGCAGGCACGCCGGATCCTCCGTCAACTACACGCCGTCAAGCCCACGCATGGCCGCAAGTCTCGCGGTCATGTGGTCCCGGATCCGAATATCCTGACCAACGGTCGCGTGAACCCCCGGGAAGCGGACATCCTTTTCGGGGAGACCGATGCCGACCCGGACATGGGGTTCATGCACAACGACTTGACCCCATCTAACCTCATCGTTGATAACGACAAGATCGTCGGGGTGATCGACTGGGAGATGGCCGGCTTCCTCGGCTGGAAGACGGCGGGCGAGATTCATCGCAGGATCAGGACACCGCAAAGGGAGCATTTTGTGAATGCGAATGTGAGCGAGGAGAGACTAAAGGAGATCATGTGGTGGAACGACCTATATGAAGATAATGTGCCCGAATAGTGTGATTGGGGCGGCTTGTCGGTGCTGGCCATCCCTTTTTTGCTCTAACGAAGAACTTGTCCCGGGGGGACGGCCGCTAACAATTTGCCGGTGAGAAACGGCCGGGCTTGGCTGGGCTGGCGTTGCTGACGGGCTGGCCGGTCAGCCGTTGTTAACGAGGTGTCTGTCCACCGGACCAAGACGGCTAAGGTTAGCAGATCAATCTCTCTGGGTCCAATTAGAATATGCAGCTTCTTGCGATGAGACTTCCATTGAGCTGTGATGTTGGTTCTTTCCAGCTCTGGCTCGCATGCCACGACACTGCCCATAGATTTAGGGCCACGCTGCCTTTTGAATACGAAAGGCCACCCCTGCCATGAGACCACGTCCTCCTCACAAGCGAAGGTCATCTGGTCGCGACTTGAGACTTGGAGGAGCAGGTGGGCCCTGGAATCATACGCTGTAGCTGCGGCTGACTGTAAGCCATGACATCCTGCATTGCCCGTCCCATGACGTCGACATGATTCTCACCGCAACGTGAACCTTTCTTGAAGGATCCGATTCCTCGCTCGTTGCAGAAAGCGCCACTCATGCGCCGCCTGCCTGCTTACCATGTACCATACGCGATTGGAAGTCTGGCGCATAAGTACTACCTACATATGTAGGTATGATATTTGTTGGCCAGATGTTAACATGAACGGGCATCCTGTAGGAGTCAAGTCCTACATGGATCCTGGTATTCTGCACTTCATACTGACCTATTTGAGACCTAAGGGCTCCCCTCACCTAGCTTTTCTGACCCTCTCCTACCTTTATTCCCAAATTTACAGTCATCAGTAATATATCTCTTCATCGGGTCGTATTCCGTCACACGATTACACTAATCGTCGGCGGATCTCCCGACGACGAACACTCAGGAGCTCACTCAGGAGCTCAGTCACTCGCATACCACTCACCCCTAAACAACAGCCTACAATCATGTCGAAGCAGGTCCCCATCCTACGAGCCTACCCGCAGCCCATGGGCATGTTCCAGCCCTTCATCGCGCAGCAGTCCGAGACGCTGGTGCTGAAGGAGAAGGTCATGTCGCTATCGGGTGACAGCTTCGACATCAAGACCATTGATGGCCGTCCGGTGTTCCAGGTCAAGGGCGAGACCTTCTCGCTGTCGGGCCGCAAGAGCGTCATGGACATGCAGGGCCACCACCTGTTCACCATTCGGAAGAAGCATCTGAGGCTGATGGCGACGTACTACGCGGAGGACCCATCGGGAAACGTCATCTTTGAGCTGGAGGGGAAATTCAGCCGTAAGTCGATGACTACCCAACATTGCGCACCAAAAGAAATGAAAAGAAAGAAGAGAGAAAAAAAAAAGAACGAAGAAGAGAAAAGAACACCAGGTTGGAAATACAAATAGATGCTTGCTGAGTTAAAACAAACCAAAAAAGTCGTATCCTCGAAGTCCATCGGTACGTTCACGTCGGCGTCTGGCAAGCCGGAGTCGCTGCTGATGAAGGGCGACTTCTTCGACCGCAAGGCGGACATCACGGACGTGGCGACGGGCGAGGCCGTGGCCACCATCAATCGCAAGTTCTTCAACATGCGCGAGATCTTCGGGAACCAGCAGACGTACGTCGTCACCGTCGCGCCCAACGTCGACATGGCCATCATCGTCGCCATGTGCATTTGTTTGGATGAGAGGCAGAACGAGAAGTAGATAGAGATAGAATAAAAAGAATAAGAAATAGACACATTGGGAAAAAGAGACCAAGAAGACGAAAAAAAAACAATGTGATATAACTGCTATGCTATATTTTGCATCGTGTTCTTTTACATACCACAACTTCTTAATGGAACATTTTTAATACCAAATCACAAATAATAGCTGCCTGTAACATGGTGGTCTTGCGCAATGGCATTGCACATTGACAACATTGACCCAAAAAGAGCGAGAATAGCTGCTTGCAATTACAACATAGCACAGCAAGATTAAGACAGTTAACTAACATTGAGTCTTCATATTCTTGCTTACAGCCTCATCATGTGTGATTTAACATGATGTCCAGAGTCTTTCGACCAAGAAAACAAGATGAAAATTGTTCGAGGCATAGATCTATCCATCCACCGCGCAAACCATTGGAAAATTCGGAGCAGCTTTGCTCTCTTCTGGTGGAACAAAGTACCCATAGGTATCATGAAAAAACAAAAACATCGGTCAGCCAATAAACACCATCAAGAATGAGACCAGATAAGAGGGTGCCTAGATAAAAAACCAAAGACTAAACAAATCACCTATTACGCGGCTCGTAAGCATATAGGTGAGTGACTCGATGGCTATGGGTACGTCCCTTGCTAACTTAAAAGTGTTGAATATATGTGTTACATTGGGGGCCATGCATTCCTTAAGGGGACCCACGCCAGATGCCATTTTCCCCATCGGTATTGACCCCTCCCACTTTCGAGAGTAAGAGATGCCTCATCTCTCCCAGAGCTGTCGTGTCTAAAGCAAGGTATCCGTCCGTCAGCACATTATAGCGCGATGGAGCCATTCGGTGCCGTGGCCGGCGCTTTGAGTGTAGCTGCTCTCTTCAACAACTGCGTTACCTGTTTCGAGTATGTCCAACTGGGTCGCCATTTCGCCCAAGACTACGAGCGCTGCCAGCTCAAGCTCGACATCGCCAAAGCCCGCCTCAGCCGGTGGGGTCAGCTTGTCGCGATCCACGACGACCCTCGGTTTGCCACCGACCGACCGCAGGACGCATCGGTTCAGCTCGTCCAAGATGTCCTGGAAGAGATCGCCCAGCTCTTCCAGAACCTGCAGGGCGCAGCGAAGCGGTACACGAGAAGACGACGCGCGGACCAACAAGATAGTCTCGTGCCTCTGCGGACCCAGGACATGCAGCCAGTCGCCCAGAGATTACACAGCCGCCTCGCTACGATCGTCAGCCGGAGGCAGGAGGAAAGCAGCCTTCTGCAAAAGACCGCGTGGGCACTGTACGACGGGAAGAATTTCGAAAAACTGGTAAACGAGATCAGGAGTTTTGTCGACGAGCTGGAGAAGCTTTTCCCCGTGCACGAAGGTGCCCGTCGCGCCCTGGTGGAGCTGGAGATCGAGGAGATCGACGACGGCGACAGCCAGCCAGCGCTGCTGGCGGCTCTGAAGGAATGCGCGGCGGATGTGGACCAGACTCTGTGTGAGACGGCTGCGAAGAAGCTAGAGAAGGAGTACGGCAGGAGGAACTATGCGAGGACTGTGGAGGGGGAAGAGAACGCGCGTATGCAGGTCGGGGATGTGTGGACAGAGGCAGCCCTGAAATATCGCTCACCTGACTTGGGGACTAACGAGGTTGACACCGTCAGAGGGAGAGGCTCCTCGGTAGTCCAGATTGGGCATAAGATTGGATAATACATGGTTGCCTTTCTATAATTTGTATTATACGAGGATGACAATAACCCAACAGGGCAAAATACAATAATAAGGGGCATACCGCAATATATGTGATAATATGTACTATCTTTTTCCCTCTCTTTCCCTACCTAAACTCTACATGACTCTATTTGACCCTTTTTAATCTTGCCTGTAGATACCACCCTGTATAACTATACATGAGTCTCCTGTATGGGAGGGGTGTCCTCGTTTTATCTGAACAATCGGTATAGTCCCAGCATTCCACCCTCTCCTTATCTGACACTTCGTCCTCTCCGACGGCTCCCCTCGCCGCCGCTGCCGTTTCGACCGAACGTGGTGTCCGGGCTCGCTGGGGGCGGTACGTAATGGTCCCAGCGCTCCGTGGCCAGCTTATCCGTCATGGCCTCCTCTTCGAAGCTATACGTCGAGCCCACGCTGCCAGTAGGTGAGATCGGCGGCGTTGACGAGTCCGAATTGCCAGTCCTGCCGCTGGGGCCGGGTTTCGGGGATGGCTGCCGCTTCGCCCCGGGGAGTTTGATGGCTTGGAAGCCGTTGAAGAAGTCAGTCGGGTCCCATTCCTGCTTGATCTGCTGGAGCTTGGGCAGGTTCGCGCCGTAGTAGTGTTCCTCGTACACGTTATCGGCCAGCGATCGATCCGGGAAGCAGATATACGCCGCCCGGCCCTCGGTTGCCAGGGGTTTCAGGCGGTCTTTGAAGCCGCCCAGAAAGCCTCTCATGTCCCTCTCCAGCCACTTGTCCCGGTACGTCACTTCGATATACACATGGTACATGGTATCACGCCAGCGGAAAGCCGTGTCGGCGCCGTCGTTGTCACTCGCCCGCCCCCCGGAGTGGATGAATGTGGCTTGGGCTATACAGTTGGGGTCGCTTTCAAACAACTTCAGGAAATTGTCCAGTTCCGACTTCACGGTCTGCGTGACCTGCCTGATGGTGTCGAGGTCGGCTGTGAAGCAGAACCCGGAAAACATGCGGAATGTGGAATCGGCGCCCCCGGGGATGGGGAGCGGATCCTCTTCACTCCACATGTAGACGAGCGACTCGTGCAGGAATCGGGTCGATCTCTCTTCCAGCACCCTACGCTGCAGCTGTCTCTCGAGCGCGGGCTCGAACCGGGCTTTCTGTATCTCGGTGTTGAAACCTTCCTGGTTGCCGTTGTAGTAGGCTAGAAATCTGATGGTGATGTCGCCAGGGCCGCTGGTACTCGTCTGAGCTAGCCAGGTACTATCGAGAGTCATCCTCCTGCTCCATTCCGTCGTGTAGAAGCGGCTCATAGACCTCAATAGTGTCCGCTCCGCTTCCCGGTCTTCTGCGTCTGGCTTCCACACGTACCGCCCGGCCGTCACCGCGCCGGCCTTGTCCCTCAGCCGATGTACGCGTAGCTTCATCCGGACGACCATACCGTAGTTGCCGCCTCCGCAGCCACGCAGCGCCCAGAATAACCGGCCTCGGGGTGAATCTGGCGGATCCCCCTCTCCGACTTTGACGAGCTGCCCGTCGGCCGTGACGATGGTGACGGAAATGACACTGTCGCAGCCCATGCCCACGTCGCGCGTGAAAGGACCGAGGCCACCGCCCAAGAGGAACCCAGCGACGCCCACGGAAGGACAGCGCCCACCATTAGGGACCCATCCGTCATGGTGGTTGTTGATCAGAGGTCGGTACACGTCGCCCCACCGAGCGCCCCCTTGCACTTCTATGAACTGGTTCTCCAGATTCAGCTTCACGTTATTCATCTGCCGCATATCCAGGAGGATGCCGGTCATCGTAGTCCAGGAGCCGGAATATGAATGACCACCACCTTTGATCGACATCGGTAGGCGCAGCTGACGAGCTAACTTGACGGCCGTCTGTACGTGGATGGACCTCTGAGGCTGTACGACGCATAGGGGTCTCGTGAATCGATACAAGAGGTTATCTGTCCCCACCGAACGCTCATATTCTACCTGTCCCGGCTCGTAGACGGGGACGCCATCGTGTCTCAGAGCCGCAACTATCTGAGCCGGGGGTGTGAAGAAGTCGGTGATGCTATCCACGCTCGGGTCGCGGCGGCTAGTCGTGGCGCCTGGGTCGGGATTCGTCCTTGGCCTCTTATTGCTCCGTGGTGTGGAGGGACTCTTGGTAGCTCCTCGCTTAGGCTTGGGGATGTAAGGGCCCAGGTATACTCCTGACATAATTTATCTGTTGGGTTTTATGTGTATCGGATAGTGCGCAATGTGGTCGACTCTGGTCTAGGCTAGGGGCCGAGTATCCAGGGAAGAAGCAATTCGGTGAAGCTTCGCGCCACGAATGTTGGTAAAGGTGTGAAAGAGAGTTGTTTGCTGGAGATTCTGAGCGATGTTGGTATTGAAGTTGCAGTGAATATCTAATGTCCATATGTGCCTAAGTAACCAGGTGCTATGGCCTGAGATTTGATACCGAAAGAAATTTCTTATACGCGTTTCTTTCTATAGACAATCTTATACGACTTCAATCTCCATAACCTAGTTCATTGTTAAAAAAGACGCCCTTTGTGTTGAAGTTTTATATGTGCCTTGTCAACACGAACTGAACACGACCGCTTCCGGACTAGGGACACACCCCAGGCATCAGGTGGCCACACGACAAAAC
Source organism: Xylariomycetidae sp. FL2044 (assembly GCA_022376275.1). Lineage (NCBI taxonomy): Eukaryota > Fungi > Ascomycota > Sordariomycetes > Xylariomycetidae sp. FL2044. The sequence continues at coordinate 235,891 of JAJNOH010000015.1, read as the reverse complement.
CAAAGAAGAATCCATCCATTCTTTGAAGAGGAGAATAGGAAACAAGAATAATATTTGAGCTAATAAGGTTACTACCGGTACCGGCCTCGTTTGGCCCGACCGTATATCTAGTGGCAACGAGTAACGTTCTTTGTGCTCTTGGGCCATCCCCCATTATACAAGTTTGAATACAGCGATGCCCTCCCTCGGGTAACTTGTTGCAATACCTACATACGTCTGTATAGTGTTTCTATCTCGTAAGTCTTTGGCGAAGGCAATATCGATGTCGCCAGTAGCAGAACCAGCTCTCTGGATACGCAACAATGTGATTTCATAAAAAAAAAGGCTCTATACTTTGAAGCTAGCGCTGTATTCTTGATTCTGGCGATGGCTGAGAGATTTCATAAAACAACGAAGAGCGTGGCCTATAAGGGCAAGAGAGACGATTCAGCTGATATGATTCTGGTGGCGGCTAAGTTACACAACGAAGAATAGCTGGGTGGAGACGGTTGGTATGCGACATCTTATCGGCTAAGTCCTTGTATTAGACTTCAAGATCTTGGAATAGTGTTCGGGTTCAAGATGAAAGCTAGGGGAAGGTGGTTCGCACCTTTGATCACAAACAATACCACTTGTCCATTCCGTCGAGGTCTCGGATTACCAGACCTGTGGACTTGCGCCGGCATTGGTGCAATCGATTGTCTGCAAAAAAAAGAACAAAAAAAAAAAAAAAAAACTATGATTTGAGACTTTGCAATTGTGCAAATGAAGGTTATCAGTCTTCCGTCAGTTCAGACCAAGGTGGTTGGAGGGAATTGCATACAGGCGAACTCTTGAGAGCAGGCCGCTGAGTTGTGTATAGACTGTCCGGTCTCGACAAGTCTCCGGTATACGACCATTCGGCATCCAGGAATTGGAGCTCTTACGGTCGCCCTTGAGAAGTGTGATTCAAGCTAGTTATAACGAGTGGACCAAAGCCTGTCCAAACTACTTAAGTACTCGCGTATTAAAGTATCACATTTCAATACCAATGTTCCCACGAGGGAAACGCGGGTAACGTGCTCTAAAGTGATAGTCAAATCCGTAAATGCTACTACCCCTAACTCCTTTCACCAGGTCAAACAGCAAAAAACCAAGATGTGTAAAATCTGATAGTCCAGAATGAATCACCCCTTAACTATCATCCGCAGCATACAGATGGCTCTTCGATGCCAACCGGGCCCGCATTCGCTACAGCATTAACAGGAAAGTTGATAACGACCTTCTGGATCATCCAGTCACACAGGAATTTCCCGAGGCCGGCCCCAATGATAATTGAGATGATGATGTAGCCGTTGAATGACATAACGATCAACATGATGATATAGGCCAGGCCAAACGACACCGCGTGGATGGCGGACCTGATGAACTGCTGGAGGGGTGTGGCTCGGAACGTCAAGATCTGGCTCCCGGGCGCCGGGCTATCGGAGCAGCACCCGTCGCCGGACTTGGCCATGGTGGCCTGCGCCAGCATGTGCTGCTGGAACTGCCGGAGGATGAAGAGGTCGTACTCCTTGCCGACTCTGCGGAGGAACTCCAGACAGATGACGAGGAGAACGGCGCCGATGCACGACGCTGCGAGCATACCATCGTTCCGTATGCGCCACGACTCGGCCAGGAAGCCTGTGATTCATTCGTGTTAGTTTCCCATCGTCGCGATATCGTTTCGCCATGAATTGATGGTCTCCCCTACATGCGTCTATGGTATCCCAATTCCAGAGCATCTAGAGAGGTCGTCAGTTATCTACAAGTTCCGGAGAGATGCGCACGGCCGGCATTCTTACCGTCATCTTGCATGCCGAATCGCTACTCATATCCATACTCATGTGGTCCATATTGAATTCAATTTGCGGAGTTCCGGCAAAATACGCGACAATGAACAATCAACGAATGGCCCAATGTCTGGTACCGGGAAAATTGCGCCTCGTGTGAAGAATCGGAGGTGAATAATATATACGACGGATGCAGTAAAACCGAGCTTGCTGATGGGCCGACACGCTCCGCAACTCTGAGGGATAGATTAACGGCTTGGAAATCAGATATGTACTGGTCTAATAATGATGGCCAAGCAGAACGGGCTATTCGCGGCTCTAATTAGCGAGGATCTCTCTGAATTAATAGCGAGACTTTGCAATAGTCATAAGATCTGGCTGGCTGTGAGACTCGGCGAGTTCATAAGAGCAAGATATGCGGAGTAACGATCGTTTCATAACCTAGCGTTATCAAGGAGGTCCGAACAGGAAAGAGAACGAAACCCCTCCCCAGTGAACGTGAACAGGAAGAAGACCGGGGCTTCGCAATTCGATATCGTAAGCGGTCAAGGTTTAAAGTATCCATGGAGTGGTGGTGGTGGTGGATGGTGGTGGTGATTCGGTGGATACAAGGAACCGCCAGACTGGACCACTAGGTTTCGTTTAAACTCCCGCCAGCCCGCCATCACCGGCCGAGCCCAGCGTAGAACGCGCTGCGAGGACGACGACGCTAGGACAGCTTCGGGCGGTCGATGGCACGGTACTGCTTCGCCAAGACGCTGTGGATCGATAGCAGACCCTTGAAAAACGTGCTCAATCGTTCTCAAGCCTTTCCCCTTCCGCGGTTTACGGAGTAGTAGTATGAGAGGGGTGAGTTTGACTCTTGGGTTCCACATCTTGGCGTTCTCCATCCTGGCCCCGGTCTTCCTCCCCCCCCCCTTTCATCTGCAACTAGGTACTATGGTGTAGCAACCTTGATGGGAGACTTTTTTCGACGGGCTGGAAGGTTGCGTCAGTGAGCAAGTTTCTTCCCAAAGGATGACAGGCAGGACACTGGAGAACCATGTTGCGACACCTCCCTTTGCCGCCGTCGCCGCTACTTCGGTCCCAGGCGCACAGTTCGCTCGTGGTGGGAGAATGGGGAGGTTTTACGTGATCCAGCAGCGTGGACACTTTTATTATATCCACCGTTCCGCACGCCGTTGATCGACACGACGGAACCTAAACAGTTCAGCCTCATACCTACCTACATACCTATCCAGAGATAGTGGCACGAAGCATAAACCTCGCCTGCGTCCCCTTGTGTTACCTCGACGCACTTCTCCTGTTGGTCAACCAAGCCCTCGGATTCAGTCTTGTCTTCCGCTGGTAGGACCGCGTGGCACAAGATGGCGACCATGGAGAGACACATCGTGGCCGCCCGCCATATTCAGAATCTCAGCGAAGCTCAGAGCTTAGAGCCACATTGGGGCTACGTCGATCGGGCCCTGCCATGTACGAACGACGCTGGTAGTTGTGCGTACCTGGACCAGGTCTATGGCAATCACGATCTGAGTATGCTGTACTCCGGCATCCTATGGGCGACCATCGGCGGCATCCTCTTCCTGTGGGCGATCGGGAAACGCATTTGGCCCTCCCCTCGAGCTGACCAGCTCGTGCCCGGTGTTTCCGCCAGCGCCAGGCCATCAACGACACTGCTACGTATACGGAGAACGATCGCAAGTCTCGTTCATCGCTACCTGCTCCCCGATGCAGTGCGCTCGATTTTTGGGCGCACCACACGACTCCAGGTCCTCATTTTGACTGTTCTGGCGGGATATCTTCTGATCTGGAGCTTCGTCGGCATTACCTATCAGACCTGGGTCACGCCGGTAAAGAACTCGACGCTTCACAATACGAGGACGAGCATGGGTCCTTGGTCTGACCGTATCGGCATCATTGCCTATGCTCTCACGCCCTTCACCATCATGCTCGCGAGCCGTGAGTCGATCCTCTCGGTGCTGACCGGAGTCCCCTATCAGAGCTTCAACTTCCTCCACCGCTGGCTGGGCTATATCATCGTGATCCAGGGGTCGCTGCATACGATCGCCTGGACAGTTATCGAGGTCCGGCTCTATCAACCCCAGCCCACCACCGCCATCGAATGGATTTCGCAACTTTACATGATCTGGGGTGTCGTCGCAATGATCCTACTCCTCCTCTTGTTTGTATTGAGTACCCCGTGGGCCATTCGACTCACTGGCTACGAGTTCTTCCGCAAGGCCCATTACGTCCTGGCCATGGTATACGTCGGCGCATGCTGGGGCCACTGGAATCAGCTCCGCTGCTTCATGATCCCGTCGCTGGTTATTTGGCTTCTCGATCGTGCTGTCAGGCTCGTCCGCACGGCCCTGATCCATCACCAGTATCTCCCAGATGGAAGTATGGGGTTCAAGGCCGCCCCGGCATCATTGGTGCATTTTCCCGATGCGGAACATGGGGATGTCGTGCGAATGGATTTCTCCCAGCCACACGATGCCTGGAAAGTAGGGCAGCACTTCTATCTCTGCTTCGCCGAATGTAGCATCTGGCAGTCCCACCCCTTCACGCCCCTCAATTTGCCCAAGGTCGAGAATGGTGTGGTTGAACACTCCTACATCTTCAGGGCGAAGAAAGGAGAAACGAAGAAGGTAGCCGACCTCACCGTGCGAAAACTCTCGACGTCGAGCACTGCAACCACGCCCCTGATTCTCTCCGGCCCTTACGGCGAGTCCATCCTGGACCACCTGATGCCCGACGCAAACGTGCTTTGCGTCGCCGGCGGAACCGGCATCACGTACGTGCTCCCCGTACTGATGAGCATCATCCAGCAGCCGGCCGTCCCGGACCGCAAGATCCAGTTGATCTGGGCGATCCGCAAGAAGCAGGATATCCGCTGGGTGCAGCGGGAGATCGACACGGTGAACAAGGCCGCCAAGACGCACGGCATCGAGGTGCACATCTACGTGACCCGCGAAGCCAGCAGCCGGGCCCCGTCATTTAAAGACGCAGACGAGAAGTCCTCGCACAACGCGGTGTCGGTCAACGAAGCAGCGGCATCGGCGTCGTCGACCGGGTCGTCCCTACGAGAGGTCCGATCCCTGGACATCCAGAAGATCGGTGGAGAGGGGTTCGACAGACACCCGGACCTGCCGCACGCCATGAGCGAGTTCGTGGGGCGCACGGTGCGCGGCCCGACTAGGGTGTTCGCCAGCGGGCCGGGGGGCATGTGCTCGGATCTGCGGAGCAGCATCGCGGCTTGTAACGATGGGGGCAAGGTCTGGAGGGGCAATGAGCGGTTTGATATCAGTCTGATTTGTGATGATAGACTGGAGTGGTGAGCGAGAGAAAAGTTATATATAGCGTTATTGTTGTTTGGAAATACCCATATCTTCCTTTTTTGAGAAAAAAATATTTCATGAGTCGCAAATAACATGTCGAATAACAGACTGTTGTTAGTGATTTACGAGATGTAGAAATGCCTGTGAGCACTGATGATGATATGTGAAGCGGCCGCGGGTACTAGTGACACAAGGCCACTCGCTTCCGTCCACATGTCTCTGGGATCCTTGGTGGCCATTCCATGGTTGAAGTAAGTAGAGGTTGGTTATGAATACTTGCAGTGGGATCATGCTGTCATTCATAAATCTCTTTGACAAAAGCGGATGAGAGCGTTGAGAGGCAATAATCTGATAGAGTGTAGTAAGACGATGTGAGGAAACGTAGCAATCACGAAGTACTTCTCGCGAGGGTTTCGTAGTTGAAGTCCAAGTGGTCTCGTGCCGACAGAACATCACCGAGATATACCGCTTAGATATATATACTATTTTTATGCAATGTATAAATCAGGCTATGCATAAATCGCAGTGTCGGGATGAATTCCGCTCTTGCTCCTCAACCCCGCCAAAAAGTTCTGGTGCTGAGCAAAGTGAGCAAAGTTCAACCACACCCACCACAACCACCTACTCAAGACCGTTCTGACAGTTCACCTGCGATATTTGCCGTATCTAAACACCATTACTCAGACAATCAATAAGCGGGATCGCGACAGACATCATGCCGTCTGTAAAAAACCCGAACGGCCCTTCGAAAAATCGGCTGGCCGCACGCACAGCCAAGGCCCGCAAACAGAGCACAAAAGGCAGGACCACATCCAAGCAGTCCAAGATCGCGAACGCAGATGCGAGACGGGGTGCAAGAGCAGGCATACTACCTACGAGCGGACCGAACAGGGCGCTTTCTTCCAAGAAGAAGAGGAAGCTCGAGAAGCAGATGGCGCACGCTTTGAAGCGGAAGATGGAGGCCGAAGGCGAGGTCGAGATGAAGGGTAGGTATCCTTCCTTGATAGACTATCAGACAGGGAGGTTGCGACGTAAAATTGTGAGAACGAAACTTTGGCTAATCTACTGGTCGTCTAGATGCGCCCGAAGAAACGGAGACGAATCGGTCCAAGAATGAAGAGGCTAGGAGCGCGGATGAAGAGATGGCTGTGGATGCGGATGGTATATCATGAGCATTTCGAACCGTTTATACACTCGATCAGCGACTTATATGATATGGTTCTACTTGCTACCGGAAAGGAAACACTTGGTGTTGCAAGGATCGAGGGCCTTTATGTGCGTCGCATGTGCGTATACGCCTATGACAATACCTAGTCGGTGGCAACCTTGGAGCCAATGAGCCCTAGATGACGAGTCCTCCCACGTATATTGAAAGAGTCCAGACCTTAGGTTGGAATGAGGGGAAAACTTCAAGACCATCCTTCGGATGGGTAGGCGGCATAGAGCGGGGGATGTTTGTGCCCATTACAAGGCATCAACTCAAGCATCCTTCGAACACAGACGCAATTGCATCCGTGCCAGCATTGCATCGTTTGTCAATGGATAAGTTCAGCCGACGAATAAAGTTCTAGTCTGCCGATCGTGAGTAAAGCTGGGTAGAAGAGGTATTGCGCGAAGAGAAAAGAACGTGAAAACCTATGTATTCATGCTACCAAAAAAAAAAGAAGTCGGATGAACAGGGTAGCCAGTGTCCATGACGATACTGAGGACATATGACTACATAATCCCTAATAACTCGCGCTCTGCTGGATCACAGCGCCGCAGGGTCATCAAATCTGTCGTCCACCTCTCCCAATAACACCTCGGCATTCTTCTCCGCCTTCGCCCATTCACGTTCGATCACTTCGTCAACCCAGTCGCCCCGTGGCACAATCCGAAGATCGAACGGTTTGGGAACCACCGTGAACGTGTGACGCATCGGTTGTCCGAGATCTTCCACCCCCAAGCCACCACCATCCTCGTCCTTCTCCCTCGCCCTGAAATCACAGGCCCAGAAGAGCCGCGCAACATGCAGCCACAGGCCGTCCTCCGCGACATGCCTCCCAGCACACGCCCTGCGCCCTTACCCGAACACGGGCGAGGGCAGATCCCGCCGCAGCACGCCCCCTGAGTCAACATCACCATCATTATCATTATCATTATCATTATCGACGCCGTCGAGCCAGCGCTCCGGCACGAAATCCTCGATGTCGTGGTCCTCGCCACGGAAAACACGCGTGTCCCGGTTGATGCCCCACGAGTTTGCCATGACCAGCGCGCCCGCCGGGATGCGGAAGCCCGCATACTCGTCCTGCGCCGCCGCGCGGTGCGGCACCGCGTCGGCCATGACGGGCGCGCCAGCGCAGCGTCTCCTTGACGAAAAGCGTCTACGTACGCCAGTCTCGACAGGTCCGCGAGCCGGGTGCAGAACGATCCCGACCCCACAGCCGCGTCCAGCCGGCCGCTGGGCTCTGCGCAACGGCCTGCGGGTGGTGCTTGATGGCCACGACGACGACGAACCCACATCAGGGTCCCGCGGCGACGTCTCTAGACCCGCGTAGATATTACCCTCGAGGTTTCGCGGCGATATCGCGGGACGAGACGCCGCCGCCATCTCTCGCGCTGCTGTTGCTGCTGGCGTAGACCTGTTTCGCGATATTCCACCCTTTTTCCTCGTCTACCGAGCGCCTGGGGCCAGCAGGTCGTTTCATCAGCGGGCATGCTTGTGGTTGCGTACCCGCTCGGTCGCCTCGCCTTGTACCAGGGAGAAACGGATGCGGGGAAGGCGCGCGAGGACCGGGAAGATATCGAGGGCGCTGGGGCTCGTCGCGACCACCAGAGCCGATTCGTGCTCGCTCTTGAGCAACGGCGCGCAGACCGCGGATTTCGACGCGGGTCGCGACGCGGAAAAGCCGTAGTTAGTGCGCTGCTAGCATGATGCTCTCGCCTGGGCCCTCTCTCTCGAGGTGGGTGAACAGCTCGTCGCTACTCGTAGTAGTTGTCCTCTTCGATTGAGTAGCAGCTTCCGGCAGCGGCGGCAGCACTAGATCGCGCAGGAGCTGTGTCGTCTCGAGATGCAATCAGCGCGTGCACGCACCCGGGGCATGTGTGGGGGGGGGGGGGGGGGGGGGGTCGCCGGCGCCATGGCCGAGGCCAGCGCGCGGCGGTGGTGCAGCCGGTACTCGGCGTCGTACTGGCGCGTCAGGATGAGCCGGCTCTGCCAGGGCGCCGACTCGTCCAGCAGCTCGACCATGGGCGTGCGCGGGCGGCCGCGTGGCTGTTGACGATGATGAGGAGGTGGGGGCCCATCCTTAGCGAAGAGATGGGCCCGTACTGCTCGGACAGGGAGTTCCAGTAGAGGTAGTCTCTGGCGCGGTGCGGGGATAGCAGGTGCCCGATGAGAGGGTGATCCCGGGGGCCGGGGGGTAGGGGGAGCTGGGATGATGATGACCTTGGTTTGGCGAGTCTTGAGATGGTGATACAGATTGCGAAGAAGAGCACCGCGGCTACGCTCGAGGTCAGGAAAAAGGAGGTCATGGTGGATGACGCGGTGTTTGGTAAGACTTCCCGTGATTGATAGGTTGGGCAGCTGGAGTCGGCTGGCACTAGTTATTGCGAGGGGGAAGGGAACGGAAATGTTTTCATATCAAGGGGTTGTTGTCACTTTACCATGAAGACGTTCCATCTGCCAGAACCCTTACCAGGATTTCAAGGGTCCACGGTGCTTCAAGATACATGTGGTATATAGGTCACATATCTTACATCATCCATGGCTGTAACACTCATGGGGAGGCGGGCCAGGGGTTAGTTAGCAGGTACTTAGTTTATAGCATGACTAATAAGCCCACCGGTATAGCCTATCTAACCAACTAAAAGCCTGGACAACCACAACTTGACGACAGGTCGGCAAAGCTCAAATGTCTTCTTCATATAGTTAGCAAAAGTCATCGTCATCAATGGCGGTATGCATCGTCTGACATGCGGCCGTACCTTGGACGTCGTCGGTTCAGCTTGTCTGGCCTGGACCAATCATCTTTCACGCTGAACGTTGGACAAGACTTTGCCGAGTCATGACGTTCCATGGGAAGGGTTCTTAGTCACGAATACTATACCCTATTCGCATCCGGTATTTAGCATCGCCAATATTGGAAAACCTTCTCGGTTGGAAAGAACAAAAGGGAAAAGCCGATGCCTGCAGCCAAGAGGCCAAGCGTAAAAATTAACGTGAAGTGGATGGATATACGAGAGTTAAGTTACATGGACGGCACAGAATCCCATTAGAATACCGAGCACCTAATGGATACAAGGACTGTGCTATATATATATATATATATAACGAGTATATGAAAAAGCAATACAACTGTGTTTGAGAGCTACAAGTCACTGACTGTCACTGACATGAGAGCAATCCCTAGATGTTGGAGTAAGCTCATAGCTATCTGTTTGTTTTTCACCCCCGAAGTATCAGCACACTGGTTTGGTCATATCATCTCCTCATTAGTCCTTATTACAGCTTAAGATGTTGAACACAATACTCCAACACCCACAATTAGGCCAAAAGCCCAAGACGGCCTGTGAACCGACGACCGATGACCTGCACATTCCCCGGCAGAACAACATCAACATCTCCCCCACCGAGTTCTCCGCCATCGTCTCGGACTTCCTCCGTAGAATCAACTTCCGCATGCCAGCGCCGTATCGCGATGACGACGAGATCAGCCGCGCGCTGGCCGCGTACATCGACGACCAGCCCTGGCCCGCGGCCCTAAAACGGCGCGCCCATGATATCGCCCAGGGGCCGGCGGAGGGCATCGCGTCGTGGTACAGATCAGCGTCTTTGGGTCATCGGGCCCGGTGTGTCGTCATGACGCTGCTGGTGATCATCTACGATGAGGATTTCGGGTCCATGAGCGACGCCGGTGCTGAGTTCACGGCAAGGCTGGTCCGTGGGGAAAGGCAGAAGGTGGTGTTTTTGGACTCGATGGCTGCGTAAGTTCTATTTATTTATTTATTTATTTTTTCTGTCACTCCCGAGGTTTTCATTGAGAAGTTCCGGGGAGTTTTCTTTACCAGGAAGAATGTGGGATGCTAAAATTAACAATGAGCAGGTTTATCGGCGACCTAAACAAGACCACCGGCCCCTACGCGGCCTCCATGACGACCAAGGCCACCATCGAGTTCGTCGAGGCCACCAACCTCGAGGAGACCCTTTCCCGCCTACCCACATCTACTTCTACCTCTACCGCCGCCGCGTCGTCGCAGTTCCCACGCTACCTACGGGCCAAGACGGGCTTCGCGGAGCCCTACGCCCATGCCATATTCCCCCACGACGTCTTCCCGGAGTCCCAGTTCCGGTCTATCTACCTGCCCGCTCTCCCTGCTCTCTGCGATATCATCGATTTCACCAATGACATATTGTCTTTCTACAAAGAAACGATCCGCGGGGATGAACGGCATAATTTTATCTGCAATGTGGCTGTGACGACGCTGCGGGACGGAGATGGGGATGAGGGGAGGACTTTGAGGAAGGTGGTGGATGTAGTGGTAGATAGGGTTATGGAAGTAAGACGGGTGCTTGGTGCATATCCGGAGCTGATGCGTTGCGCCGATGACTTTCTCGATAATTATGTTGCGTGGCACATGAATACGACGCAGAGGTATCGGCTGGACGAAGTGGCAATCGAGATACCAGTCAACATTGTTTGAATCCAGGGGTGGAACAGGGTTGTGGTCCCAGTCAGCCCAGTATTACAGGGGATATTTCTTGGAACTGGCGTAATTTGTTATTAATTATACAACAATATTTATCAGTTAGAATCATCAAGGCACTGGCCCCAGGATCCTTCTTGAACGAAGAAACTGTTGGGGTCGTGATGATAAGCAAGTACCATCAGGCTGGCGAGCAAACACTGTCTAGGCGACTTGTCCAGGTACCCATTGTTGACCTTGGAAGCCATCCACGAATTCCAAGCCCTACTCTTTGTCCCCCGACGTCTGACCACAAAGCTTTGCGACAATGCATCTACAACTTCTTTATGAACAAAAGGAGCCAAACGACAATGACCTCTATGTGAGACATGTCTTTCAACTCTGTTCACAAAACCAGTACTATACAGAGCATGAGAGAGCCAGCTATCATATCTAAAACCTAAGACTTGAGACCGAAGATCAGAACACTCCAGAACCTGCAGTCATACGTACGTACTCGCCCAAATTTGATAGCCCTCACCAATAATATCATACTAGTATCACACCATCAAGAAACTCAAACCATCCCACCATCTACCTACTTAACCCCCGGAGAAAAAAAAAAGAAAGCAGACAACCATGACCGCCCCAGCCAAAACCCCCCACGAACCCAAAGTCCACCCCACCGACCCCCTACCCCACGGGTACGTCTTCGTGCGCAAGGGCAACGTCTACATCACCTCCCACATCCGCAAGCAGACGCACTCGGCGCAGATGACCGTGTACATCGTCTCCAACCCCCGCACGCATAAACCCCTAGGCCTGCGGGTCCCGCGCGCCATCTACCTCGCCGTCCTCGCCTCCCACGAGTCCACTCGGGAGTCCCGCCTGCTCTCGACCCAACGCCGGGACGCGCGGACCGCCGCCGCGCTGCGCGAATCGGTTCAGAAGCAGTTCCCGCGGATCCCCGATGTGGAGCTGGAGAAAGTGGTCGCGAGGGCGACGCGCAAGGGAAGCGGGAGGGTCGGGAGGACGGGGACGCTGGGGTTGGCGGAGAAGGCGCGGTTGGCGGTTAGGGCGCATGTGCGACATGGGTGGACGGGGTACGAGGGGTTGCTGCGGGAGGGGGTGGGCAGGGAGGAGGCGAGGAGGAGGATTGGGGGGAGGGTGGAGGAGGTTGTTGGGGAGTGGGAGGGAAGGGGGAAGAAGGGAAAAGAAAAGAAAAAGGAAAAGGGGGAAAGGGTGAGAGAGAAGTCTGGAAAGGAGAAGGGGAAGGGGGAGGGGACCAGGAAGAGTGCAGGAGGTGGAATTCGAAAGAAGGGGTTGAGAACTGGAAAGGGGCTGGCTGGCTGCTAGTGGCGCTGGGCCGTTGAGGACTCTGATTGTATGAGGAGACTGGCTTTGGGGCTTGGAGGATAGTTGCCGTGTGGGTGCATCGACTGCTCCCAGAAATGAAGATCGAGAGTGACTTGAGACGTAAGTGTTTTGTGCCGAGTTTAATGAAAAGTCGCAGCCGTGTTTGGCGACGTAGTAGAACCTCATTAATTCTGTCGTCGGCCAAGTAGCCGTCATGCCCTGTAACCTAGTTAGCGGCTGGCTGTCTTTTTTGGACGTGGACAATGGAGGTTTGCGTGAAGCTGGCTGATGAGGTCGCACTCCGAGATTAGGAGACTTCCTTATCGGTCATCAGCTGGCCAAGTTTTCCAGTCAAATTGGTTAAGGCTGGGGGGTAGCTCTTGGACCTAGGTAGCTAAGATAGGTATGTATGTTGAGGCCTGTGCGGAGGCCTCGCCCCTTATTGTTCTATCTCACCCTGCCGGGCTATTGTTATCCTTGTGTAATGCAAATTACAGAAGGCAACCATCTATGAAGATAGGTATGTGTGACCTGGTAGAAAATGGCAGTAAGAGCACATCGAGCTTCAAACAATAAAAATGACAGATGTTAAGCGTTTTCCGGAGTGCTGTAATTATCATTCCTTTGTTCACACAGACACGTACTGCGTCTATTATTGACTGGAGGAAATTTTAACGTGCTGGCCAAAAAGTTCTATCAGTTTGATGTAGCCGAATTGCATGGAGACGGCGAATTGCACTGTGTTCGACAAGTCATTTCAGAGGGAGTTTGCATACCTGAACGGCTGCGTATCTATACCCAGATTTCAAGTACTGGATGGATGGTAGCAGTCACCAGCGCCTCGCTTCCACAGTTGGACGCCTGATCGAGCGAGCTAATCGACGAATCCATCCTCGATCTTTGGTTCTCCACTCAGGGGTGCACTGAAAGCCACAGAGTAGCCAAGTCCTAGGGGACGAAATGCGTGTCGCAACGACTCAAGATCGGGTCGGATTATAGGGAAGAATTCCGGACCATGTGGACAGAGAGGCTTATACGACTCATGACTGCTTGGAAAACCAACTAAGCCGTTCCATGAGCGCGAAGAAACCCAGATCTTGAGATTCCTGAGGCTTTCCGACTTCCACAGGGGTAACCAGTGAGAGTCGTAGGCGGTATATAGATCTTGAAATTCATACTTCAAAGCCGCCAAGTGCAATACCGAAGAACAAGGTACCCCCAGAGAGAAGTCAAGGTACGAATATATCTCTATAGTCTGAGCGTATCCTGAGTACTGGTGGCTCGCAGTTCGGCCTGTGTTCCAGCGACCGGCTGCCGCTGGCTGGTGGTGGCGAGAAATTGGGAGATTCTACTTTGTGTGAAGATGAAGGTAGTAGACTCAGAAAAAGACTCGAGAATCTCATGGTAACTGTGCCGATCAGTGTATAGATAAATTATATCGACGAGTTGATCTGTCCGGGACGTACATCGATTTGCAAGTAAGCGCCAGAGGCGAGCATGGGCCAGTCGGGAGCTTCTGGGAGCTGCATGAAGGGGAGACTCTCCAATAACAATGCCCATCCCCTAGAGTCTGGTGTGCCTGACGTATCGCATCACGACATGGCCAATGATTCATCCATGGTGACTTGAGGCGGTGCTTGAGGAGACGTTCCATAGGTCGTACGAGGTCGCCGCCGGGGGACTGTCTGTAAGTGTTAACCTCAGGTTGCAGGCCATCTTCGAGACCATCGTGCTCAGTCATGCAGGACCAGCGACAAAAGTGCGGATGTGGCCACGTCGTCGTACACAATGTGCTGTCGAGGATCGTACTGCTTCCGTATCTCGAGGTATATAGCATCCCGGATTTCTCGAGGGAGGCGCGAGAATAAAGAGGGCTGGGACTGCAATTCTATCGCCGTAGTTACGCGCCGACTTGCTTGCTAGCTCAGCCAGCTCCATGGATGGGAAGGGGGAACGCGACAGATTCGCAGCTTCGAGGATATATCTCGTACCGTAAGGTTTTTACCCGCATGCGACGAAAGGGAGCAGGGCTGGGCAGGGTGGATTGGGGGGAAAAGAAAGATGAAGTCCAGGTTGCCAAGCAGCTCCTCAACTTGGGGCGGTGACGATATGAGCCCCTGAGGGCTTATAGTCTAGGTACCTAGGTACTTAATAAACCGCCCAGGACACCGCCTTAAAACCTACTACCTACGTCACCGGCGCTTGTCCTGTGATCAGTGGAGCTGGAAGATCTTGAAAAAAGAAATACGTGAGTTTATATAAATAGTAGTTATGTTTGAGATATTAGCTGGTTGGTGCTAGGTTAGACATCATAGCCATAGCCAAGTTAACCTTGGAAGCGAAAACGCGTGATCAGCTGATCGGGGTTGCAGCGCCAACGATGGTCCGTATCCGACTCCGTGCGACTCCGTGTTCGTGCTGCTTTCAACTCGTCTAAGGATACCGCATTGTCCTGCCAAACTGTCTGGCCACTAGAACGGACCATCCCCGCCGATCTTGGCTGGGTGGCATACTCCCTGCCAATCATGCCTGATAACTTCAACAAGCTTTTGTGTGTCTTGCTTACGACACTTACAGCTTGTCGCTGTTCGAGCCTATCAATATTGGGAGTTTGATTGGATTTTGCAGGGGAAGAACATGCGAAGACATCCACCAATGGACCAGTGTGGCCCGTGCTAGAGATCTGAGTCTATGGTAGGTAATCTCGGTACCACGGCCAGATATTACCTCCAAAAGACCCTCGTTCTAGACGAACAGCCTGCCAGCTGAGATCCCGAACAGGGATCTGCGCCTCACTTGTACAGGTCAGCATCCCGTACTTCGTACTGGCATGACTTAAACTACCTAAACGCAATCTCTCTGCCCGACGGGAAATAGAAAGCCAGAGTCCTCGCGTGCTCAAGCTGCGACAGTAGACACTCCATATTATGCAATCATGGCAAACAATCCGGTGAAGCGCCTCGTCATCTGCGTCGATGGCACCTGGTTCGACCCTTCGGGCGCCGTCACGAGGCGCGAGGCAAACAACAGCAATGTGTACCGCGTCTGGTCTCTGGTCAAGCAGGGCACCTTCATCCACGCTGGACGCCCGGTGAAGCAAGTCGCCCTTTACGATGCCGGCGTGGGGGACGATAGACACCCCATTGACCACTTCAACGATACGATAACCACGACTGGCTGTGAACCACAGATCGAAAAGATCTTCGCCGTATGCCGTCTCCAGTACCCCCGGGCAATGCTTCTGCTTATCGCGCCATTAGTTTTGTTGCGAGCAACTCACCGAGTCGACTGACGAGCTGTGGATGTATGGGTTCAGCCGAGGGGCACATGTCGTACGGGTCGTCACAGAGCTGCTGCATCAACTCGCCTCTTTAGATTTATCCAATGAAGTTTCCTACCAAAGAGGCTTCGCCGAGTTGCCGCCTTTCAGAGAAGGTTCCTCCAAGATAGAGCTTGCGAAAAAGGTAAGAGTCGCCCAAGAGCTCCAATGTGTTGTTGATACACTGACGTTTCTTAGATCTTCCCCTTCTTGTAACGTTCATCTCCTTGGACCAGGAGACAATCTGTACTAATGGAGAGGTCAGGCGTGCTAAAGCACGAGATCGCAAAGCTGTCATTCATTTCCTGGGCTTGTTTGATACGATCAAGCTGTCCCGAGACCAGAGCAAGCCGAACCCACCATCTCTCAAGTCCGTACAGAACGTGCGACATGCGCTGGCCCTGAATGAGACGCGGAAGGCCTTTCAACCTTCTCCTTACGGCCCACTAGATTCTTCCGATGACCTAAGATATAGATCTCTTATCGAAGCTTGGTTCATCGGGTCGCATGCAGATATCGGCGGCGGCCCTAGGGATGATGGTCTGTCACTTTATCCACTGCAGTGGATTCTCCTAGAAAGCAGGGGCAAAGGGCTGGTCTTGGAGCAGGTCACCGGGGAATCCAATCAACACCTGACAGAAGAGCCCATGGGCCTTGTTTTCCCGGCCATCGCGTCCGCCAACTCCTCGGAACCTCCAAAAGTCGTCGAACCCTGGAAGTTCAAGTACGTCAATGGCATCGAGGTAGAGATGATCGATATGCGGTCGTCTCATAGGCATGGTAACCTGCAATCCGGTAAGAACAGCGGTAAGAAGAAGACGATGCTGAAAGTTGAGAAAGTCGAAGAGACCGAGCCCGTTTCTGAAAGTGCACATCCGCGAAAGTCCTCTTGGAGAGACAAACTCTCGGTCAGGAAGAAGCCGCCCAAGGATACAGGACCGATCGAAACAGATAACGCGTCGCTCTTGGGCGACACCGCAGCTTCTGTCATATCAGCTACTGACAGCGGTCCGCGTCCACATGCGATCAAAATCCACCCAGGAGCCCAGCTTATTTCCCTGTTTTCGGGGCCTCGGACGGTCTTCCACCTTCGAGAGCTCATTGGATTCATGGATGAAGGTGAGTTATCTTGTTGCTCAGCAATACGCATAGTGTTAATACCCTCACAGTACCATGTGGCACGATCATACACCCTTCGATATTCTTCATCAGTGATCTTTATGATAGCCTGGGTCTGGCAGATCCTTTGGCTGCATACATCGACGATCTCGACCCCTTCCGACGCCTGAAAGTCTCGAAGTCGGGAGGCAGAATTCACCTGGATCCCTGGCGTGCCGACCTCGCCGACTATGGCAGCGCCGAGCTGAAAAATTGTCGAGTGTTGGTGTGTGGAAGAGCCGGCGTCGGAAAGAGCACTCTCATCAACAAGGTGTTTGGCACGATTGTCACCCAGGAATCTTTCAACGACCATGGTGTTCATGACGTTGACGAGGGCTTCGAGATGGATTCTTTCCCTGGCTTGATTGTTCACGACTCAAGAGGATTTCAGAGCGGTACCACTAGGGAGATTGAGCTTCTTGAAAAGTTCGTCAAGAAGCGCGCAGGTCACTCAGACCCAGAAGAGAAACTAAACGCTATATGGTACGTACTAAAGCTTCTCTTCGTTCCTCTAATCCCTCCGCCATGCACTTGTTCTCGTCATATTGCCGTACTCGGGGCGGCGCAACTGGAGAAATGCTAGATATCGGTGTCATCAAAAGCATCACTGACCGGAATCCAGGTTCTGTATCGACGTCCCCTCGACAAGAATTATACATGAAGCCGACAAGAAGATCTTCGAGATCCTCGACAAGTACGCCAGGTCCGTTCCTGTCATCATTGTGCGCACGATGAAAGATAGATTCATCAATGAGAAGGTCGGCGAGTTTAGAGACGAGCTAGAGGATGCGGGAGTCACCGGGGTGGAGCTGGATCGTCAAGCTCGGGCGAAGGCAGCTGAGAGTTTCCTGAGAATCAGGGAAGAAGACATCCTTCAACTGCAGCAGAAGTTGAATCTAGCCAAGGATTTTGCTCCCTTCGTTTATGTGTCGAAAAGTGAGATTTGGACAAGCGCCCGCCCCTGCTCATTCCATCCCAGTGAAGCTGACTCTTTCCA
Organism: Xylariomycetidae sp. FL2044; assembly: GCA_022376275.1. Classification (NCBI taxonomy): domain Eukaryota; kingdom Fungi; phylum Ascomycota; class Sordariomycetes; species Xylariomycetidae sp. FL2044. Next base: position 218,266 of record JAJNOH010000015.1, on the reverse strand, counting down.
GGGGACTCACAATCCATCAAGGAGCTCGTGAAACAGACGGTCGCCCTGGTTCCTGACAACGCCGCCCGGAGAAACTTCGTAAGTGCGCAGATCGCCGATTCCGACCCCAAGGTCAAGGAGTCGATCGAGGAGACCCTGCGCTTGTTGAACTATGCCAACTGGGCCACCATGGCAGGCACCACCCTCATCGTGGGCTCGGCAGTTTCGACGCCCACCATCTCCCGCGTCCTGTGTCTCAACATCGTGAAGTGTTTCGGGCTCGCGGAGACCAACATCGACGAGGTCGAATCCATAGCGCAGCGAGTCCTGTGGCGGAACTTCGGCACGTTCTTGACGACGGGCTTCGCGCAGCTGATCGCCATCTGCAGTCTGGCTGCCGGGCTGACCTTCGCCACGCTGGCCGCTGGGCTGCCCCTCCTCGCTGCGCTACCCTTTGCGGCCGTGGCCCCCGCCGCGAGGATGATCACCAAATGCGCCTGCGACCTGATTCTCATTCTCGAAGCCGCCTTCAGCGGCAGAGGCACGTCCGTCACCGGCCGGGACTTCCACTCCGCGTCGGCGCAGTACTGTTCCAAGACCCCCGACGGCCGGTCTTCCATCCGAACGCTCGTCCACCGCGACATCGACAAGCTGATCCCCGTGGTCTCGCTCAAGTTCTACCAGCCGATGTCCATCGCCACCATGCGCACCCAGCTCTTCCGCCTTATCCAGCGATACCAGTTCGTGCTGGCCGACGTCGAGGCCCTCGAGATCGAATCGCTCGACTCCGATGCCGAGGACGTGAGACGCCTGGACGAGTGGAGGGCGGGAAACGACGACATCTACGACTCGAAGCGGCGGGCCCTGAATGCGCCGGGGGAGTCGAGTTCCGGCCGGGATCATCATCCTCCTCAAGGTGGCACCACCGGCGCTGCCAGTAGCGTCAGCGGGGTATACGACTCGAAGCGGGCGTACATGAATAACAACGGCCAACCGAGCGAGACCTCCCTTCTTGCCACGCCAGGCGCTGCTGCTGCTGCTACTACTACTACTCATGCCGACTCAGACGCCGCCGTGAGCCCCATGTCGTCCAAGCAGCTGGAATACCTCCGCGAGTCGGAGGACTCGCGGATCGACGACCCGCTGCCGAGGTACTCTCAGGTCGAGCGCGACATGTTGGCCATGGCGGGAGCCGTCGAGATGCCCGCGGAGCCGGCGTCCGTCGCGAGATCTGGGGTCCCGACGCCGAGCGTGCATGGCTCGGCGGAGCTGCAAGGGACCACGGTGAAGGAGGAGAGTGATGGGCCGGTGGAGCTTCCTTGAGAAGGAAGTGGCTTGGAGTGGTGCATAATGCCTGTTAAGGACCTCTCGGGGGAGTGAGAGGGGGACGGAAAACAGAGCGAATTTTATAATTTCCTTGTTTCCTGGTGCCTTGGACTTTTTGGATGAAGAAGGGGGGATGGTTTGTGATCTCTTTACGCCAGAACTGGTAAAGTAGGGGGATAGGGTGCAGTTTTGGTTTGTCTAACCTATCTCGTCCAGAAAGAAAGCAATCTTCATACCATACCGATATACCCAGACCAATAAATGGATACCTAGGTTAGCTACGTACCTAAATCCTTACTCTGTTCGACCCAGAAAAGAAGAGGAAATGATATACGTTACCATGAACAATAACTATAGTTTTCTGTCAAATATACCAAACTACAAGGTGGACCTTTTTTTAATTGTTGCCGGGATTATAATGCTTTGGGTGGGTGGGTAACATTACATGGTGGCTATGATGATGCTGGTGTTACAGGTATCATGTTACTCAGAGGATAGTGGTTGAATCTAAAAGGGGGCGGGAAAACGATAACGGAGGCTGTGTAAGGGTAAGGTCTAGAGGTTGAGGAATATACTTTTATTGGAGCGACATCGTGGATATATTGTATGATTTGTATAGTCTAAACGTTGATTCCTCACGGCCTCCTCCGCTTACTGGTGCTGGGATGAATCATGAAACACTAACAAACCACCAGAGGATCCGTTCGGCATTCTGGGTGTAAGCGTGTGTGGATGATTTCGTCGTATGTACGGATGGAATCCAGGACGGTATCATGGTGGTGTTGTGTTCCGCAATTGCACTACATAAGGATAACGATAACCCAACATGGCGAGATAAAATAATGAGGGGCGAGACCTCCGCAGACTCAGGATGGTATATCGACTTAAGATACATGAATTTGAGAAGATTCTTTCGGCACTGTCTTGCAGATTAATTAATAGTTGAACAGATTGGCCGATATTCGAACGGTTGGTGGATGGAAAGTTTGCGCGGGCAAAAGAAGGGGAGAGTGTTGTTTCCTTAAAGGCGGTCTTGCGCAATTGCATTACACAAGGATAACAACAACCCAATAGGGCGAGAGGAGGGTGTTGTTTGTACAGTGTTCGGGCTAGTTGGAGGAAACAGCAGCAGCATCTTTTGAGGTAACGCGGCCCCTGACCTGACCTGACCACCTCCCGCCAAAGCCAAGTTCTTTGGTCGATGGGGAGCCCTGATAATATCATGGGTTCGGACTTGTTTCCCAGGAGATGAGTTGATGATATAATTATAGGAATATATTCTCCGCTAAAAGAGCCGAGGGAATAAGAAGACGATGTTTTGAAGTAGGAAGCAAAGGGTGACAATCATGGAAGAAAGGAGATAAAAAGCTTGGTGATACGGACACTGCGTTTGTCGAGGGATTACGCCATGGACGTCTCGGTGCCTGATTTCCTTCCTGTAAATACAAGTTCAAGTATCCATCTTTCCTTTCAACAATCAGAAACACATATCGGGGTGTACCCACTCACCTGATGAGGCACAGCAATAGAAAAGAAGAACGACTTCACCCTGGACGCATGTTCCTGTTGCTTCAAATGTAGTAGACTAATTAGCGTGGCACGCGAAATAGAAGAAGAAGAGGAAGGCGGATGTAAAGAATGAGGGCTCTACTCCCTACTCCTTGGGCTATGGTCTCTATTTAGAAAGAGGTTATAGTAAGGTGGGAAGCACTACCTAGGTAGTGCTGAAAGAGGGAAAGGGAGATGGAGATGTGGGAGAAGTATGAGGATGAGGAAGGAAGCCCGGATCTTACCCTTTTCGCGTCACTGATGTCCATGACTACCCTACCTAGGTAGGTACTGCAATTGCGCAATAGCACCAATGAGGATGAGGAAGTGCCATGACCGGTGTCACCGCCTAGTAGTGGGGCCACCTATTTTGTAGGAGCAGACTACCAGCTTGCCAAGCTGCACCCTTCTTCTTAATAATCAACCATCCATCATCATAATCCTAGACGTCTAAGAACCACAACCCCCCACACCGATTCCCAAGTCATTTGTAGGTCGACGCTTTTTCCCTCTCCTCCTTGCCTCTCTTCGGCATTTTTCTAACTTACAATATAGGACAACGTCCCTCTCAACCTTACACAAATGGAGTAATGTCATCAGACAACACCACTCCTATGCCCCCAGAGCTTTGGCTCATGGTGGCAGAGAATCTCCCACGCGACAAGAAAGTCAACCATTATTACTCCTCACTATCACGAACCAATAAGTTCATGTATGGTCTCATCACTCCACTGCTCTATGGCAATAACTACGAAGGGCGCCCCCAGCAATTCGACTATACGAGCCAGCTGATACCTTTCTTCCGCACTGTTGTGAGGAACGCACGACTAGCGAATTATGTGAAAGGGTTACGTTGCCCAAGTGTCGCATCTACAGCAACGGGTGGATGGGACGTTGGAAACAAAGAGGACCACGAGGATTGCGCAACCCTGGCAGAAGAGATCGCTATAAGATTGGGTATCAAAGCATCTGCCATCGATTATAAAAACGCCGAGGAGACGACCGCATATATCATCGAGCTGCTCCTATGTCTACTCCCAAATCTGGAAACACTGGAGCTGTGCCCAAATCACGCAGCGCACTTCTCGTCCTACTTCGACCGATGGGCTTCGAAATCTCATATTCCTCGCTTACCAGCACTCAAACACCTCAAGCTTTGCCTCTCCTGGTGTCGATTCGATGGAATCCCTCCATCCGACCCTCGCATCCGTACGTCATTGGAGAGTCTTGTGAATGCTGCGCCGAATCTAAAAAAATTAGAGATGCCGACCGAGTCCATCATCGCAACCTCCATGGACCTGTCGAAGCTGAAAGAGTTGTGGTTCGTATGGTCGGGGTTAACACCTGCGCAAGACCACCATAAAGATAAAGAACAGATAGTGAAGGTGTTACAGTCTTGCTCCTCCCTGGAGCTTGTATACTATCGAGGGGATCTCCTTACACCTACCTCCTTAATCACAGCTCTCAAGCCGAGTAGGGATACCCTTCAATATTTGATCCTTCATTCTCGGATTCCCCCTCACGCCATCCACCAAGATCCGCTGGACCTTGAAGACTTCGAGGCACTGCACACTGTTTACCTGGACCAAAGTGCTATGCACTGCTTTCTATCCCGACCCCCCGAATCTCTGTTGACCGATCTCCTCAGAGGCACCCGCATCAAAAGATTATGGATCCATCACGCGGTCCCGGCAATACACCGGCCCCTCGTGAAGCTACTACGGGATATCCAGCGTGGCTTACACTCCGGGCTTAAGGATGTGCAAGTCCACACTGATAACGAATCTCGGCTCAAGTGGCTGCAAAGAATCGCTTTTGAGAATGTCGACGAGGGAAGATTCCTCCCTAGGCACGTGGTCGATGTACTGAAGGAAAAGTTTTCTGCGGTCGGAGTGAAATTCAGTTACGACGATGTCCATAATTTATGGGCGATAGATGAGTAACCAGCATGGTGGCGTTACGTATTGGCCGGAGAGATATAACAAAAAAAGGAGGCATGGGGGAATAGACCAGTAAGCAAGCAAGACAGTAATAAGAACGAACGTAATTAATTCACCAAAGTTCCTTCTGGTAGTTCGCTCGTGATGTTGGTGAGGCCATGCAGCCTTGGTTTCGCGGCTATTTCCGGCACGTGCGTCGTGAAATAGATAGATAGATGGATATATCAACTGACCCGGAGACTGTGCATAATGGTGACCATGGGGTTCGCGAACGGCAGGTGAGATTTGCACAAGCCTGGCAGGAGGCAATGGTCTATACCTCCCATTCCTCAATCATCTTACCGAAGTGAGACGGCCATGACAGGGTTTTTGAGAGTATACTTTCTAAACTTCCCTTTTTTCAACACTCGCAGCAGCGGGTACCTTTCGACACCAAAGACCAAAGATACCTAGAGAGTTTTCATTTAACGTAAAAATATATAGTCATATCTTTATGGGTGGGAAGGGGGGTAATGGGCGTGTCGAGCATCCAGTCGAACAGATCACTTTAACTATCATCCACGGATATATCTAGAACCTTGCACTTCCTGTAGAAATAACACGAAGATAAACAAATGACACCTGTCTTCAACACCGCGCCCGCGGAGTAATTACAGAATTAAATGCCTGACAACGGATATCCAGACTCCCCATTACATCCCTACGCACAACTGATGTACAACAGGCTGTAGTTACCAATCCACGCCCCTAACATACCTGGCAAATATCTCTTGTGAGGCCAGCATAATTTCTTGCCAGCATACAGAAGAAAATTGTGGCTCAAGGTGATGGATGAGCCGGGCTATGATACTACTATGAATCCCGCTGCTGGATCATGGCATCCTGCGCCTACGCAGCAACGGGAATTGGGTCCTCGATTCACCATCGCCGGCCTCATCAACCCAGGCAACCCATCTCATTGCATCTTCAATACGGATGACAACAATATCAGTACAAGGGAAAAGCCTCTGCCGGCAGATGGAATGAACACGAATACACACAAGAATCAGAAGGTGTAGTAACTACCCAAGTGGGATCGTAATGCTTCGTGTCACGCAAGACACAGCTGCCCGTCACGATTGGCAAATGTGAACTTTCAAGGTTGTCAAAGTTTCACTGCCCAGATTACCAAAGAATCACCTCTAGTTACTTCCAGCGATGCACGGAGGTTAGTCACATCACGACTCGGACCAACAGAACAGAACCGGGAACACTTTAGCAGCACTCTATTGGGCTGCTGCTGCCACCGCATTGTAATTACCTCGTGTCCTACTCCAAAACTCTCTCACGTCAGAAATTCCATTCGATAGTTAGGGGCTCTTCTTCCAACTAACTCATAGCCGCTTGCTCATCCGGTATCCGGTATCCGGAGTATGCCTTACAAGGAAGGCGTCTAAGTAGCCCACAGGCCCCAAGGCTGGGCTAGAAGGGACACGTAGCGTGGTGAGTGGCGACGTGAAGTGCATCGGCGATGATGAGGTGGGTTATGGTTGGTTGGTGATGGCTGGTTGCCTTGGGCATAGTGATGGTCTCAGGTGATTCTGTTGAGGCGGTGTGATGGTTGGCTGGTCATAGTTGGGTGCTTTGGGTGTATTTAATGGTCCCAAGTAGTTGGTTTGAGGCGTTGTGATAGTTGGTCGGGGATATTTGGCTGCCTTGGGTGTAACGATAGTCCCAAGGGGTCGGCTTGAGGCGCGGTGATGATGATGATTGGCCGCTTGGTTGGCCGGCGGTTATTATGATAAGGCTCTGAACAGTTTTTAACATTTGAATGGACCAACGCCCCTGTCCGAGTAATATCCCTCTCGAGCCAAAGGTACCTAGGTATATACTAATGTAGGTACCTGGATAGGGATGCAATGCACATGATCACCACTTGGGCATAATGTATCTACCTAGGTTGTCCTGTACAGAGGGCTGATGAGGCCATTTAGTGCAGTGGGATTTCTTGAATTATCCTGGAATCTGGAAGCTTTGCCATTTGCAGAGTTGTCCATAACTGGATACTTGTAGCCAGCTTGCATAGAGTACTAGGTATTTAGGTATGAAGTATTTTCACAAAACCTCGGGATACCTACAGATGTACCTACCTGCTACGTATGTCCCAAGATGGCGTTGGCCACATTGGAGGCCAAGGCACCACAAAACGATCGAGGGCCAAGGTCATCACGGCCTCCTGGGAAGTATCGGGTTCTTGTTTCAGCAGCGGAACGAACAGTGAATATCCGATGGTGTCAAGACTCCCATGGGCGCAAATGCTACCATGCTAAGAACTTTGTTCGTCTTCGACCAACGGCGCTTCGTCGTTTTCCTACGTAATTCATCTTCTCGTCCAACTGCACATGGCTACGGGATGCTGAGCAGCACAACAAAGCCTTACCAATCGTGTATGTTTCTTGCAATGACATGCCGCACTCGAATCGCGCAGCTGTGACCTTATCATCAGCCAACAGCCAATAGCCAACAGCCAGCCTGCCAGGCTCGACACGTGCCTATTTAATGAGCGTGAGATCTGCTGGAAAAAGGTAGTATGTGTTCATGAGAAGCAGCATACTCAACCTCAATAACTACAACTCTCCCACACCTTCAACTTACCTCACCGATCTCGCATCTGACTCGCCTTTTCAACGTATAACTATCCTGCACACTGTATCTTGGGCTTGCACTATTGGTATACCTTCCCTCCCCATCCCCCCAAACTTTCGTTCTATTATGGTGAGACTTACCTAGGTACTGAATGAGTAGATCTTCGAACATGTGCTGGTACGATTTCGGCTCACTCAGATTGATCTGTGGCCACTGGGCGGAACGGCCCCACTGGATCCCCAGGAAATGTCACCAGAATCCTTGCGTGACTGGTGGGACTCCTAAGAATAACCGTTGTGTAACCGAAAGCAGGAATTACCCCTGCTATGATTGCATGAAAGGTGTGAAATGGGTGGAAACCGATGGTACATGGGTCAAAAAATACCTAAGCGCCTGATCATGCAGTTGGCTGCAGACGCCTACTCAGGTACTCAGGTACTCAGGTACTTACTTCGTAGTCTACTTGTACTTACCTAGGTATCCAAAGACGCGTCGGGTGGTCAGTGCGTCGGGACTGAGATGAAGGGTCAGCCTCAGGACGGGCACATCACGCATATCATCTCCATTCTCCCTCGTTCATTCTCCCATATTTCATTCTCTCATCACGCTCATTTTCTCAGAATATTCTCCCAGAATTATTGTCTCACACTCTCTCACGGCTTCCACATCAATCATCAGATACTTCTCCTTTCTACACTCGTTGCTAGAATCTCAATAAAACCATCCCCAAACTCGCATTCATTAACTTGATCTTTTCCATCTAAGGAGTAACGAAGTATGTATTGTGTGGGCATGCCATGGGATTACTTTGTCGAACTCGTCGAGGCTCGAGGAGTCGCACCCGGAAATACCAATCCTCTCATAAGTAAGCTGCTCGCAGTATGTCCCGACTCGCACCTCTATGGTTTGGGCGGCAAGTCCGTAGTTCTTTGGATCTCGCCCCAGATCGTAGCCAAAGTGTCCCTCGAGGCTGGAGACGAGCGAACACGATGCGAACAGGAAATGTTTGTATTGCTCGACCCCCTCGAGTGCCCCCAACTCGTCCAGTGCTTGTTTCGCGGAACCGACGTTACCTTCCTCGAATTCATTGACAACCAAACCCTGCGCCATCGGATGAATGTGATCGGGCCAAAGCCCATCTGGCGTTGGATGCTAGAATTGTCCTCTGCGGCTGCGTGCTTAGAAACCTTGGGGTATGCCCATGGGGACATCGACCCGCGAAACATCCTTGTCGACACGCACGATCAGCTCCACCTGATTGATTACGATAACGCCATCCGTGCAGGTGATCGAGTTGACGTCGGCTACGAGCCCTATGTCCGCCAATTTCGACGGTTTAGCCACGGCCAGTTTGGCGTGGCGGGTCCACAATCAGAACAATTTGCCCTAGGATCGGTCTTCTATTATATCAGCCGCGGCTCGGAGATGTACTCGGAACTGGAAGGACATGTACAAGTCAATCTCATGCTGGACGGCATATTCCCTGCCACAGATCCATACGACCCTATCGAAAAGATTATAGACAATTGCTGGAACAATCGTTACAGCCGGGTTGCGGACCTCGTGAAGGAAATTAAGGCTCGCTCGGGGTTGGAACTACAACCGGAACCAACAATTTCAAGCAGTGAAAGGCGCGAGTGCAAGGAGCTTTGCGAGAAATATTATAACCAAGTGATGAACTCGCCGTCTTGATCTGGTCGGCTGAGGTTGGCTTGGTAAGGTGTGTGCGGGGAGGGACGTCGGGGCCAGGTTGGAAAATATCACAGGTTATGCAAGGGGTATCTGCCTGCAAGGGGGGCAAGAGGCTCATGCTCCGGCTCCAAGCACACACTCCCCATCTGCACTTTTACTCTCCACCCTTCCAACAACAACGAAACGGCCATTCACTTCCTCGGTTCTAGTTCACTGTGATTTTGGCTTGGGATAGACAGGGCAGATCCATATCCCTAATTGCCCATCTTTCTGGGCGTTCTTTGCCTCTGCTGACCATAGTCGTGGTCTTCTCAAACCTTGTATGAACAGCTTCCCCCTCCACTATTTTCATGACCTTGAACTCTTGCCTCGGTGGCTTCGGAAACATTCAAGCCATCATCAAGTTCAGCAATGAATCGTTCCGTGCATTCGAGTACCCTTTCCGACTTTACAGAAGCTCACTGGGACGTTCTTTTCTCACTACTCGACCCCATCATCCCCCCCATCGTTCCCGATGGCGTACGCCGGGAAGACCTGGACTGCTGGACCATATCAGAGGACGAGTTTCAACACCTCTACCGTAAATTATCTCACCAGGGGAAGAATAAGCCCAGCGCACAGGCCCTCCGAGACTACCTGGCTGCGCGCCCATCCGGCAATCCTCATTTCGTCCAGCGCGTCAAGATCACTGTAGCCGGGCTCGATCAAGCGACAAGGTACCAGCTCCGCGGATTGCTGGGTTCTCTCGCGTAAGACCGTCCCATACGCCACGTGACAGCCTGCTTCCTGCCCTATGAGCCCGGAACAAACACTGTTTGCTTGGTTGATCGTTATTGACTCATGTCTCAGGACCCGTCTAGGGAGCCTCGTTGCTACGGGCTATCTGAAGGCCATTCACAACCAGCCGATCCAGACGCGTGAGGCGATACTGCAATCATGGCATCGATCCTGGTTTTTCCTGTGGCCCATGCTAGCCAGGACTTTCACCATCATGGCCCGAGCGTGTTGGAGCCAGTCTGAGCCCCTACTCCAGCCCCTTACCAACTATCAGAGTGCCTGGGAGAACCCTGACGTAGTCCCCGGTCCCTCTTTTAACTTCGACTTTCTCCAGTTTGGTGACTCATCCGAAGCCGAGACTATAATCGATACCGACATCGTCATCGTCGGGTCTGGATGTGGCGGGGCCGTATGCGCCAAGGTCCTTGCCGAAGCCGGACACCGGGTCGTCGTCGTCGACCGAGGGTACCATTTTCCTCCCAGCGAGCTTCCATTCAGCTTGGATAACATGGACCACGCCCTGCAGGGAGGAGGAAGGCTGGCAACCGTTGACGGCTCCGTGTTGCTCGTCGCCGGCGCTGCCTGGGGAGGTGGCGGCACCGTGAACTGGAATGTGTGTCTGCAGACGCCCGAACTTTTACGCAAGGAATGGGCTGCTGAAGGGCTTAGCTTCTTCGCGAGCTCAGACTACCAGGAGAGCCTCGAACGCGTCAGCGAGTTGATGGGCGTCAGTGCTGCGCACCTCAAGCACAATCACGGCAACCAAATGCTGTCGCACTGGTCCGAGGAGCTCGGCTGGCGTTGGGAGGTCTGCCCGCAGAATACGGGAGGCCAGGAGCACCACTGCGGCTGCAGTTGCGGCCTTGGGTGCAGGGAGGGGGTCAAGCAAGGCCCAGCTGTGAGCTGGCTGCCCGCGGCAGCGAAATCGGGGGCCCGCTTCATCGAAGGTTTCGAGGTGTCCAAGATCCTCTTTGATGAGAGCCCACAGCCGAGGAAAGCGATTGGTATCGAGGGGACGTGGACCTCACGGACTCAGGACGGCCGGCCTCGATCCACCGGCGTGGAAGCTCGACGGCGGGTCCAGGTACAAGCTAAACGTGTTATTATCGCAGGCGGCTCGCTGAATACGCCACTCCTTTTACTAAGGAGTGGCCTGAAAGTCAGGTTTAGGACTCCTGAGGATATTAATGATACCTGACTGACGACGATGCGCAGAATCCCCATATCGGGAGGAACCTCCATCTCCATCCATGCGGGTGTTTCACGGCCACATTTGAGGAAGAGGTCAGGGGGTGGGAAGGTAAGACGTGACGGGTTACCACCCAGGTGAACAGATGAACGAATTGACCAAAACTCCAGGCGAGACCGCAACGGCCGTGGTAACCGAGTTTGACAACCTAGACCAGAAAGGCCATGGTGTCAAAATCATGAGGACCGCCATGTTTGTAAGTTTAAGGCCACCCACCTCACCTCTCCCCCCGTCAACAAGCCAAGCTAAATACGACGGCATCTATCCAGCCCTTCATAACCATGCTCCAGCTCCCGTGGGAGACCGGCCTCCAGTTCAAGCTCGACGCGCTCTCCTACGCACACCACGACTGTTTCATCTCCATCGCGCGGGACCGGGACACCGGCATCGTCACACCGGACCCGGTAGACGACGGACTGCCTATCATCACCTACACGCCCTCAAAGTTCGACCGAAAACACATCGTCGCCGGTCTCGCCGCCACGGCGAAGCTCTGCTACCTCCAGGGGGCCACGAAACTATCGCCGATCGTGCCTAACGTTCGGCCTTTCCAGTGCAGCCGGCCAGCGAGCCAACGGACCCTCAAAGACAACGACTTTGTCGAGTGGCTGAGGAAGCTGGAGAGCGCAGACATGAACCCGTCGTCGGGCGGGATGTTCAACTCGGCGCACCAGATGGGCTCGTGCCGCATGGGCGCGTCGGAGGCGACCGGGGTGGTGGACGGACGTGGGAAGGTCTGGGGCGCGGAGGGTTTGTACGTTGCTGATGCGAGCGTGTTTCCCTCGGCTAGTGGGGCGAATCCGATGTTGACGATCATGGCCATTGCGGATCATATCGCGAGAGGCATTGATGAGGGTCTTAAGGGGTAGGGGGTGGCAGGCTAGGTAACTTCAAAGATCATGAACGCAAGCTTCCCCTTATCCTTCTCTCTCTGCGCTTTCGATCCGGGAAAATCGCAAGTGGACATAGGGCCAATCCTCTCAAAGTGAAGACCTTTCAATATCAGTATTACGTACACCGTAGAAACAATACCAAGGCCACCACCTCCCCATCGTACCCATACTATGTTTAACCTTGTTGTTGTTGGGGGGGGCGGGGGGGGGAGGCCTGAATCTACTGACCAAACCTAGGTAAATAAGTAAGTAGTTATATAAAACTCCACAATCTCAGAGATGGATGGATGCTGGGCATACAGACAGGCAGGAAGGCAGACAGGCAGGGAGGGTCCTAGATAGATAAGCCCGGTGATGATGAGATGAAAACTGCTGATCTGATCTTGGTGGGGCCTGGGCTAACTAGGTTAGACTATCCTGTGGCAAGAAGAGACCACGGAGAGGAGAGGAGAGGAGAGGAGAGCGTATGTTGAGGTAGATAGGTAAGTAAACTTACTACGTATAAAAAAGAGTTGCTAAACCTAGAAGAAGGGGTGATGGATGGATGGATGGATGGATGACGCGATTGATTGGAAAGGCGAAGTCGAAAGTCATTTAGGAGTCAGAGTCAGATAACTTACTAATGTCCTGGATCGATCGACTGGTGAGAGAGATAATTTCGATTGTATAGACTAAGCATCATCTCGTCGTCACGGCCCTATATTGTAGTTAGTACCATGTTGATGATGGATGGATGAGTTGTTTGCCATGGAAAAAAAGATTGAAGCCGGAAACCCAAGGTATCTATCCATTCAGAGGAATGACAGCGACGCGGGAAACTCGGCGGTGCCACGAATTAGTTTACAGCATGGGGAGGCTAAGCACACGGCAGCTGGTGTTAAGGCCAGCCAGTGTATATGTCCTAAGTTATGATGAAACAAACTCCTCGCTATCTAAGTCCCATTCGATTCTGTTTCAACCCAACCCAGCTCACATCGCACGCATGTACCCACACATATACCACATATACACACATATACACACTTAGGTATCGTAACGAAACCCCCCCCTCCCCCCTTTTTCTTCCACAAACGACGGCCCCCCTCCCCCCTTCTTCCCTCCCTGACAGAAACCCAAAGATGCGGGTGCGCCGAAGAGAGTTCTTTTCTCTCCTTCCCGTCCCTCCCGTCCACTGAATGAATTGTCGACTTCTAGCCTAGCTAAAAAGCCAGTTGAACCACTTATCAAACGCGTTCTTCGGCGGCGTGGGCACGAAGCTCCGGGTGTACTCCTCGATCTCGGCCAGGTCCTGCTGCAGATCGACCTCGTACGGCTTCAGGATGCGCGTCTTGTGCACGAGCTTCCAGCCGACGTAGAGGATGGGACAGACGGCGATCATGGTGTATCTATTTTTTTGGGGAGAGAGAGAAAAAAAAGGGGAAGGAGAAGTCATTAGTGATTTTATGTATCATTACATAGGCAGAGAGAGAGAGAGAGGAGGGGGGGTTGGAGGGTCTAGATGGTAGGTACAAAGCAAACAAGTAAGTAAGTACTCACGAGAACAAGAAATCGGGCACGTTCCAATAGCCCGGGAGGAAGACGGTGTAGCCGCCGATGAAGGTCATGATGAAGGTGGCGACGAGGCCGTAGACGGCGGCCCACGGCTGCCCGAAGCCCTTGTAAGGGAGCGAGTCGCGGTCGATGCCCTGGGCCCGGAGGGCGCGGTGGAAGCAGATGTAGGTGACGCACATGACGCTGAAGTTGATGAGCTGGGAGGCGGTGACGAGCGAGACGAACCAGTCCAGCACGACGGCCGCGTTCTCCGACACCTGCAGGAAGGCCAGCAGCGCGATCAGCAGGACGAAGACGACGCAGTAGATGGGCACGCCGTTGCGCGTGCACCTGGTCAGGAACTTGGGCGCCTTGCCCTCGAGCGCGAGCCCGTACAGCGACCGCGACGCGCAGTACACGTAGCTGTTGCCCGCCGAGAAGGCGGCCGTCAGCACCATGGCGTTGACGATGTGCGGGAGCACGGAGATGCCGAGGCGGTTCATCGACACGACGTACGGACTGGCGGCCGCGCCCGGCTTGTTATTCTCGAAGGCGGCCGCCATCTCCGGGTCGTTGTACGGCACCAGAATACCCACACAGAGCGAGCCCAGCATGAAGAAGGTCGTCAGTCGGTAGAAGACAGCGTTGAAGGCTTTCGGCATAATCACGCGGGGGTTTTCGGCCTCACCGGCCGACATCGAGACGTAATCGGGACCCGCGATGGTGAAAGACGCCTGGATCAGGCATTGAATGAAACCCATGAACTTGCCGGTCGATCCCGTGGCGTAGTACGCGTTGAACGCGCCGGGCTCGTACCAGTAACGGAAGCCAAAGCGATCATGGTCCGGATTTCCTCCCACCATGACGATAAAGGTGAAGATGATGAGCCCGACGATGAGCAGGACTTTACCGAGGGCGGCCCAGAACTCGGACTCGCCGTACCACTTGACAGCCAGCAGGTTGATGAGCGCGTAGAGAATAAGCACGATCGCGATGATGGCGCCGGCCGGTACAACGTCGCTCCAGAAATGAATGATGACATTACACGCCGTCACCTCGAAGGGCACAAGCGCGGCCTCGAATATGAAAAAGTTCCAGCCGGCGGCGAAGCCGAAAGCCTCGTCGACGTAGCGGCCAGCGAAACGGATGAAGGGCGACGAGATGGGCAGGTACGTGACCATCTCGGCCATGGACATGGTCACGGCCAAGATGACGGTACACCATAGAGTGAAGGCGATGAAGAGACTGGCGGGTCCGCCCTGAAGCAGTCCTCTCCCTATTTGGACGTACAGCGCAGTTCCTGTGACAATCGATTACATGGTCAGCTACCTAGGTAGTTTTTTCGCGCCCCCGAATACACGTTGGAGCGCACCGGATCGGCGCTAAATTCCGCACTTACCTATGGTTCCACCGATACCGATCAATTGGATGTGCCGTGGCTTGAGTTTCCGGTGCGTCTGATCCCCTCGTCCGATCGTGGTCAAGGACGGTGACCGACTGGCACTATCATCGCCGAAAGCTACCTTCTCCGCGTCCGTCGCGTACGCGGGGGGCGACGACGATGCTTGAATGGCCGTCATGATGTGGATTTTTGACCTACCGTCAGATTGTCCCTATCACCAAGCGGGGTCCTCGTCGCACTCCGCCCGGATGCCTTTGAGAAGAAGTGAGAAGAAGTCGGCTACGAATTCCATGAAGTGGGATCGCCGATTGTACTACCGCTGTGCTGTCTTGTCTCCGGACGCACAGGAAAACCGCAAGTCCTACTGTCCAGCTTCGGAAATATTGGAGAAAGAGAGAAGCCGGGGAACGGCGAAGCTCGCGCATGTTTACTCGCGGCAGACTTTTTAACTGGTTCGGACTGCCATGTACATACCCTGCCTGCCTGGCCTGCTCGCATCAAGATAACTGCAACCTGGGCCAAGACGATCCCAGTGCCTTGGCCGTGGAGGGTTCCATTCAAATGCATGCGACGGTGTGGAATAACGACTTAGCGGCAACGGTCAAGGGAACCGTTCACATAGCACAGGGTTATGTGAGTACGTGGTGGCGATGGACTTTGAAC
The DNA here is from genome assembly GCA_022376275.1 of Xylariomycetidae sp. FL2044. Classification (NCBI taxonomy): domain Eukaryota; kingdom Fungi; phylum Ascomycota; class Sordariomycetes; species Xylariomycetidae sp. FL2044. Next base: position 202,642 of record JAJNOH010000015.1, on the reverse strand, counting down.
ATACCTAAGCATATGCTAATAGTTTACATCAGCCAAGCATAGCTGAATCAGGCACAATCGCGAGATGGTGGTGTATTCGACCTCTCTAGACTAGGCGACTAGATGCGGAGAATGTGCTGCTCAACCCACCCCGAATCTGCCACAGAGTCCACTGTCAGCTTGTGGCGCGAACACAACGTAAAGGAACCGATCCAGGACGAGCCAGCATGTAATAATAAGTCCGAGTGCAGCGACCTGCAGGGCAAATCTGCAGTATGGTGGTATGGTTCGCCGCCTCAAGGTCGCAGGCGTTCACTCGCGCGCAGGAGCGGCGGCGTGGCCGAGCTGATAAGCAAGCTTGTTACCGCCCCGGCACAGGCGTGGGGATAAACAGGCTTCTCAGATTGCGCCCGTGGCATGAAGACAAGCATTTCTGCTAAGAACTGTCGAGAGACCACCAAGCGCTTCGGTGAGCTTGTTTGAACAGATCGTCCAATTGTATCAAGACAGCAGCTGTTCTAGTCGGTGCCTTGCGTCTTCGCTGGCTTGTATGGGCTGCCTTCCGCCTCATGTTTGGGATAGCTGACCAGGCGAGAGAAGCTTGGAATCAGTAGCTACTGCGCCGTAGCCTAGCAGGGTATCTTATCTCCAATCCATCCTCGCCAAGCTCATTCCCTAGCTCCCATTGTAGTGTCATCGGTATTCAAAAAAATTGATCTTGCTGCCTTGTTAATAAGACCGTTTGCGCCCAGTATCGTTCTGCTCCCCAAAATGTCATTCCCCGCAAACCCCAACTGCCCCATTTGAAGCTGCGCGGAGCTTGGCGGGTCGCAAAAAAAGGAAATACCTCAGCAGGGTTGCTCGGTGAAAGTTTCGGCCATTGGTCTCAGAGGAAAAGAATCAAGAAGTATTTTAATCACATTAGCTGTAAATATGCACTGCTGATCATATAACAGTGTACTGCTCCGGTACAGGGCCCTTCATGTACGCCTCGATACCGGTATGCGGCTTTACATGTGAATGCTAGACAACGGAGGAGCTGCTGCAATGGAACGTTAGCTTCGGTGATCGAATCTGTAGGCCAGACGACAAGTCCGACCACAACTGTCAGCAGCCTGGCTGGCCATGATGAGCGACCAAGGAACGACCTATGCCAATAGCCGCGAATCGAACATGACAGTAAGTCTGTCTTTGAGGACCTCCCCTACAGCATCTCTCACAGTCGCAGCGAAGTAAGGCGATTGAAACAGAATTCCTAACTCCTGGCTGGTGAAGAAGCTTGCTCGGTCAAGATTGCCCGACCCTAGGACGGTCCACTGCCCGTCGACAATTGTTAATTTCAAATGAGAGTGAACAGGCTCTTCCGCTGTATGGTCGGCCGGCTTTCTTTCTCTGGGGCGAAAGTACGAAATTTTAAGGGAACCTAGACGCGGTGGTTGTGCTTCCAAATCAAATTCGGCGTGCGAGTCGCTTGTCGCCCCTCTGGTACCGAACCTCAAATATTCGTTTCTGCATTGCTTGTACCTCCGGATGAGGGACTTGAGGCAGAGCGAGGTGGTCGTTCCAGCAGTGACAATCTGCTCCAGAACCATCATGCCTCTGCTTGTGACAATTGTGACGTCGATTCCACGCTTGAGGGCCTCAACGACCCCATCTATCGCTGGTGCAGAAGTCAGATTGGGCGTCTGAATATATATAGACATCTCTGCCATGTCCAACAGCCGTAGAATGGCAGTATTGAGAGGAGTTACTGGCGCCGGCGGATTTTTTTGCCATGGTAACGGGCGGAACCTCGGGTTACGGTGATGAGAAGATGGGAGCAATACTGTTGGAACCAGATCCCCTGGCATGACAGCGAAGCGACTAGCATGACTCTTGATAGATGACAAACCCAAGCGGCCGATGCTTGTGGTCCTTTGCAGAGAAGAAATTGAGCGTGTCATGGGGTTGGGATCATAGTCGAGATCCGCCTCCAAGTCTTGATCCCAGACATCGCGATAGAAACGCATTAAAGCAGACACCACATCGCCCGTAACCTCAACACATCCTTCTAGCCATGCTTCCCAACTGACATTGCAGCTCGGCAACCAAGCCCTTTGGCGGTCAATAATGAGAAACTTGGGGTGCATGACGCTGAATGGTAAGAAGAAGAGACTCTTAACTTGTAGATTGATTCGACCTGACTCTAGCGTATCGCCGTCCGGAAGGCCAAGAGATGCATGCCATGACGAAGACGGGTAGATAACGCCCGTCCTGGAAGAGGTGTGAAACAGCTTTTGGAACAATGACCTAGATGAAAAGCAGATGCGGATGTTGAGAGGTGGGATATCTTCGGCATCGGGGCCTGCAGACCTTTGCTGGCTGATTTGCTCACGTCGTACAGCCGCAAGCTTCTCGAGCGCCTCCTTCAGAGCAGTCAAGGTAGACGACTGCGCCCAGAAACAGGTAACGAGAATAACCTCACGTCTGGCCTGAAGGATTGCTGGCAATAGCGATTGGGTATAGATTGATGCACCAGTGCCCAATTGGAACACGTGTGGGCGGGATGTGCAGACAAGTGAATCCGGGTCGGATACGTGGTAGTTGGGAAAATCGTGACATGCCGTCGAGACGTTCTCGCTCAGCCGGCCTTTCCATGGTTCCTTGAAGCGGTCGAGAGAGTCCATTAGCGGTATTTATCAGCGCGGCAATTATCACAAGAGGTGGTAGCCTGATGACATAGGTATTACTTGTCATGCAGGTCGGATCAAGCTGAGTCTGTACATGTCTGTCACGATGATTTCAGTTGTTAAGGCAGCGGAGGCAACAAGAAATGAGAGCAAGCACCTGGATTGCCTGGGTGGGCACTGAGCAACAGGTTCCAAATTACGTAGGCCCAAGCTTCGAGTTTGGGGAGTCTGCCACTCTATGCTTCGTGGCTAGTCACAACTATGCATCACCGGTCAGGGTAGCGCTTATTTAATTAATAATTAAATGGATTATTAATTGAAGAAAAAAGAGTCTAAATTATAATAGTGGATATTTTAATCATATAAAATAGGTGGGTAATATACCTGGTAATATAAGCTAATAAATAGCTTATATTAAAATTTTACCGGGATTTATAACTATTTTTTTTTTATAAATAATCGTTTTTAATCGTTTAAATTTTTATTTTATAATCTTTTATAATATTAAAAATATTATAATTAAATCGTTATTTAAAGCATATATTTTAGATTTTTTTATATCTTTTTTTTATTTTATTTAAATAGCGTTTTATTTATATATTATATATTATAAATAAGATGCTTATTATTAATATAAGCTAAAAATAAATTAATATTATTATAAAATTATTTTAATTTTATATCGTTAAAACTATATAAAAAATAGGTATTTTTAATTTTATAACTAATTATAACTTATAATTTATTATAGTATAATTTATATTTTATATAATAAACGCAAACTTTTAAAACTTATTCTTTTAAAATAAATATATATATTAATCTTTTTTTCTTATAAATATAAATATATTTTATTTTTAAGGCTCGTATTAATAATTCGTTTTATTAAAAAAATAGGGCCTCGTAATATTTTATAATATTTTTATTTTTTTCTCGCTTTTTTTTAAATAAGGGTTTTTAAATATAATTAATAGTTTTAATTAAAAATATATACTTCGGAATTTTAATATTAAAAATAAAATAATAATTATTATATTTAAAGGGTTTTAAAATTTAGTTAAATATATTTATAGCTTATTAAAAAAAATTATAATAAATAAATTTAAATTAGCTTATTTTTTTAAAGTATAATTTTTTTAATATTACTATTTTTTTTCTTAATTTTATTATTAATATAAAATTATAATAATATTATTATTAATCTATTTTTTAAGCATATTAAATATATTATTAATTTTATTTATTACAAAAATTATATTTATAACAATTATATTTAATATAATTTATATCTTATATTATTTTATAATATATTTAATAGTTATAAAAAATATTTATCCTTTAAAAAATATATAATTAATATCTTAATATATAAATGCTAATAAAAATAAAATAAGCTATAAATTTAATAATTTAAAGTTAAGCTTTTTTATTAGCTAATATTAAAAGCATTTAACGTAAGCTTATTATAAAATTAAAGTTATTTTAAAATGTTAAAATTGCTTTAAAAACTTTTTTTATAAAATATTTATTAGAATATAATTATTATTATAATAAAACTTGCGTATTTTAATAAATAATTTATTATATTTAAATATTTATTATAAAATTATAACGTTTAATGCTATTTTTATTATATAAAAAGGCTTTTTTAATATCTATTTATATTATTATATTTTATATAATTTATTTTAATAAATAATAAAATATTATTTAATAAAAGCTTTAAAAATCCGATTTAAAAAAGCGATATTAAATTTAAAATATTTAAAAATAGCCTATATATTAATGCGAGATAGCTAATAAAAATGTTCGATTTATAAAATTATAAAATTTAAAAAAACGTTTATAACTAGCTTTTTTATTAAAAAAAGCTAAATAAATTATAAAATATAATAATTTTTAAAGTTATTATTAACGTTTAAAATTTCAAAATTACTATTTTTAAATAAATAAAAAAACAAATTTATAAATATATTAATTTTATTTAAATAATAAATAATTTATATTTTATAATAATTTTATTATTTTTAATCTAATATTCTTAATATTATAAAAAAATATAGTATTAAATAGCTTTTATTTTTATAGTAAAAATCGTTATTACGTTAAAATAAGCTTTTTAAAAAAATACGTAATAAAATATAATATAAATTAATTATTATTAAAATATAATTAAAAAAGCGGTAAGCTAATAAATTATTAGCTAACATTTATTTTTAAAACTAATAAAAGCCGCTAATTAAATAAAATAATAATAAAAATAATAATAATTTTATCTTTAATTATTTATTATAATTTTTATATAATAACATTTAATATTAAAGCTTAATTTTTAAAATTTATTATAAAATTTGAAAGCGGCCTTATAATTTTTAAATATTTAAATATAAAATTATATAAATAATTAATAACGTTAATAAAACTTTTAACTTTTATTATTATTCATAATTTAAATTTATTTTTAATAATAATAACTTTAGTTAAATTTAACTTAAGATTATTTTTAAATAAATATATAAAAGCCAAAAAAAATATTATTTTTTATATATATTTATAATTTACGTGCGTTTAATAATAAATTATATAAAATAAATCGGATAAATATTATTATAATTTATTTATAAAATTATTATTTAATATTAACGTAAATAATAATATTATTAAAAAGCTATATATAAAAAGCGTAAAAAAGCTTTAAAACATTTTTTATAAACGCTTAAAAAATTATTAGCGTATTATAAAAACTAAAAAATATAATAAGCCACTTATATATATTAAATAAAATAATAAACGTAATGTTTTTTTCATTTTTTAAATTAATTTATATATATTAAAAATCGTTTTTTAAATTAAAAAATAAGCATATTTTTTTATAAGTTTATTAAATTTTTTATAATTATAATAAAATCGCTAAATAACGTTATTATTAATTTTCGATTTTATTATTTATTTAAAAAGCTTTTTAAATATTAAAAATAATAAGGCTTTTTAAAAATTACGACTTTTAATAATAATAACTTTATTATATTTTATAATAAAAGTATAAATAGCTTTTTTTTATATTAAGTTATATTAATATAAAAATAACTTTATAAAATAACTATTATTTATATTAATATAATATATAATTTTAGCAAAAATTTTTATATATTATTTTTTAATATTTAATAATTAAAAATATTTAATTTTATATTTATAAAAAAAAGCATTTATTTTAAAGTTATTAATAAATATATCCTTATATTAAATTACCCTAAAAAACGCCGAAATATCTTTATTTTTATAATATATATTATTATAAATAATATAAGCCTTATTTTTAATTATAAAATAGCTAATTTATTTATTAATAAAAAATTATATTTAAATATCGTTATAAAAAATAGGTATATTTTTTATTATAATTAAAAAAGATTTTTTATATATAATAAATATTATTATTAAATATAAAATCGTTTAAAAACGTGTTATATAACACTATTTTAGCTAAAATTATAAAAGATTTAATATATCTTTTTATTATTATTAAAAAAAAAACAGCTATAATTAAAACGTTATTATTAATAAATAAATTTTTGCGATTAATATTACGTATATTAAATAATTTACGTAATATATATAACTTAAAATAATATATTAATATCTTAAAAATATAATAATTTATATAGCTATTATTAAGAAAAATAATAAATTATATGCTATTTTTAAAATAAATTAAATAAATAATATATCTATTATTATAACCTTTTTAAATAAATTTATTATATTTAAAAAATAATTATAAATTATTATTATTATCTATTTTTATAAAATAAATATAATTAACTTATTTATTATCTTTTTTAATAGTTTTAAAAATATCTTTAAAATTATTATCATAAAAATTATAGTTTATAAGCTTTTTAGCGCTATTTAATTTATCGTTTTTATTTAAAGCATTTTTAATATATAATTTTATATAATAAATATAAAAATAATTATAATAATCGAAAATTTTACTTTTATTTTTATTAAAATTAATAAACTTTTTTATATATTAATTATATTAATTAAAAAGCTTATTTTTAATAAACGTTCTTTTAATAATAACCTTTTTATTATAAAAAAATAAATAATAAAAATAAGAATTAAAATATTTATTTTTACTATTTTTAAAAATACCTGTATATTAATTAAAATATTTATTAATATAATAGCTTAGTTTTTTATATTTATAACATTTATTTTATAAATTAGCAATAAAATTATTTTTATTATCTTTCATTTTATTAGCCCTATTAATTAATTAATTATTAATTTAAAAATTAGTTATAATAAAAATTATTATTATATTAATTATTAAATTAATTTTTATAATATTAATAAGCTAAATTTATAAAATCTTTCATTTATTAAATATAATAATTATTAAAATATTATAAATTTTAGCTTTAATATTAAAATAAATAATTAATATAGCTTCTTAAATAATACGTTTAATAAATTAATCTATTATTTATTATTAATAATTATTATAAATATTAAATTAGATTTTAAAATAATAATTATATAAAATATTATAGAACACCTTATAATTTATAATATTTTAATAATACGCGCTAAAAAAACGATATTAGCTCTTTTTAATATATATTATAAAATTAAAATAATTTTTTATTCTAAAAAAATATTAATATATAAAACTTTATAATAAAATCGTATAATATATTATATTTAATAAAAACTTATAAAACTCCTTTAAAAAAATAATTTACGTTATAAATTTTATATTAATAAAATTAATAATTTATTAAAAGTTATTAATAAGCTTTATAAAAATATAAAATATTTAATTTTTATAAAAATAAATAAAATTTAAAATAAAATTTAAATCTTATAAAATTTAGCAAAAATTATATCATTTATTTTTATAATTTTTAGATAAATTAATATTATAATTTTATTTTTTAATTTATAATTAATAAAATAAAAAGTATCTTTAAATAAAATAGCGTTTAAAAAATAAATCGGACGCGTGCTTTATAAAAATTATAAAGCTTTAAAAAATGTTTAATATAATAAAAATTAAGTTTATTATTTAAAAAACGTTTTTTATTTAATTTAATAAGCATCGTAATAAATAAAAATTATATATTTTTTTATATATATTTCTTTTTAATATTAATAATATTATTATTATAAAAAAATTAAAATAAATTATTAATATTGATAACGCTAAAATTAAACATTAATTTTTTATTATTAATATCATTTAATATATTTTTAATAATAAAATATTTTAATATATTATTTATATCTTATATAATCTTATTAATAAAATTAAAACATTTAATATAAATATTAAAAACATTTTAAATATCTTTAATAAATTCTTTAATAATTTTTATTAAAAAAGACGCGTTAAATTATTTTTTATTTAATATTATAAAACTATTATAAATAAAAAAAAAGTTAATAATAGTTTTAATAAAAATTTAAATGCTACAAAAAGGCTTTAAATAATAAAAATCAATTAAAATAAATGCGTAATTATTAAAAATAATGCTATTTTAATAATTTATTTATAAAAATAATTATTTATATTTCATAATTAATTATAATTATATATTATTAATTAAAATAGCGCTTATTAAATTAGTAATTAAATAAATTATTAATTAAAAAAAAAGAGTTTAAATTATAACAGTAGGTATTCTAGTCATATAAAATAGGTGGGCGGTATACCTGGCGGTATAGGCTGGCAAATAGCCCACATCAGGATTCTGCCGGGATCCACAACTCGCTGTCTGGCGGGTGGCGAACAAGTCTCGGCTTATGATGCCAGCTGGAGCGCAAGCACCTGTCACCTGATAGGGCGTGGGTTTCCGACGTTGAAGGTTCACTGGAACACGGTCCCAGATTTTCGCCAATCCCGGATTCACCTCTCTGACGCAACGCATACCCTCCTGGAATTTGCTTGCCACAGCGCAAGATACTTGAAAAGTGTTCATTTATATTTCAGACTCTTATGACCAGCGCCGACTACCCCACTCTGTATGTGAGGTAGTGATGATTCAGATTATGTGAACGTACCATGACGACAAGGTATGTTGAAGGTGAAGAAAACGTGATGCTAATGGGGGTAAAATCCTTCATCATGCTGACATAGCACCCTCTCCATTCTCTCCCGCTTAATGAGTGTTTCCTCCCATCAAAATTTCCGTCCCCTATTCTGTCCCTTCTACGTGCAGATGATTTTCTCGGCTACAGAACGCGCTCCAATCGACAAACGCAAATCCTACGCTGGCACAGCCGGAGTAATCGATCCTGGATAGTAGAACAGTCCCTCTGGATCGAGTTCGGCTTTCATCTGTTGCAGCTTCGGGAGGTTCTTGCCCCAGTACATCTGTTGGGCCATCGTCGAGTTCAGACTGGTGTCCGGGTAGTTGAAGTACATGCCGTAGTCGTCAGCCGCGAGAGGAGCAGTCGTGGTCGAAGCCCAGTCATCGATGAACGGGAATGCTTCTGCCGGGAGATCAACCGAGTTGGCGCGGATGTAGAACTGGAGGATATACAGCTTGTCCCGATGCGCGTACGAGGTAAGGTTTGGGTCCGCATTCCATACGGCCGAGTTCTTGCCTCCTTGCAGGTCCATCTGGAAGTACCAGAACAACGACTGGCTCTTGGCGATATCCTGCCAGTAGTTGACAAAGTTCTCTGCTGCTTTGCCACTCAGGCCCTTGAGCTCCAAGCTCTTCCCGTAGAAGGTCTCTGATTGCTTCGAGAAGGTTAGTCAAGTCTCCCCTCATTCCGGACTTGGTCTCCGACTCACCTGGGTGTAGGGGGTCGTCTGGTTAAGTGCAGTTGTGGCGTAGTGCTCGAGCTGTCCAATCCAGTCTGTCGTCTTGGCTTGCAAGATGTTCCCTCCTGCCTTGTCGAAGAGTGGTTGGAGTGCTGCCTCGAGTCCAGCTCTGTCACCTTGATAAACACCTTCTAATTGTGTAGAAGCCTTTGTACCGAAGACACGCATGTTCAATTCGGCCGGCATAGTATTCAAGACGTAGTCTTCTAAGACCTCTAGGGCAGCGACCGAGTTGTTCTTCTTCCACGGCAGGTTCGCGATGAACCAGGTCAGATTGGCTGGCGGCTCGAAAGTCTTGAGGTCGTAGGAAGTCACAACTCCGAAGTTGGATCCGGCACCGAGCATGGCCCAGAAGAGATCGGGGTTCTCGGTAGCTGAGGCGTGCACTACCGACGAGTTCGCCAACACCATAGTCAGTCCCTCCACCCAGTCCATGGCCAGGCCCCGGCTGTGTGAGCTCATGCCGAAGCCGCCGTGGAGGATATGTCCTGACAAGCCAACACTGTTCAATCAGCATACATCGATCGTCTTCAGCGCTGACGAGTATTCAAATGAAACATACTTACCCTGGACACGTTCCGTGGGATATCGCTCGGTTGCCTTGGGCGTACAGCTCGGCAGCAAGGTGACCCAGTCTCGCCCCTGACTCTGTCCAGACTGTGCCGGTCTCATTGTTCAACTTTATGGTATGCAACCGGTCCAACTCGATCACGAGATGGCCATCCTCACCCCCGAGTCCCAAGGATGCGTAACTGTGGCCGCCTCCCTTCGGGGTCACCTTGTATCCTAGCTCACGGCCACAAGTGACCGTGGCTTGGATCTGTTCCACCGACATGGGCACTGCGATGGCCGCGGGCGTGAACTTCATGCGCTCATTGTAGGGCGCGACATCGCGGTTCCAGTCATCCGATCCCTCTACATCCAGGGCAGTAGAGCTGGTCGCTAGACAATCCGCCAAGGCGGCTCGCTTGTCCAAGACTGCCCCCTGGACCAGTGTCGCCAGGAGCCCAAGACAGACTGACGACGTCAAATGCATCGTGGATAGTCTGGTTACCGATGGTGGCGATCCTTGACGAGCCTGGTTCTGACTGGAAGCAACTACGAGGGGAGGATGTTCCTTTCAATCCTCTCTTGGATAATCACAACCCCCACCGGCCACTACCGACTCCCTTTATCAAGATATCTCGAACCATTCCTCAGGCCATTCAGTAAACATCATTTAATGTTCATCAATACCCAGGTTGGTACGGATTCTCATTTGGAGTAGCTCACGGTTAGATGGTCCGATTATTAATATCAGCACAGCCTTGGCCTTAGCAGAGCGGGTGTTGATCGAGTCTCGCCTAGTATCGATATTGAAGGGCTGACATGTCGAATGGCAAATGTTCCCGATCACCAGGCCGCGGCGATGGAACGATCTCCCGAACTATCCCCCAAGGCACCCACCTGGCAGTTGGTTGAGGATCAATTCGGCATCCCGCCATTCATCTAAAGGGGCTCATGAGATGAGCATACAGCCTATATGCCAAGCCTGACCTACAGTCCCAAACGCGGGCGTCTATCGAAGCGCGCTGACGGATACCACTCCAGTGGGTGCCGCGAGTCACGCAGCCATGTGCTTCATCCGCGTATCGTCTCAAACTCGTTCTTATTGTCGATCGTCCGTACCTGCATGTTATGTTACAGCATCGCCACTCTGTCGTCGTAGTTGACTGCTAGGGAAAGTCGAACTCGAAGTCAACAATATCTCACAAGCCAAGCCAAGCTTCCAGAGCAAGATGATCGTACCGAAGCAAGGTCCTCGACAAGGCATGTCCGAGACTCATGCAGCTTGTCCGTCGCTACACGAGTTTTTCTCTGTCACACGGAGTGTCATGTGCCATATTGACAAGTTCCTCAAACAGCCGCGTAGATGGCATAAATTACCCGGCTTACACCAGATGATGTCTAGGAAGATCGTCATTAGACTAGGTTGCCTTGCGCCGGAACCAACCGAATGCTGCCATGTTCACCATTAATTTCCATGGAAAAATTCCTCAGGTCGATAGTGACCACTATATGCGGCTTAAGCGCAAAGTTGAGTTTCGGTAAGTCTCTGTCTACATAGACCTAATATACCGACAGCCAGAGACGAGGGCCAGAAGCGCGCGACCAGGAGCCGTCTGGTCGCGCAAATGCGGGTACCGATATTGAGACAGCACGCTTCCCCACGCTGCTCCCCCAGGTCGCAGGACCGGTTCTCCGGGATCGACGAGCACTGCTGGCTGTACGAACTGTGGGGGACCGCGTTGATGTCCCTGAATAAATGACACGCTTTTATACGCTGCTCCACTGCAATCAATGATGGTTTATCAAAGTGTGACCAGTATATTATGCGATGACGGTGCAATTAGCCTCATCATCAACCCTTGCCGGTGCTTATTCCTCCTGCCCGGCACGTCGCACGATCGGGACATCGTTCCGACAGTTGCCGTTTACGCTCGCGGAGCCTGGCTGCGGCACGTTTCTATGTCGCCTGGGGGTACTTTCAAAGCGCGCACGGCAACAATTCTGCGGCGCAATTCTACAATCTCCACGAATCGCACCGCGACCAAGGCAGGAGCTCAAACTAGATTCAACATTTCCTGTGCCAGGGCTGGTTCCGCGGTGGTATTCGCCGCGATGCCCCTTACCATGGATCTCAGTGTGTCAAATTCTGTCACGTTGACATCAACTTCAAAGCACCATTCTACTCTTTAACTCTTCCCAATGCTGGAGAGCCATTCGTTTCTGCATACCTAGGTAACAGTCAAATCTCTCACGATGCCCGCTTTCAAGCACTTCAGACAGCTGGGAGCTAGCTTATTAGCCTCTCACTACACCGGCAAGATCTACACACTCTCCTATCTTGGCAGCGGCGGCAATAGCTCGCTAAGTGTCGGGCCGTCTGTGTCGGGCTGTGGTACCACGCCAGCCTGGTTGCATTTGGAACCTGATGCGCAGACTGTCTATTGTGTCGACGAAGATTGGAATGGGAGTGGATTCCTCACATCCTACTCTGTCGATGCCGCGACTGGTAACCTGGCTCAGAGTGGGCAGATCATCACGTCGGGCGCCAGCGTCCACGGCACGCCCTTCGGCGGTGAAGGGGGTGGGGGCTTCATCGCTACAGTTGAATAGTATGGCTCCCTCAGCGCTTCTTGTGTTATGTGACTTTATTCGCTTACAAGCATGGCATAGTGATCCGTCAACCTTGACCACTTACGAGCTTCCCCTCACTGCCGGCACATCGGTGCTGCAACAGTTCAAGTTCAACTTGACAGAACCGGGACCAAACCCTCGACAGCTTGCACCACACCCCCACGCTGCCCAGACCGATCCAACGGGCAAGTATTTGCTGGTCCCGGATCTAGGGGCAGACCTGATCCGCATATTCAGTATCAACTCTGCCACCAGCAACCTGACCGCCTGCGCGCCTGGTGAGGCAGATCCCGGTGATGGCCCCCGTCATGGCGCGTGGTGGTCACCGAGCGCCGACTCCACCGAGGGCCAGATGCTCTACACCGTCAACGAGCTCGGCAATTCTGTCTCATCCTGGGCAGTGACCTACCCCGACACAGAAGAGGGCTGTCTCTCTCTCACCAAGAAACAGACCATATCCACTTTCGAAGAGGGCGCCACGCCCGCCGAGGGCTCCAAGGCCGCAGAGGTCCACGTCAAAGACAACTTCCTGTACGCAGCCAACCGCGCAGACGAGACCTTCGGCCCCGAGCAGGACTCTATCGCCACCTACACGATCGATCCGGCGACGGGCGACATCGCTTGGCTCGAGGCTACCAACGCCCATGCGTGGTTCCCTCGGACCTTCAGTATCAACAAGGTGGGTGATCTCGTCGCGGTTGGCGGACAGACCAGCTCGAACGTCGCCATTATCAAGCGAGATCCTACCACCGGTAAGCTCGGCGACTTGGTTGCCAATGTTCAGGTTGCTACCCCGGGTATACCTCAGCAGGAGGATGGACTGAGTGCTGTTGTCTGGGTTGAATAGGTCAGCCAACTCGGAACTCCACCTCCGAATAACGAGCACGGTGAGGGGGAAAGCAATAGGTGTGAGGTCGATGATAGGCGCGATTGATTGTGTATATACGCGGTGACCTTTTTGTATATAAGAAGCTTCTTCTCTGCCCTTTTTTGGGTCACAGGTGTCCATGTGCAATGCAATTGAGCAATAACTACCACCATGGTATATAACAAGGTACAGAGTATGTTTCTGCTTTTGTAAGAAAAAAAGAAGGGGTCCGAAATGCATAGGTCAATCACAGCACACTTGGTTCCCCAGAAGGGATTCCATCGTCATGTGCATAATTGCACCATGGCGCGGCCCATCCAAGTTGACAGAAGTACGCATTCATTCCCATAAGTTCACTTTAGGCGAAAGGCACGTGATAGGGAGGAGGTAAAGACGAGTGACCAGAGAAGCAAAACAATGCAAGAGACAAAAAGAAAATGCAAAAATACGAAGAAAAAAATGGTTGATGAGATCCAGGAAGCGGGATTAGCTCGCAACCAGCCGAAGCCGATAAATACGAAAGTTAGGATATTTAAACTCATCTTGGGTTTCGAACCCATGACTCCTCTATACATTGGTCCGAAGACTTCTGTGGTAGAGTGGCAATGCAACAACCACCTTGACCATCCAAGCTTGTCGCTGTGGTAGTTGCGCCGTTGGAAAAATGACGACTTAACACACATTATAAAGCCTCCTCCCCCCTTCCTTCCAACTTGGACACAGCAAGAGTCGGGTGCTGTCTGCATGTGCAGTTAGGAGTGGAATAACCACGCCCCATAGACTCATTTACATCAGCGATTATGAGCCTTAATTACCAGGGCAACGTATGCACATCCCCCACCAAATTCCCCTTCCCGTCTACCCCCGCAGTGCTGTCTTTCGCCACTACATCGTGCGTTAGTTATCGAGGACAAGCAGCGTTCGACTACATTCGTGTCGTTCCTATTGTGATGAAAGTGCTTACCGAAGAGTTCAAGAAGTACACGGGAATGCCCAAAGCGAAGATTGCGGTGAATATACCGAATAGCTGGAATCGCTCACACGTCAGTATTGTCTCTTTTTATCCCCCCCCCTCTTCTCTCTCTCTCTCTCTTAGAGATCCATGGTGCCCCAGAAAAGGAGCATATGCTAGCTAATAAAACGCCAGCGAGTACTTACTATCATAAACGCCTTCAGATACGTGTATATCTGCAGCATGGGGATCAGGCCGTACGAGGCTCCGAAGGATATGATATTCTTGCCCCCGACAACGGGCACCATAGCCGCACCGGGGTTCTCGGGGAAAACTTCGGACGCGAACGTCGTCGTCGTGATTAAGACCGCCGTGAAGGAGAACTCAAAGATCGCCCAAGCTAAGGAGTGATCCATCGTCAGTCAGTCCATGACTGGCTCAATGAAGGCTTTTTGTTTCGCATTGGCAGGCTGCCAAGGATAAAAAGGGGGCAAGGTTTGTGATCAACCAAGACTGACTGACTTACCCACCACTAGACCCCACGCGGAGTATCTTTCCGGATCGTTGGCGCAGACTCCGAACACAATGATGCCGGTAGCGCCGGTGATATAAGGTATGATCAAGTGCAGAAGATGGTGCTCCGGGCGGTGGACACCGCCGTTTCGGGCGGCTAGCCAGACGTTCATCTTGTCGGCTCCGTAGCCCGAATAGAGCATGGCAAAGATGGCCGCGGGTATGATGCCAACCTGTCGCATATCTTAATAAGCAAACCAACTTTCCCCCATACCTTTTTTTTTCTCCCCTGCGGGTGTTGAACTCACGTTGAACAGTCCTACGGATTCCGGTGACCACCCGTACCGCTCCTCGAGAATCGTGCTGTATACCAGACTGATCGCGACCCCGATGCCTGTTGCGAGATGAATTCCGATTAGAATTACCTTACACAAGGAACCGAGCACACCTGAAACCAGAACAGAACGAAACGAACGGACGGGATAATGGACTCACCAAGCGAGATCGAAGAGGCCAGCATAGCGAACCAGACCCCCGGCGAACTCAGACTCTTCAGGATCTTCCAATACGCACCCGCCCAGATCCTCCACCCATTTTCCGCCATCGGGCTCCAGGGCTTCAGTTCCTGTACGAAAGTCCTCTTCTTCTTCGTCCTCCCGCTCATCTCTGTTGGCCCCTCCACGTCACCACCACCTTCTCCACCACCACCACCAAACCGCCTCCGCGCCTCTTCCTCATCACCGGACCGGAAGGAGAAGAAGTGCGTGGCGCCGAACTCGTCCGTGTACACGACGCGGCCATCGACCAGGGCCGCGGGGCGCGGGAACCGGGTCTCGGGTAGCAAGAAAATGCTGCTGAGGATGCTGGCGCCCAGGGCGACGGCGAACAGCCAGTAGTACCAGCGCCAGCCGCCGCCGGCGGAGGAGGAGGAGGTCAGATACGAGAGGGCGATCTGCAGGGCGGCGTTTACGCCGTTCTGGATGGACCAGTAGAAGCCTTGCTCGTCGTTGCGGTTAGGTTGGGGAGTAAGTAAGAAGGCGTGTCTTCCACTCTTCTTTTGGGGAGGGGGAGGGGAGGGAAAGGGGGATTGTTGGGGGAGTAGATTGTAGTTATGGGAAAACTGGTTTAGGTAGACTTACCGAAGTAGAAGCTTCGCTCGTGCAGGAATGTCGCGTCGGAGATTATCAGGGGGAGGAGCTGTTGTGGGATTTTACGGCGTTAGATATATGAGTAAGTATGTGCGATCTCCCATTATACATGCATGACCACCACAGCGAGGTGCTAAGATGGAGGAACGTCTCTTATCTTACCGACTCAGTCGCACCCGTGGCCAGCGCCAAAAAGATCCGGCTTATGAAGTGGCCGTCAAAATCATCGCTGGACCCGGCGGTCAGGACGGTGATGAAGGCGATGGCCACGGCGAACAGGAACACGGGCCTGCGCCCGAACACGAACGCCAGCGGGAGCAGACCGAAACTGCCTTTTTTTGTTTTGGGGGGGTTACCGTGCCTGTCTGTCAGTCGTGTGTTTCAAGTCTGATGATGGGATTGTCGTCGTCTCAACGTAACTCACCCAGTGCCATAATCATCGTGGGATACGTGCTCAGCCCCGTGATCTCCTCCGACGTCCGCGTCGCGCCGTACATCTTGTACAGGGTGTTCATGAATGTGCCTATACCGCTTACGGATAGTAACGAGAAGATGGCTGTATGTGTTTGTTTCGGTACTCGTTAGTATGGGAAGTCCTTGATCCGTTACGGATTCCCTCCAACTCCTGACCCCCCCAAGATTCGCCATTGTCGTCCCCAAAGACAAGACGAAATACAAAGAAAAAAAAGAGCTCACCGAACCAGCAACACGTCCCGACAATGCCTATCTTCCTCCATTTCGGCCAGTTCAGCGGATCATTCGGGTCGTCTGTTGGTATGGGGATATTCCGGATCTTGTTCCCCTCGTTGACGAGCACGATGTCGCCACCACCACCGCCATCCTGCCTTTGCGCAACAGCAGCAGCAGCAGCTTTCTCGACTTGCGTGCTGGCCGTCTCGACCTCAGTCACGCTGTTCTTGTTCTCCATGATTTGTGTACTTGTCCGCGCGAGGATTATAGCGTGGTACTCTCCAGCTGCCGTGAAGTCCTGGCTCGTGGTCGTGCGTGCGTGCTACGTACACTTCGTATGCCCTGATTCTCAAGACTAGATATGAATGGGAAGAGAACCCGGATCGGGTTGGAAATTCACGAGAACCCTTTGCTCCGGTATAGAGTGAGAACCATACTTGGTTCCATGGTGTCCCGTTCTCGTGAATCCCCTTCGACAAATCGTCTCCATTCGCCCTCCACCTTTCCGTTGTGGAGGAGGGGGGGTTCCAACCCAAACGCCCCCCCCCCCCCCCCCCCCCCCCCCCCCTGTTTTCCCCATCCTGTACCCCAACCCAACCCAACGCTCCCCGTCCCGTCCCCCGTTCCGTCCCCGCATTCCGACTCGGTTCGGGTCGGTAGATGGTCTTGGAAGTTTGAGGATCCGAGCGATGCGCCCGCCGATTCCATAAATACCTAAGTGGCCCAAGGCCGCCCGTTTGTCCTGCGCAACAGCGTTCTGAGGGGTTGGTTATCCGCTAACATAGTGATACAAACCTCCGTCGGACGATACGAGGTATTTTGTTCCTTGGAGTCTCGACAGGTGCGGTAATGCTATTCGAGAAGTTGGAAGTCAGTCGTCCTTGACGAATGATGACATTGGGGTGGACTCAAGGATATTTACACCTACATCAATTACTTCAGCTTATGTTATGTTGGGCGACAGCACATTGATGGCGACTGAAATCACACAGGATTTCGCTCTTTTGAGGAAAGAAACCCGAATATAGATCGCAATCTGGCATGTAATCTTGAGAAAGAATGCCCTGGGAGTATCCTGGTGCATGGCCGGGCCGAGAAGAGGCATTTGGGCGTATAGAGGCATACATAGACTGTTGCTAGTTAGTAGCCGACGATTAATACTATTTCATCAGCACCTCCTCGGGCGTGTGGTGATATCAATATATAAAGAACGCACGTCACGGTCTTTTGAGCGCAAGCAGTCACATTCACGTCTCTCAAAAACAGATTGTAATCTGTTTGGGGGAAAATTGACTATTAATTTGTATCTAATGGAGGAAAACCTGAGCGTGAAAACGCGAGTCGAAAATGATCGCAAGTCAGAATCAACAGTGGTGTTTGTAATTATTTCTCCTCCATGATGGGGAGAGCCGTGCAGTGATGTCCTTTTTTTCCCCTTCTTTTGTCTGTTTTTTTATATGTGCCAATCTCCAAACCAAACAGAAAAGCAGCGCAATAACAGTCACAATGGGCTCAAATTATCTCGTTTGCTCGAGGGTCGTAATTGGCGGTGTTTGGTAGGGGAAATCGGCACTCTCAGTATCATCTCGGTGATCATTTCTGAAATGTTGGTCGAGCAGGTCGCTCTTGGAGCTAATTGGTCTGATCTTCGTGCTCGTATCATATCTCTTTGCAGTATGGGTTGTCGTCTCTAGCTGGCCTTATGTATATTCGACGTTCGAGGTGTCGGCAAGAGACTGTAGATCAGTCTGTATATAGCTGACGACTGAAGGGCCTCTGCGGTGCGGTGAGTCTCGTTTTGGTTTCTCTCCTCTCGTAGGGGCATCGCTTGCTGTCCGGTGAGCGGATCAGGTGACAAGGCGAGTTGAACGTGTCGACATATGTCCTGCTCCAGAAAGCCAGTGCCGGGCTCCTTCTCGATTGCTGGCTCAGAAGTAGAGCTTTACTTAATGACGAGTGAGGGTTACTCGACATCCAGGGCCTGGCGGCTGCTCCACTTTCCATCCGTGGACTCCGAGTATTAGAACCCAGATATTTGGGACCGGGCCGTGTTGTGGAAATTCGATCTTCCTCAGGTTATTCATCTTGTTGCGTGTGGCAAGTGCGTACCATCGAACATTCCAGACTTTTCGATACCAATCCTGGTAAGGTGAGTAATCAGAACGTAGTGAGTCATCAGAACGTAGTGAGACAACCTGTATAGAAGGTGGTAGGAACTTCTCAAAATCAAGCGTCGACTTCCACTCAAGCGAATCCCAATTCCATCGTAGGGGGAAATTCTCAATGCAGCCGTAGGAGATTTCAAGAAATTGCAGAGAGCTTAGACTGCAAAGGGAGCCCAACGCCTCGTCTATCCATCGGATAGGTTTTATGTTCAGCTTGAGTTTTTCAAGTCCCTGGCCATGTTCTCTCAGAACCGCACCGATTCCTGCACGATCCACGCCCATTTCAGGACTGAGTTCTAAGTCCTTCAGTTGTGGGCACCGCGAAAACATGTCGTCAAGACCTTCTGGATGGCAGTGGGTAGTTTCAAGGTAAACGGTTTCCAGTGCAAGATCTCCTGTTAGGTCCCCAGGTATCAAGTCCCAATCAATTGACCGGCCACGTAGGGTAGTCAGATTTGGTAGGACGCTTGCACACTCGGCCATTGAAGCGACTATCTCAAGCTTATCAAAACCTCCCCTGTATAAATTTAGGGACTTCATATAAGGGAGGCGAGATTCTTGGCGGTCTCCCGTATCCTGGTCAATATACCCGAAGAAGAGATCGATGATAGACCATGCTGCCTCTTCGAACTGCAAAAAAAGATCGATCGTCAGACTTTGGAGGTTAGGTAGCAGGGCAAGGACTGCAGCTCGCGTGTGGAGAAAAGTGAAGTTATTGTAATGGAGGTACTCCGCGAGAGGCTCATCGAAACTTCCGAGAACAGTTTCGAGGCCTTCCCAAGTCTCTGGTTCCTCATACTCTATGAACGAGGTCATGTCCATGTGGCGAACGAGAGAGCCTAGGTGTGGATTGCCAACGAGAGTCCTGAAGAACAAGGGCGTTTGGTTATAGATGCTGTTATCGATCGTCCGGTACAACTCAGGTCGCGTCAAAATTGCGAATCGCCTTGAAACGCGACAGAGACTCGCTAGTGTCCCATACTTGGCCCGCATATCGCAATCCCAGCTATTCGGAATCCGACCTTCAATTCGGAGATTCTCCACTATTTCCAAAATCAACTCGTTCGGAAGAGATGCCAGTGACATGATGGTCGGGTAAATCTGCGAGCGCTTTCTCGGGATAGAAGTGAAGATGGCAGGCACGTATTTGCCTCGCCGATAGAATCAAGGCTGAGGTGATCTTTCGATGCTTCTTCCTAGGTGTAGCTTTTGCTATTGATGGGTGTTAGAACCTGATAAAAAGGTAGATGATTAGGATAGAGGTGGAGGGAGTTTGGCGATCACCATGCGCCGCTACCAGGTGTTGATCGAGAAGGCCTACCTTGGTGGACAGCTGCAAGCTCTATGAGTTGAATCTGATTGCGGATGAAGAGATGGCTGGAAGCTGGAGGTTTTTCTGAGGGTAGGAAAAATGATGTACTAGTAGTGGGTGGGCAAAGACAATGGATGTTATGATAAATCAGCTGTGTCTGAAAAATGAGAGGAAGGGAAGTTAGAAATTGCGGAAAGGAAGGTGCCAAACCTGCATATTAATAGCTAGGTAGTCAGTAGACTAATCACTGAGTGGGTTTGAGGCAGAATAATTATACCTAGATGGAAAAGGAGCTCACACATTAAAGGACGAGGGTGTTTCCGCCCCGCCGCGAGGATTTGAGTTCATAGTGGCTTTTTTTTTCTTTTTTTCCTTTTTCCTTTTTCCTGACACGCCCCAGTCTAGTCCCTATATTATGCGCTTATTCTTGATCATGGTTGAAGTATTAACTCCTGTAATGTAAGGAAAGAGTCAAAATCGGAAAAATAATACTTATTGTAACTTTTCCCCCTTGCTGTAGGAAGAGCACTTAGGGAGGGGCTGTCCAGCCCTTGGGGGGTTCGACGCGGGACTGAGTAATCTTCCCACAAGAGCCATTCAGTCGGCGTGGCTGTCCTGGTCTAAACTCTCCCATTGACATAGGTGAATCAGATCACCTATCGCTGTTCGAGCGTTTCACCATGTATTCGGCATCCTTCATGGTAGCCAAACGAACCGTTGCGAGCAGCATTGAAACAGCATTCCTCCGAAGACTTCCCATGTTGTAGCGTCATATCAGAATGTCGTACCTAGGGCTACTGTAATACTTGTTACACCAGGTAGGCGACGGTAAGAAGATAGTGATGGAGGACTTCAAATATGGGTAAGAATCGCTTGTGTAATCTCAACTTCTGTATACCCAGCTCGCTTCTGACGGATAAGATGATTGTCATGCTAATACTCTATCTATACATCATATGCCTTGGTTCCTATCTCGCCCTGTCGGGTTATTGTTATCCTTGTGTGATGCAAATTTCAGAAGGCAACCATCTATTATATGCCTTGGTCCGCGGTGCTGTTCGCTTTTGCTCACTTGTTTCTAATATAGTCTACAAGGCGGCTGTACAGTTCCACCATCGCATGTTGACAATACAAACAAAAAACCTCTCTAAGGCTGGCACCGAGCCTCATGACTGGTCTACGTTTTGCCCCCCCCCCCCCCCCCCCCCCCCTCTTGCTTTACATTTTTACCCATGTAGCCCCAATCTAATCTTCTTCAACCCCCTAACCCAAGTCCTCATAGATCTCCCTATCCTCGCCATGAAAGAACCTCAGGATCGCCGCGGCCACCTCCTCGCCGTCGTGCTCCCAGTGGGCCGTCTCCTTGGCGCGCCGCGCGTGGTCTAGGTCTTGGATCCCGCCGCTCTCGACCCGCATGTCGATCTCGCGGTGGACGGTGTGGTCGTCGAAGGCGAGGTGCGCCTGCGTCGTGAACACGCGGTCCGCCACGTACACGCCCTGGACCCTCGTGTGCTCGCTCCATCCCCAGACGTGGACGCGCGCGTCGCGCGGCAGCCGCAGCGCCCGCGCCTCCTCGGACTCGATCGACGGCGCCTCCTTCACCTGCCCCTGGTGCATCTGGTGCAGGTACACCGTCGCCGCGTCCGTGCGGAAGATCCGCCGCCCCACGTCCGTCAGGTGGATGGCGCTGTGCCCGATCTCCCAGTCGCGCTTGGGCGAGGGCCCCACGGGCGCCCCCAGCAGCCGGCACAGCAGCTGGTGCCCGAAGCACACGCCGCTGAACTTGATGTCCGGGCGGCGCACGAACAGCTCCCGCAGTAGGGACAGCAGGTCCAGGATCCACGCGTGCTCGTCCGAGTCCGCGTCGAACATGCTGCCGGTGATGAGCACCGAGTGCACGCCGTCGAACTCCTCGGGTTTGGGCACGGCGCCGCCCTTCTCCGCGACGACGAACCGCCGGTCCGTTTCGACGCCCAGGGGCGGCCGGTGCTTGCGCCCCGCCTTGGTGAAGTGGTGGTGCAGCATCTCGCTGTAGGAGCCCTTGTGGTCCTGGATCTCCGGGTGCGGGTCGTCGGTCTCGAGGATCATGATGCGGATCTTGGGCGGCTCGTCGCCGTCTCCGGGATATTTGGATATGGCGGACGGGGCCATCTCTGCTAGGGTCCTCCTACTCACGGCTTGGAACCGGACTTCTGGAATATATGACTTTGAGGTCCTTACGGCGGAGGGTCGTGGTACACAATGTCTTATGACTCTAGTGGTGATGAGCAACCGCATTGCACTGTGAAAATAATGGCCCACGAGGGCAGGAGAGATACATACAGCGTAGTTATATAACCTAGAAGGTATCTGGCTTCTGAAAGGCGTGGAATGGTATGGTCACACCTTGGTGCTATCACGTCACAGAAACAGATCTCCGACGGTTGAAAAACAAGGGCAAGTTTGTGTTGAAGAAGAGACATCTAGGTACCGGAAGGAGAATTTCGATACCCATGACGACATCATTGATCATGCCTTGCCGCTAACGGGACTTCCGTCGCCATCGTAGGGAGTCCGTCCGCGGGAAAGGTCCGCAAATCCCGGAGACACAGGACCGGGTCTTGGGGTCTTGGCGGTGGGTTCCTTGCCGTCCGTAGCCCGGCGAAAAAAAAAGCAGTGATTCGGGAAGTGTCTTCCTCCAACACAACATCGAATGCTTCGATAAACACGGACGGCTCACAACAATTTTCTTCGTCTTGGTCCGATGTTCAGTATTGTTTTCATGTATTCCTTTTCCTTGGCAATAATCTCGACGATGAACACACTTACTCACCACCCGGGGACACTAGCATTTTCTGTTACGAGATGCCAAGGTGGTTACCGGCGTCATCTCACATCTGCTCCTTTTGACTCCTATCCAGAGCATCTTACTACTTGCGCGTTAGGGCTTGGTGTACGTCATGCTAGAAAAATATACGATGATGGTCCTCTTGGATCTTGACTTACATCCCCCTCCTCCAAGCAGGTGTAAAAACTTGAGACAAGGTATGGCAGTATGGCAGACGATATAGAGGAAACCCTGGCACGCTCGTCGTACCGAGACGTCCTGTCCATGTACAATGCAATTGCGCAACACCACCATGATATGTAGACGTTCGCGATATGCGAATCGTCCCCCGGCGACAGACATCCGCCATGTATTCTCTGCGCAACGATCCCAAGGTTACACAGACTGTTAACTATAATATGGGACCGGTCCCAGCAGAGTTGTCGAAAGATACAATCTGTCACACAAGCGTGGTATGTACATGTCGCTTTTCTTGATTTTCCAGCAGGAATCTGGTACCAGCTGTTGGTTGAAATTCCAAGTGATGCATCACGGTGGTGTTGCGCAATTGCATTACATATGGACATTCCAAGTGGTGCCTGTACAATGCGCAGCTTTCCGGGCTCGTCCCTATCAACGATGGTGTCACTCGTGGCCGTGTGATATACTTTCCCAGAGACCGCGGGATGGCAAAAGGGTCAAAGATTTGTGAATGCCATTAACAGTTGTTTTTTTCCTAGCCGTGTGGTATCTAGTAAGCCCTTCGTCATCTTCGTAGACCCGTCCCCCCAAAACCAGATGTCCTCCCTCAGGTCGGGACAGTCAGTCTCTTGCCCTTTGAACTCCGCAAGTTTGTTACCTCGCCACGTTGTCCGTGCCCTCCCATGCCCTCATTAGACCGTTCCGCTGATGCTGAGTTCCCGGATCTCTTGCAACACTTGCTCCACCCTGGAGTCCAAATGTCCCTGCGCATACTGATCCCTAGTGTCTGCGTCGAGGTATTGTTGGACCTGGGCCATTCTGCTATACGCCTCGGCGCAAAACCGGAGTTGGATCTTGACTAGTGCCTCGAAACTCGGGTCTAGGTACGGAACGCGAAGGTCGATTAGTTGTGGGAGTTCGGTTGAGAGCTGCTCGTTCAATTGCTCGTAAGCGGCCTTCGCCATGTCCATCTCCTTCTCGGTACGGGGCAGCTTCGTAACATCCTTGTCGGGCTTCTCGGCAAGCTTCTTCACTCTCGCTCGCAGCGCATCGTAGTCTAGCAGTTTGTGTCCGCGTTTCTTAATGCCTGGCGGGAACATCAGTAAACATCTCCAAGGAACCATGTGGAGGGTCCGTACATTCGTTGACGTCGGGGAAATAAGCGCAAAATCGGGAAATGGGCTCCAGCACGGTTGTCCTGCGACATGTCAGCAATTTTGGCAATGTGTTGTTTCGCTTCCAGCCATACCGATATGGGCCATCTAATGCCTTTATAGTCTCTGCGTCGAGATCTTCAACCGCCTGCTTGTAACTTCTGCTCACGCCATCTTTGGCTCCAGCGTCTCCGTAGAAGGCATCTATCGTTTCGGCTATTCGCATTTGCGAGGCGGTCATGGCTGTGACGGTGTTGGTGAGATTGCGCAGAGGTTTCACGACAGTAGCGGCATATGCCCACCTCGAAGGGAATCCAGGTAGCCTCTGGCTTCCTTCTGCAGACGTAGCGAGGCAGCTTCCATGGTACGGAATCGCCTCTCTTCGACCTCGTAGTCGCGATCGTTCGTTTTCTCGACATGGCCAGTTTTCATCATAACCTGCGTCGTCGCGCGGTTGACGTTCTTCTTGAAGCCTAAAACGCGACGTCGATCATCAGACCGGGTGGATCACTTGGGGGGAGGGGGGTGGTAGGGGTAATGTCCGATTGATGCCATACCTGCCCACGACATGATTGCGGTGTTAGTAGATTGGTATTTTCGTTGGCCTCTAGATATAGGATGGGGGATGGAAAGAATGAAGACACGCAGTAAAAGCAAGAGCGCAGATTGTTCTAAGCAGATACTGCCACTAAATGACACGAACGGAGGATGAGGATGAAGAAAGTTGGCTGAAAAGGATCGGGTTGGCGAATGGCTTTGGCGACGTCAGGACAGCAGGATCGCTGCCGCTGCCGCGTGGACAAAGCGACTCAGCCACTATCAGCCACTCTTACCCCTCTAGCCAATAGTTTTAGTGCAGTAACCTTAGTGCCGAGATCCGACCTGCTGGTGCCTGGCGCAGGCGTGGCTGAACTTCTACTATGTAGCTACCGAGGTACCTAGAACTTCCAAGTCATCGCATTTTTCCCATACTCCGTCCTTGGGCTTCATCCAGGCCAAACATTTTCCACTCCCTGAGGTTTACATCGTTGCGCATCCCGGCGATCAGTCACTCGTTCTCCCATTCATATCACCGACATGAGATGATGCGCCAATGTCAACACCTCGATTCTTGGTTATTAGTTTGGGAAATCAAGCCCCATACTATGACTGCCTCCATTCCGCTGGCCATTTCGCCCTAGCATCAGCTCAGAAGGTTCTCCATCCAGAACAGCCCCGATTCTCCTCCGAACGATATGGTAGAAAAGCTTGCTCGGCCTCGGCTGGCCCGATATATACCATGGTTCAAAGCCCGACCATGATGAACATCTGCGGGCCTTGGGTAGCAAAGACGTGGAAGGAGATGCTGGGTAGCCACCAACTCAAACCTTCGGAGCTGGGTCTGGTTCTCGTACACGACGACCTCGAAGAAGATCTCGGCGCGGTCAGGATACGCAAGTGGAAAGCCAGCCACAGGGGACACAATGGAGTGAAGAGCGTCAGTGCGAGCCTGAATCCATCGGATTTCGCTGGTGTGCGCTGGTCCCGTATATCCATTGGCATCGACCGGCCCCAAGGTCGCGACCACAATTCAGTGTCTGACTACGTCCTCAAGAAGATGACCCATTACCAGAAAGGTGTTATCGACTCCCAAACTGGACCACGCGTCGTCCAGTGCTTAGCCGAATTATATCGTGAGTGGGAGGCAAGCGTGAAAGTCGAGGGCCATTGAACAAGAGGATGGGGCCGAAACAAGTAGTTCGTCAATCTACCCCAAGACGCCGGTGTGCTACGTAGAGTCGCTCTTCGTGGAGCTTCAAAGCTGAGACGCTACACCGAAATAACAAGAAAGCTTGCGGCATACATCGTCGGATAACAATGAATGACCCTTCAGCGTCGTGGCGGAGCTGCTACGCCGACGCACTTTGACATGGAACGCAGCCTTCGCCAAAACTTCGAATTGGGTTTTGACATCAATAATAGATTCTTCCTGACCATGTCACTTTTCTGCCAACCACTTTGTTCCGATATTTGGGAAAGACAGTCCGCTAAGTCGCGAACACTGACTTTTCTTCGCAGTTTCGAGGTTGTATTTTGTAGGGCCAGACGTTCCTGGTCCAGTAGTTGAGTCCTAAATGAACTCCTCCACATGTCTACGACCTGATGGACTATGAGAGCTCGCGTCATATTGCACCCATTCCTCCAGGATAAAGATCCAGCAGCGTAGCAGCGATACGATCTCCCTTCCAGCGCGGCCCATCGCCAAAACATATATAAGACTCGGCCAACTTCTTGATCAGCGTTTTTCCGAGCTGAATCATCGGTATCAAATCCTCCTCCGCCTCCTCACTCCAAGCCCGTTGCCATTCACCACTCGTACTTCTGATTCCTTCCACCTCGATCTCGTCGTCTGAAACATATCGAAGCGCATGATTGAGTCGTGCGAATTCATATGTCCCTAGTCGCATCCGGACGTGCCTCTCCACCTGTTTAGCATTCCACCAGACCTTCGTATCGACCCCTCGCCTCCTGAAATCTTCCTCTACGAGCTTCTGCAGCAGCTCTGCCGAGTCCGCATCGCCCGCCGGGTTCCCTCCCTCTCCATACCCACTGTCCCGAAACTGCAACCGCACCTCGGCCATGGCCCGAATAAACCGTATGTTACGCATGGGCCGGGAGTGCTGGATGAGCCCGTAGAGCCGCCGCTGTGCGCTCCTAGATTGACGGTACCCTATGGTGGTGCAGGTCGCCTGTCGACATAGTTCGATCGTGGACTTCCCGCAGGCGTAGACTAGCAGGCCCCCCAAAGAGCGCTTGTTCTCGCCGAGGTAAGGGATTATATCCGTAGGCGGGTCGACGATACGGATGGAATCAAGCGGGTTGAACCACAGGCGCGAGTTCAGTTGAGGGGAGAGCAGACTCAGCTCCTGCCGAAACCAGTCGTCTTCTACCATGTGGTCTGCTATTATGTAATCGTCCGCGCTTTGAATATGCTGCTTAGATGGGACGAGCGAAGCTGAGATTTCGTCCTGGACTGAACTCGTCACTTCGTAAACCATTCCCGTGCTGCTATCGGTCAAGCTCCTACTAGCCCCGAAAACGAAATCCACCGACGAACGCGATGTGTCATGCTGCTCTTGCTGCTGCTCTTGCTCTTGCTCTTGCTGCCGCGTCGCATCACCATTCCGCTCTTGCATTTCCCCAGCCCCGTGGTAATCACCCAGGTAGTCTACTAGGTCGAGCCCAGCCGCCCCCGCGGCCTCGCCGATCACCTTGCGCAGCTCGGCGCGGTCCTCGGCGCGCACGGCCTGCGCGATGCTCCGGATCGCCGCCTTGAGCGTCGCGTTCTCGTCCCGCATGTGCTCCGACGCCTTGGCCTGGCGCTTGCGGAACTCGCGCTGCGCGACCTTGCCGCGTTCTCTGCGCTTCTGCGTTGGTTGGGCATGTGTATCAGCTTCAATTTTTTTTTCTCTGGGGTATATCCTAGGTAGGTGTCTAGGTAAGGTAGAGTAGAGTAATTGGAATATAGAGATAGAGATAGAGATAGAGATAGAGAGACACACTTACTTTTAGCTCTTCCTCCGCAGTACGCTGGATTTGTTGCGATCTTCTTTGCTGCTGCTGATCTGTTGTTGATTTCTCCATCGTTGTCATGGGGTAAATTTTCTTTTTATGCAGTACGTGTGTGTGTGTGTGTGTGTATATGGAGGTTTTTTGTGAAAGAAGAGTAAGTAGAAGAAGGATATGTAGAGTTGAGGAAGTGAGACCTGTCAGACAGTCAGCCTGTGAAGACAGGAGAGACGGAGATAATTGCTAAGTAAGCTGGAGTTTACGGCGCGCCGGCGGGGACGGTCGGGGTCCATCGATCGGTGCAATCAGGGTCCGATCACGTAAATCATCATCTCAAGGGGGGCAGGGGGCAGGGATGCGGGCGGTATTGAAGATGCACCCCTGTCGTTTTGGGGATATCATCTCATCTCATTAGGATTGCGATTCGGACGACAATCGCCTCATCCATGGGTCTTTGGTGCATCCATACCTACCTAGGCTTGCGCGGAATCGGCCTCTGTATCGTACTCTCCTCTCCTCCTTGGCCGGCGCATTCGCTGCGGAATCAATCACTTAGGTTACACGATCTTGTGTTCTTGTTAGTTAGTGAGAATCGTCGCTCTTGCTGGCTGGCTTCGGTATGGATATTGTTTACTCGTCCACCATACTAGAGAGCATCTTAAGGTACTGTTCTTGACTAAGTGATCCGCTCCATGGATGGATCTGATGTTTAGCTAAGGCTTGGGAGCATGTAAATCAATGTTGACGAGGTTGACCTGGCTGATGATCCCTGAGTTCATGTAAATCTATTGGAGTCTTTAAATATGCCTATGGAACTCTAAATTTGTCATCGATGGTAATTAAGGTAATATTGACCTTTTCTGGAGAGCCGCAGTGTTCAAACTGTCCCCAATGACGCAGCTCGGACATTGTTCATCTGATATAATTCGATTGTGTCCCTGCCACGCAGATAAGGGCCTTTTGAACAATCCCATAGTTCCGAGTTTTTATCATTACGTAGCCGAGGTGCATGTACTTAGAAATTATCGAGTAAAACAGATCACTTGTATCCCGACATGCCAGTGTCTACCTGTTGTTGAGGCCTGTGCGGAGGCCTCACCCATTATTGTTCTATCTCGCCCTGTTGGGCTGTTATCCTTGTGTGATGCTAATTACAAAAGGCAACCATCAATGATGCTAGTGTCTACTCATCACAACCATGCGTATGACTGTATTGAGGACTCTGGTAATGGGTGAGGAACTACATTCTACAACAAAGATCCATGTGAGTATGGCAGAAATGCTGCCTTGCACCATCCCCTTTGACTTAGGGGTTAAGCTTTAGACATGGACTGTGCGTCCGTCCCTTCTCCTGTCTTGACACGGCCGCCGGCTTTCACACCCCCGATACTCACCACGTTCTTTCTTCAGACAATCCCACAGACATGGATGACGACGCTTCCAACTCGTCAAGTGCCCATAGAGTATGACTAAGGGATTAGCCTTGTGTCACGAGACTGGGACTGACCACTCACTCCTAGCAATCGCTTGCAGTCATCTTTTATCTAATCTCGACCGACCAACCACCAGGCACGAAAACTGCACATTCATCATCCAATCTCAAAAGGGTCTTTGGATCAATTTTCCTTGGATACCTAGGTAATCGACTCTCTCTTCGTGACCCTTTGAATGACTCTATCTCAAGGCTTCCACGAGTGCGGATGGAGCACGTAGTCGGCTTCGGTGACCTACCTCTCTGCCAATCCTACCAATACCCCCTGTTCAACATCGTGACTCGCCGATAACCAGTTTTCTCTGGCGCTCCGTCAATCGCCCGGTCAGCAACTATTCTTTCCACCATTCCTTACACACAGCTGTGCCTCCGCCTTTTCTCGTGCAACAGCCCTCAACCGTACATGTATGTAGCTCGACAGCCTTGCCTTCTACACCTGCTCGGATCTATGATATTCCTCTGAGCAGCTTTGAATTCGGCATTGACCTACTAGGTGAGTATCCTAACCATGCACTTTATTCCGTCCAACAATCCATACGCTTTGTTTCCTTGTTCCAGCCCAAAGCTCGCATTGAGAGGCCGTCTAAGTGCTATGCTGGGTATGATGGCGAGACTTGCCTAGCCCATTGGAATGTTCAACCCTGCCACCCCAACACTACACCTCAGACATTTCCACTTCAAATGTGAAACTAACCGTGTTTTCTTAGTTCTTCTTCGACATTCAGAGAGACACAAAATAGACATCACACAGTTCCAGTCTTCTTGGGCTTGCAAATACTCGAAACACCTCAACAACTTGTGAGTTCCATTACACCCTGAATTTCTGCGTTGCTTATCGTGTTTTGTTTTTTCCAACTATCCCCCTTTTCTTAACATCTTTTCTGGATATGATTGCCCGGCAGGGTTGATTATCAGTATACAGTTGCATAGCAAACCTGGGTGTCATTTTCCCGTTATTATTCTCTCTATTGCTTGTTTTGCTGGATGTGTTCTCAGCTCGCAGTGCATCCATGTTGCTGGCATAGTCACCATGCTTTCTTGAAATTGAATCTAATCCAATAGGTAATCAACAGGCCTTGTTCCTCGCCCAGCCGGTCGGGGGTTGCCCAAGGGACTGTTATACCAAGGTACGAGACCCTCCCAGCTGACTTGCCGACCCTAATTGGCAGGCACCCTTCCCCCTTACCATTTACCCTGATCCCTCTTGGCCACCATCGGGTCAAAGCTTTTCCAGCTGGGGCCTCCTTCACAGAGACATCCCTACACCCCAGGTCAAACAATCCATGAACAACCTTCTTCGTCACACTACTCGACATCTTTAATCGCACCTGCCTCTACACGCCACAACGTACTCCCTGTCACTACTCCCTGTCACACTTCTTGTCACACTTCTCATGCCAGGACAGGTGCACCACCTAAATATAAGAATCTCTTGCACAGCCACTATCTGATAATACGTTCCCTATTTGACGGTCGGGTTTGTTCCATGCCAAGCTAGGGTACGTATCTTTCTCCATTTGTCCAATTGGAACACCTCATCTAAAATAGGTACAGTCGATCCTTGACCGATCGCCTGTTCATTGCTTGCCTGAGATCGCTTTACCATCGGGCTCAAACCTCGCAATCAAGAGCATGGCAACCGCGAAATCTGACATTGGCTCGTGCCCCATTGGGCAGCTTCGTATGGGCATGTCCCCCGGTCGGGACGTGTCATTCTACCATTCCGGATTCGTCGGCCCTTCTGTATATGGTCGCAACTACGATAGGCAAGATTGCCCCTACGAGAAAGGTCTGATCTGCATGAGACGAGAGGCGGCGAAGCGCATACAAAGACGGTACCTGGATACAATAAGTAAGGCCTGCCATGAATTGAAAGAGTTGCAAAAAGAAATACAGCCAGATTCAATCTGGCACGAAGCCTCGGCAGCAGATCTTGCTTGGCCCCTTGTTCCTCACTCCGAATGGAAAGTAGTGGACCAATGTACGAGTATAGCCCTCAAAAACCTCCGCTCGCAAGGAAACACGGCCAAAATTGAGGAACTGCACAAATATCAAAACTCCTTCCCCGGGATTTTTTACCTTGACCGCCTGGATTCTTGCTTATCGGAGATTACCAAGAAGATTGATCGCTGTACTGTATTCACCGCATACTGGAACGATGTCCATCGGGACGACAACAAGGCACGATACTTTGTATACACCAAATACACGGCGAATGAGACGCCCGACGCCCGCGCTGTGCCGATCCAGCGTTCTCAGGGTAAGCCGTCACCGCAACAGCATATTCTTACCTTGAGTGTGTTGGAGGAGAACCCCCTTTTCCACATGGATGTGGAGGCACTTGTGCAACTATGGAAGCCTGCTCCTAAGGCTGGTTTCAGTGGGTCGTGGGAAGAGTATGAGACGCGAACCCCATATGTGGCTAAGTTGGGACCCGACATGCATGCTGGCAAGAAGATCCGCTGGTAGATTGGAGAGACACGGGTATAAAGATGATGAACAGAGAAGAATTTCACATGATGGTCTGCGTATACGTCATTGGTTCCCGAGTTTCTAGTGAGATGTCTGCCGGTTTATTGATCATGCTTCACAGTCGAGGATGGACTGTGTGCAATCATTATGTAGGATGACCACGTAATCAACTTTTCTAAGAAGTAAGTTACCCAGATGGAGACGCACGGCATATTCATCCTTCCACGCTCCTGGTGTATCCTCTTTTTTTCCTTCGAGGGAGCAGGCAATGTCGGAATATGGAGCGAAAGGGTTTGAATGAGAATGACTTCGTGGAAATGGCCGGACTGGCTTTCATCCTGCATCCTATCCATGGATCATTCTGTTGGTGCCAAGCAACTGCATTGCACAATCAAGACAGGGCAGGGCTGTATCCTAAGGTTTCTACTCCCCTACCCACCTCTCCGATGCCATTCTCCTGCATGACTCCTGCATCGCCTGTTTAGAAGGATATATGACTTTAAAGAGCACCATCCCGATGGAGAAATTGAATTATTCAGGGGCTCCTGGGGCTGTCTACCCGGGATTTGGCGCTAAGCCGCCGATTTCCTCTTTGGGCCAGAGAGCAACATTTCGCCGACGTTGATTGGCGGAATTCCTTAGCATATGCAAATCGTATGTCAGCACAAAGCAACATCAGAACAACATGTCATCTCCTCGAATTTCTTTAGGGATTCTTGTGACAAATTTATCGATTGCTATGCAAGCCTTTGAGCATGAAATTGAGAATGGTGCCGCACCCCTCACGTGGGGTTTTGACAAAACGCCTGGGTCACTAGGTGCCCATTGGTGGCTGCGTGAGTCACGGCTTTGGCGAACATGTTGGTAGAGCATACCTGTGCGGATAAATCAGAGCAGATGAGTCATAGCTAAGTAAATAAAATCATCGTTGTCACGACCTATGGATATTCGTGGAGCAGCTCAAGTTTCTGGTCTTCATATCCGTGATCATGCCACGCCCCTCACCGTACTTGTGAGGCAGACAGATGTGTTCCGCAGTCCTAGCATCACGGCTTTCCACGTCGATATATAGACATACATAAATGTGCTGGTATTGGAGTAGCCGAGCTCCGGGGTGATCCACGAGGAGGTAATCTACGTCTTACTAGGACGCTTTGTGCCACTAGGGGCATCTACTCCCCGGACCGCCCCACCAGACCGCCCCGGAACGCACCGAAACGCCCCGGGACGCCTCCGAGGTTTTTCTATACACAATAAATCCTGGCTTCCGGGCTTTCCGGGTGCTTCCGGCGGCTTCCTGACTGCTTCCGGAGGGCTTCTGGGACGCTTCCGGGGGTTGAAGCGTGATCTGAGTGATAAATCAGCCTGTTATCACGATGTTCTACTTGATTCTCTCGATCTCCGTGCCGAGACTGAGGGATCCGCAATACCGCATGATTCTTGTGGTTTTAATGACGGTGCCTTCTTCAAAGGATCAGTATTCTTCTAGCCTGAAGTAGCCTTCCCACGAAACAACCTTTTAAACCTCCAACCTTTCTTCCTCATCTCCACAACCTCCACACCCACAACTTCTACATCCACAACTTCTACAACCTCCATACATGCACACTTATCCATCAACCAACTTCATAAATCCATCAACTCTTCAGCTTACTAGTAGGATTGACTCACCTATAAACAATATTTACGATCAATTGTAAGTACGTGAGCAATATCCAGAACACTTCCTCCATCAAGGTCAAGTTGTTTTCATCTGTCAAACTTCCTTCTCACCTTTCCCACGTCAACCCATCTCTCTTCTCCTCTCTTCCAACCATGCGTAAGCTTCTTCTTCCGACAATACAATCCTCCTCCAGATATTATCATCGCAGAGCTCTGCTCCAGGCTTCTCAAACTGCCCAGACTCTGACTCCTGATGGATCACGCCTGTTTGGACATCCCGAACATGGACTAGGCGTAATCACAGCAACCTCATATCACCATTCAACAAAATTCCCATTTCCACACTACCCTGCCACTCTCCAGCGGAGAACTTCCATCATCAGCCCAAGCCTCCTTATCATCGCCAGCGCGAGTCTCCAGCCTGCCCATCCCCGCTAACGTGGAGATGAAGGCGCTTAGGCTGTCTAACCATCGCGCGCAGAAACAACCGTAGCCTATCAACAAAGCATCTTCCGGCCAATTTCAGTCCAAACGGATGATTCGGATGATCGAACCATCAAGATGTCAAAGGAGGCCCTTCGAGACCGCGACCTGACGCACGGAGTCGAGTAAGTTCCCATCCGGAATCTACTTATCAATATTCACTATCTGATTTGTTTAATCTCTAGGTTTACTCCGGCCATACGTACTACTAAGCCCACCTACGTATCGACCAAGCGGGTGGTTAAAGACATTGGCCCCTTAGCCATGTTCCGCTTTGTTTACCGGTCCAAAGGTATGAAAAAAAGAACAAAGATTCACCTCGTCCCCCAAAGAAAACACCCCCCCCCTATATATAGCAGTATCTAACACGCCTTGTCCATGTAGTGTATCTCAAAGACGAAGGTATCATGCCTGGTTGTATCATGCCTAATCTCGGCCAACCGGGCCATACCTTTCCATGGGTTGGCCCGATCTTGGTGGTGGCGTACCGATACCAGAACTTTACCGGGAAGCCAGAAGACTCTGACAAGCACGACTGGCTAGACGTAACCGCCGGGGACTTTCGCTCCGTGGTTGAATATATTAACACGTGCAAGGCTCACCCGTGTCTGACCCAAACGAAACTGTTCCCTAAAGCTGCACACGGCCATGACGGGGGACTTTCGCTCTGTGGTCGAATACATCGAGCGTATCGCGAAGATGGGGGGAGATCTCGAGCTGAGCGAGCTCCCGAAGCTCAGTGCATATTCGGAAGATATCCTCCCAGACGAATTCGAGCGCCTCGTGGGCACTGGTGTTTTTGACGAACTCGACGACGATCTAGACATCAACACAGCGAGAGCCAACAGGTAAGTAAAAGAATTTCGCTTTCAAGCAGCAAGCCACGAAAGTCACTGAGATATTTTAAACATTCCTCCTTTGGCATCAGAAAAATTCTCCAACGCCCCAACCCCCCTCGTATCTATCAACAGCCCCCCCCCCCCCCCCCCCCACCACCTTGTCCAACAACAAACACTTGACAGCATCACTGACCAGCCAAAGTGTCCAGTTGTTTTGTTACCCTCCTCAATCCTCCATTTTTTTTTTTGAAGAAGAAGAAGTAGGCATCCTCTCCATTTTAAAGACCAGACAGTATATGCCGTAGAGGACACCAAGCTCGTCGATCAGACGCCCGGCCGATGCCAGATAGCACAAGCGGATTTCAGCATCCAATACATCGGTTGCTTTTTCGATCTGGTCATGCTCATCCTTGGTCACATCGTCGGGCGCCTTGGAGGTCCCACCACCTACCGACCGAGGGGTGTCTCCTGGGAGGTCTTCATCATCGTGGTCTCCTTCGTCACATGACCAGGCCGAGCCGGAAACCCCCAGAAGTTATATATACCCAGCTGGGGATGGTAGATGGGCCTGATGAGCAAGGTATCTGTTTCTTTTCTTCCTCTTCTGCCTTTTCTTCGTCTTCTGGGACCTCGTCATGGGGTATCAGTCAAAAACATCTCTTCCACCCCCCCCCCCCCCCCCCCCACCTGTCCGTCATGACTCCTTCGGGTCTCAACTGCTTTTCGCAGATACCTGGCCGACTTCGCAATCACGCCAACAAGCGACGCAGCAACCGCAAGTCTGGGGAAAAGGCCGAGAGCATCATGCTACAGCCTGTAGGCGGGACCAATCAGAACGATATCATGTCCAGACTCTCCGATGAGAGCGATGACGTCCAGGAGTCATCGACCCTGGGCGCCGTCCCAATGGACCCCTTCGGCACGCTGTCTACGATGCCCAACGCTGTCGCCTTGGGCGACTACTTAGCCGCGCGATCCGGGGGAGGCAGAGTCGGGAATTGCAAGCCAAGGGTATTCTGAGTGGCACAGGTTATGCAGTTACTATATGCAAGAAGCCTCTGCCACAGAGGTAAGTTATGAATCTAATCTAAATTGAAAGATAGCATTATGGCTTAATCAACAGATACTGACGTCCTCCCAGATGTGGGACCAGCATACATATATAAAACTCCCCGTACGACGAAACCCGACGAGATGAGCGAAAATCATCTCGGGAATGCTTATCGGCGATTATAAACTCGTCGATATGCCTGCTCAACGAGGACGTGGTTAGTCGAGATACTTTGTATAACTCTCTGTCCGAGACCGAATGTCATGGAGACTTCGGTGCTCAATGAGCCTGATCAGTTTTTGTGGGTTATCATGCTGAGTCCATCGGAGAGTAATTGATACTGATGCATCGGATCTTTGACAGATATATTCAATATGTTCAAGACAACGGGGATATGAAGTTGCTTTGCAATTTTGGGGCGCCCGGGCTCTCGGCTTCGCGAGGGTCTCCTGGAGACATCGCCTTCACCCTCTCCCATATTCTCAATCACGTGCGCTTCCGATGGGAGGTTTGCCAACCTGCCAACCGGTGCTGTGCGAAACTGCTACTTTCCAAAGGAAGTTTTAACTACTACCTTTTTTTCGGGTCATTCGCGGGCAAAGCCCTGCACTCCATTTGGCCTGCAGGAAAGGCGTCGCAATCTTAGATCTAATCACCGCTCACCCCAAAAACAACCGTACACTTACCCTGCAAAGGGGGATGAGAGACCCCGATATGAACAAGCCCCGACGGTGTTGTTCAGAGCATCAAACTCATCACCCGAGAGGCCAGTGAGCGTGTCCTGAGATTCGCCTTCCAGCATGCCCAGGAGATTGGTCGCACGAAGGTTCGCGTGGTACACAAGGCTACCATCATGAAGACGTCGGACGGCCTCTTCCTCCGTGTTGCTGGTGATGTCGCCAAGGATTTCCCTGACATCGAGTTTGATGCCGAGCTTCTCGACAACACCTGCTTGAAGATGGTTACCGACCCCCTGCCCTACAACGACAAAGTTCTGGTCATGCCCAACCTCTATGGTGACATCTTGTCTGACATGTGCGCTGGTCTGATTGGTGGCCTCAGTCTTACTCCATCTGGTAACATTGGGAATTGGTACAGTGGGTTGTCGAAAGCCGGTTTCAAATGGATGCGAATCTTCGAGATTATCGGCAAGAAGGTTTCAAGGCCATCACATTGGCAACGTCTGTGCCGAAACCTTCCCACCGGCGCAGACGCCGTGGTCACGATCCTGGTCTGGGTGAGGGTGCAGCAGAGAGCGGCCGTGGAGGCCAAGATGCAAGTGGGAGTCTTGGAGACACCCTTTTGGCCCTCTCGTCGGGTCATCTATGACCAGTTGGGGTATTTCTGGCGGACCGGAGAGTAGACACGTCTCTGGGAGATTTGGAAGAATCCGGGTGAATATTCTACCAACCCGAACACGATCCGTGTCCGAGCCCGACGGGAGCGTCGGCCTCCATCCCAGAGACTGCTTGAAACAGCCAAGAATGCAGACCAAAGGGCAGTATCAAGAGCGTGGAAAATGCGAGTCGAATCGAATCTACCGACTACCAAAGGGCCTCAGAAGAGGACCGGGCAATGATGTTGCAGGAAGCCGAGAAGAAGGTTATGACTCGCTGCCATCTCCGGGGAATCGACGTAGAGTCGAAGATGGGCCGTTTCTACCAGGAGGTGTCAAGAGAGTGGAAGATGCGAGTCGAATCCACCGATTACCAAAGGGCATTAGAGCAGGACCGGACAATGATGTTGCAAGAAGCGGAGAAGAAAGTTTTGGATCGCCGCCATCTCCGGGGAATCGACGTAGAGTCGAAGATGGGCCGTTTTTACCAGGAAGAGCAGTCTAACGTCGACCACAGTGTCAAGAGAGTGGAAGATGCGAGTCGAATCCACCGACTACCAAAGGGCCTCAGGGCAGGATCGGGCAACTATGTTGCAGGAAGCGGAGAAAAAGGTGATGACTCGCCGCCATCTCCGGGGAATCGACGTAGAGTCGGAGGTGGGCTGGTAGAATCAAAGGCAGAGCCATGATCCGAGACGGAAAAGCCCAGATCCGTACATCAGAGGACAAGATCCGTAGATCACAGGCCGAGATCCGTGAAGAAGAAGCCCGAATCTGTGAAGCAGAGCCGTTTCTACCAGGAACAGCAGTCTAACGCTGACCAGGGCCCAGCTCCCCTTATGGTTGCACCCATCTCTAGGCCTGTCAGGGGCATGACAGACCCCTCTTGAAGCGTAAGAGCTACAGGGGGGCTGTATCTCTTGGAAAGCTGCAGTGCTAACGAAGAGCGTTGCCCTGAAGACGCGGAGGCCGATGATGAAATGGCCAGAAGGGCGAAGAAGAGGAAGAGGAAGAGC
This sequence comes from Xylariomycetidae sp. FL2044, assembly GCA_022376275.1. Taxonomy (NCBI): domain Eukaryota; kingdom Fungi; phylum Ascomycota; class Sordariomycetes; species Xylariomycetidae sp. FL2044. Next base: position 164,264 of record JAJNOH010000015.1, on the reverse strand, counting down.
TTCTGAATGAGGAGTGGGGTGGTGCTTTTCTAGACGATGAGGAGACCAAGTATCTTGTTGGCAGCCGCCCAACAGAACGCATCGAATACAAGGGATGCTATGATCCCCTCAAGTCATAGCATTCCCCGAAGCAAGCTCCACTTCGCTTTCCTCGTCGTTGGCACGTGATATTCTCGACGTCGACTGGTATGGCGGCTGGAAGCCCACTGCTGCGCCGGTAGGCCCATGGCAAGGCCATAGCGCTTGGGGGAGCAGCCCTACACCATGACTCAGGAGAAGAGAGACGAGAGACTTCTCGCTGCGCTACGCAGTATACCCACCATGGCCACGCAAGATCCCAAACCGTACGATCCCGCAAACCCTAAAACCCAACGACGCCACGACTATGCCGATGCCAAGGTTTAACGTGATGCCGACGTTGCTAGGTGTACGCACGAGATCGTGTTACCATTACCATCCGCGGACAGCTCGGATGCGAGGTTCTCGCCGAGATCTCCATCTACGGCATCAAACCATCGCCGATGATGACGAAGATGAAGAGAATGAAGATGCCATGATCCGCTCGGAAGTTGAAGAGGTCATCGACCTGACAGGCATCGACGAATTCCCCAGATTGTCATCCCCGATGACGACGAAGATGAAGAGAACGAGGATGACACGATCCGCTCCGAAGTTGCAGAGGTTATCGACTTGACAGGTATCGACGACGAACCTATTGCACCGCCCACTCGTCTCGCGGGACCTCCGTCGCGTAACCCCCCTATTGACCCCAAAGCCCTTACCGACTTGATCCTTGGCAACAATGCCATCGTGGATTCTCGTCCTGTTGGGTTACTGTTATCCTTGTGTGATGCAAATTACAAAAGGCAACCATCTATGCCATCGTGGACGGCAGTGTGGTTGAGATATTCATGAGGGAGGACTTTTCCCATGCTGAATTCCTTTTCGTTCACCCGTCCGGGACCTCCATCCCGCAACCCCCCCATTGACCCCAAAGCCCTGATCGACCCGATCCTTGGCAACAATGCCATCGTGGACGGTACTGTGGTCGAGATGTACATGAGGGAGGACCTCTACCATGCTGAATTCCTTTTGGTTCAGCAGGTGTATCGCGTCGAGCCCAGTGTGGTGGTTCGTGGATTGTCACACGAACCACCACTGCTCATGTGACTGCTGGCTGTTCCAGGATGACTTATATCGTTGCACAAGGAGGGAAGAGAGCTGGGTCTAAGTAGACGGGTGTGGGCGATACGGCCGGTATTTGCAGGTGTTGCGCATGGGGCCACTTAGTGCCGTGTCGGGGATTGCCCCTGACTCGTACACGAAACATCCGAGGACAGCTTCCCCGCAAAAGCAACGAACTGGTTCTCATACTCATGATCGACGCCGATGATGAGCGAACCGAGCGAGAGCAGGGTTCTCATACCCATGATCGACGCCGAGGATGAGCGACCCGACCGAGAGCAGGCGTCGATTGAGATCACCGGCGACTGGGTGGTCCTGAGCCAGGTATAACGATGAAATCGAACCCCAGATTGGCGAGCCTAAAGCTCAGGGCCAGGAGGTCGAGGGCAACAGTCGGGACGTGGTTATGGCCCACGGGAAGTTTGCCCGAAAAATGGGGACGAACGATGTGAAAGTATACCGCGACGTCGAGAAGGGGAAGAAAAGCATCTTAAGGCTTGCCGCAAAGATTTTTTTTACCGCTTTTGATGCCACGGTACACCATGACGTCGATAGCCCCTATTCTTTCGAAATGGGGAAGAAAAGTATCTTCCGGCCTACTCCGAATCATAGGTCGAGAAGCCCTTCGGTAAGGACTTGGCCAGCTCGCGCGAGCTTCGGAAATCCCTCGAGCCGGACTGGAAGGAGGATGAGCTGTTCCGTATCGACCACTATCTTGGAAAGGAGATGCTCAAGAACATCCTCATTCGTTTTGGTAATGAGTTCTTCAATGCCGCCTGGAACCGTCGCCACGTCGATAACATGCAGATCACATTCAAGGAGCCCTTCGGTACGGAGGGTCGGGGTGGTTACTTCGACGAGTTTGGAATCATTCGCGATGTCATGCAAAACCAGTTCAACCGGACGATGGGATCATCAAGATCTCACAGGAGGAAACCGCTAAGATGTGCCGACAGCAAGGCATCACCTATTTGGGATGCTCACACCATGTCACACAACTGCATAGGTGCAAATTCAATCGGATTCCCCAGCCGTGCTTCCCAGCGTCCCTCTGCGAGCCCATAGTAGTCGAAGGTTTCTGTCCAGAATGCTGCGGTCGAGCCTAGGCGTCTCTGCCGCCGATGGGCCCAAACCATCAATTTCCCCCAATGCCCGACTATAAGTTCCTGCCACCACCGCCTGAGCATGCAAACAACTCGCGCAATGCGCATAAGGTGCCCGAGGCAAACAGTGCGCCGCAGATATGTGCCATTAGACCAGCGAGATGGTTAAAGCATCTAAAGACGCGGAGCATTGATGTGGTGAGAACCGCCCAAGTGAACAGAATTTCCAGTCTTGTGAATTTGGTCTTGGCCCTCCGAGGCTCCTCTCTTGTTAACTGGTCAAACTTCTCCGACCAGTTGCGACGTTCTCAACAGGAGAGTCATGACTTCTGCCAAGGACCAGCGCCCGGTGATCCTGGTTGGACACTCGGCGGCCCTCTCCAACGTGGCTACGCGGAACGCTGCGCGCGTCCCAACTACCAAGCCCAGGAACCAGAAGGGAGCAAAGCCCAGGTCTGAAGCGCTAGTAGAGAAGCAGTCGATCACATCGAAGAAGTCGGTTCCTACGACTCTTACTCCTTGCCTCTGTCCGTGTGCCGGAACGGTATCATGTCTGGACCATCCTCTGGTTTCAGTCTGAAGGGATTATACAAGCTTCTCGACAAACATCTCAGTGCTGACCTGTTGTGCAGTAACGAGGCATACGATGAGCCCCTTGAGGGCGAAATCATCTCAAAAGGGTGTATGTGCCGGTGTGTCTTGGTGTCGACATCGTGAAGAAGTCGCGCAATGCGCACAAGTCGCACGAAGCACAGCATGGTGGGCCGGCCACTTCGGTAGTCTCGGCGTGGGGGACAGCGTCGAGTCCCGTTCAGCAGGTGTATCGCACTGAGTCTGATGTGATGGTTCGGGGATTGCCCCTGATCCCGTCCAGCAGGTGTATCGCAGTGAATCTGATGTGATGGTTCGGGGACTGCCCCTGACTCGCACCAGCGCCGACTGGCCATCCGCCGTGGAGTTCAAGGCCCACGGAGACGAGAGGATTCGTGACGGACGCGCACGTCATCTATAAAAGTATCTTTAGGCCTACTGCAGTCTAATCGGACGATAGAACCATCAAGATCTCAAAGGAGGCCTTCCGAGGCTCCTTTCCGTGCTCGATGAGAATGTTCGATAATGGGGACAGGGATCGGGCAACCCTGCTGTGGGATGAGAGTTCCGAGGATATATCGTCTGCCATCCACACAAACTCCAGTACATTCGAGTTTACCCTCTGCCATCCACACAAACTTCAATACCTTCTCTGCGACTCACTTTGCCATCCATTCACACGCCGCTAACGACATACAAGAACCGTCAATCATGGCTACTTCAAGCCTGAACTGCTTTGCGCAGGATTCTTGATTTGTTTCGCGTCGCGAGAGGGAAGAGAGTAGGGTAGGGACCCCGACACTTATATATATTTTTAAACGACATGAACGATACTCGACGAAGGTGGAGGACGCGCAGCATACCGGTGCGTGGCCTTGAGCTTGTCTCAGGGGCATGTTCCCCTATTCAGCTATCGATATGAAGGAGCATCTTCGAGCTCCTGATATCGACGTACGTTGAGTACCAAGCCCACGCCGGGTGGGAAACCAGGAAGAAGATGCCCAGCCTGGTACTTCGCTGGTGACCGGAACCCTGGGTGCCTCATCGGGTGCCGGTTGGTGTTACCATAGACTAGATACTATGGTTCCCCCAATGCGACCGCCTCTCCTGCAACCCAAACCAAGTTTGGTCATGTAGAGAATACCGTATACGACCCAGCGCGGCTCTCGCAAGCTTAAGACTACCACTGCTCTATTCAAGCAGGGGGCACTCCTACGCACGGACGCCGCCTGGTCCAGCGGTTCCCCGGACGGTTACGGTCCCGCGACGGCATTTCTGTGTTTGACGAGGAAGCTCTGTATGATGAAGAGGCTTTGTACCCGCCATGATAACCATGGGCTGACGATTACTACCTGATGGTAGCACTGGTACAACTCCCTTACCCACCCTCACCCTCTTAACGTCTCGCTAACCCCCTTGCATACCCGGGGTGCTAGAATACACCCAGCCCCTTATACGGGAATCTCGGACGTAGCCCATACAAGGGCTTGATGTCCGCCCCCCCTGAACGATGGGCTTTAGGGCCTTTATTAGGGTTTACTGCCTAAACCCTTCAATACGTGGCCTCGGGATTTGTACAAGGGCTTAATGCCGAACCTGCTCAAGGCCGCCCCAGCCTTGAGCATCACGTGGATAGTCTAATTTACTCCACGTGTCGAAATCCCCCTCCCCGCGCGCCCGAAACGCGGCAAACATCGAGACAAACGGAGATAATGAGATAGCCAAGCTTCCAGCGGACGCTCCAGAACTCGTTCGTTGGCGAGACCTGGACCTCATGAGGTTTATGAAGGACCTTAGCACCCAGATTATTAGGCTAAGAAGGATGTTAGTCCTGCGACAACTCCGAGAGGACCAGGACAAATCCTGCCTCGAGGCGCTGCAGCGTGTATGGCTCCTACTCGACGAGGCGCTGGACGCAGCTATTAGTTTCGATGAGGAGGAGACGGAGACGAGGAAGAAGGGTGTTCTTGACCACGACAAACTCGCGCCGATAAAGACGGAGGAGGTCAAGACGCTCCAGGGCGATATGAAAGAGGGAACCAAGCGTATCAAGCAGGCCATGCTGCCGATGATGTATCAAGCCTATCAAGCCGACCGCGACAGCGCCGTCTATGAGAAGATGTGGCTGCTGTGACTATTCACATACAGCAAGTCGCGAGCACTCTCCACGCTCGTGACGCCGTTTAGGAGAAATGTGGCAAGAGAAAGGCCATATTTGGAGCCTGCGGAGGAAATCTTCATGGACGAAGTGCGGTGAGGGCGTTCGCTATGCAGAATGTCGAGAGAAGCCTCGACAAGAGCAAGATGGAGGACTCCGCGGGGGCTTCGTCTGGCGCGTGAGGCCGGATTCGACAACGGGTCTAACTTCCGTATGGGCTCGTGGCCTGGACATCAGTCCAGCCATGAAACCATGAGCGAGATCGTTTCTCGCGTCACCCGGACGGGGTGTTGGGGGGCTTCATGATCTGGATGCCGATGCGAAACCCGCAAAGGAAGAAGAGCCCGAGGAAGACTTGGACGTGGAAGGCTGGACGTCGACTGATTCCCTTCTCTGCTGGTCGAATCATGCATCTGGACTGGCGTATCTACCAGATCAAGACCCGAACTTTGACCACTAGTACGGAGGTTACACCCAGTACTGGACTTGGAAACCAGATAAAAATCTCTTCGAGCATCAGGTTCTGAGAGATGTCCACCCTAAGGTGACATGGGGATTCTACCAGAAACCGATCAACTTCGACCTAACTCTGAATGAGGTCAAGGAACTGCAGTACTCCAGTGATGGGCCCAGAATATGCTTGGCTAATATGGTGGAGTTGAGTGGAATGACTACGAACTTTTTATAAGCAATAACTTCGATGATCAGGGGAGTCTCAGTCACGAAGTCACAGCCCATCGTATCCAAGATGGCCATCATTTCGGGAATTCCTGGTATCGAAGTCACCATCATGGCTGGCAACCATGTCGCCCGGGAGTTCAATGACCCGGACATGTCGCCCGGAAGATCAACTGTTCAACGACCCGGAGTGCTTGCAAGACAGACTTAACAGCGATGTTAGGTGAAGAGTTGATGGCTGGTATCTTAACCTTCACCAGCAACCATGCGTGGCTGGTATGGTTGAGCTGAGTTGAATGACTACGGGCGTTCTAGAAGCATTAGCTTCAAAAGTTGAGATCGTTGGCGAGCCTGCGCCTTAGGCGTCCCTGGGGAGCCTCGGCTGCCCCGATCAATTCAAGCTGGCAACGCCGTGCCCACTGTCGAGGCTTCTCGACCTGAAGATCCGCCTGTTAGGGAGGGCTGAGTGGAATGACTACGCACTATTTAGAAGGAATTGTTCAGTATTTCTGAGGGTCGTTTTCATATTCATGATCGATGCCGATGATGAACGACCAGACCAAGAGCAGGCCTCTATTGAGATTACTGCCGACAAGGTCCTCAGGCAACGGACCTGCGCTTTCACCAATGCCTCCTAAGAAGAGCGGCAACGCCAATGACGAGGATGTCATTGCTATGAGTCCTGCCGAGTTCAAGATCATCAGTATGATCTTCCAGGGCGCCCCAGCCTCCGCCAAGCCTACTCAGACCTGCCAACTTTCCGAATTGGCGATTTCCCATGCGCTTTTACCGTTCGTACGAGGAGGCCCAGGAAAAGGGCATGCTGGCCTGCCGCTGGAAGTATCGACGCATCTGCGCCAACGCCACTGTCATAGGTCAGGCCACTGCTGGGGTTCCAGGAAGACCTATATTGTTGCACAAGGAGGGAAGAAAGCTAGGGCTACGTAGAGTGGACGATACTGCCCCTATATATAAACGTGGCGCATGGGCCACTTGGTACCGTGACAGCCACCATGCAGAAGATGGGCAAAGCGCCTACTAAGTTTGCCGTCAAGCACCTTAACCCAACCGAAGTGCTTAAGGAGAAATATCGGCAGGATGAGCTGTATCGTCTTAATGTATGGCGAGCCGGCAAGATCCGAGGCGGAGCTTATAACCCCTCGAATTCGTACGATAACGTACTTGTCGCGAATCTCGATGAGGATTCCCAGGATGATCAGAGCTGGATCGATTCTGGAACGCATATATGGGAATACAAGCTGTTGACCGAGCTCACCGAATTGGTCAACAACGCAAAGTTCAAGTTCACCGTATTCTCATCAAGAATACAATCGAGGACCGAATCTTGAAGATCCATGAGGAGAGAAGACTCTCACTGCCTCTGCTCCCATGGCTGAGAAAGATGAGGAGAGGATCTACAAGGAAATCGATTCTGATGCCGACGAGAAGCCCACTGACGAGAGGCCAGGTGGGGCTGAGTGGAATGACTACGCATGTTCTTGAAGCAATAGCTTCGAATGTCGAGGTCACTATGTGGTGTCTGGCATCGTGGACTGGACCCTGCCCGAAAGTCACCTTGCGACGCAACCCTTTCTTGCCTGGAAAAGAGACTTGGCCACAGGCCTCTACTGATGGTCTTACGACGAAGCAGATCAAAGACCCCCGGTTGGACTTGGAGGCTGGCGTCCTAGAGTTCGGCTTTGCTCGCGACGGCGGTCCACTCCCAGACATTGGCTACGGCCTCAGCCCTCTCTTCAAGCAAACGAATGATAGCGATCTGCAGAGCATAGGTGGGCACGAAGTCAATCGAGGAGAGAGACTCCGTAGTCATCTAGACTGTCCACCCGCGTCTCCATCACAAGGAGACCGTCCCAAAGACGGCGTTCATCCCGTCACGTGAGTGCGGTATTCGCCCAGGATTCGATTCTTCTCGAGACGGTCCCAAAGAAGGTCGAGACCAAGAAACAACTGGGAATCTTGACAATTCAAGTGTCAGTGTCAAACCCTCTATATCCAGCTGATATCCTTCTGGGTGTACTCTTTCTTTCCTCCTGCTCTTCTATCCCCCCGCGTCGCCCTTCTCCCACTCCTCGAATCCCAGTCACCAACAAATCACTGATTCAGTGTTCTCTATATAAGACTGAGGATCATCTACAATCCTCCTATTCCTTGAGCATTCACAAGTGCCAGTGTGCTCGCTGGCCGGCATACCTTCGCGGTGGGTTGTGTTCGAGCAAAGTCCGCTTGTCTCGGCCAGAGATCCGGCGCTAGTCTACATGTATATGATTCGCCTTGACTACCAAGCTGCCGGCTGCCTTTATATATATACAAAGCAGACATGATGTTTGGGGCCTATGGTGTCGAAGGATGGGCCACAGCCATCACTCCATCACAGAGCCCTACCAAGAGAAAGTGGTCACTCGAGCCGCGCGCTGATATTCAACCCGCGTGGGCTGCAGGATTTCTGAAGGATGAAGGCAATATGCCGAGTGTCATCATTCTCCACTGTAGCCGTGGCGCCGCTCGAAGCCACTTCATCAGCGTTCGCCAGAAAGGCCGCGATGGTGGCATACGCTGTAGGAAGTGCCGTCTCGTCTTCGAGAAGAGAATGCCCAAGATCCTGAAACACTACTTTTTGATACTGCGAAGAAAGAGAACGAGCGCATCGATTCGCTGGAGGCGCAGCTCCAACCTGCCAGGAAGCAAACGGAGTGGGCGAAAAGCCATAATTCTACTCTGGATGCTCGTCTCAAGTTGGCTGAAGCTCGTATCCAGGCGGCTAGACAGGGAGCAGACTCGGCCAGACAGGAAGCAGACTCGGCCAGACAGCAAGCAGACTCGGCGAACCGGAGAGTATCACAGACACGGGAATGAAAGATATAATATCTTGATACACTCGGGAGGCCATGGCAAGCCGCTGCTGAACATTCCGAAGATTGAAATGGGAGATGATTGTACACAATCTAAACCATTGGGTAGTGCGCCTACCTGAACGACGTCCACGGCGACGAAGACCGAGTGGGGGAGGTAGAAACCTCCCTAGAAGAGTCCGAGACCGACTCTGCTGAGAGAGGTCGGCCCAGAAACTTGAAGGGCCCGGTGATGGCGCTTTCACCGATGGTGCGGTACGACCCGCAACACAAACCAAGTTATCCCATGCAGAGTGCAGAGAGCACGGTCTACGCGTTGACAGCAGTCGCCGTTTTCCTTGCCGACCTTGAGAACTGGGGGCCGTGCTCTCTACATGGCGTAACTGGGTTCGTGGGTATGTCGTACGACGACGACGACTACCCACGAGGTGTTGGCTGATGACCAGTAGGGGAGGAACCCCATTCCTACCACGACCACGATGATTCGGTTATGCGGGGTCAGAAGCCGAGGGAGAAGACGCCATGATGGCCGCCGCGGCGGCAAGAAGAAGGAAGAGGAGGAGGCGCACAAGAAGCGCCTGGAGGAGTTGGCCCTCCAGCGCCTCCAGGAGGAGCAAGAGAGCTCGTGGCTTCGACGAGGAGGACGACGAGATGTTTATTCCAAACATCAAGAGGACGACGAGATGTTTATTCCAAACATCAAAAACTAAGTGATTATGGCAAGGAAGGGGGGGGGGGGGGGCTTAGCCCCATGATACGATGGATGAATCTCGTCGATACCGGGACCAAAGACGAGCTCAAGGACTACGGCTACGGCCATATCTTGATAAACGACGATATGAGCCAGTTGTATAATCACAGCGATAACAAGAAAGGAATCGGAAGAAAGAGGGGCGGATCCCATGGACCTCGGACGCCTGAAACGTCTCATCGTACCCAGAAGAGGGGGTCTCCCTTTCCCCGTCAAGAAACCCAAAAGGGAGACCCCGTAAGAAAGACATGGGGGGTTATTTACCCTGTCTTTCCCCCGAGATCTCTCGCTGCTGTTTACGAAAAGAAAAAAGGAAACTTCTAAGAAAAGAAGGAAGTCCCCTTTTTCCTTCAAAGAAACCCTATCTTGCCTATCCTATACCCTCCTCGGGTCTCGACTTCACTCTTTACGAAACCTCTTTTTACTCGTTAATAGGGGGAGAGGGGATCTCCTCTTACTCCTCAATAAGAGAAGAGGAGATCCCCTCTTACTCCTCAATAAGAGAGAAGGGAAGACTCCCTAAGAGGAGAAAAGAGGAAGCTTCCCGAGAGGAGGAAGGGTCAACTCTCTTTATTCGTTCACAAGGGAAAGTTCGGAATCCCATTAAAAAGGCAAAAGGAGTCTCACCAGTGAGCCTGAGTCGGTCGATGGCGGCGGTGACCTTCCGGAGATGGAATCCGAAAAGGACGTGCTTCGAAGACGACTCGGCAAGGCACGACGTAGACTCCTGTCGGCGCTCGATATTCAGCACAGGGCTGTTTTCTTCATTGCCAGTGCCTATTTCCAGATCAAATCGACCAATAAGAGGAGAGGAGATTCCCCCTCTTACTCCTCAATAGGAGAAGAGAGGGATATCTTCCTACTTATATCCCTCTTTTTTACTCCCTAATAGGACGAGAGGAGTATCTCCTCTTACTCCTCAATAGGAGAAGAGGAGATCTCCTCTTACTCCTCATTGGGGAGAAGGGAAGACTCCCTGAGAGGAGAGGATAATCTCCTTTTACTCCTTATTAGGGAGAAGGGGAAACTCCCTAAGGGGCGTTAGGGGGAGAATCGCTGAGGGAAGAAAGAGAGAACTCTTCTTATTCTATAATAAGAAAAATTCGAAACCGCACAAGAGAAGCTTAGAGGAGCTCCTCTTACTCCTCAATAGGAGGAGAGGCGCAATCTCCTCTTACTCCTCATTGGGGAGAAGGGGAGACTCCCTAAGAGGAGAGAAGGAGATACCACCCACGAAGAGAAGAGAGGAATTCCATTAGCTTAGCAAAGAAGAGACTCTCTCTTATTCATCAACAGGGGAAGAGGAGAGTCCTCTTACTCCTCAATAAGAGAAGGGGGAATCGCTCTCCTCCTACTATTCAGTGAGAGAAGACCTCTTACTCTCCGACAGGGGAATAGGAGAGTCCTCTTACTCCTCCATAGGGAAAAGGGGAATCCCCTCTTACTTCTCAATCGGGGGAGAGGCAGATCGCCTCTTACTCCTCAATAGGAGAGAAGGGAAGTGTCCTCTTCGACTCTGGATATACTATAGACGAAGCGGTTATGCCCAAGGAATTTGGCGGATACAACGAGATGTTGAACCCTTGGCTACTTTGAGGGTTCCAAGATCAGCGTAAGTTCTCGTACATGAGCGCAGCACTATGGCCGCCGTACTTGCTGGCTGACCATTTTTGACTTAGTTCCATGATGATGGAGAAGTGGACGTCGGCAGTCGGCCCTAGAGACGGCATTGCCATCTCGATTAACGTCAGGGTCACTAGCGACTACGACTGGGGACGAACTCCGGCCATCACTTTCGCCTTTTACATCGACGGCACACCGGTGCCGGGAAAAGAGACCGAGAGTGAAGGACAAACCAGGAAGGGAGGCTCAAGTCACCGCCCACTGGCGGTGTGGGTGAAACGCGGTGGATAGAGAGCGAGAACGAGGTACGGAGCAAGAAGGGGGGCTCAAGTCGCCACCCACTGGTGGTGTGGGGGAAAAGGGTTAGAGTAGTCGCTATCAGTGGGTGGGAGACAGGCCGAAAACGAGGCACAGGATAAGATGGCGAGGCTCAAGTCGCCGCCCACTGGCGGTGTGGGGGAGAGGGGTTAAGGTCGTCGCGTTAACGACGAGGCCAACATCGCGATACTCTTTTCTTGCCATGAACTCATCAAGAAACTCCGGCCCCGTGTGTTCACGCTAGAACAGACCTTTGGCATCCTTCATCCCCGGTACGAACACTATTTCAACGCACTGGTCAACGGCTTCACTCAGCACAGCTACTCGGTCCGCTGGACATGTGTCAATCTCATCTAATGGGGGTGCCCCTCACGACGGATTCGCCTGATCATAATCAGGTCCTGTCTGGGCCATCAGTAGGTGGAAAACAGGCCCAAAACGAGGCACAGAATAAGAGGGGAGGCTCAAGTCGCCGCCCACTGGTGGTGTGGGGAAAGGGTGTATAGTCGTCGCCATTAGTGCGTTTTTTTACGAAAACGAGGCACAGGATGAGATGGCAAGGCTCAAGTCGCCGCCCACTGGCGGTGTGGGGGAGAGGGGTTAAGATCGTCGCCATCAGTGCGTGGGACACGGGGCGAGAACGAGGCACAGAATAAGAGAGGGGGCTCAAGTCGCCGCCCACTTGTGGTGTGGGGGGGAGAGGCACAAGTCGCCGCCCACCGGCGGCCGCGTGGAAGGAAAAGGGGTGGTTGATACCGACGCCGTGTCCCGTCCTCCCTCTACAGCGGGGAATAGAGATAGATGGTATAATTTCGACCAAGCAATAGCCCAGGAGATGAGGGTGTTATTGTTTGTTTTCTGCTCTCCGTCTGGCGAAAGATACACACGAAGGGCCCTTGAGGTCATATATAGCCCGGATGGCAACGAAAGAAATACTATCTATGTGGCATATCAACGCAAGCATGACCTCGGGAATGGTGACCAGCAGTGAATGATTTTTTATACTGCGACGCAAGTGGATTATAGTGACGACGAGGAGTCCTAGGACCTTGAACGGGTATCGTAAGCTCACGACCTACGCCGGGCCTGCGGCACGCTTTCCTCGGAGGAGGATGTTGGGTTTGGTGGACGGTGATAGAGGCGGTGAGTTTGGGTGGTGGAAGATTGGCTGGGTTGGTGAGAGATGCCGGTTGCTTGGAAGACGAATCAAAGACTTGAGATCACTAATAAAAGGGTCAACGATCTAACGTATGCCGGTATTACCTGATAGTAAAAGAACGTGATGATAATCCGAGAAGTCGCAGAAGGGTGCTACCCACATTGTGAGGTGAGGTGAGGCTAAGCAAATGTTGGCTTGTCAGCAATAGTAAGTAGACACCCGTCTCGATTCCGCGATAGCACAGTCGCAGATCGCATCGTTCGTATCAATCATACAATCAATTGATATTAAGAGGCAGTTCAGTATGTTGGAATGTTGGACGAGGCCTCTTCCATACTTCGTAGTCCTGTCACCTGTACCGTCGGACCAGAGGTTGCTGCGTCATGTAAGTTTAAAAGTTCCAATCCACTGCAATCTATGCCAAGAAAGACGAAATGACGATGTTCATCGGCACGCAGATCTCGCACCACATGTTTACCAGAAGGGGGCATCGCTCCCGCTACGGAGTACGGAGTAACCTGACCTTACCAAAATCAAGCTTCACTGATCAGCTTCACTGATTATTAGCTGGTGGTATTGCCCAGATGTCGATGAAAGAGAACGCGATGCAATAGGTATGGATATGTCTCGGAAGACGGCACTCAGCTGTCATCAACATTAGAAGTTGCTTCTCGGCGTGAAGGGGGGGGGGGGGTTGACAGGGGTCGAGTTTCGGATAAATGCTAGCCAAGTAGACGCCCGAGTGGACCACGGAAAAAAGTGAACTTGATCTTCCTCGTGACAACAACACCACTCACCACTGCTTGACATTTGCGAGACGGCCTGGCCTCTAATACGAAGTAGTAGTATTAGGAGCTTGGTTAGATTTACAACGCATCGTGCATGTCAGCGTCGTCGTACGCGCATCTTAAGATCTTAAGATGATCATGGGAAAGCCTTCGCGGCAAAGATATTGAATTGGATCCAATCAATTCGCACTCGCCCTTACTTTGGCGGATGGCAGCCGAAGCGCGCGCCCCTCTTTCTTGGCAAAGGATTCATTGATCTCCAGGCCTCGACCAGACAGTCGCGAGTTTATTATTTGAAAAGCCATGACACAAAGCAGAGATCCCATTGTTATTAAAGAAACAAACAAACGCGATTCATGGCGCTACAGGTAATCAATCAATCAATCACTGAGGCGCAGCTGGCAACCACTGCAGCCTTAATATTTTAGGCGGACTGGCGGAGCCGTTTCACCAATTCCTCCACGCTGAGCCAAACACGCCGCTGGCGGCTTGGCCCTATTACCTGGCAGCCCTGGTGCCTGGTTAGGCGTAGCCGACCCCCTGGCGACTGATGACATTTCCACATCAAGAGGTAAACCTAGCCGCGAGCGAATCAAAATTCCCCGAGATGCAAGGGAAATGGCTTCTTTTCGGTGTCTTCTTTTCGTATGGGTGTGGTGTTAATCGTCATTCAAGCCTCCAAGCGAGCAGGTTTGTTCGTCGCTTTTTACTATAATGCTTCCTTTCTTTAAAAGCCCTTGGCTTTGGCCACTCCTCTCGTCTTTCACTGCTCTCTCCCCTTATACAGTCCATGTCACTCTTTTCTGACCTTTAACTCGCTCTTTTTCACCTGTCAAGTGAATAAAATACCAGTCATTCGTTTTTCCCTTCTCACTCTCTTGCTATTACTGACCATTTTCCTTCTTTTTTTCTTCTTCCTGAATTAATAAATCAATAGTCTATATCATGGTCGGCTTCAGGAAGCTGGCTGTCTTGCTAACAGCCCTCATACCCACCATCACCACTGCGCTCCCCACCCCGGAGGCAGGTGACCTGAAGGCAGGCAAATACATCGTCACGCTGAAGCGAGGACTGAGCAGCGACGATGTCTCGGACCACATGGCGTACACGCGGGACGTGCACCGCCGGAACCTCGCGCGACGGGGGAAGCCGCTGAAGGCGTGGGGCAGCGAGGGCATCCACTCGACCATCCACATCCGCGACCACAACAGCTACTCGGGGCTCTTCGACCGGGACACGCTGCTGCAGATCAAGGGCCACGCCGCCGTCTCGTCCGTCGAGCCCGTCAAGAAGGTGCACGCCTGGGAGACGACGACCCAGCCCCTGGCCCCCTGGGGCCTGGGCAGCCTCTCGAACAAGCTGGCCGCCGACCAGTACCCGATCGAGCAGTACAGCTTCGACACCGCCGGCATGGCCGAGGACGTCTACGTCTACGTGATCGACACGGGGATCCGGACGACGCACGTCGACTTCGGCGGCCGCGCCACCTTCGGCGCCAGCTTCGTCAACGAGACCGACACGGACCTGCACGGCCACGGCACGCACGTGGCCGGCACCATCGCGGGCGCCACCTTCGGCGTGGCCAAGAAGGCGCAGCTGATCGCGGTCAAAGTCCTGGACCGCGACGGCGGCGGCGACTCGGACAACTTCCTGCGGGCGCTGAACTGGGTGTACGCGGACGCCAAGGCCCACGACCGCCTGGGCAAATCCATCGTCAACCTGAGCCTGGGCCTGGCCGAGAACTCGGACGCCATCACGGACGCGACCAACGCCATCTTCGAGGAAGGGGTGGTGGTGGTGGCGGCCGCGGGCAACGACGACGCCGACGCGACCGACTACTCCCCGGGGAACGCGGTCAACGCGCTGACCGTCGGCGCCGTCGCCGTCAACGGCACGCGCGCCAGCTACTCCAACTGGGGGCCCGTCCTCGACGTCTTCGCCCCCGGCGACATGGTCAACTCGCTCGGCATCGAGTCCGACACCGACGTCCAGGTGCTGTCGGGCACGTCCATGGCGTCGCCGCATGTCGCCGGGCTCTGCGCCTACCTCAAGAGCATGTATCAGCTCGACAGCCCCGCGGACGTCGTGGCGAAGGTCAAGGAGCTCGGCGTCCAGGGCGTCGTCGGGGATACCAAGGGGAGTGTTAACCTGATGGCGTATAATGGTGCCACGAGGGCTTGAAGAAGCTGGAGAGGGGAAAAGGAAAGGAGGGGGGGTTAAGCTCTGGGGTTTTCAATGGGGAAAAAATAATGGACGAGGTAGATGATGGTTGCGCTGGTGGTGTGCAATCGGGTTGTATATAGATATGGAAATGATGATACCCGGATTTTGGTATATATATAAACTTCTCTTTCTTTCTTTCTTTCCTTGGTGGGGTGGTGGTTAGATAGATAACCTACCCTCAAACAAACATTGACGTCGAGAGCCGGGTCTCAGTGTAGAACATTGGAAATACCCTTCGGGACGACAGGATTGTTTTCCTCATTGTAATTAATCACTCCTTATGAAATATTGCGTCGGGTTCGTTCTCCCTGACTAAGTAGTTAGCTACATCCAGACACTACGTGACATGTTCTTAGAGTTTTTCCGGATTAAGTATAAGTCAATGAATAGATTAAGGACAGACGGACAGGCCAAGCGGAGAGTGAATTTACCAGCAGTAAGCAAGCAATAAATAGGCACGGGATGACTGACACTTGCGTCGATCAACTCCTTAGTACAAAACGTACGGTGAGCCAACATACATACATGCGCTCGGCTTACACAGCTGATATATCATGCTACCTAGGTAGATAGAGCAGGACGTGATTTTCAAAACAATTGTCAGGTCTTCGCGGCCAGTAGTTAGGCAGGTTTCTATGCCCTAGCGATGTTAGGCCATCTCACCTATCTATCCATCTATGTGGACTAGTTACCACGTAATTACCCCTGGATCACGCTGCGTGGAAGAATGTATACACCAATACTTCACGGGATTGATTGGACTTCGACACGCAAACTTGTCTTCGACCTGTCAACATGATATCTGTTATAGTCTACATATCTGATCTGATCTGATCTGATCTGATCTACATCATCCCAGGGTCTGACCTCTCTGTCGGACTGGTAGACTCTCTTTATGTTGCAGAACAGTAGACCGGACCGGCCCAAATGCCACCGGCACACTGTCAACTATCGCCGGGAGCTTCCGTACGGTAGACTAATGGGAACTCTCTGGTATACGACCGGGACCATGCCATGCTGGAGGCAGGACATCGTTGGTACACCATGGGCTCTCTTCGGACAGAGGCTCGCTGAGTTGGTGGGAACTCGATGGTATGTATACTGGCTGGTCTTGATGGAAGGAGAACTGGTGACAACCCGCTGGTAGGTTGTGTGTTCTTGACGGGCCCAGGGACGTACGGTGGACTAATGGGTACTCTCTGGTATACTAGTTCTTAACGACGTGAAGAAGCATGCAACGCGGCCTCGTGGGGACCCTCTGGTATACCGGTTGCTCTCGACGGACAGAGACATGAACGCTAGTATATGACCGAGATCATATCGGTGACAGGCACCCCCCAAACGCACTGTGTGTTCTTGCCGGTGGGGTATTGAAATGGACCGCCCCCAACATCGTCCGGAAACGTCCAAAAAAAAAAAAAAAGAAACCAAGGCGGCATCGATCTTGGTTCCCGATAGCTCAATACGCATCTCGCGCCTCTTAGCGTCAACTGCCTCAATACGGCTCTCAAGCGAAGCGACCTGGGCCTCGAGGTCCTCTATTGTGGTCTTATGGCCTTCGTTAGCGCAGGCAAGCATCGCAATCAGACGACGGATCTCTTTGTTGGCCTTAGGTATCAAGGCGAACAAGAGCCTGGTCTCTTTCTTCGACCGCCTGATTCTTTTCTTTCAGAGCCTGGTCCTTCTCGTCGTCGGCAATAGAAAGGTAAAGTCTACAATGCGGACTTTCTTCTCATCACTGTTCTCCATTGTGACGTCTTCGTGCTGATCTCTGCTGCTTCGTCTTGACGTCTGACCATCCGAGGATTTCCAGAACAAGCATTGTTCAAGAATCATGCCAAAAAAAAAAAAAAAAAAAAAAAAAAAAAAAAAAAAAAAAAAAAAAAAAAAAAAAAAAAAAACGCCGTGGGAGAATCGAAGAGTTCCCCAGCCAAGGTGGGTGTGAATAAGATAGATGGGTGAGTAACGAGACGGGCGCGCACAGATATACGACCGGAACCATGCCGGAGACAGGCCACTGGCATTTGCACATCATGTGTTCCTCGATGGGTGAGATCCACAAGATCACCATGGTCCTCCTAATCATGTCCCATCATCCAAAGCCGTCCAAGAGAAACTTAACGACAGGCGGTTTCCAAAACAAATCCACGCGTGTCTAAAACAAAAAGACAAACGGGCGTCGTTGGTAGTTACGTTGTGTGTTCTTGCCGGCGGGTGTAGGCCTGCCCAAAAGACCATCAAGATCCTGCCCCCCCCCCCCCCCTAAAAGGGCAAGAGAGAGAACAAAAGGAAGCTCTTGCTGGGCGGAAGTCGAGGAAAGCGCCCCAAAATGCATATATCCAGTAAGCACCTTCAATCATCGAGCTCCCCATCGACGAGAAAAAGATAAAAACACTGACGATCGATCTCGACTGCGCGGCTTTTAAAAAAAAAAATGTCCAAAACAAGTAGTATCAGGCAGAAACGCCTCCCGTGGTCTCTCGCTCCTACCTATTCTGATCCAGTCTCAGGTTAAAGATGTGAGTGAGTACTGGGCATGATAGGTTGATGACACCAACCAGGTCCAGTGTGATCTCGCCGCAGGTCTATCCGCTCGAGTTCACCTCTCAGGTTTTTCTTGGTGGTAGTGATGGAGTCGCTGATAGCCCACGAGAGAGGAGTTGCATGCCTTGCCCCGGTCCTCCAACACAGGAAATTTGCCTGTCGCTATCGACTGGGAGGTTCGGACATCTGAGCCTTGTCAGGTTATGGTGCTGTTGGTCGTGGTGCGTGGCACTGTCGACCCGGAAGTAAAGCCTGCAAGATACGCTTCAAACTCCCTTTCGTCATTCGGTCTGATGCCGCCAATCTCCACTCGTTGAAGGCTTCATCTGCTGGAGTCTCTAAGACTTCTGTCAGTCAGATATGGGTCTGTAAAGGCCTTGTTCTCATATGTTGTCTATATATGTCGAGGGTCGGGGGGCTTTCGTCAAAGAGTCTGAAGGCGATGGAGATACGAAGGGCTGTCGGGAAGACTTGACCTAGGCTTCTTTTCGAAAAAAGTCGACAGAGCACCTGAGTACCCAGGAAATCACCGGATTAAAAAGAGAGAGTCCCTGTAGGGTCCGGAAATTGCGACTGGCCAACGTGGCACCCTTGTCGATAGGGGTTCGTTCAACCACTACAACCAGCATCTGTCCCGTCCGCGTCCATCCTTGGACGTCACAATAATCCGCATCCGTCATCATCCTTCCTTTCATGTATCAAACGTCCGCCTTGGGCCTCATCTTCTTTCCGCGCAAGTGTGCTTTCGTACTTCCGCATTCCCTCTGTTCTGTTTACCCCTTTCCGACGCGGCTGTTGTGTATATGCGTGTCTCGGGGAAAGTGAACTTGAGCGGTTGCGCAACGCGAAGATAAGGTGTCAATGAGGCAAGGGGCGGAAAATCAAACCAAACAAGCAAAAATACAAAACGCCTGTCGGAACGTCCTTAACGCCTTCCCCTTGCACCCTTAGATGTAGGGGTTCAACCGCTACAGGCAAGTGCCTGCTGATGGATTGTGCCTGCCTGCCACTTTTCGACAAACCTCTGAGCTGAGGGTAGTACCTCTATTCGCTTCTTGAGCTTTCTTTTTTGGTAACTTATGTCTTCGGTTTCTTCACCGCCCTCCTCATGCAACAGCGATATCGTCATTGATATCATCGCCAGAGGCGGCTTTTATCGGCTAGGCACCAACACCCGGACGATTGGGCGACATGGTCATCTGTCTTCATCACCGCTGCTGCTGACAGATAAGACAGAGTACGGTCAGTCAGGTCCCTGATCGGCGATGACACTGCAGACTCACAATGACTCACTGCCAGGTAAAGTTTTCTCCGGCTAGTTTATCTCGTATCCATCCACCGGCAGGTTCTCCTTCCGTTGTACCTGCTCAGGGACGCCGCACCAGCGTCCAAAATGCAATGGGTCGCCCACCCCAGTCGAGCACGCCAGCCTCCGAGCTCGGATTTATCACTATCGTGAGGTAAACCAGACATGTTCAAGATCAACCTCGTACGTCTCGTGAAGTCAAATCACGAGCATCTGCTCGACTATCCCCTAGAGGATTCGGAACACAGAAAGCAGAACCTTCTTCCCCTCCCGACTTCCCACGTTGTGGCGGATAAAGACAATGGGCCCATCCGCTGCTCTCCGAAGGAGAAAAATCCCTCCTTCGCGTGACTGGTCATTCTTGCGGAGAGACATCCAGAGAAAATCCAAAAGACAATCCAGAAGAAAATCCAAGAATGAACACTCTATATCCTACTGAGTTAAGTCGATCTTATTCTCAGGCTCATCGGCAGAATACAAGGTTCCGCAGCACAATCGAGCCGGCCAAGGGTGGTGGTATTCACCATGAAACGGGTGTATAGCGAATTCCGAGAAACTGGCACGTCTGCCAGTTGTGTTATCCTGGCCGTCGTCGTTCTGGCTCTCGGCCTTGACGAGCTCGTTGGCCGCGCTGGCCCGGGTTCTGTTCCGGCTCGGTCCATGCCCTGGGGCGAGTCGTTGTGAGAGGCAGACTCTCGGGCTTCACCTTGATGAGAGGCTTCATCTTGTTGAGATGTTTCGCCAAGTCGGGACTCTGGCGAAGGGGCAAGGGCAGGGAAACGTTGAGCAGGTATGATACGAGAAGGCAGGATAACAACTCCTGATCGAATGTGGCAGCCCTGCTTCTCGGCTTTGACCTCAAGACCCCACTGGTACAACAAGAATGAATTGTTCACCCGTGTCTTTCACACTTCTGCACACTATCTTGCTTTCAAAGCCAAACACCATGTGCCAACGGATTGTTCTCGATCGATTTCGGCCTGCAGATGGCTCGACTGGAGAAGGCTTTTTTGGTTTGTTGACAAACCACCTTAGTTGCCTACGCATCAACTTGTCGCCAAAGAGGTTTATCTTGGTCGAAAACATCATCTTCGCCAAGATAAATAACCCTCGTATGAATCCATCTTGGGAGTCAGCAGTAGTTATCCAGAAGGGGATATCCATAAAGAAGTATCCGAAAATGACAGCATCAGAAAAGAAGTGACTATCCCCGAACGACCTGGTGCTGACGTTTCACTGTGGAAGACATCGTTGTCGTGGGAAGCGCCACGGCCGAGCTGGAACATATTGGCAGCGCTGTTGTCCTGTAGAGGTCGCATATGAGGCTCGTCAGGTAAGGCAGAGTAGCCGGGTGCAGCCATAAGGGGAGCAGGGCCCTGCTCAATGATCGATTTCTGGTGGAAGCGGATCACCTGCCAACAACGTTCCCCCTGAGTACACCAAGGAATATGTTGTCCTTGGTATAAACCCCGCTTTGGCCACCGGACCCTTCCGGCTCTTCAAGTCTTGGTATCCAACTCAAGATGTTACAACCTTATCAAGTCGGCTTATTTAAGCTCGTCGTGGTTGTGGTTGTCCTCATCCGCTTCGAGTCTAGAGCCCGTTATGGGGTTTAAGCTTGACAAGCGCCTGAGCATTCAACTTCCCAGCACCTCTAGGTCCTCGATTGTGGCCTTATGATCTTCGTTAGCGCAGGCAAGCACTGCAGTCAGGCGACGGATCTCCTTGTTGGCCTTATCGAGGCGAACAAGAGCCTCGTCTCTTTCTTTGATCGCCTGATTCTTCTCCTTCAGAGCCTGCCTGGTCCTTCTCATCGTCGGCAATAGAAGGGTTTGCAATGCAGACTCTCTTCTCATCACTGTTCTCCATCGTGACGTCTTCTTGCTGAGCGCTGCTGTCGAGTTCAGGAGCCATTATTCTAACTTCTGGAAGCCGAAAGAGAGAGAGAGAGAGTCTTCATTGCATTGCAATAACCACACCCCCCCTTTGAAAACCCTCTGGAAGCTCTACGAGAGAGTATCTGATTCTCCCCTTCCACGCCTCTCCGAGCGAGGTTCAGCGGGTGCAGTACCAAGACCCCGCTAAACGGCCGAGAAAATTTCCAGGATGCACCTTCTCGGTGATGGTCTGGTGTTGGTGCTTGGAGATGTGAAATATGGTTTTCTCACTGTCTGGGCGAGACGATATTCGCAAACAATTGCGCCTGTCTGAAATCGCTGCCGACATCCTTCACCAGAAAGGGCCGACAGACACAGAGAACATGAGAACCGCGCGGACGGGGGTGGGCGTCAAAACCGAACGAACAAACTTGGTAGTGGTGTCTTACAGTGTCCCCTCATTCTGATCAGCCTTCCCTCAACACCGTCTACCCTCCATTCTTTTTTTCCCTGCCCGAAAAAATGCACACTTTATTTCTTGGTGGGTGTTTCTTGCACAGAACATTCGTCGCTCTGGGTCGAAGGGGTGGTATGAGATGACGAAGGATCAAAAGAAGTATCCTCAGATGGCGAACTGGGAGACTCGGGAATCGTTGGGATTATGTCACCGTTCACTGTGCTGCCGCTCCAGCGCGAGGTCTTGATTTTTGCCAATTCCCAACTTGCCCAGTCCTCATCATCCAAGCTATCGAACGTCAGTGGCCTCCTTGTGGTGATAAAAGGGGGCGCTGGTTGTTGTCTCCTTGATCAACAACTTGTTTTTTTTTCCTTGAAAAAAGCACTTCAGACTCATGGGGGTGCTTTTGCTGGTGGCTGGAGAAGAAAGCTTGGGAGGGTTGCTGCGGTTAGGAGGTAGGAGAAAGGGTCACCAGTGAGCAGCTGCAGGACGTCGGGAATATGCTCCTGAAACAGACACGCCGCTCTCTAAAGCACACTAGAGCTTTAATCGGTGATCGAAGACCCTCTACAAACTCGCTAAACTCGTTGACAATTTTCCGGGTCTCTTCAGAAATGACAACATTTCTTGGTGCTTTCTCTAAAAGCTGAACCGCATCATACTCATCCCCTTTGACGGGGTCCTCTGGTCGAGCCGACATTATTATCTAAGCAGGTTGATGTCAGCTTAGTTACCGGTGTGTGGAGGTTTGGGGTGTTGGATGATTGGAAAGTGGGCAGCAGAATCAAAACGAAAGTCGGAATGAAAAACTCGACGGTTGGAAAGGGGACAAGTGGGGCTTTCTCGCTGACAGTGTGAACTGGATGGATGCCCCCATCGCGGCCTTCTTCACAAATGCTCAGGAAGGTTCTTCGAGCTCTGGACCCTACAAGCAGCTTAAGCGCTGTCATCTTCTTCCTCGCTCATCCCATCAGGTTGCTCTCGTGTCAGATCCCCCAGAGATTGCGAGCGTTGCCTCAACCGCCGGGTCGGTGTTCGTTTAGGCGTGAAGAATGGGCCGGCTTCTCCGAGAGATTGGTGCGGTAGAAGATTGGTGTCTCTTCGAGTTCCTCATGAATCTGTCGACATACTTGTGAGAGGGGAATCACAGTCAGTATACGAGTGACACGAGAGTCGATGGGTGGTTCACTAAGCGTGGCATACGTTAAGGCCACTGTCGAAGCGAGGGGTAAGCTTACATCGCCAGGAATGATCCCGTTCTTGGCTAGAATCTCGGTTGGGTTGCCTGCTGTTGGTACTGGGCAGAAGAAAGCGCTGTGCGTCTCATCGGGCTCATGAGAACTTTGCAAAGTCAGGCTTCTCACACTGCCGGCTTTCATACTTCTGCGACTACCGCTTCTCTTCATACTGCCGTTACGTCGCAAGGAGTTTTTCTTCTTCAACGTATCATGGGGGTGATTATCCAGAGGGTATATATAAGCCAAGAGAAGAGACTGAAAGAAACAGCTCCGACATGGATGGTGTTTGGGTTGGTGGAATCTTCACCGAGTGCCTTGACTGGACCAGTCGGGCCGACTTTCGACAATTGGTCAGAGAGAAGTAAGGTCCGTATATAGGAAGCCAAAAGGATCTGCCCAGGGTATCCACCGCGGTTCATATAAAGGCAGGTCTGGTATTTCCATGGACTGCGAAATGAATCAGCAAACGCATGCCACATGTGCAGACGATGGCCGTTCTTGAGAGCAAGATACGTTGTCGGACAAGGTAGTTACGATCTCGATAAGATGCATCACGGTCCGGTCGTCGAGTAACTGGCGATGGAGACCTGCCTTCTCTCATTTGAGATGGCTCGACTCTTCGCATGTTGAAAAGCGAAAACAAAAAGACAAAGAAAAAAACGACTCCTCTATCAGAGTACCATTTCCAAGAGGTTGTCGTCGGACTGCCACCTCAGTCTCGTATGATTTACCACATTGGCTGCAAGGTAACGGGCGCTGGATCGAGATGTTGTGCTGCTTTTCTTGATGCATCTCGAGGTTTCGCTTCGGCATGAAGCGCTTTCTGCAGCCTGCGACTTGACAGGGCCAATAGTAGTCTTCTCCGGGTTCTTCGGGTGCCACGATGTGGCCTGGAATAATTACCACGCGACCACCGCGGCAATGATGCTTCCCTCCATTCCGGCCCCAACAAATGTTGGAAGAAGACGTCTGCTTCTCGCACCCTCAATCTATCTGAGCCCGAGAGGGAACTTGTCTGTTGGAGGCTTCAAGTTCCAACAGACGGGCGCGAGAATGAGAAAGTCTCCCAAGGCATGGTCGCCATCATCTTCGTCTAGCTCGCCTTGCTCCTTCTTGGCGGCTTTAGCAACGACCTGCTTAAGCTTGGCATCGAGCAACTTTCTCGAGGATGACCTTGAGACTTTCGTCATTGACATCGTCAGGCATGCAGGGTCAGGAAAGGGTTGGCTGGCTCAGTGCCTGGGGTTGACGGGCTCCTGAACGTAGTCGCTTTCCTCCGAAACACGCGACAGACCGTCATCCTGGTTGGTCCCTGCCAGGGGCTGCAACATAAGATCTTCGGCCTCGCTCGACGTGGTATTGTTTGACATCGTTTGGTTTCTTGCCTGCAGGCTCTGAGACTTCTCCGCGATCGCTTGGAGTGGGCATGTCGTCCTCCGAGTCAGACACCTCGGATTCGCTATCTATTGGCTCCTGACTCTTGACGTCGGGCTTCTGGGCTCCCTTATCCTGGACGACGGCCTCCTTGCTTTTGGGCTTTGCCTTGCCCTTCCCCTTGCCTTTGCCCTTGTTTGCCTTCTTTTTACCTGTTGTCTTGCTCATCCTGGTCCCTTGGCTACTGCCATTCCAAGGTTTGCTGAACCTGGCCCCGCTGGTTTTCAAGTTACGCGACCACGGAGGTCCAATGAGGCGGAGGTATCGATCAAGACATCTCCGCGGCTCAGAGCCTCCGATCACGATTAGGCGAATCCGTCGTGGGGAGGCACCCCCGCTGGATGAGATTAACACATGTCCAGCGGGCCGAGTAGCTGTGCTCCGTGGAGCCGTTGACCAGTGCGTTGAAATAATGTTCGTGTCTGGGATGGAGGATACCGAAGGTCTGCTCCAGGGTAGACACACATGGGCGGAGTTTCTTGATGAGTTCATGGCAAGAAAAGAGTATCGCGATGTTGACCTCATCGTTAATACCAGCGACCGTGTGGGCAGGTGACCAATACTGGCAAGGGGGTGACAAATGGAGGACGTCTACCCTGCATAAACCCCCCTCCAGTCTCCCTTCCCTCCCGAATTGCAATGCAAACCATGGGCTCAACACCCCTTTGGCCCCTATATCACCTCTGGGCTCCAGAAGAATATCCGAAGAAAAAGCCTCGGGGTTGAATCCAAGGAAAACCACCCAAAAAGTAAACCAAACGAGAAAATTCCAAAAGAAGAAATCCAAAAGGAATTATCCAACCGAGCAGAGCTGACAAGCTTGCCGGCCAGAGAACCGCTTGTCCCTCGTTCGTACTCCAGGCCCACGCCCATATACAACACCCGGCGGCTGGGTTGGAAACGCAACGGACTTGACCTCTCGAAGCATCCCGGGAAGGCCAAGCCTGGTAGACAGATTCAGGAATGCGCAGACCCCATGATGGATACGAGTCCAGGCAACACCAACTCGCAGGACGTGGTAAACTCCTATTCATCATCATAGTCGTCATCCACCTCGTACTCCTCAACCTGAGAGACTTCGTCGTCCTCGTCGACGGGAATCTCCTTCTTCGTAGCAGCTTTTCCCTTTTCGGGAGCCGCCGCGCTTCTTCGCCGGCGCTGCGCAAGCAAGTATCCCCAATTGCCTGCTGTCCTGTGCTCTACCGGGTATCATTTATCCAGCCACCAGTTTCCCTGAAAATGGAAAATGGAAAATGGGGGGCGCGTTGTGGCACGACAGCATGCTTTCATAGCCTTCTGAAGTTCTTAATCATCCCCCTGGTCTTGCTCCGACTCAGCCGCACCTGGGCTCATCGTTTTGGCATCGGCGCCCGCTATCGGCAGCAGATGTTGCCCTTCAAGACGCCCTTGGACTGCTCTGCTCAACCTCGTCGTCCTCCTCATCGAAGCCACGAGCTCTCTCCTGCTTCTTGGCCGCCGCGGCGGCCTCCTCCTGCTTCTTCTTCTGGGCGTCGAAGCCCTTCTTGCCGCCGCGGCGGCCCCGGCGTCCTCCTCGGCCCCCGTGGCCTCGTGCCCCGTGAACACCAATCATGTTGGTGGTGGTGGTGATGGTGGTGGTAGTGGTAGTGGCACAGTCTTCCAGCCCTTGACAATAAAGTCAGGATTCTCCTGGTACAAGATGAGGAGGATAAGGTTTACCTTTGTCGCATTTGGGGGTTAGCAAATGCTTGTCTTGGGTAGTTTCGCGAAGACCCGGGACCTTGGCCTTCGGCGAACTCAGGAGAGGTCTGCTTCTTCAAGGCCGGGGCGGTAGTCTTTCCCCTTACGGGAACCGCGCTTCTTGGCCTGTCTGGCCTTGTCATTGGCGCCGCCTCCGTGGCTCACTGTCTTTGTTATGCAACGCAATAGCTCAGCCACCGCCAGAGTCCATCACATGCGGGAGGGTAGTCATGGCTACCCAAGGAAGATGGCTTGAAGATACCATCTCGGGCTGTCGCAGTCCAGAACGACATTGTCCAAAATAAAGAAGAAAAAATCAAAACAGAACTATCCAAAAGACCAGACAGAGAGACCTAGGCCGTGTAATTAGTTCAGGACAGCCGACATCGAGGCATCGGTGTTGGTATGGACCGGAGCGCCATTGCCCCCAGCCATGTTTGGGGCACTTCCATCAGGTACCGCCATGTACTGGGCCGTCATAGGGATGGAGTTCGGATTGGCAGTAGCTTGATGTCTCTGAGCTCTTGGCTCAGTCCCTCGTCGATGGCTCGGATGGCGTCGATGACGTCCAGGGCCTTGGAAAGAGCTTGGATGTCGGCGAGCTTGGAGATCTGGGGCATGTCGCCATGGATTCGGCCGTTCGAGTTGTAGTCCGATTCCGGGCCGAGATAGACGCCCCAAGCGATGCGCTGGTCGTACAGTCGCGTCTTACGGCTGACTCGGTTGAAGTGGACGACCATAGTGGAGGTGTCCAGTTTCATCTCCCGAGCTCGAGGGTCCCAGCGTCGGAGCTTCATGAGCGCTATTGGGACCGCGGCAATGTCGGTAGTCAAGACACTGCGCCATGGTCCAGCTACGGCGATGCCCTCGTCGTAGGGAGAAGAGAGTTCAGAAGAAGCCGATTCATACTTGAGAAACGGACAAGAAGATATATATATATATCCTGGTCTGGTCGTGAAGCCTGAAACGTCACGTGACCACTGCTTGAAGGTTCCTAGGCAATCATGTATGTTTCTTCAAGAATCAAGTCCTCCTTAGCAATGTTGAGTCTCGGCTATGTTGAGTCTCGGCGATGTTGAAACTCGGCGATGTTGAGTCTCGGCAATGTTGGACCCCTTCGCCAATGCTGGACCCTTCGCCAATGTTGGACCCTGTGCTGATGTTACACCTACACCTCCTTGGCGATGCTGAGCCTCCTTAGTGGGGCTGAACCTCTTCCGTGCTGAGCCTCCTTGCAGCAGATTCCTCATCCTTCTTCTCGGGCCACCCCCTTTACGGGCGTACTCCTCGAGGCGAGCGAAAGACGGTCGTAAGACAACACCAGAAGGTTCGGCATCCTCTTCATTCGGCGGACTCACGGTCCGTCCTCGGCCAGGCGTCTTGGTCGATGAGTTTGGCGCCCTCCACGGCACCAAGCTTCTGGCCCTGGTGTTCTGTGCAGCCTCCGTTGATGATCTTGTTTTCATAGCGGTCGCCGAAGGAATAGTCGGATGTGCAGCTGGCGATGCCCTTCGTAGCGATGGTCCTGGCCCGTAGTCACGGTGTCGCCACCTCCAACGTCGAAGTGTTCATCACTTCCATCCCAAAAAATGTCCTCTTCGTCAGACTCGGGTCCGTCCTCGGTGTCACCACCGCCAAAGTCGAATTCTTCATCACTTTCAGCCCCGCCACTTCGGATAAATGCGCAAGACCTGGGGTCTCCGCAGTTTGGGATGAACACTCGACAGACTCCACAGGTTACCTCAAATGTGCGTCGAGTCTCAAGGCAGGGTGTGGTATGCCAGCAGGTTTTCTGCTGGTCTTCCACCGAGCGGCCTGTTCTTTTGACTTCGTCCTCTCGATGAGGCGCTTTCTCTGAGGCTCTGGTCGAGTCTGCTACTCGCCGTTTGTGCCCCATATCTTGAAGCGCTCTTCGAACACGCAGGCGAGTTCATGGCACGAAAAGAGTATGGCGATGTTGGCCTCGTCGTTAACACCAGCGACCGTGAGGGCAGGTGACCAGTACTGGCAAGGGGGTGACAAGTGGAGGACGTCTACCCGGACGTTGTCGGTGTCACGGTCCATCGCAATGAAGTCAAACATGTTGGTCTGGAAGACCTATGAAAGCCCCATGGGACCATGCAAGCCTTGGGAAACACAGAATTTGGCTTCAATGTTGAAGGAAAGAATTGTCCCTGTGAGTCCTCCGTAGCCATTAAGGCATAGCTCCTTTGCTGGCCACATGGCTGAAAACTCGGTTCCCCCTATCTGGGACGTTGCCGATGTTACGGTCCATCGGAATGAAGTCTAACATGTCGGTCTGGAAGACGTTCACTTTGGGGTTCACGTGGCTGTACGCTCTGCACGCCCACACAGCGTGGTCTGGTCGACGCCCATGCGAATGGCCATACCGCCCATCTTCGCTCCTGCGTGTATGAAACCGCCAGCATCTGGCTTGGCTAGGCGGATATTCTAAAAGGCGTCGAGAAACAAGGAACAAGGGACTGGCAGAGAGAACACAAGACATGTTGGTACGTACCACAAGAAGCTCCGCCTCTCGATGAGGAGCTTTTCTCTTGAGGCTCTGGTCAAGTCTGCTACTCACAGCTTGTGCCCCATATCTCGAAGCGCTCTTTGAACGCGCAGACGATATATCTATCGACTTCTTCTTGGTCGTTTTCGCGAAGCTATGTCGATCCTTGTGGCCATCCTTGCCATCTTCCTCGTCCTTTATGTCTAGGACTAGGTGCTCATGGTAGTCAGGAAGAATATGGTCTTTGATTATCCGGAGAGCGTGCCGAACCGCATATAGCTCGACAGCTTGCTTTGTAGGACTGCCTTCCATTTTCCTAGCAAAGTTGTATTTGGAATCCTTCCTAAAATAGACCCCGAAACTACCAAGTCCTCCTCCTTGGACGAGACCATCGATATAGACAACTATCGAACGATCATCCAGCATGCGTTCGATTGCACTGACAGTTTCAAGAGCAACATGGGACGGGTGTTTATGGATATTGCTGGTTCTTTCATTGGTCTCCTCTGGGGATGGTCCTGGGCAGAGTCCTCCATAGGTTGGCATGATATACTAAAACGAATAATCAAGAAAAGTCGCCGGGAAAATCCGAGGTTATTGTCAATGTGTGCGTAGATACGCGGCAGAACTCTCTCGTGTCGGGGGGGGGGGGGGGGGGGGGGGCATATTGCAGGGAATCGCCGAGGCGATCCGACTGAAAAAGTCTGGGAATGGCAGAGGATGGCGGAGGGCTTAGTAAGGACTCGGTGGCGTCCCTTGGTTATGGACGACCACCAGAGTTACTGAATAACCGCCAGAAGAGAGAGTGTAGATGGCATTGCCCGGAGATCTGCCTCCCTTCTGTTCTATATGAACAATGGTGGTATATCAGTCACAAAGGGTGTCAACCATCCTCCCCCCACACGGGTCAATGGCATCCGGCACACTCGGTTGGGAGTCAATAATAGCTCCCATGTATCGGGTCTCAATCCCTTCAAACCACCTGCGAAGATGTAGTAGCCAGTCTCAGCAGGGACTGAGCCATACTTCTGGTGCTTTGCGAGGTCGATGGAGATGCCCAAGACAAGGGCTCCGACCAGCTGGGACAGAGCCATACTTCTGGTGCTTTGCGAGGTCGATCGAGATACCTAGGACCAGGGCTCCGACAATGAACTGTGGGGGAAAGGACGATTAATCACTGGTGAGATTTGTTTTGGGGGGGCGATGTTGGGAACTTACTAGGAAGGATCGGAGTTCGAGTCCGAGGAGAGACAACATCTTCATTGTATTGTTTGACATCCTTTGGTTGCTTCCCCTTTCCTTCGCCCTTGTTGGACTTCTTTTCATCTGGACTCTTGCTGGTGGCGCCGATGTCTGGTTTGGCCTCAGCATGTCGATCCTTGTGGCCATCTTTGCCATCTTCCTCGTCCTTCATGATTGCGCTGGATTGCTTGGGTGGTTACGATGGTCTGGTGTTGTGGAATCGGCTCGAGATTGGATGATGCTCCGTCACCCATCACCCATCATCACCACTAACATCTCCCCCCCAAGCAGATATGACAAATCCGCTGGGGACGTCATCCTTCGGGCTCTCACCAATTCGATATACTTGCCGTCCTCCGAGAACTGGCTACAGTCGAGACCCTTAGTGTGGTCTCCAAGATTCGCGAACGTATCTCACCACTATCGATATTCCAAAGTTTGACGCTGAAATCTTCGGAACGAGATAACGACGATCGTGTTCCCCCTGCAACTGCACAGCGTTGACAGGACCCCGTGTGGCCATGCAACTGGTTGACGAGCTCGCCCGTATTGCGATCCCAGACACGGATGGTGATGTCCTTTGAGCACGTTACATTCTGCTTGCCGTCAAATGCGAGTATCGAGGATGGCTGCGGAATGGTGATGGAGACGACGGATGAACCCTTCTTGTCATAAGCGGCTTGATCGTCCCGTCTTGTTTTGTTGGTGTTGCCCGTTGGAGTATGTCCATTCAAAGAAGACATGGTGTCTTCGACATCCACATCACCATCCACACGGGCCGCAGAGGCAAATCTCGGGGTCGTCCAAAAGAATTAGGACGGATAGTAGGACGGACTCTCCGCCCCTGTATAGAGTCGCTATGACTCCGATCCTCCTGTTTTCTTCTCGCTTTTCTTCGTCTTCTGGTTCGTCATCGCCACCCAGCGCTGCATAGCCCAAATCGGCCTCGCACAATCTCCATCGGAGTCACCCTCGGCGTCCAGCATCCAGCGTGCTTCGTCTAGAATAATGCGAAGGAACTTGACCTGGTGAATGGCGCTCTTGGACTTGTATAGATCGTCTTGTCTCTTGAAACCCTTCTTCTGTCTGCGATACATCGACTCGAGACTGTTATAAGACATCGCAATGACATCGTACAGCTCAAGTTGCTTGGTTGTAATGTCCTTCGATTTCGAATTGGTGCCATGGGAGGCGTACGCAGGGGGAGGCTTGCTTTCGTTCTGGTTATCCAGAATTCGGCTGGCGAACGAACGGCCCCGGTTTGGCCCACTTGACAAGGTACTCCGGCCGGGCCGACATCATGATCTAGGGAGGTTGATATCAGCTCAGTTACAGATGAAAAGGTTTGGCGCGTGCACTGCGCGACTGGTTCGCAAACCTCTTCGTACCTAACCGAGCTAACATCCGCCTTACCGATGGGGGGCAACTCCAAGGAGTGTCGCTAGTCTAGCACCTTTCTCCTTCAGATATGCTACATGAACCAGACTTGTTAGATACCACCATGGGTCGGGGGGTGCTTTCTTTGGGGGACGAGGTGAGCTTTGGTTCTTTTTTTCATACCTTCAGAGCGGTAAACGAAGCGGGACATGGCCAAGGGGCCAGTGTCTTGAGCCACCCGCTTGGTCGAAACGTAGGTTGGCTTAGTCGTACGTTGAGACGTAGGTGGGCTTCGTCGTACGTTTGGCCGCGGTGTACCTCACCCACCCCCGATGTCCCGTTGACGGAAACGCAGCGGGTATCTGCCGAGCACGTGGAGCAGCTCCGTGTCGATAACGCAGACGGAGGGATGACTCGGCTCTCCCTACACCGTGTATGTGTCGGGGTCGGGCTGTCAAAGGAACGATCCCAGTTGCCTAGCCTCGCTGCTTCTTTGGCAAGAGAGTCGGCATAGCAGCATACTGCTTCATGGAAGCAGACGACTTCTCTCGCCGTCTTTAAGCGGCGCATGACGTCGGGGATTTCGCGGCTCAGGGGGCCGCCCTTCAAGTAATGGTCGCTTAGGTCTGCCAACCATTTTATATCTGCTTCAAGTTCCTGAACCGCTTCACGAATATTTGGCCTCTCACCACGCCACGAAATGTGCGACGTGAGCAGCGAACAGTCGGTATCCGTCTGGTCATCGTCCTGGCGTCCTCCGTCTTTTCCGGCCCTAACAGGCGAGCGTCGGCAACCTCAAAGGCTTAGATAGCCCTCCCAGGGGTCTGGTACGCCGGCGGCCGTAGACTCTACCTCGTTGCAATGCTTGATATCATTGCCCTCCACAGGTGAAGTGTGGACGGCTCTAGAAGCCGGCTCATTAGAGTCATAAACGATCTGCTGCCAGGGTCCATGAGTTTCGAAATGCTCTCGGATAAGCTGGCAGGCCGTGAGGTCACGCACAAGAGCTAGGCACCAGGCCGCAAGAGAAGATCGCTGGAGCATGCTGCACCAGCTTCACAGCTGGACCACTCCTCAGCACAGCGTCCTTTGGTCTGCATTCTTGGCTGTTTCAAGCAGTCTCTGGGAAGGAGGCAGACGCTCCCGTCGGGCTCGGGCACGGACGGTGTTCGGGTTGGTAGAATATTGGCCGGGTGCCTTGACCGGGCCAGTCGGGACGGATTTGGGGCCCGGGGTCTGGGACGCACGACCGCCCGGGCTCATGGCGACCAGCTGACCTACACGAAGATGGTACGATGCAATTGAATAGTCGACTATTCCCAGCCCGTTCTCGATTGCCAGGTCGTGGAAGTTTTCCAGGATACCGTGGTGCAGCCATATCGGGAGCCGGGCCCTGGTCAGCGTTAGACTGCTGTTCCTGGTAGAAACGGCCCATCTTCGACTCTACGTCGATTCCCCGGAGATGGCGGCGATCCAGAACCCGCCAAGCTGTCATTCCTTGAAAAACATGGCTTCCTCATGTTCTCCATACCAGAACCCGAGCCACCCAATCATCGTTTCGAGACTTCCTACTGCTCAACCTGTCAACTTACCTGGCTGACCAATGAAAGAACCAGCAATATCCATAAACACCCGTCCCATGTCACCGGCAACCTGCTCATCGTATTGAGGGGCAAAGCGAGGGAACCACCCCCAGTTTTTGCTAATTGCGTGGCGATCCTCCTTGAAATCATGTAGAAGAACCCCCTCCATAACCTCGGCGTCCTCGGCGGGGATGTCGCTCATTGTGCTGTCCCAGGAGAAGTATCTTCCTTCTTCTCCGCTTCCTGCAACATAATTGCCCGATCCTGCTCTGAGGCCCTTTGGTAGTCGGTGGATTCGACTCGCATCCTCCACGCTGCCAACTCCGGACAACGAGACGAATGCCGAGCAAGACACCATGTCTTCTTTGAATGGACATACTCCAACAGGCAACACCAACAAAGCAAGAGCCCGACCTCGGAGGGAATTTCCTCATCATGGTATAATAAGAGGAGTTCTCCCTTTCTCCTCTCAGAGATTCTCCCCCTAACTCCTCTTAGGGAGTCTCCCCTTTTCCCCAATGAGGAGTAAGAGGAGATACTCCTCTCCTCCGAGAATCCGTGATGTCTTCCTCGGGAAAGGAAGAAGCTGACACCTTGGTCCGTATCACTATGGCCACGCGGAGAACCAGAGACCGGCAAGTATACGGATATGACCCAGTACAGGTTCATCAGGAATGTCTTCGCCAGCTGACAGCCGGTATCGATGATCTGGTCCATTGTGTCCGGGTCCCAATCCGGCTGCTGGGCAGCAGTTCGTGCATTGACCATAAACTGGTGCTCATCGGCCGTACGCTGGTCTCTAAGCGCAAGGTGCTTCCATTCGCCCGTAGGCTGGATCTCGTACTCGAAGTGGTTGAGGGCGTCCCATTCCTCCGAGACGGTGCCGTTGACGTAGCCCTTGCGGTAACCGCGAAGGGGTAGAACTCAGTAACGGCGACACCCCCCTCCTCCTGTCGGCTGGATCTCGTATTCGTCGGTCATATCCAAAATTGGTTATCCAAAAGAAATACCTGGATCCATCATGGGCCATGGTCCATGCATCAACCAGATTTCCACGAAATCCCAGACAGCCGTTCCCCCCTTTTCCCCTTTACTCCTTCTGGTATCGTCAATCTCTTGACGTCTTTTCATCCCTTGTGTCTCGATGCTGCAAGCAGCCAAGAAAGCAAGCAGAAAAGAACTTGCTGGCAAGAGTCACATTTCGGTCTGCACATCCTTCGTAAAGGTCTGCGGCTTTACGGCTGGAAAACTTGTGGTGTCGGGCTTGGCAGTGGCTCACTCTGCAAGTAGTATGGCAATATGGACGAGTAGCCACTGGAAGACGAGCGGGGGCCGCTGTGATAAGGGCTCACGGCTTCAGGCAGAGAATTGGGAGGATGCCTTCGTCCTTCGAAGGGATCGTGATGTGCGGAACAACCACAGCTTCCACATCGGCCACCAAACTCACCCCTTCTTTCACCTCGGCCACGAGTTTCATGGCAGTCCCTCTTGTCTTACGAGAGACTGCTGCTTGCGCAGTCATGAACCCGACCAAAACAGAATTAAGCCTGGTGGGCCCGTGGTAGCATCTCGTACAGATGCGAAAAGGTAACACACACGACGACTTGGTTATATATATATAAGAGAACCGGTCTTCATCGGATTCTAGTTGCTGGATGATGCGTATGAGAATCTCAATGGGGAACTCGAGGATCGGAGCAACGCCAGGGCGCACGTTATGAGACGGCAAGCTGCCGCCAGCCTGCGCGTGATTCATCTTTTCGAATGCGACGATGATCCTTTGTTCTTCGACTTGACGGCCCTACTTGTTCAAGTATCCGAGTATTCCAGCGGCGGGTATTTGGAAGAAGCAGCCTGGGTATGTTGCCCTGCCATCTTTCCCCCCGGCTCTCTGTTGCTGAAAAATGATGGCTTCGCAAGTCGTTTGCGCGCAGTTCCAGACTTCGGTCGGGCGCGACAGCTAGAAGCTGCGTTTAAGGCTGCTGAGTGCTGTTCGTCCTCTTGGGGTACATCTTGATTGCCCCTCTGTTCATTCATTTGGACATCATGCTTGTTATCCCTTGGTACTTGATGCTCATCATCGGGGAGCTCGGGATCAGCCGTGGAATCCTCTTGTTGCTGCTCATCCAAGCGTTCCGAGTCATCAGCAGAAGACCCTGGTCGGCGCTCGTCCCGGTCCAACGTGAAGTCCACGATAGAAAACAAAAAAAAACGTGGACCGACGCCGACGGCGAGAACTACGTCATCAACCTCGACACGCTGATCCTGATCAACTCGTGCATCGACCGCCAGATCCAGTGGCGTGATCTTCCTTCAAATGAAGCCCGGGGAGGAAGTGCTGGCGCTGATCCACCTCGCTGCCCGGCTGTCGGGTTTCTCCCGGCTTAAGATACATAACGCAGTTGTGCTGGCAGGGAGGGCAGAGGCCGCGCTTATGTTTCTGACAGAAGGGTTTCTTGTCGTCTAGAATTTTCCCTCTGAGTCCTCGGGGGTCTCATATATGGAGACAGGCTCGTCCTCATCCTCATCCTCAATGTCGCCTTCTTCCTGGTCGCCGCCACCTTCGCCTTCTTCTTCCTCAGGGTATATAATCTCGTCGTCCCCATCATTTTCGTCTGGTGCTTCGTACTTCCTTACACCCTCTTGATCGTCTGCCTCGTCCTCCTCGTCCCTTTGGGAGCAGCGAGAGTCGCCTTCTTGGCGGTGTCTTTCTCCTTCGTAAGCCTTGTGGTAACCATGCTCGACTCCCTGTCCAGGGTTGATGATGATCTTTGATCATCCTCGGTCTACCGCAGATCACAGATCGCAGCACCAAACGCCGACCGACCCCTAGTCTACTCCTCTTCCAGGCACTTCGCGCCGGTCTCGGCTCCGGCGTCGAGAGCAAACCACAGTTTCTTCATCTTCTTATAGACGGCGTTGTCGTGGTCGGCTTGAGAGGCTTGATACATCATCGGCAGCATGGCCGGCTTGATGCGCTCGATTCCCTCATTCATATCGCCCAGGGGAGGCAAACAGGGCCTCAACGTTACTACGTCGTGCCAGGTTGAGCATCTGCTCCGGACGACGCTGCTGGGCGAGACGCATGCCGGGCTGCTGCTCTTCCTCGGTATGCTGGGCCCTCCCCCTGTCCTCGCGGCGGAACATCAGATCAATGTTGCCCATCAATTGCCGAGCGATCTTCTTGTGGGAAACAAGATCCCCCGTCGACATCGGGATAGACACCACGTGTGAGGTCATTGCCTCAGAGCGTTTCCCGGGAGGATTTGATGGTTCTATCCTCTGATTGAACATCGTCAGGCCTAAAGATACTTCTTTTGCCTTTTTCGATGCCGCGGTATACCGTGACATCGATGGCTTTCGATACCACGGTACACCTTGACATCGATCGTCCCCATTCTTCGGGCAACCTTCATATTGCATCTTGCCATCGCCATCAGTATCGACGGCTTTGATGATATCCTTCAGGAGATTGTCGGCATTTTTCATTGCTACAAGTCGCCAACCCAAGCGCGCGTCAGTAAGGCTGTGTGCCGTTCGGAGATGCCAAGCTGGCCAACCAACTGGAGGGACTGAAACTTACGGTGGTCGATCCTCTTAAGACCTTTTTTAAACCCTTCCAATCGAGCTCTCCTCTGCCTTGGTAATCGAGCTGCTTCCACAGCTCTTCTATCCGGGCGTCCCGCTGGTTCTGCGACTCGGCCATCTCGGCCTCTAATTCGGTTACCACTTCTGGGAGCTTTATTTCTCGTGGTCATGACTATCGCGCGAAACGCAGGACTCGGGGTTATAAGTTTCGCGCGATAGTCATGACCACGAGAGATGATTCGAGCGTCGCGCTGGTTCTGCGACTCGCATAAACTCGGAACAGCCACGACGTTGAAGAAGATAATCTTCATGGGTATCATCGTCCATCTCGCCTCGTATCCTCGGCTCTTCGAGCCCGAGACGCCAGGTCTGCTGTGAGGCAGAGCCGGAATCAATGCGCCATCGTAATCCATTTTCGGGTGGACTCCAGGAGTGAAATGAGCACGCTTATTCAAGAATGCTTCGTTATACTGAAGAAGTCCACCGGTTCGAAGCGACCCGAACTGTTCGAACTGGTTGCGATCAGGGTGTAGACAAGACCATCCAAGATTGTAGACCTCTGCGCCCGATTGATCGCATACCTTGCAGACCCTGACAGGACATATGTATTCACCAGGTGAATACATGCCAGCTCGGGGGTTGACAGTGGTGCATTCAATCCAGATATCATCAAAAAGGTCGGTAAGCTTGATAGCCTTTTCAGGCACCACATGCACCAGTCGGGGCAGGACACCCGTGATGGTAGACTTCGCTGCTGTAGGTGGCAAAGAAGGTAATGGTTAGTAGATAGGAGATGACTATTTGAATTTCATAAGGTATCAGAAGTGCTTGCTTACTTCCACCAGTCTTTTCTTTGTTCTTCTGATTGGCCTGTTTGTTGACATCGCCGATGGAATCAGTGGGAAGCCCACTGCTCTTGTTGCTGGAATCGGCGACGTCATCAGCCTTCTTGACAGAATGGACGAGGTCCATGATCTCGCCGGGTTCGATGTCCCCACAGGTCTTGCTGCTAGAATCGGGGTTCATGTTGTTTCTGATGGGTATATATGTCAGTCAGTCTCACCAAGTAAGTCAAGACAGCCGGGGTGTAGAAATCACGGAAATCCTCATTCGCGATGACTTTCTCAAAACAGTCGGCCGAGTTCTTGTAGAGGCGTTGGCCGGGGTCCGCGCCTCGCTGGTTTTGCAGTCGGGTTAAAAGCGACCAAGTCAAAACAATTCTGGATGTGGTCTGTTGTCAGTCATGTTTCAAGGTATGATGTGCTGTCGAGGTAAACAGAGATGGAAAAAAGCATGGGGCAGCATAATCAACACCCTCGGCGTACCTTCGTCCCTTGTGTATCGGAATCAGAAGATAACTGACTGTATTGAGCGTTGCAGGAGTAGGAATCGGGCTAGGCAAAGAGATGAGTGGTGATGGAGAGTTGTATCAAGACTTGAAGATGGAAGTATGTGTAAGGGTACGGTGAGGCTAGAGGGTTTTGTATATTGGAAACTGGGCTCTTGGATAGTTCTGTGTGCTTTCGTTTGATGACCACTTGATTCTACAAGTAGAATAAACGCAGTTCTTGATGAGGTCTGATGTTTAGGATGTTGTGGGTTGGACGCGTGTATAGGAAGAGGATGTATGAGTACGAACGTGAACTCGAAGCTAACAGAAGCGTAGATCGTGACGAATATCGAAAAAAAAGAAGAGAATTACCTTACCTTCATTCAAACCATGGGCTTCCTGTTATGTATTGACGCGATATAATGTATGTGTTGAGGATGATTGATAATAGAAGGATGTTTGGGGATGAAAATAGTGTTGTGGATGGAGATGGAGTTGAGGATGGAGGGAAAGCTTTCGAAGTTGTGGAAGGATGGGAGTAGAAGACAAAAGCAGACCTTGTGGGGAGCAAGAGGAACTGGCTGATTGCTGGCTACCTAGCTAGCCCGCCTCAGCCGTGCCCCTCAGCGCCGAGGAGGTTGATCGCCGAGGAGGTTGATCGCCGAGGAGGTTGATCGCCGAGAAGGTCAACCTCCGATAGGGGCTGTAGCTGAAGCGGAGATCCGGAATCCATGAGCTTCGGGGTCCATGTGCCGGCTTACTTCACCGGCCACAGAGGACGGGGCTTCATCTTTTAATGATCGCGGTCATATATGTGCTTTTCTATATGTCCAAGAAGCTCTAGGCTGTGTGAATTATCAACATTCTGGGTCTACGTGCGTCCGTCCATGTGGGATGGTCACTGACAAGTACAGACCCAGCGGGTTTAGACGAGCCGGAATATTAAAGTGAAGCTATCGAATCATAAATCGATGTATTTATATATCTGTCCCTTACCGGTAAGGCTCAAGGAAGATCCGGGTTTCTCGCTGAGGAGCCGAAGAAGCGTTCTTTTCGTAGTATCTATAGCAAACATAATAACACGAACGGTTCTGAGTGTCTCCAAACCCGCTTTCAAGTTTTGGACACCGGGAGACCACGGAAGTGATAGGTTGTGAACAAGACAGAAAGTGCATAGTGAGCGCGTGTCTTGACCACAAGGGGCATCCACGGGATGGAATGGGATGTCTGGTACTATTATTTACCCAGGGGCAAACAATCAACCTGCTTGGCAAGGGTGACGACTTGTTGCGTGAGTCACAAAGAAACTTCAGCAAGTAAAGAGGAAGTTTTTCTGTCGTTCAAACATGGATATAAAGAGCAGAATTCTCAATGACTAGGAGCTGATTGGATCCTAGTTTGTAAACAAACTTGTTTTATGTTAAAAATAAGGACGTGTTAAATTGGATGAAAAGGAAACATCATTTTTGCAGCTCTGGAGCCTTCCTCAATTTATTCCCGTTGTATCATGATCCAGGGAGTTAAGGGCCCGAGCTTCTATTACACGAAAAGAATGGTCAGGAGAGGGGTTGCGAGAAGGTTGCAGGTGAAGAGCAGAGTAGTTTCAGAGAAAAAGAATCCGGCCCTAGCCCTCTCCAAAAGTATAAGGGGAGCGGAGAAAGGACTGGGGGAAAGGGGGACGGGCCAGAGAATATCACGCACCCACCGGAAGGCATCGCATACATCGGTAATTTGTTCGTCGATGAGATTCACTTCTGAGCATACCCGGTCATCGATGCTGACGGGGAGGCACCCGTGGCTCAGGAGGTAGCGAGTCTGAGCTGGACGAAATAGCCCTTCGGGAGAACGGTATGTGAACACCCCCGTGGACCATGAGAGTTGTAGGGAGGGAGAGACAATATTATTCAGCCAAAATGGACACAAGAACTGAGAATTTGGAGAAATCTCGTGTAGATTACCATCGCGTACCGATGAGCATGAGCAAAATTGACGGCGACTCCAGCAAATAAATGTCGGCGTGGATCTGCACCCTGTCTTCATCCTCTTATGTCAACATCTCCAGTCAATATAATGCATTCTGACTACGAGAATCTCTTTCCTCGTCGCTGATTTGAGTTACCGCTTGATCCTGTCAGGCTGTTATGCCCCATTTCTTCTTACAGGCCACCAGGAGCTGCTGACTGGGAGTTTCTCTTGGGGGACCTCTCTGAGGCGAAGCAGACATTCTCGAAGCACGATCCCCAGGTGTGAACAGGTTGGATGAGGGAGACTTGCCCGCATTATCGAGCCACCAGCCATCGAGCAGGCCGAAGCAGATACCGTACCAGCCGACGCGGTGCGTAACCTCGGACAGGACCAAGACGCGACCTGGCAACACAGTCTCCCGCAGCCGTTTGGGAGAAACCGGCCGTTTCATCGTGACCTGCACTCAGTTCGTGTCGAAAGATAATCAGATTTCTGATCAAGGTCGAGGCCAGCCGCTGCAACTCGAAAGATTGGAAGCTTCTGGTGTTTCAGGACCTGACCGCGAATGCGGGCGACGACACCGCAGTTTGTTTTCGAGAAGGTTGGCAGCAACATCTTTGACTTCAAGAACTGGAGACCACGCTGCTCATTTCCACGAGATCCAGAACGTGTAGATAACTGCGCCAGGTACGGCCTCGCATGGCAGCACACGGATTCCTATCTCGCCAGAGAGAAAACTTTCGGAGGTATGGATGTTCCCCTGCCTCATCACAGGCTTATACGGCCCCAGGTTTCATTTCGTGACATACTATGATTATGGGTATGACTTGTTAATTGAAGTTTGCTCACCCTTTTCATAATAAGGGGCGGTGTTTTGGCCAAGTCTCTGCCCTTAATGTTGCTAGACCTCCGATTTCTGCGGTCTAGTTTCGGCGACCTGTATTTACCTGAAGTAGCTTTACAAGATCTCATAAAAAGAGACACTCAAATGTATATCGTGTGAAGAAAAGAGAAAACGGGGGAAACCCTGGCGAGATCAAACATTGAATGGTAGGCCTGGTTTGATGTTGATTGAGAGCCGCGAAGTTCACATATGATCCTGCCAGTCCGTTGTCTCGGTACCACCATATGGCGGGTATCTAACAACCGACTAAGACACGGGTTCCCTTGATGCTGCCAGGCGGTAACTATGATATACTTCGCTTTCCACGTGGCAAACGTCTATCTTTCATCATCATGGTGGTGTTGCGCAAATCGTATTGCACGAGGATAACGATAACCCAACAGGGCGAGATAGAACAATAAGGGAAACGTCTCTCTTTACTTGAGTATCATGGAGCATACGAAACTTACGAAATAGAACTTCCATATTCGTGCATCTTACCCGCAGCTCGGTCCACTTGTATATTATGAATGGTTTCACCTCAACCCCCAATGTAAATTAAGGAAAGGGGGGTTGCATGTTTGTCGTGACCTCAACATCATCCCATAATATGTTCGGCTGGACCTCACATTTAACCTTGGAGCCTCACGCTCCCCGATAGCTTCTTTTTCTTTTCGTCGCACAAAGAGGTTTGAATCCCAGCAGTCCTTCAGTTTTCCGGGCCTGATCCATACCGGACCGCATGCTCGACTATTCCAGTTTCAATATTCTCGTGCAAGTCACTAGCAGCACGCGATTGAGGATAGCCATCGTTCATGGCTGGTTGAAGAACGAATTGCGCTTAGAACGCAAGTTGGCTTTGCGATGAGTCGCCGTCGCCGTCGCCGTTTCCGCCTTGGAGACTCACTATACAGAAGGATCTCGAATATGGCTACACGAAAATGGTAACATGTTATCACCCAAGCACGCGTGATGCGTAACATAATACGAAGTATAACTCACGTTAACGGCGTAGATACCCGACGTAGCATCAACGTCTCAATCGGGTAGGTCGGTACCCCTGGCTGATCTACGGAGAGATTTGCCGTCTACAGTAGGGCGACTCAGTGCGCGATGTGACTCTAACAAACTACCTATCTACAGTAGACCTACCTACCTATCTCTCAATCGTCATCAGCGATAAAAAAAACAAGCTCCGAGATTGCCAAACCATGCATATCATAGCTAGGTTAGGTGCTAGGATATTACATATGCAGGTTCCCCCTTCGTGCGTCCGTCCGTCCCTCGCCTGGGGATGGAAAGACAGAAACAAAAAACACACAAGGAGGGTGGCGTTTCTATTAACAGCACATTACAGTACTCCTCCTCTCTTTTTTTCCCTCATCTCTTCAAGTCCCGGATAGCTTCGCTGCTGCGCGCGGGAGAACCGTCGAGAGAAAAAGGATTTAACCGGGCATAATGGCGAAGCAAAATCTGTGGTTTCCCCTCCCCTTCCTCCCATTCCTCCTCCTTGTCCTCCTAGCTTCTTCCCCTCAGCAGCTCGGCGGCTTCGCGGGGATCGGTGTTACGGCGCACGAGCTCGGCGCCAGAGATACAGCCGCCGCGGCCGCAATCCACCCCTTTGCGAAATACAGAGACCTGGTCTCGTGGGACTCTGGCGACGACGACGACGACGACAGTAGCGATGGCAACGCAGCAGCGGTGGTGAGGAGCCGACTTGGTGATAATGGGACGGTGGCGGCCACCCCGCTGCTGGAATGCTTTCAGGTCGCGGAGCCCATCCTGACCGGCCCGTTCAGCGCAGGCGGAGTCACGCCTCGCGCGGTGGAGGAGGAGGAGGGGCAGGAGGAGCCGGAGCAGGAGCAGGAGACAGAGGAATCGTGTACAGTGGTCTTGATGGAACATACGTTTGAGAACAGCTATGGTGCCCCTTTTGTCGGTATGCAATTCTTTTTCTTCGGATTCTTGTTGAGCTTTTCTTTTACTTCTGGGGTATTTTCGGGGAGGGCCGCCCTTCTTACTTTGCGTGCTGGTTTTGTCGGTCGAATCGAGCGGTAGATGTGGAAGACAAGAGATGTTTTCATTCTTGTATTCATCGTGAAATTCTGGCTCTCTCCTCTTCCCATTCCCATTTCTCAACCCCCCCTCCCCCCTTCAACAAAGCAAACTGATTAACCCGCTCAATCCAGGCAACTACACCCCGCCCCCCTGCGCCTTCGACTACGTGCTCCTGAACTTCACCACGGTCGTCGCGGGCCGGCAGTACGACCGCACGGGGGTCATGTATCTGGGCGATGTGGCGATCTGGCGCACGACGACGGCCGAGCCGACCCCTGCCGGAATCCGGTGGACCTGGCTCAAGGACGCGAGCCACTACGCCGCGCTCTGGCGCCGCCCGCAGACCCTGATTTTCGACCTCGAGAACATCGTCAACGACGTCTACACGGGCCTGCTCAACACCACGCTGACAGCTACCTTCTTCCTGCGGGGGAGTAACGGGAACGACAACAGCACTACCACCGGCGGCGACGACGGCTGGGAGGACTCGTTCGCCGACTTGATCATCCCGCTCACGCAGCGCCTCAGCCCGGCGCCGAGCCAGTTCGTCTACCCGACGACCGGCACGACGACCTCGCTGTCGTCCTCGTTCCCGCGCAACGCGAACCGGGCCGTAGTGACGGTGGACGTCAAGGGCCAGGGGACCGAGGAGTTCTGGTGGTCCAACGTGCCGCAGAGCCAGGTCGACGCCTTCGCGCCGACGTACGGGTCCGCGTACCCGGGGGGCTCGGCGTTCCGCGAGGTGCAGGTGCTGATCGATACCGCCGCCGACAGCGACGACGGGGAGGAGGGAGCTTCCTATCTGGCGGGCGTGTACTGGCCGTACCCGACCATCTTCACGGGCGGCGTGGTGCCGCAGCTGCATCGGCCGATCGGTATGTTGGATTTATTCTAGTTGCTATCTACTTATGATCCCCCGACTAACCTCATCCCACAGTCGGCATCGACGCCTTCGACCTACGCGAGCACGAGATCGACATCACGCCCTTCCTGCCGCTGCTCTGCGACGGCTCGTCATCCCACAGCATCACCATCAAGATCGTCGGTCTCGTCGACGACGGCGGCTCCAGCGCGACGCTATCCTCGAGCACGGCCGAGTCCTGGTACGTGACGGGCAAGGTGTTCGTATGGCTCGACCCGGACGCCTCGAGCGTGACGACGGGGACCCTCCCCAATGTACTAGGAGTAAGCAGTGGTAGTGGTAGTAGTAATAGTAGCAGCGAAGGGCAGCCAGAAATCACGCTATCG
This sequence comes from Xylariomycetidae sp. FL2044, assembly GCA_022376275.1. Lineage (NCBI taxonomy): Eukaryota > Fungi > Ascomycota > Sordariomycetes > Xylariomycetidae sp. FL2044. The sequence continues at coordinate 120,456 of JAJNOH010000015.1, read as the reverse complement.
CAACACCTGACCCAGAACGCGACGGGCTTCAACGAGACGCTCGATTACTCCATCGCCGTATCGCGCCAGCTCTCCGTCAGCGCCGTCGTCAAGACGGCCAAGGGGGGCGAGGCGAACGTGACGTGGTCGCAGACGCTGGCGTATACGAACGTGGGCGGCGTGTACGATTACGGGAACGGGAATATCAACACGATGCTTATCACGGGGAGCGAGGGGACTACTACTAGTACTATCAGTACCACGAACAACACCAACGTCACCACCACCACTATTGCGAACGCCCGATCATCATCACACGATGGGAAGGCGGAAGAGCAACTCGTATACTCGACCACCTACGCCTACCCCCTCTTCTGCAACAGCACGGCGACCTACACGCCCGAGGGCAACCTGACGCTCTGGGCGCAGCTCGACCAGGGTCTCTCGCTCTCGGTCTCGGGGCGCAACGTGCTGCCGAGCGGCCACGAGACGTACGACCCACGACCGCCTCTCTCCGTGGCCTCAGGTGGGGGCTCCGCACTCGACACGTGGAGGAACGGCACGGCGGATTACTACCGACCGGCCGACAACAGCTACAGTCGCGGGGTGGGAGAGACGCGTCAGGTTTTCAGTTTTGACCAGCTTTCGGAGGGGGCGGTAGATGATGGCGAGATTGTGAGCACGCGGAGGTATTATCGTGATGTAAGGGCTTATAATGATACGGTTACGGATGATTATGTTGAGCTGGGGTAAGGCTTTCAGATACCTGAGCTTACCTAGGTATTTATGTAGTGGGTCAAGACGCGATGCTCATGTCAGTATATAATATGCAAGTCGAGAATGTTAAGCATCTCCGGAACACGGTAAAACAGTATGGCACAACACGCAGAGAGACGAAGCATCCATCAAGACTTGTCGGGCTTTCGTGATTTGTTTCGTTTTCATTCGGTGTCTAATGCAACGAAGTCACTGAACACATGGACCAGAGCCGGTGACGTGATCCCCAACCCTATGACCGCCCTTGCCTTCCCTCGAATTGCGCGCGGTCATGACAAAAGGCAAATGAGTTTGATTCCCTTAACCCTCGCGCCGTAATCTAGTTCCGAATACTAGGATGATGTTGTATTTTGGTTTGTTTGGTTGATCGGAAAATGCAGAATGTCAGACAGAAAAGACTCGATTAGTAGCCGTAGGCCTCGAGAGCCTTCGCCGTCTTGGTGTCCACCTTCGCATTCTTCTTGGCCTCCGATAGTTGTCTTACAGCCAGCTTCTTGCGCTCGTAGTAGGCGGCACCCTTCGCCTTGCGTCGTTCCTCCAGACTGTCGAAAATGTCAGTTTGGCTGTCCTATACAAAGCTAATGTGTTCTGGCTAGAGCCGGTGGAATCAGAAGAATCCAGTCTGGTAGGTAGCACATACCGCTCAACAACATCCTGGTACTTCCAGCCGACCTCGTGGCTCAATCGTCCGACAGTGCAGTACTTGCGGCCGGGTTGCAGTCTGAGGACACGGAGGGCCTGGGGAACCACCATCTTCTTCTGCTTGTCGTAGGGGGGAGGAACACCCTCGAAGACCTTGAGTCTCTCCAGGGCAGCAGCACCTCGGGCGGTCTTGTGGGGGATCATGCCACGAACGGCCTTGTAGAAGATTCGCGAAGGAGCACGGAAGTGGAAGGGACCTATATCATGTCAGACAAAAATCACATCCTCCAGAATTGTCGCGCGATGCTTGCGAGGTCGCGGTCGGAATGGGGTGTAAACGTACCACCACGGGTGGGGTTGTATCGGGTCATCTTGCGCAGGTAAGCGTGGTACTTGACTATATCATCCCCAAGTTAGCTTTTTTTCCCGATCTCATGCCATTGCGTGCAATCCTGCGCGCTGTTCCATATCCGTGATGTTTCAAAGCATTGTCGTCGGCGAGTGATAATGAGACAGGTTGGAGTGACGTACGCTTTGCGCGGAAGAATTCGCCGGAGATGTTGAGGGCTTCGCAGCGAACGACAGTGATCTTCTGACCGCTGAGGAGCTGCTTGGCGACGATCGAGGCGAGTCGGCCAAGGAGGTGACCCTTGCCATCGATGACGACCTAGAGAGGCGAAGTTTATCAGTGTCGGGTCAACATGAGCATGCTTTGCATGCAGATATAGGTTGGTTTTAACGCCATATAGCTCTGCTCGGGCCTGGCCTGCTTCGCCCAGCGAATGCAGCCAACAAAGAGCCAAATAGACAAAACCCCACACGACTGGAAGATATTCGCACTGGAAGCTTGAGAGACCGGGTCAGCACTCACAACAGACTCGAAGGAGGACATCTTTCCGGATGATGCACCACGGCGGGATCAGACAGGAAACCGAGTTGTCGAAAGAAAAGATGAACGGAGGAAAGGAATAGCTCAAGAGCGCAATTGAATGTGCGTCTTGAGAGCTATTGATTGATGGTTTCCTCGCTGTGGTCGTTAGTAAAGACTCGTTGTCGGTGGGTGGTGGTGGTGGTTGTTGATGATCGCAAAAGAGAGGTTCGTTTCCATCACACAATAGTAAATGAAAATTATCGGCAGCGCACAATCACTCAGAGTGTGCACGGCAGAAAAGGCCGACTATTCCCCATTCGGCGCAGTGGGGTTCATCACTGAAGCGAGAGGGTTTAATTCGCCTAGTGTGGGTATTTGACACTTAGGGCTATCCAGACCTACAGTGTGTGTCACCCTGTCACTCCGAAGTCCGGCATCTGGCTGACAGCTGCGCAGCCTCACCAGATGCATACATATGTACCTAGGTACGTAGATAGAGGCCAAATGACAGATCGGGGTATGCTATCAGAGTTCAGGGTTGAATGGAAGCTCTCCGTTTAAGTTCTAGGTAGTATCACCGGAGTAGGCTGGTTGAGATGTATCCGCGTCTCACATCACAGTGATCAGGACATCCAACTTCCAAGGTCGGATGTATATAGACTATGTAGATGGGTCCTTCAATGGCCGCGATCTGCCCCATGAGAGGTCTACATGTCTTCTACAAAAAGAAAGAGACTTGAGACCGCTTCATTTGATGGCTGCACGACGCGTCTCTGGAAATTGCTTCGAATGTAATCGCGAGTTGGACGACTCCAATTTTCCCACCCATGGCCCTTCGGTCAACTCCAAGGTCCTGTCTGATTCGGTCTTGAGCGCCCATGCCGGCAATCTTTGTAGTCACTAGAACACCCGATGCTTTTCAAACACATAGCTATCCCCCTTGAACACCGAAGGCTTTCATTCGTTACAATCCGACTGCTCCTTTATGTTACCCAAGCATTCCTACGCGAGCAGCCTGACGATGCGCAAGTTCAAAGCTTGCCAGTCACACCGTAATCCGTCGATTGGTAAGTGCCTGCGTTGTTACCACCGCCAGGTGGTACGAGAAGATCAGTTCGCAACTTTATTTCTTGGACGGTATATACTCGTCGATCTGCTTCAGCACATCCTGGACGTAATTCACAAGCTCCTTTCTCTTGGCCCTGATCTCCGGTTTACCCTCCGTATCGACCTCGTCCAATTTGAGCAAGACGTGCTGCATCGTCGTCTCGCTCAGCTTGCGATGTTCATCCTCACATTTCTTGGCGTCTCTGGGCGGGTTGGCCATGAAGGCTTGGCAAAGGGGTAGTAGCTGTGTCTCGAAGTGGTTCCTGATCGCCGCAATCTTTTCCAGGGGGCCTGAGGGTACAGATGGTGAAGGGACTCTTGACGGGTGCCTCGAAGGATCTGGGCTTGCCCGTCTGCTGTCCCCGTCCTGCTGACCTGGCACTTCGAGATTGGCCCCGCCATCTCGTGATTCTGGCCGGCCGCCCTTTCTCTTCTTGTTCCTCTTGTTCTTCTTCTTTTTAGGTTTCTGCTCGTCGGTGACCACGACCTCTTCGCTACTGCTGTCATCCTCCCCGTCCGTCAGAGTGCCCTCGGGAACTACGGTCAACAACTCGCTATTGTTCTTGACCCCATAGTCCCTGACAGGAGCCTTTTGCTCTTTGAGTTGCCGTCCCTTGTAGAGCAGCTTCGTGCGTTGAGTACGGCGGTCACTCAACCTCATAACCATTCCGGCACGGATCCGTACATCTTCGACGAGAAGCTTCCCATCGCCGATGGAATACGCGGGGAAGTGGACAGGGTATGTGACGCCCTTGTTCTTGATCAAGAGGACATCATCCTCGGGAGCCGAGTTCGGTGGTGCTTGTCGGCTCTGTGCATCGTAGGTTCGGGCGGGTGATTGCAGTGAATTCTCGAGGTCTTCGGAGGTGATGTAACTAAAATCATCGTCGGTGACGTGAGGGACACCACGACTATCGGTTTGCGAAGCGAATGGCGATAAGTTGTCGCGATTCGAGGGCCATCCGTATCGGGACATGACGAGGGGTACAGCTACAGCAGCGGCGCCGGCCAAAGTAGAATACACAAGAGTGGGTGATGCTCCTTGTGCTGCGAGATATTCGTTGGATCCGGTGAGGGCGTCGGAGAGATGACCAATGGTGGTGTCTACGTATGAAAGCAGTGCAGGTGGGAGCAATGATGTAATATTTTGTAAGGCACCGGATGATGCCAGAAATGCCTGACTCGAAGCCACTTTGACGATGACTGGGTAGCCCTGGAATATTCCAGAGCACCCAACAAAAAGGTCTGGCGGTGACGTTTGGTATATGTATTTGGTTGGCAGTGGGTGAGCAGCGAGCACACTGCAGATGGCGGCGACAGGTGATTTGCTGGTGCCGGCAGTAGTAGTAGTAGCAGCAGCAGCAGCAACAGCGGCAGCAAACTCGTCGGGGCAAAAAAAGACAGCTCGGAGGGATGGCCGTACAGAGGCTTGTGTGGGTACTATCTTGGTAAGGTTCGATGGGAGGGGCTGAAATCTGCAGCTTGTCGCACCGCGGTCGTCACGGTCCGACGCAAGCGGGCTCTGTCGTTGGTACTTCGTAGACAATTCAGGGTAGTGACAGGTATCGTGGGGCAGAAATTTGGAGGGATCTGCGCAGAAAGGGGACTAGAAACTGTTTCGGACTTGAAAGGCGGCTTCCAGGTTCCAAGGGCTTGTTGCACAAGAATGTGGACTCCAGCTGACTGTTGTAGAGGAACCGATGTGACTTGATTGATGCCCAGATGTGCTGTCAACTGCAAGGCAACCGAGTCAGCTGCTGCTGCATGTCAGACAAGTAGAAATATCGTGATGGAAGAGCCGAAAGGCTTCGAGATATTTAGTGAGAACTTCGAAAGCTGGGCAAAACGGGCAAGACAGGAAAAAGGCCAGACGCAGGATTACCTTTTTACAGACCTCGGGGCACAAACAGCGGCATGCCACCAAGTAGACCTCTACGGAACGACTGATCCTTTGTTGAATGGGAGATGCTCTCTAGATACTGTGGCTACCTAAGAATGAGGAAGTTTGTTGGTGATTGATATGTGGCTTGACGATTAGCGTTGTGGCTGAAGCGCATCCTCGGAGTACGAAGATATTCCCACCTCATGTACTTTGTACACCTGGCCCACTGCCCAAGTGGTGTCAGGTATGAGGTCAAGGTATGAAATCATGTAGCACGACTGGGCAACCTTCAAATGGAAAGCAGCGAGTGCTCAGTGACTTTACTCAGTACTTACAAATACCTACGAAGTATCTGATATCAATAAAGGGGATTCAACTTGTAAATATTGGTCTGGGGTCGGGTGCACTATGAATCTTAACCCAGGCTGCCAGCCCAGGAGGGATGGCGATACAAGAATGCGTCATATCCATATCGAGCTTTTGCTAACCTCCAGGGCTTGGCTTGGAAGAGACCTTTTAAGGTGGGATCAATTGCTGCATTCCAAGCCATAATCGGAGACATCTTACTAATATATATCTGTGAATAAATCTCATTGGTCTGGGATGAAGTACAATATCGAGGGAAAAGACTGTGATTGCGTCTTCTGCCACCATCCATACCCGTGGACTTGATAGGTAGGTAGTCATTCCGGTTACACCTGGACTACACCGGGCCAAAGAACTGCCCGCCTGAGGTTTCTTTCTGAGACTCCCGAGATCCTGACAAATACTCTATCCATCGCCTCGCGTTTTCGGATAGCGTCATTACCCACTCGGACAACGTCAAAAGTTTAGAGCCGTACCCGACCTCACCGTACAGTAGGGACTGAGTACTCCAGCGCTGTGTACAAAAGGCATCTCGCCCCCCGGACCGTTATATTTTTCTCCTAAAAGAGTTTCCAAACCACCCGTGCACTTCGGTCGTCAAATGAATTTTGTCCGTCGATTCTTTACAACGACCTCACCTGCAGCTATGGCTTCCGCTAAAGAAAAGGCTCAGACCATCATCGACGAGAATGCCGTTGGTATGTTTAGCTGCAACTCTCCCATCCTCCAGGCTATTCCCCCCTCCTTCCTTCCCCCACACCCCTCCCTACTATACAGGCGCGGCGGCATCTCTGCACCATACCCCCTAATTAAAAGGGAAAAAAGAAGAAGTAGAAGAGGAAGCGCAACTATTAACCCGTTCTAACCTTCTTTCTTCCTTCTCTCACAGCCGTATTCTCCAAGTCCTACTGCCCCTACTGCCGGGCGTCCAAGCAGCTCCTAGACAGCGTGGGCGCCAAGTACTACGCCATCGAGCTCGACAAGGAGGCCGACGGCGCCGACATCCAGAGCGCCCTCGAGGAGATCTCGGGCCAGCGCACCGTCCCCAACATCTACATCGCCAAGAAGCACATCGGCGGCAACTCGGACCTGCAGGCCAAGTCGGGCCAGCTCAAGAGCCTGCTCACCGACGCCGGCGCCTTGTGACTCGATCGTCGCGAAGGCGTGTCGACGTCGTCCAAGATTTGATGGGGGAGAAATATTGGTGAATGATATTAAAAAAAAAAAAAAAAAATTCGACGAGGTAAAGAAGGATAAGGGGAGGATGCCTGGATACCGTCAGAAGCTGACTTTGGGAGGGCATTTTGGCTGCATTGGCTGGGAGGTGGGAAAGCGGGAGGCGATGCACTACTTGATCACCCGGTCGTTGAGTCAATCGCGCATGTCATCTCAGTAGAGCATGTCTAGACCGCGCGAATAGATATAGACATCATTCTGCCCCGACACGAAGACACGAAGCGAATCTCGTTTGTATCTTGCTATTATCCCTAGGGTGATAGCTTTACATATTCAACACTTACCCATCGGGTATCCCAGCTTGCTTGGCTCTACAAGGCTTGCCATCAAATTCCATACGACTCATTGGCCCATATATGTCCTCAGCAAACGGTTTAGTTTCTTCTGTACATATGCTCATGCGCCTGCACGGCCTTTCATCTCCATATTCCCCTATACTTCCGGGGGTATGCTTGAGAGAGGGCTGTCCAGAAGGCGCGGCGCCCCTTTGCTGTCATCACGCATACATACGTATCACCAATGAAGTTGCCTATCATCCTTGAGCGCTAGAAATAGGAGGTGTCGAGCTGTTTGCGAACGCTTCTAACAGTGAAAGGTTGCAAGCATATACATATGTGAGGCCGCGGCCAAGCCGCAGCTTCTGACATTTCTTCAGGGCTCGAGCTCATACGCCCAGTTTCGTCTGTGAACCTGTGTATGCAGAGTCCCTGGAAGTCCGACAGTGAGTACATGCGGTAGGTAGGTAGTCATCCGGATGACGGTCACAGATGCGCGCTTCATCAAACACAACGAGAATGAACGACTGCCCTGCCCAACACTAACTATACTCTGGGCTCGGCGAGTGTCAGGCATGAGACATAGTGACACCCAGTATGCATGCGGCTCTCACTTGACGACGAACTTGGGATCCTGGGTTCTCGTATACCCATGGACATCATCACTATTCAGTACACTCGAAACCTGTCTAATGTATCGTATGTATCCCTGACATCTTGAGCTCGAGAAGAAATAAACATGAAACACATCCAGGATGCATAGACTACTCCTCTCGGTTTACAAAGAATCTACTATCGTGAATTCGAACATACCACCACCACAACATCATCATCACCATCGTCATTCTTCATCACACTCGAACCTATCCAAATGTATTCATGTGTCCTATCCCCTATTACCCTCGCCCTCCGCTCACTCACCTTATATCAAGTCCACCTCTCAAACCCCCAAGTCCTTCCAAACCGACCCAACCTAACCCAACCCAAACCAACCCCGTTCTCACCCTCGCTCGCTCGCACACTTGCTTGCTTTCCAATCTCAGCCAGCCATCCAGTCAGTCAGTCAGCCAGCCATGCAAAAAAACAAGAAAACAAAAAAAGAACACCACCCCCCAACGATAAAAAAGCAAAGCACCAGTACCACACCCGAGTAAGGGCGTAACTATCCACACACACACACGCACACACACACACACACACACACACACACACACACACACACACACACACACATCCACCCGAACTACCTGACCATCACCAAACCCAAACCCCAAACCCCAAACCCACCCATACACAAACCACCATGACCAACCAAGCCCCCATCCTAGCCGCCACCATCATCCCCCTCAGCCTCATCGCCCTCCTCCTCCTCCTCATCCTCGTAGCGTACTGCCATCACCACCAGCACCGCCACCACCAGCACCGGCGCGCTACCCAGGCCGACGCCGGGAGTACCGCTGGTGCTGGTGCTGGTGCCGGCGACGGTGGCGGTGGCGGTGGTCACGTGCTTCCGGGGCGCTTGGATAGCTTTAGTATGTCTGGGGGTAGGGACGGGAGTGATGGTGGGGGTGATGGGGGTGGTAGGGAGAGGAGGTTGAGTGTTATTGCTGAGGAGTGACTTTTGGGGGAAGAGAGGGAGAGAGAGGAGGGGAGGGAAAGAGGGAAAGAGGGAGAGAGGGAGAGAGGGGATGGGGGTGTTGGGAAAGGGAGGGGTGCTGGTATATATGAAAAGGGGGAGGGGGGGTGGAGGATAGGGGGCTCAGAGGGAGGGTAAGTTCGTTTGGTTGCTCGGGTGTTGGTAGGTTGGTTAGTTGAATAGGGGTTTCTACGATGTTCTGATGATGTCGACGGGTATGTATCTCTCTCCCCCCCTTCCCCCTCCAACAAAAACAACCTACTCTATGAATTCCACATCATAAATAATGTCAAGGGAAGACCTTGTGAGAAGTAAACATCCGCTGGCAAGCATATCATCCGCCCTCTTGACCGGCGTTTCTGTATAGGTACTACAATGTCCCTGTTTTCATATATTTACCTACCTAGGTAGGTACCTAGGTCGGTATGATAAGGTGTTTTAACCTCTAGATATACGAACAGTTACGAGCTTTACGATGTTCCGTGGCGGCAGGCACCAGCATATAAACGCAAGATACCCACATAAGACCGCCGTAGACAGGAAGTATTGAATCTGGTCATAGTGGGTGGGTTGGGAGAAGGAGCTGGGTGGGAAGTAAGTCCTGGGCTCGTGGACGCTGGAGAAGTTTGTTCGGAAACACGACGCAGAGTTCGACGATTTCCGACATGGCCGGCTTAGCCAATGCGTCATCAAAGGAACAGTATATACTTTTTCTTTTCAATATAGTTACAAGCAATCTCTCTTCACGGCGGAGAGAAGATAGTAGGATCGAAAACGCCTTTTACTTATCCCAGGCGCATACTCTTTTTGTTCTTTTCCCTTTTTGTACAATACTCCCTACTTCTCGAAAATCCTATCATAGAACTTGAGTAGCAACGGTCCCCACGGGCCTCTCGACGAACTCCATAATCCCCTCGACGATATTCTTCCGGGCGGGCTCGGAGGCGACCTGCTTCCCCGCGAGATAGTTGAGCCACAGGAGCCGAGACAGCCTCTCCTCGGACACTTTACCCAGCGTCACCATGCCCCGGGTGCCGTCGTCGTACTCGATGGTCAGCTGCCCGGACCCGTCGCGGCACATGAGCAGCTCCTTCTTCTGCGGGACGCGGCCGCGGTTGAACAGGCCCTTGAACTCCCTCATGGCCTCGCCGAACGCCTCGTCGCCGTAGTCCTGGCTGTGGACCTGCGTGCGCGCCGTGATGGCGCGCACGAAGCCGTCCCGCAGGTGGGGGAAGTCCGTGTTCCGGACCGGCACGATCCGGAACAGCGAGCGCGGCCGCACGTCCTGCAGGATGGCGTTCCAGAGCTCCTCGCCGCGCACCGGGTCCATCAGCGCCTTGCGCAGCTCCTCCTTCTCGTTGGGCACCAGCGTCGTGGCTATCGGGTTGATCTCCTTGATGAGGCGTGCCTGGATGGCGGCGACGTCTTGCGTGGCGATGTAGTATCCGACCATGTAGACCTGTATGGAGAAAATCGAGACGGTCCTCACGCCGAGCCCGACGAGGGTGTACTCCACGCCGTTGATCTTCTCCCGGCTTTCTTCGGCCCCGATGACCAGCTCCAGCACGCGTGGGAAGGTAGGCACGGTGCTGTTCCCCGTGGGCACGATTTCCTGTCCATCGTCGTCATGCACTACTACCTTGCGCTTGGATCCGGCTTCGGTGGTGAAAGGATCCAACTTGTCGGGAAGACCGGAGTCCATCTTCTTCGGCTTTCGAATCGCAAGTATTAATTTGTAGGCTGTGTAGATGGCGGCGATGGTGCCGGCGATGGCGCCGCACAAGAGGAAGTTCCTTCTCCGGAGTTCGTAATCGAACGCTTCTGAGCGCATGCGGTCGATATTAAGACTCTCAATAGCGCGATGAGAGCTTCGGGCTCGACGGATGAAGTTTCGGCATTGGACGGGCCTGTATCGAAGACATTGCGTCGGTCTCGGTGCGACGGGGCGCAGCAGCGACGTGGTGGGTAGAGATCGTATTGTCCTCATGGTGGGCAGGTCGAGTGTGTAGTACAAAACGGAAGGTTGACAGAGCGAAACACGGGTGGTAATGGTAATGTTAATCGGGAATATCGATTTCAGCTAAGTGAAGCCCCATTCGTCCCGAGCGCGCCACGTTCGCTATCTGTTATTTACGATGCTCGGTACTTTCAAGGTTGGTAGGTAGGTATTTTCGAGCTGGATCTGATGATGGAATATTCAGTTGGCGTCATCGCTTTACGGTGGCAGACCTAGGTTCTTTTGGAGCTTGGACCACGTACTTAGACTAACCTTAAGGTCCTCAGCTCGTCACAGCCAACTTATAGAGAAAAGGGGTCAAAAAAGGGGTTGGATACTTGCATTAGCGAATGACAACAGATACAGGGTCTGTCATATATCCCATGTGGTCATCCTTCGAGTTACCTTTTCTGATAATGCGCAACCGAAAGACCTGTTCCCTCATGAAATTTGAGAGTACCGGACTTCCTCTTCTTTGTAGATGAGCTACACAACTGGGTGCGGTATGCATTTTCGTCGGCGGCCAAGAGAATGCCGTCATTCGGTACAAGATTCTGATTTACACTGTAACGCCGCTACAGGCCTTCTGCCACACATCTCGCTAGCTGTTAACCCAGTGGCCGAGACACCATTTCCGGGCTCTATCTCCCGCCATTCGTGAATCCCGGCTTGGGGCAAGCATACTTGATGAAGGGGCCTTGAAAACATTGATAAGAATGGCGAGTGCGGCTTCAAGTAATTCGCTTTCAATTCGTTAATATGTCCATCATTCATCGTCGTTGGCGTCGAGTCATTGATGATAATATTCGTTGCATACAAGTTGCAGGATCCCTGGGGAAGCCACCCGTCGCATCATCATGAGGCTATTCGCATACGGCGCCGTGATAGGCATAGGACTCTTCTCAATCATCACCTCTGCACAATCGACAGGAGTCATCGTCGATGCCCCCTCAGAAGGGGACCTCAACGGGTCCAACTTCCCCTACCCATGGCCCGTGAAACTGTTCCAGTTCTCATCGCAATTTCAACCTGTCGAGATGGCGTTTATGGATGTGGAGCCAACATTCACCCCCAATGGAAAGGTCGCTGTCTGTCTGCACGGCAAGAACTTCTGTGGCCCTACGTGGGAGCGCACAGCGCGCGAGCTCGCTGCCGTCGGATACAGAGTCATGCTTCCCGACCAAGTAGGCTTCTGCAAGTCGACTAAGCCAAAGTCCTACCAGTACACCCTGCAGCAGCTATCCTACAACACGCATAGCCTGCTGGAGGCTCTGGGGGTTCAAAACATAACGCTCATCGGCCATTCTCTCGGAGGCATGACGTCGATACGGTACGGATTGATGTACCCCGAGAGCATTGACGAGATAGCCCTGGTGAACCCGATCGGTCTCGAAGACTGGAAAGCTCTTGGTGTGCCGTATCGGGATATCGAAACGCTCTATGCATCCGAGACGGCAAGCAACTACACCACGATCCGGTCTTACGAGCAGGCGACGTATTACGCCGGGGAGTGGGATGATGCATACAATATCTGGGTCAACATGTTGGCCAACATATATCAAGGGGGCGAAGCCGCCACGTTTGCCTTTGACCAGGCGCTGACCACGGACATGGCTCTGAGTGCCCCTGTCGTGTACGAGTTCGGTCTCTTGCAGCCGCGCACCCTCCTGCTGATCGGTGACCGAGATAACACGGCCCTCGGCAAGCAGTGGAGTCCGCCCGAGGTGCAGGAGAAGCTGGGCCATTACGACGTGCTGGGCAAGGAGGCGGCCGCGGCGATGCCGAATGCAGATCTGATAGAGTTCGCGGACTTGGGCCATGCGCCGCAGATTCAGGCGCCGGATCGGTTTCACGCCGCACTTTTGGGCTGGCTCACGAAGTAATGTGTTGGAGATATGAGTTTGAACATACCAAAACTAAGCAAACTCCTCCGCAAGATGGGTAACTACTGGTAACATTCCTCTTCAAGGTTATTGAAAAAAAGAGACAGGTATCTGCGCTGCGCCAAAAGACGAGTAAATAATCACCAAGACCATATGGAAAGTTGATGTCTTATATGTTCAACAAGCTGGTTTGTCAAATACTAGGTCTAAGTTTGACCGAAATAATACTTCTATTCCGACCCCGATCTACCTACATCCAAAGTCCTCTGCCATACGTATCTACCTATCTACACGGCCACAGGGCTGGCGGAAGTAACGCTACGGCACTGGGTCCGATGGGATGGCAGCATTCCAGGTTATGGTGCTGTCTCCGGTGGCAAATGGGGCTACAGAACGATCCATCTATGTGCTATACCTAGGTATGCTTCTAGTTTGATACCACCACGAACTTGGAGACTATCAGGTATTCGATTCCACTTATAGGTCCCAAGAAATAGGAAAGTGTCTTTCTAGGTTGGCACTTGACCTTTGGCGCAAACGACCGTTGGGTTTGCCAAGGACCCGACACGTGCACCGAGTCGTTGTCATCGAGTGGAATAAGCATGCGGGACCTTCTTCTCTCATCATCAATCCACTTCCGAATATAGAACCATTTCATGAAGTTTGATCCACACATCCAATCGCAGTAGTTAACCCAAAAAATAGCTAGGTACCTAGGTAGTGGTTTACTTATGCCTCCGACCACAGTACGAGTAATCCACGTTGAGTCCATTGCGCTGAAGGCGAGTCAAGCCATACGTTGACGGGATATAGAGTTTGATTTCGAGTCAGGTAACGCCCCCATGGAACCAAACGGCTGGCTGATGGTGCAATTACGGAAGATCATTGGGGCTTCGAGTCGTCCTTAAGTCCTTGCACATACGTTTCCAACCACTCATAATGCGCGTGCAAGACCGGAACGAATGTCATGAACATATATCCCAAAAGTCCTTCAGCCATCACCAATCATCTCGTAACCTCGACCATTCGATGATGACCGTGGGACAAAGGATGATCTAACAACGGGCGTAGTTATCGATACAATAGATACACCTCGCTGTCTGTTCTTTTGCATCCCCGTCCTACCCGGGCAGGTGGTCTTACATCCTTGATCGCATCACCTCCAACTCAGGCTCAAGGGACCTCACAACCTCCTGCAATGGCCGGCGAGATCGGGCCGATTGTAGATCATATCTCTCTGGCAGTTGCTATGGTCATTGGCGGACTGTTCGCCCTAGCGATATGGAATAGCATCGAAGTCTATCTGATTATGCTGAATACCTTCCACCGCCGCAAGAGTCTCTACTTCGTAAGCATCATGCTTGCGAATACTGGCATTCCTCTCCACGCAATCCCAGCATTGTTGCGGTTCTTCCGTCTCGCCCCCAGCCTACCGATGGCCGTCCTCGTCTGTCTCGGGTGGTGGCTGATGGTCACGGGACAATCGGTCGTCCTCTATTCGCGCCTGAATCTTGTCGTCGGAGATCCTCGCAAGCGTCGATGGATTCTGTGCATGATTATCGCGGTGTTCTTCTTTCTCCAATTACCTACAAGCGTTCTCTTCATCGCCAGCAATGCAGCTACCGCTCGACTCCAGGACCAGCTCAAAAGGGCTTTCGACGGGTTCGAGTACACGCAGCTGGCCGTATTTTCGACGCAAGAAATGTTGATATCAGGACTCTACGTGTACGAAGCCAGGACGGCACTGGAACCGATGCGCGCTATCAAAGAGGCCAAAGTGCGGCATATGTTCCGTCAACTGATCTTCCTATTCATCGTGGTCGCCGGGCTGGACGCCACGATCATGGCTACCGAGTACACGGGTTATTTTCAGATCCAGACGACTTTCAAGCCGGTATGTTACAGCATCAAACTGAAAGTAGAGCTCGTGGTCCTCAACAATCTCGTCTCGACCGTACAGTCCAAGGCCTGCACGTGCTGGGACTCGTTGGCGAACGAGCAGTCGCTACCGGACACCTCTTACACGTTGCCTTTCATGGGCAGCCTCAGCTTCCGGCGGGCTCCGTCCATCCCGGGAGCCGCGCACCCGACTGCCCACTCGCGAGGGGATATCAGGAGGCACAGCCTAGGAATACTTGACGGCAGTAGAGATCTGACCCTAAAACGGACCCGAAGCTGTAACAGGGACACAGCTAACCACCCGGGGCAACGACAGCGTCTTGAAACGTTGCAGAGTAGTTCATGGTCTTGATCAGTGGCCAGTGTCTGTATCAAAAACAAAGAAGGCTGCCTAAAAGTGGCGATTATGGGATCATCTGGCTTTGTTGCTCCATGTTATCAAACAACTGGTAACGGGTCGGACACTTCAGCTGGTCCATGGAAGACATGTCTCAGTCTACACATGGAATCTACCATCGATGATGAGCCTTACCAAGTGTATTGGCTACAAAGAGCATTGCCTCTATAAATCTCGGCCTAGAGGACATTCATCACGAGGCAACAAGAGAATTATGCTACCACACCACCTACCGCATACCTTCCACCTTAATCAAAGACTCAGTACAACATCCTCTGCCAGTCATCATGTCCCCACCCGCTGGGATCTCTGATAACACTGTGGTTTTGCCTGCCATGAGCTTTGCAGCAGCACGCAAGGCGAAGTCTTCCAAGCCACCACCTCCCAAGGACAGACAGCCATCTCCGACCAACACGAGTGATATCTCCAAGGACATTGTTATATGGGACGATAAGTTGTATTCAAAGCTACGAAAGGAGCACAAAGCTGCCATCGCCGTGGTCAACGAAAAAATGAATGATACAACTGCGAAATGGCAGGGGGAAGTCGAGAAGAACCGGGAGCTCGAGATTCAGCTGGATGTATGGAAAAAGAGAGCCGAGGACGCTGAAAGGCGTCTCGAGCAGGTCATGGAAGCGCTGAGCGATGTTGACCAGCGTATGGATGATTTGGAGAGCTACTGGTGGGCGGGTGGGTATGACGAGTGCCCCTGAGTGCCGGAATGAGTCGCTCGGTACTCAGAGATGGAAGGACGAGTTTAAGACGAAGAGTCCAAGGGCAAGGGCATATTCCTGGCGGATAAATGGATGGTGATAGAAGCGTCAGAGTCAGCTTATCAGTCCAGCGGAGGTTGAAGTCAAGTAAGCAAATAGTTATGCTGAGACGCAAGACATGGCAAATAGGGGCAAAGCGTGACTGGGACGGGCAGATGCTAGATGCATGTACCATCAGGTGAATTATTGGAATAAAGAGTCACCCTCAAACAGCAAACATGGCTCCTCTAGAGAGTCTTGATGATTGCAGTGTTTTAAATCTGGCATACTTCAAGTTTGAACGTCATATCGATATGAATGTGTCACATAACCAGAATTGAAGCGCAAGTACCTGCACACCATCAACCACATCAACGCTCCACGTTGACGAAATAATTATTTTTCACTCCAGTGACACCAGACACCGCGTACATACCTCAGCATCGAGACCGAAAAGGCGCCATCCATAACTTATCGATCCGGTCTAAGTACCGTCGCTCAACAACCGCATCAACTCAACTCACCTCAACCGACGGTCTCCAAGCCCCCCCCCCCCTTCAAATTCGACCCTCGCCTCTCAGCAACGAGTCAGCACCATATATCAGAAGCGCCTAATCACAATCGTGGTCGTCAACCTTTCTGTGCTTGTGCTTTGGCCAGAACCGCATCAAGTTTGCCCTCTAGGCAAGGCTTACGAGGGTGATTATCGGGCTAGCGGAGGTGCACGGGGGCATAATGATGGAGAAGATGGGGGGCGGGGGGCAGGAAAGGAGTGGAATGGGCAAGACGGGCATCATGGCAGCTTTTAGGGGGAGTTGAATGAAACAGCGTCCATACCTAGGGACTAATGAGCAACGTCAGTTAATACATGACGCTTCAGCATGTTACTTCTCTTGACAACTGAGGCATTCGGCGAATGATGCGAATGATTGCTTAGTGCTGCATGCACATGCTATCCCCTGTATGCCCCCCCTCGCAAACTCGCAATCAGATTAGAGGATCCGATCGTTGAGACCATGGGTTTCCGATTACCCGACCTTGCACCACGTGCCTCGCGCCGAAAACATGCTACTAGTAGATGAATCCAGCTCGGGAACTGGAGTTGACTTTCCATTTCCAGTCTCTCGCCCATCATTATGTGGTCCTTCAGCCAACAAGAAACAGGTACCCGATACTGATTAGTGTGTAAATGGGAGCAGCACAGCACCGAAGCGTCATCACTTACAGCAGGTAGTCTGAAGGCTAGAGACAACAGCGAGTCGACACCGTCCCTTTTGAAGTAAGCGTTTCTCTCATTCAATTACTAGCTTACTTGGGGGTAGAGAACTTGCGACAAGATCAGGCAATAATACACCTACATAGAGGCTAGGTAGGTAGGCTAGAGCCGATACTCACCGTGTCACTTATTTAGCGCTCATAAGACTAGTGTGAACACTGGCTGACTGGCTGACCGGATCATCAATCGACTCAAGTTCAGTTGTTGTTATTACCTAGTCTAGGTATTAAAAGTGATCTCGTGAGTTGATGAGGAGTACCTAGGTACCTACTTGGGTTAGAGTAGTTGTGACAGCATAACCCCGGATGTGTGACGCAGGTACCTGGGTAAAAGTGGATCGTGACGTTTGGTTGTCGATAAAACGTCATCGTTCTCCGTTCCAGTCTCTGCCCAGGTGTACCTCTCCAGCTTCGTACCGCGGCCGTTACCTTCAATGAAAACGTCCCTCGCAGCTCCCACCCACACCCATATCCCCATATTGTAGAAAAAAAGGGCTTCAGGGAATGCCTCGCTACTCACGACACACCTGCGTCTGCATATCTGCATATCTGCCTTCCCACCGGTTTCATCTTCCAGAATGACCACGATGCACCATGTAACCCTGAAGATCTAACTGCCTCAAAAAAGGTTAGTTTCTTTGTTTAATCTTCCTTTACCGAGTACCTCTCATCCTACTACCGCCCTCATGGGATCGACCGAACAAGCCCTGCCCTCGAAGGGCATCCCCAGGAAGCCGGTTCCCACGCCGACTACGTCTCGGTCTGCGTCTCCAGCCAGCGCCTCAGAAGAAGCTGCACCACCAGCGCTGCCCCGGAGGAGAACGACTCGTACCTTGGGTCCTCTGGCATGTCTTGCAGCCACTCTCCTCGGTATCCAAGTCTGCAGTTGGCGATATCTCGCCTCGGGAGTCCCCATACTGCTCACCTCCCTCAGCCTTGGAGAATGGAAGGGCCGTCGCCTCATGTCCTGGCTGCCCCTTTGGGCTCTTTTCACCACCCTTAACTTCGTATATGCCGTAGCCGCAACATCATGGCTTCTATTGTGGGCTTACGCTGCCTTCTGCCACGCCGCTACCCTCCTTTCCTGTCTTTTCCAGTTCGCCTACGCAGCCAGACTTGCGAGGAGATGCTCAAGGCGACTTTTGCGCCAAGTCCTCTTCGTCCAGGACACCGTTGGCCTCTTTGATCTCCCGGCCCTCGAGATAGATACCGACTCCACCGGTCTCTTCCTCGTCCGCGGCTTGACCTTTTCCCTCTCCACCTTGACCGCTACTGCCTATGGCATCGAAGTAGGAGTCAAGCTATCCGACGACATGGAGCTCGCTATTCAGACAGATAAGGTGGTAATCAAGCTCTTCCGGCGCATTGAGATTGGCGACACCTACGCCAACATCAAAGGCAGTGAGGAGATGTGCTTTGGCGACATACATCCGTGGCCTAATCCGCGAGACATGTCCAAGGATCAGTTTGTCACCTCTGGGACACCCATACTGGAAGCAGCCAAGGCATCTTCCCAAAAGACATCCTCGGGTCCAGAGGGGCAGCTAGATGGTTCATCGGACCCTGAAATCAATCTGCAGCCGTTTAAGACACTGTCGCCCGATGATAAGAAGGTCCGGGATGATTATGATGCCGCTATCAAACATATAATGGAGACCAGCACAAACTACCTCGCTCGGTGCCAGCTGGAGAAGATAGCTAAGCGCCGCGAGATCACCGACTTATTGGACAACGATACGAACCTGCGCGCGGCCATCTCTGCGCACATCCATGACCAGCCTACGATAGCACATCCACCGCGAAAATCAATACGGCTGACGACACTAATCCATAACAACCATCCCAAGATCAAACGCTTCTTGCACAGGTTGCCCTTCTTATACCGACTGTTACTTAACCCCATAAGCTACTTTCACCCCATCTTCATTACATCACTTACGTCAACCGGATCTGGGAAATGGTTCGCGTCGCTGATGAGAAAGCATTTCTTCAAACATTATACATCATCCGACGCCGAGGTACGTCGGCTGGAAGCACGTATCTCAGCTTGGCTGTCGGACGCGAACTTCGCCGTCGGGTTGAGCGATATGTACTGTACGGGTCATGTCCCCATGGATACAGACTTCGATATCGAGTGCAAGTTCAGGCTCGCAGACCTCAAGGCCCACCGAACGCTGCCTGAAGCTGTAGAGCTGACCCAGGTTATTCATCTAGGAGGCGCTGATGCCACTTTCACGCTTCCCTCATTCTTGCTGCCTCACCACGAACATCTCATGCCGTCCAAGCTCACCGATTTTGAGGAGATGCAACTGCAGCAGCAGATCGAAGAAGCCAAGGGTACGCCGAAAGCTGTGCAACTCGAACAGGATTTGGAACGTCGGCGCAGGGACGAAACGGCGATGAAGATCTCGGCTCACGGGCATTTGCCGGTTTTGGTCGACCAACAGCTACTTAACTTCGTTGCTGCCACGGTCAAAGCCACGAAGGTTATAGAGGGTGAGAAGGGACACGAAGCATTGTTGATCAAGCGCGCCGAAACAGAATCGAGACGTGCCGGCTCTGTATCCTCCGACACCATTGGTGCGGAACTCATGGCACCAGCAGATATTAGTGACGGCAGCGCAGAAAGCAACGAATCAGACCGAGAACGTCCAGGGTCGACGGCCGGCTCAGTAACAGGTTCGCCGCGGAGCTCCATCTCTCAGCCGTCGGCGTTCACGAACCGCATGAACCAGACTTTCAAGGGCATGAACACGAAGATGATGGAAGGGTGGCGGAAGGCGAGGAAGGATACGGTCAACGCTATGGCCAATGACCGCTGGATCGCCAGGATCGTGGGCAACATCATGAGGAAGCTGGCAAAAGCCCAGGGCGACGTTGGGTATTCTGGGCTGATCAGGCTGTCGCTGGTGGAGTATAGGGAGAGGGCGGAAATGGATTCGAAGCTTTTACCGTAAGGAGGGGGACTCAGTGTACAAAGGGGGCTGGTATGTGGATATATTTATGGAGAGTCTGGAGTGCATCATGATACCCACGATGAGAGAAATGGAAACATGGAGAGTTTACTCGGGAAGAAGAAATACACGAAATAGCAGTGCGCGTTTAGGATATCGTCAAGATACGTAACACGTTCTGATAGTGCGGCTATTGCATAACGCAAGCTTACTCTCGTGGTCTTTCCTGTCTACCTATGCCGACCACAGCCCCGTCATTCAGACGAGATTCGACGGGTCACCGAGCGATTTTACACCACCGAGTACTAGGAATATGGAAGTGGATTATATGTGTGAAAGGAAATCGAAGTTGGAAGCGCACTCCGCTCACCTCAATTCAGTTAAATCGAGGGATACCATATCCTTTACGCTCTGGGCTCCAGCTCGTGGCTTTCACAAACCGACTAACTGCAAGACTCGTAAATGTAAGTAGAGTACGGGGTTAAGAAGAATCATGGCTCTCCTCCGCCTCCGCTCTAGTTTATAAACGGGCTGACGGGTTTCGGAATCCTGGTGCGTCGTATTTGATAAGTAGGGTTGAAAGTGGATTATGGAGTGTAGATGGTACTGATGACTAATAATGGATCCCGGACCGCGCTGTCGCGATTAACGATCTGCCCGAAGCGGACGAGATATTCAGGTAAGCAAATTAATAATTATTTCGGGGCTCGAGAACGTGAGGAGCTGAGCTGCGGAGCTGCTGAGATACCAAGAAGAATATATGTATATATTATTGGAAGAAAACACCATTCAAGTTGAGAGAGATGGTACTTCTCTTCTACAAGTATAAGCATAACCAGCTAATGTTGATCTCGAAGATATTATTCACCGCCTGACCTCTATATCTCTCTCTCCCCCACTCTTGATTCACCGCCGTAGATCATTCACCCACAGACCCCCCCCCCCCTTTAACCCCCTCAATAATCAGATCATCAAAAAAAACCACCACCATGCCTTACACCCTCTACGACGGCACCGTCCCCGTCGTCCAGGGCATGCTGCGCTCCCTAGACCACTTCCTCACGCTCGCGGAAGCGCACCCCTCCTCCGCGACGCTGCTGCACTCGACGCGCCTCCGCGAGGACATGTACCCGCTGGCGGACCAGGTGCGCCTCGCCACACAGTGGCCCATGAACGCTTTAGCGCGCCTCCTCACAGACCAACAACAACAAGACCCCTCCCAACCCCAACAGCCCCCGCCAGCCCTGGGACCGAGCCCGCAGACGTGGCAGGAGTGCCACGACCGCATCGCGACGGTGCTGGCGGCGTGCGAGGCGGCGGATCGGGACGAGGTGAATAAGGGTGGGGAGAGGACGGAGCCGACGAAGCTCGGCCCCGCGGGCGAGAGGGATATGAGCGGGGCCGAGTATTTTCACGTGGTCATACTGCCGAATTTCTATTTTCACGTGGCGACGGCGTATGGGATCCTGAGGTCCGCGGGCGTGGGGCTGGGGAAGGGGGATTGGTATGAGGGGTTTGGGTTGGGGAAATAGAAGGGAGGGGGAGGAAGGAAGGATGAAGGGTTTTTCGAGAAGAGGAGAAGAGAACAGAGGAGGACTGGGGGTCTTGGGGTCTTGGGTTTGTTAGTTATCGGCCGAGCTGGGTTGGGAAGGAAGGGAGGTTTCGAGAGGCGTGTGATGTATCTACCTAAGGTAACGTATTACCCACGCCAAATGAAGAATTTGGTTATTTACGAGACAGTTCAAAGGGAAGAAATTCCCTTGGCTGTCCATCACCATCCAGGCACGCCAGCTGAGTGAAGGACAGCTCGATCCATCCTTGGTGAGAATGCAGAAGCCGCTCGCTGACCACCCATGAGTTAGGTAGCGTGAGCAGACCGAGGCATGTGGATGGGAAAGATCCTGCTGTCTCGCAAGATATATTGACAAAGATGGCTTTCTAAAAGGTTATCCTATTGCAAAGACTGATAGACTAACATGCCCCCTTGGGCCACACTGCTAGTTATATCGTTTGAAAAAGGCCAAACATGCATCATCCCATGGCCCCAACCCGTGGTACCCATCGATACCTTCGACATGACCGGCTTCTATCTATCCCCCGACTCAAACAGAGGAGGAGCATGATTCGAATAAAAGTAACCGACGCCCAGACTCCTGATAACTAATACGACCGCGAAAACTTAAGTATACCGGAGTCCCCAACACCAGACATGACGACGGTAGTCTCCCATCCGCCGACGAGCCCAGAGTTCCTTCCAAGGCCCCTTAAGCAGACCAGACACTCCGCCGGATATTCCCTCCTTAGCTCGTGAATGCAATGGCCTCAATTCATTCCCAGCCATACCCCCCTCTCTCTATTTCTCTTTCTCCCTCTCTCACATCATCTATAGCTATTCCATCAGCGGATAACCCTAGACTCGCCGAGCAGGGCCAAAAACACGTAACGTACCCAACGCGCTTGATGCTTCAACGCAGCTGCGACGAGTGAGTAAGCATGGAATCTTCTCATCATTTATTTAGAAGGAAACGCGGCAGAAAAAATGACGTACTGTTCATAAGCTGTCGATACTGCGCCTCGGTCTTGGTTGTGGTGGTGGTGGTGGTGGTAGTTGCGGCCGTCTCTTTCGGTGTAAGATAGGAAGAAGAAGAAGAGTATGATGATGAGTCTGTATCGCTGTCTTGACTTGATTTCGACGATACTATTTCTGCGAAGGCCTTGGAGGACTTCCGACTGAAGGGGTTTCGGAGTGATGAGGATGATGATGGCATGTTGGTGGGTGAGTGGTGTAAGTGGGTGGTGTAACTTGAGTCTTGGATGGCTTTGGATTGTCAGGAGGCTTTTGTGAAAATGTATAGGCTATGCACTGCGATTTCAAGACAGTCGTTTCAACTGCGAGACTTCATAGTCTAGACGTTATATATAATTGATGGATGCCCTTCACGTCGGAGTTCGAGGCTGGGTCTCAACCGTACGACGACATTACCGTCTGACTCTTTACCAGGTGGGTGATGGTCTCCAACCTGAGAAGATTGCCCAAAACAGCTATATGGCTCTTTTAGGTAGTATGCCGAATGCCGATACGCACGAAGAAGCCAATGAGATTAGAGGAGAGCTCGGAATTGCCAAGTGAAGTCCCACCTCAGCTGCGTCGGAGTTCATCGTCAGGGATCGGAATTCATCCACAGTGTCCCTCCCACCTAACCCCGTCCAGACTCTCCTACCTGACCTACACTCTTACACCGTCTTGGGAACCCATCTGATTCCGTAAGAGCATATCGGAACTGGAGTCCCATTGACCAAATTTGTGCTCCCTCCTGATACTCTTCGGAAATCTTCTCTGTCCTCGGAACTTTTGAGAGAGAGAGATGAGTCATCACACTGGCGGTCGGATCATCAGTCTGCAGACCCCAAGCCCTTCACCAGATGGAGTGCTGACAGGCAAATACCGGCGCAACGGCAAATTGCAGTCCTGCGAGCCGTGCAGGTGATTATCAGCCCGAAAGTGTCTCGTGGTGATGTGTCGTAACTAACTAAGTGTATACAGGAAGAGCAAGCTCAAGTGCGACCATCTCGTTCCGAGCTGTAGGAGATGCGTCAGGAGAGGCATTGTCGATAAATGTGTCTATCATCCAAACCCCCTCACGCAGGTCAGTCACCATAGTTCTTTCGACGCCTCAAATCGAAGCCAGGGCGTTGCACATGCTCCCCTACCTGCGACCCAAGTATTCATCAATTAACACTATCAATGGTAGAGTCGGAAGCCGAGGCAGCGTACGCCTCTAACCTCATCAGCCTCTTCGCATAACGAGCGTACATCTGAAGTATTACCCTCAGTGGAGGGACACGCCGAAAAATACAGGGATCCCCCCCTTGAGGCTGGACCTTCACGTAGTACTGTAACCCTGCAGAGGCCACACAGAGCTGCTTCGGCTCCGCCACTGAATACTTGTCAATGGCCCGGACCAGGCGAGGTTCGCGTAGATCCTGGCTTCCAGGGTGTCACATCTTATCTTTCCATCTTCTCCGAGAACCTGGGCAAGTTAGGTGTTGTCTCGTCTGACCTCGAAGCCGCCGAGCTCCCGAGGGTATGGGTATCGGAGAGTCGCATGTCCCAGGGCTGCCAGTGCCTCGCCTTCCTGAAGAACTCCACCATGGTCATCCAGTTCGTCTCCCGCTGGTTCGAGATAGGCGAAGGCGGTGGTGTCGCATGCCCGGACTGGGCGATGAGAGAGTGGCTCAAACAGCTCTTGGGCATTCACTACGGCGAGACTCTCAAGGAACAGAACCCGGAGAGGATACGACAACTCTGTCATACCCTTTGGCGAAACACATCGACCCAGCCGGTCTGTGATAAGGGCATGACCGCGATGCAATGGGTCAAGTCGTGTTCGGGTCCTAATATCAGATGGGAAGTCATCGCTATGATCGCTGCCATCGTGGGTCAATGCGCCATTACCCTTGACCCGATGGATCCGCTGCTTCAGGAGTACAACATAGATCGCCCGTCATTCCCACGCCGGATGGCTGAGATCGCGAGGTCCTGTTTGGATTTCTGTCATGAATGCGATACGCTCGGCGACCTCTTGATCTGGGCGCTTTCGGAAAACTTCTTTTTCTTAGCTTATCTCAGGGGTGAGGGTAGCCACGCAGCCTATCGAGCATCCGGCGAGCTGATCACGGCCGTCGTCGCTATGGGCCTCCATATTGACATCAAACTGGGGAAGCCGACCATACCTTTCCTGCTCGAGGAGATGCGGAAACGAGCTTTGCTCAACGCCTACTCCCAGGAGATCAGCACGTCCTCGTTCCTGGGGCGCCCGACGCGGCTGATGCACAGGTACTGCAACATCATCCAACCTCTTGACCTCTCCGATCACCAGCTCTCTCTCGAGGGGGATGAGCTTGCCGCGGCTATTGCGAGCCTGGATTCCAATGGTTTCAACACAAGCGGCAAGATCACGCGGGCGTCTTGGCTGAAAGCGTGGGGTTCGTTTGCCTTACAGAGGGAGGACGTCCTCGATCTGGCCTTGTACCCTTACAGCCGGGAAGAACTCCTACGACGAGCGGAGATCATTACCGACAAGGCCGAGGCGTACTGGGCCAGCCTTCCGCCGTTCATCAGGCGCGTTAGAGACGGCACACCGGAGAGCTGTAAGAGGACACCACTGGAGAAGTTGTCTCAGGTAGCCATGCTTCAGGCGTATCGTGTGAACGAGCTGCTGCTCCAGCGCGTTTTGATTCGCAAGGCTGGCGCGACTTCCGGAAGGCTCCTCGAGATAGCTCGTCTCATCTTCCAAGACGTCCTGCACTTCAGCCATCGTCAAGATCTGGGATCGGCGTTCTCGAACGAGATCACTGCGGTAACCGCGATTCAGGGACTTCGAAGCGCTGCGGTGATTGCCGTCGAGCTCCTCAAGCAGGAACAGCTCCCGACGCATCCCAGCAAACCCCTATTGCCCCGGAGCCAGACGATCCAGGACTTGTCCGTGTTCGCGGCGAGACTAGGAGCCGTCGACCGTTCGAGCGGTCTGTTCAGTATGTGTGACCAAGGCAGGAAGGTCATCACTCGCATCCTAGACAGCATCCTCGACAAGCCGAGCGCGGCAAGTCAACCTAATCACATTCGCTCTCCTCAAGCGCAGCAGCCACAGGGCTTCGACCCGGGTCAACCGGGGCCGTTCACTCCTAGGACGGCACACCATGAATCGTGGCACATGCCGGACCCGACGGAATTCGTGATGGACGATCTAGACTTTGGCATAGACGCTCCCTTTCTGGGACCCGACAGCGATTTCATGCAGTGGCTCGAGAGCGTGGACTGGGAGCGACCGACGTAGAGCCAGCCAGCCGGTCACCGGTCGGTCTCACCCAGTGAGTGAGTGACCCGAATGAATGATTCTCAAATTCCAATGCATTAGAAACACACTTGCGCCCGTGTGTGGAACCAGAGGAACTCAAATCAAGCTTTGAGGAGAAACCGGTTTGTGGATTGCATCCAATTATTATCACGCTGCTAGCAACTTGCCCGACACAGTAGAACGGTACTAGAACCAGAGGAACACGCGTTTACTGGAGACTAAACGTTCACTATTTCCCGCACGGTGTAGTTCAAGAACCCTACCTAGTATCCTCCCTAGGTAGTGTAAGGACTCATTGATTACATCACTGTTTACTTGAGATCTCAGATCCGAATTCACCTTCGTAGGTACATTTCCGCTATTCCCGGACCCCGCCTCTGCACCACATATATGATATATACCTAGGTATATATATATATATATATATGCCTAAGTAGCTTACGTCGGTGACCATAAGTGCTCAACCTGCTGTCGACTTAGGAAAGGACTCGTCCATCTGTCTCAGTCTCAATCCTAAGCTGCGAGTATTAATAAAGTAATAAGACGACCATCGACCTCACTCTATCCAAGATGGTGCACCAACACGGCGACGAAAAGGAGATTCCCGAGGGGGACAAGGTTGACCGGTGAGTTCACACACCGAGTTCACCCCCTTCCTCCCCATCCCCTTCAATATCGATCACCAGTCCTCTTCCATGAAACCCTCCTACTACTGAGACGTTATCTGACCCCCCTCCCCCCCTCAGAACCGGGGCCTGGCTGCCCGCGGACCACCGGGTGCAGCACGACTGGCTGTCGAAGCAGATCGCGCACGTGGACAAGCACGGGGCCAAGGAGCTCGTGCCCGTGCTGCAGGAGTTCAAGGAGTTCATCGAGGGCAACCCGCGCATCTTCATGTACTTCAACGAGATGTGGGAGGAGGTGCCGCGCAAGAAGCCGTACGACAAGGACCCCACGGGCACCAGGCGCCAGATCCGCGACTACCGCCACATGCTCGACATGCTGAACCACATCCTGACCCAGGCGCCGCACTGGAACGACGCCGCCTACGGCGTCGGTATGGTCGGCGTGCCCATGGTCGCCGTGTTCGATTACGTGATGGCTACGCCTAGGTGAGCTTTTTCTTATTTATTTCTGCTCTTCCCCCCCCCCCCCTAGATATGTTTTTCTTCGTCTTTCGAGTGGGTGAGCGAGTGAACGATCCGCTGACTCTCGAGCTCATCAGCGGCCACGCTGCTTTCCTCGACCCCGATGTCAACAGGATGCTGAAGAAGGTCTTGAACGAATGGGGCCGGTTCCTCCAGGTAAGCGCCCTTGGACCAGAAAGTTGGCCCAACGAGTTGATCGTTCTCCCTCCATCACTGGCTGACCAAGCGACGCCGACAACAACAAGACCCCCGAATCGGCCAAGGTATTAGAAGGCCATCCAGAGGGCTGGTTCTCGCCCCACGGGAAGAAGGACTTGCAGGAGGTGGCCAACAAGCCCACCAAGACGGATCACAAGTTCGAGGATATCTACGTGTGCGACCCGTCGGCCGAGCACTATGGGTATAAGTCGTGGGATGGTGAGTAGTAGTATTCCCTCATCCAATCCATGTTCACAGTCCATGCGGATGAGACTACAGAAAAGTGCTCGGCTTTCCTGATTGACTGACTGACTGACAAAACCCCCCACACAAGACTTCTTCACGCGCCACATCCGCGACGAGGTGCGGCCCGTCGCCGCGCCGGACGACGACAACGTCATCGCCAACGCGTGCGAGTCGAAGCCGTACAACGTGGCGCGGGGCGCCAAGCTGCGGGACAAGTTCTGGATCAAGTCGCAGCCGTACTCGGTCCTCGACATGCTGGGCCACGACCCGCTGGCGGCCCAGTTCGCCGGCTGCACCGTCTACCAGGCCTTCCTGTCGGCCCTGTCCTACCACCGGTGGCACGCGCCCGTTAGCGGGAAAGTGGTGCGGACCCTGCTAGTCGAGGGCACCTACTTCAGCGAGCCCCTATTCGAGGGTCCCAGCCCCTCGTCCTCGTCCGACGGAGACTCGAAGAAGACGCAGGAGATCGACACCAGGGGCATCAGCGTCGCCCAGGGCTACCTGACGTCCCTGGCCACGCGCGCCGTCATCTTCATCCAGGCCGACAACCCCAGGATCGGCCTCATGGCCTTCGTCGGCGTCGGCATGGACGAGGTCAGCACGTGCGAGACCACGGTGCGCCAGGGCCAGCACGTCAAGAAGGGCGACCAGCTGGGCATGTTCCACTTCGGCGGCTCGTCGCACTGCCTGCTGTTCCGGAAGGGCGTCCCCGTCGACGGGTTCCCGGACCCGGGCAGGGAGGAGAACGTGCCGGTCAGGAGTCCGGTGGCGGTGGTTAAGGGGTGATCTTCTGGGTGGGGTGGATAATGGATGGAATGGGGGGTGGGAAAAGGTAGTGATCAGAGACTGTCTAGACCGGCTTTAATGAATCGAAAGTAATCATGCTTCTCAGGACAGGGGTGATTTATCCCTGAAATGTTCTTCAACCTAAATCGAATCGCTCGGCGTTGCGTGCATGTACCTAGCCTAGGTATGTATGAATGTCCAACAAATACTGCCATCAACCCCTGGATTTCTTACTATCTTGTCTGGGTTATCACGAGGATAAAAATCAACCCACATTTCGGATACTTTCAAGTTCCCAGACCAACTAGCTATCAACCTCAATTTGTTTGTACATGCTCTCACGCACGCTTTCTCAATGATTATCCCCCTTTGGCAGCACATACGCATATACACAAACACACATCTCAGTCTCCGTTCCCTAGGCATATAGTATATAAGTATATATCAAGAACGAATAAGGTAGATAGGTAGCAGAAACCGTAACTACATCACTATACTACACTGCACTGCACTATACGTGTAT
Source organism: Xylariomycetidae sp. FL2044 (assembly GCA_022376275.1). Lineage (NCBI taxonomy): Eukaryota > Fungi > Ascomycota > Sordariomycetes > Xylariomycetidae sp. FL2044. The sequence continues at coordinate 91,770 of JAJNOH010000015.1, read as the reverse complement.
ACTCGTGTACTCGTGGTGTATGTAATCAGGTAGACAAATACATCAGCGAATTTTTTTTTTTCTATTTTTCTTTTATTTCTTTTCCCTGTCCCATCCCACACCCACACAACGATAACCTAACCTCACCTAACCCAACCCAACCTATAGACTATTAGATGATTAGCTCAACCGGGAGAAAAGGGGTGTGTGTGTGTGTGTGGTCAATGGGAAACACTACTTACCTTCGGTATTTACTTAAAAAATCTGAAATATATGCCCAGATATGCTAACCTTATGTACCTAAACCTATATCTTCATGAAATATTTCAGTTTTGGCTAGTGTAAGTCTGAATCAACTACATACCTACCTACCTACCTACGTAGGTAGGTATCTACTTACTACATGCACGAGAGGACATTTATTATCCAATATCTATTTTATTGTTGCGTTGGCTTATTTATTTCTCCTCTCTGCTCTTTCTTCTCTCGCTTATGCGGGTTTTATCACACATACTCTTTACATACTTATCTCAACAGAGCATCAATCAACAAACATAAGCATCTCCTTGTTTTTTTCTCTTCTTCCCTGTTTTTTTTTTAACAAGCCCAACAGACTTGGTTTGTACGTTATCGAATAAGAATCGTCTCTGCCTCTACCTACCTAGTCTAACCCTGGGGGGCAGACACAAGGAAGCCCTTTTTTGTACTTATTTATCTACGAACCAACCTGGATCAAGAGTATGGTTTCAACTCCGTCGTAAGCACCAACACGGCAACAAGGATATATCATTGGGAGAGAACAAAAATATATACGCGGATGTATTAAACGAATGATGTTTTGCATTGGATGCTATATGTACCTATATACCTAGGTAGAATATATGTAACTATGCCTTCAGGGGGTGATAAGGGGACGGATTCTGCATGTCCAGCCCCCCAATTCTTTTCTTTTTCTTTTGGCGGCTGGCTGGGTATCGCGGATTAATTCCAAGAAAAAATGGTTTCACAGAAAAGAGGACAACATCTGCACTGCCGCCTCCTGGCTGGGTACATAGGGCGAAAAGAACATCAAAGCCAGCCTCATTTATAGAGCCACCTTCTTCTCATCGTCGTGCACGTGCCCGTGGGCGGCGGCGTCGGCGTTGAGGTGGCGGCTGTGGTCGATCACGGTGTCCTCGTGGTACAGGGGCTCGAGGACGGCGCCGCGCTGGAAGAAGATGTAGCGCTTGAACCACCAGGGGGCGGCCTTGCGGAGCTGGTACGAGGCGAACTTGCGGTTGGGTACGGCGAAGACGTAGTCGAGCTCCTCGAGCGTGCGCTGCTTGGTCTCGGGCACCAGGAAGAAGATCATCCAGAAGGCGACGAAGTTGAAGCCCGCGTACAGGCCGAACGCGCCCACCGTGTCGAGCGACCTCAGGATCAGCGGGAAGGTGATGTTCAGCACGGCCGCCCAGAACAGGCAGGTCGCGACGGCGAAGCCCATGCCTACCTCGCGGTGCGACAGCGGGAACACCTCGGCCGAGTAGGTGAAGGGGACGGGACCCTCTCCGGGCGAGTAGAAGGCGGCGAAGAGGAAGACGAAGAGGGCGACGAGGGCCGTCCGCGTGGTGCCGTCGGGTAGCAGGGTGAATAGGCCGGCGGCGAGCAGGGTCCACATCATCTGGGGGAAGGTGAAGAGGAGCAGCGACCTGCGGCCGAAGGTGTCGATGGTCCAGAAGGCCGGGAACGCGAAGAGCCAGTTCACGGCGCCGAAGCCGAAGGAGAACAGCAGGGACTGGAAGTCGTTGTACCCGGCCTGCTGGAAGATGGTAGTCGAGTAGAAGGCGATGATGTTGATACCGCACATCTGCTGAGCGATCATGACGACGAAGGCGGCGATGGTCGCCCGGCGGACGCGGGGGATCGTGAACAGCTCCACGAAGCGGCTGACGTAGTTGCTCCTGCTCAGGATCTCCATCTCGATGGAGAGCTGCGAGTGGATGTAGTAGATGTCCCGTGCGACCTGGAGCTCAGTATAGCGCAGCCGCGACATGGCCCTCCACGCGTCCGCATAACGGTTCTTCTTCATGTACCAACGGGGCGACTCGGGACAGAGGTAGATCAGGACCAGGAGGGGAACGGCGGGAATGAAGGGCGCGCCGAACATAAGACGCCAGTTCAGCGGGTGGTAGAAGACGGCCAGGTTGATGGCCGTGCCCAGGAAGATGCCAAAGGCCGTCCACATCTGCCACGACATGACCAGGGCTCCTCTGACGCTGGCGGGTGCGTTTTCGGCGGCGTAGATGGGGACTAGACATATATCATCTTAGCAACCAGCCCTGTTCTCACGCTGAAGCTGTATGCGTTGGGAACAGCGAAACGTACCGGTAGAAGCTTTGATACCCATTCCGATACCCATGAGCAATCGGCAGGCCAATTGCTGCTCCCACGTGTGGCAGAAACCAGAACCGATGACAGGCCAGATACAGAAGTGAGCGGAGAGGAAGATGGTACCTAGAAAACGGGTGAGCATGTCTGCCAAATACAATTCGGATCATCATCACGAGACTCCTCACCTCTGCGACCGAGGTAGAAGTTGCAGGGATCCGAGAGCCAACAGCCGATGAATGCGCAACCGAGATAGGGACCAGCATTAACAAGACCGACGAGCTACAGGCACACAAGAGTCAGTCGACACGAACACAGCCATCGACGTCATGGCTACTCACGAGAGAATCCCTAGTACTATCAGATCCAATACCGTAGATTTTGGGGAAAAAAATGTTGGCGCCATTGGTACCGGTCTGGTCCCAACCCTGGACGGGCGCCGATGGAGCAGGTCGCGATGGTCAGGAGCAGATTCCACGGCATACGCCACCTGTGGATAATCTCGTCACGGAGTACGGTCCTCTCGTGCTCGGTCAGGGCCTCCTCGCCGTCGATGTCATCGAAGTCACCAGGGTTCTGAGCCACGAGGGCGCCCTTGCGTAGGATGGGGATGTGCTCCGTCAGGTTCTTCTCCTGCGCGAAAGCCTCGACATCGCGCATCAGCTGTTCGCGAGGGATGCCTTTGAGGGGGTTCTTGATCCTGCGTTACGGAGTTTGGTTAGTCCAAGAAGGCGGGAGACACGAGCTGTGACGTGACCAGGGTATGCGCCGTAGCGGCGCGTGAGCTAGCAGCCAAACCTTTCGATCTGGGCGCGGCTCTCGACATGCTAGAATGGGGAAATATATGGAGGCTGGGGACGAGGGTTTAGGGTGCTTACTTAGCTTCCAAGTTAGCGTTTATGTCGACGTGCTCAGTGGCATCCAGGCCTTGCTCAAGGCCATCGCCTTTGAGGCCCTTGGGCTCGTCATCTCTACAAGTCGGTCAGCCGGGTGATCTATGGGTTGATGCACGAGTAGGGTACTTACAGAACGGAGGAGAAGTTGTTATTGTTGTTGTCAGCCATTGCTGCTATTCTTAGCGGAGGGAAAAGCGTGCTCCCAGCGACGTAAGATGGTGCAAGGTCAAGGTGAGCGTGGAGGGGGCTGGATAGCAAGGGAGAGACCCGTCTGCTATTTGGGGAGAGAGTGGCAGCCGGAACGAGTAGCAGCCGGAGCAAGAAGAACAAGCCCGAGTGGCGCAAACAAAGGATTGTTTCTTTGCGACTTGAGGACTTGAGGCGAAAAGTCGATGGCAATGGCTTCACTCGGCGGGGCACCAATCGGTCGAGGAAGAGGAAGAGACAGAGGGAGAAAACAAGAAAGGGTGGACGGGAAGGAATATGCGACGCGGGACACGGTCTTAGACATATATACGTCGTACAGAATCAGAGAAAAGGCGGGATGGTAGCAGCTCGAAGATCCCAATCGACAGCTAGAGAGCAACCCCAGACAAACAATACCCCCCCCCCCCCCCCCCCCATATCCCCATGTCCCCATCTCACGAGTCACTATTACCATACAGGGTATGGTATGGTACGGTATGGTATGGCTGTATGGATGGGTTGGTACATGGTCGTACCCCTCGTACCCCAGCATGTGATGTGCGGCGAGGGATTGGGATTGGGATACTTCGTAGAGAAAGGGCCACGCGAAGCGAAGGATGCCAGGATGTGTGTTCATGGTCCTGGTATAACCGATCCTGTAGGCGCGATCCGTCCTATCAGAGATGGCGTAGGCTGAACCATGCGCGGAACCACATCGTCTTGGACTGTTGCCAAGTTCTTCTCCACCATCCGTGAGTCCTTGGCTTGTTGGATCCCACCTGGCCTGCTGGCACCTACGCTGCGCTGCGGAGTCAATGGTAGAGGGGAGAAAAGAAAAGCAGGATACGAGTGTCACGAGGGCAAAGAGGTGCCAGGGCTTTTCACTGCCAGGTACTCACTCGAACTCACATGATAGATATCAAGTGACCGACTGCTTGTTTGTTTGCTTGCTTGTTTGTCATTAGCTTAGATAGGACATTTTCTGCTGTATATGGAACATCCATCGTTATGATCATCAGTAAAGGACCGACAGATGTTGCGAGCTCTGGACAACCAGACGTAATGGTACACCTTGATGTCGGTCAAGTCGGCGAGGCCGAGGGTTTGAGGTACCGAGAGACAGGCATCGACGAAGTACTCGACGACATCTCTAAATATGATTAGTCTTATTAGGTTAGGTACTTCGTAATCTGTATGGTCCTTCTCCACAACCCCCATTCCAAATGACCGTTGGACATTCTGACATTTTCGCATCGATTCAGGCGTTTGCGGCTCCGCAGATGCTACCTCATAGTACCTGACCTAAAAAGTACTTAAGTGTATGTTCCTAGAACCTTATGAGCTGGACAGTCTCTCATTTGAGCTTTATATGGTGTATCTTGGGTGCTATACTCTGTCTGGTGTGTACAGTAACTGAAGGAAATGCGACGCAGAGGCTCACGCTCGGGTCGCCGATTAGCCGACAATTGCAGCTGGTCCTGATGAACTCCAGCCAGGTACCTACCTAGGTAGGTAATTTGCCTTGATTGTGACGATTGGAATGGTGTCATCAATCTGGGCTGGGTACCTTACCTAGCATCAGGATTCAGGGTACCTAGCACCTAGGCAGGCTGGCTGGCCGGTAGTCAGAGGTCAGAGCCCTGGAGGACACTGGTTTTCAAATCAGCAATGCGGGGGAGCTTAAAGAATGGAGAGGGAATGGAGAGAAAATGGAGAAGAAAACGGAGAGAAAGTGGCCAAGCCAAATCCTTTCGTTCGGTACCCATCTGCCCATTGCCAATTCGACCGCCGTTTCTACTGGCAGACAGCCCTGGCACCTGGAGACCCGTCCCATTTTTCCCCCAGCTTCTAGTGCTGTCAGTGCCAGGCAGCCAGGTTCTAGGCTTGGATGTATGTCCCCTCATCACCACATAATAAGAATCTACCTACTCCGTAGGTACCTTTACTTACCCTTGTTATCGAGTGATCCGAGTTTTCTCATCTTGTCTTTTTTATATAATCAAAGAAACCCTCATGTTTCTCAGTATTCGGAGGGGAAATAAAAAAAAGAGAAAAAAGAGAAAAAAGAGATACGTTATCTTCGCATCCGTTTTTCGATGTCCTTCCATCCGCCAATGCATGAGTCGAAATTGCGAGGGTAACGGGAAACCCCCGCAAGCCAACCCGAGATCCCTGAAAAGGAAAAGATAATTCCCCTCTACTTCGTATGCGAGTCTCGAGATCTGGAGATTCCCACATATTCTCCTCGAGCCTCCACCTTCTCCTCGACCCCAACCACCAACCGAGGTGACTCTGGAGTCTGAAGTCTGGAGTGCTATGTACTATCTACCTGGTACTGAGGTACGATCCATAGATTCGTTATCTAGCACCCATCTGGGTACCAATCTACTGTTACTGCATCAAAGACACCAGGAAATAGGTAAAGTCGGGATGCCATATCCACCACCTACCTCCCTCTCCTCACCTCGATTTTCACTTCTTGGGAGCCTCCAGTAAGTACTAGTCATGGAGGACGACGACGAATGTGCCGCAGCCACAACCAACAGGCGCAAGGGCTTATCTCTTTTTTTTTCTTCCTTTTACCTAATCGGAGAGCAGATTTGGACTAGCTGAACGCCTGCAGGTAATTAATCGGCCATGATCGACCGTTAAGGCGGCGGCTGCTGAGATCAGACCACCAAAGACTTCGAAGACGACCTGACTTGACTGTACGCCACCCGCAGGTATCCGCACTACTATCCATGGATGTCTACTTAAGGTAGCAGACCGAACACTAAAACGGTTGCAGACGATGTGCGTTTGGCGCCGCCAAGGCAGGTTGGACTCCAAGAAAAAGCTTCGAGATTTGCTTGTCCCGCGGATCAAAAAGCTCACCTAGGTTAGTACTGACCGTGCACGATTGTCCTCGTGATAAATACTCTGCAGTAGATCGACGAGAGAGCTTCGTGGGTCACGAAAAACGTACCCTACTAGTAAAATAACGCTGACAAAAGACCCCTTCGTCCGGTGTACATCCAAACACCAACAATCTACGGGCCCAGAAAACCCCAGATTCCATCTCTAGATCGCATCTCCAGTATTGTCCGCGCCACAGGATCCCGAGCTCGTCGACCATTCAGCCATTCTATTTTCCTCATGGGACAGTTCAATGGAGATGGCATTTGGTACACGAACTATTGACAGCTAAAAAGTTAGTCAGCGATCTGGGAGGAAATCTAAGTACTTAGACGCCATTTCATCTGAGCGCAAAGGTTCCCGGTTCCAGGTTCCATCTACAACTCCTGTCAGAACGCAGCAACGTTCTCTTCACAACGTCTTGTCGGTCCCATGTTGAGGCGCACGTGCGTAATGACACAATGAACAAAACGGATCTTGAAAACTAAGATCTCTAGCTTCAGCTAATGCCATACCTTTCAGATGAAACCGAAGACGATCAAAAGCCGCTACTTATGGGCTCAGGTCTGGACTATGAACCAAGAAATATGTACAGATCCGCCTCTCGGCTCACCGTCTTGTCCTGTTCCGGACTTTATCATTGCACACGGGCTTAATGATACGCCAACGAAGGCGAAAGGAAGGAGGGGCATCACAAAACCTGATTCTCGACCCTCCGCCTTTCTTCAATCAATGACCGTCAAAATACCTGAGCCTGAGGGCGTACTCGAGGGGTAGTACTTGAGGCGGTCTTGACCAGTCTCACCGCAACACCTCCAGTACTGATCAAACGAGCCAGTGAGGCAGGCATACATAGTCCTCCTCCCGCCGACTGACATGAGTCTCCAACAGAAATCTCATGATGGCAATACAAGCCAGACCTGGGCCCTCAAAGCATATGCTAATACTGTCAAGACAGTCAATATAAGTATATGTGCTCTCCCTCAACCGCACAAGTACATCGATTATCCCCCCCTCCTCTGAGATAAGCCTTGCTTACAGGTGAGATCCAGATAACCAGATTCGGGCCGGTGCAAGCAAATTTTCACTGCTAGCCGTATCACCCTGTGACATTTGGCATCTCAATCGGCGCATTGTGACACACTATCAAAAAAAAAAAAATTTGGCCGAGGTTGTCTAACTTGTATACAACCAAGACGCGCAGCGCTCCGGTGAACGACGCGTATAGTAGGTAAAGCTGTGTTCCCTGCGTGCTGTGTGTATCAGACGGGGCTACACGAACCGATCGTTCAAGATGGGAAGGGGGGGGGGGGGGGGGGGGGGGCGGAAGACAAGCCGGTTTCCGGCCGTGGATATGTCTGCTTCGGATAGCGGAATGGGAATGGGGATACTGAGTTGAGTATCTGCGCATCAGACGGATAGACAGACAGGCAGACAGATCAAGACAAGAAACCTACAACTAATACTTTCTCTATTCTTCTATGCCATCAAGTAAACGTGCTTATCGGACAGCCAAGCGTTTCGAGCTATCTAGAGTGTCGTGAACCTCGAGGTTGATTCTAAGTACTCAGTGAGGCTTCAATGACATCCTTTTACATCGATCACTCACTCACTCATCATCGACTAGCCACAGTGATCAATCATCATGAGGTCCGATATGGCAAATGAAGTAGAGACCAAGTATGGCCAGTTCGACCGACCAAATGAGCGAACGAACGAAGTTTCCATTCTCAACATGACGTTGCTGTTCTACCTACTTATTTCAAATTTACCCGTTCTACCATCTTTAAATAACTCGCCTCCCCCTTTTTCCATCAATATCGCTGACTCCCCCCCCCCCCCCCCCCCCTCCTTCACCCATTCACCCCTTAATACTGCTCCGACATGACCTCCATCATCTTCTCGCACCCGTTCTCCACGAACATGGTCTTGACCCCGCGCGCCGTCATGTCCGTGTACTTGGTACTCCTCTCCCACATGCCCTTCTCGTACCTCCTCAGCACCGCGTCCAAACCCCCCTCACCCTCACCCTCACCCTCACCCTTACCCTCACCCTTCTTAAAATACCCGACCAAGGCCTCCCCAAGCTCCAGCGCGTCCACCATCCCCACGTTGACCCCGACCCCGGCAAACGGCGTCATGACGTGCGCCGCGTCCCCGAGCAGCGTGACTCCGGGCTTCGGCGCCCACCGCAGGCCCACGGGCAGCATGTACAGGTGCCGCAGCGTCGTGCGGCCCTCGCGGCCCATGGCCAGGATCGCGTCTTTCGCCTCGGCACAGTAGTCGTCGAAGTGCCGCTTCAGGAACGTCTCGTGGACTTTTGGGTCGTCCCAATCGACCTTCTTCTCCTCCCCCTCCTCACCACCACCATCGTTATTATCCTCCTCCAGCGGCCCGAAGAGCAGCCCGCGATCCGACAGGGGCCTCACGCCGCGGTTCTCCGTCCCGATGTGTCCGGGCGTGGTCCAGACGGCGACGTAGGCGCGCGCGGCGCCGCCGCCGTTGCGCTGCAGGAACAGGACCCGGTCCCGCTCGAACATGAAGCACGACCCTTCGCCCATGAACCGCGCCGCTCCCGGGCACTTGGCCGCCACGTCGTCGACCCAGATGTCCAGCATGGAGATGCCCGAGAAGAAGGGGGTCTCGTCCGTGAGTAAGGGGCGCGTCTTGGACCAGGCGCCGTCGGCGGCGAGGACCAGGTCCCAGGGCGACGAGGACGCGGGGGCCGAGGAGGTCGGGGACGGCTTGAAGTGCAGGATCCATTGTTGTTTAGTGGTGGTGGTGGTGGTGGTGGGGTCGGAGTCGGCGTCCACGGGCGCCGGAGTGATGGAGGATAGAGCGTGGCCCCAGCGTATACACTCCTTCGGTACGGCGGCGAGTAGCAGTTTCTTGAGATCCTTCCTGTCGATCTCGGGTCTACCCTTATCATCATCTTCTTCCTCTCCTCCCTTCCCACCATCACCACCAGTAGCATGACCAGCCGCCTCCCTCGCGGCCTCGGCCCCGGGGTCCGTGATGTCGAACACGACGCTGCCGTCCTTGCGCAGGGCGCGCATGGCCTCGCCCTCGGGCCGCGCCAGCGCCCGGAACTGGTCCTGCAGGCCCGCGGCCCGGAACGCGAGCTGGCCCGTGTTGGCGTGGATGTCGAGGGTGCCGCCGGCCGAGGCGCCGTCGGGCTCCTCGAGCCGGTCCGGCCCCGCGTCCCGCTCGAACACGGTGAAGGGGATGGCGTGCCGGTGCAGGATGGCCGCGAGGCTGAGACCCACGGGGCCGGCGCCGATGATGGCGATGCGGGGTGTTGCCATATTGGATTCTCGTCCCTGGTGAGTTTTTCTTTCTTCTTTTTTTTTCTGCTTGCTTGTTGTTTTGTTTTGTTTTGTCGTGTTTGTTAGACTTGTAGATGTTTGGTTACACTCATATATGTGTGCACGTGTGTGACCAATTGTCTTGTGATATGGCGTAACGAACGGGTTGTGAATTATGAGGAAGGATGTCAATATGTAGGACTGGCCACAAAGGTATATATATGTATGCGTGTGTGTCGATGGAATCATGCAGTCAGACTTCTCGAGGTGTAGTAGGATCAGACACAGGATGACCGACCCAGGGGTCTCTCTAGTTCTATTGGTATGTGCAAACGGCTGGATTCGGTCTTGTCGGCACCGCTGTCTCGAAGATATATACCTAGGAGTTAAGGAACTCGCTTCGCGGCTTACTTAGGTATGTATATCATCCCATTCTGAGTGAGCGTGTGGGTGAGAGAAACAGCCAATATTTCTTGTTGCTGACTGCCTGCCTGCCTGCCTGCCTGCTCGCGATTCCTTCCCGAAGCCATAAAACCTTTACTGTAGGTAGGTGGCATGCGTCAGCAAAAAGAGCAGCCGCATCTAGAGCTGAGCCTATCAGGGAGCTGAGAGCGGGATGGGAAATAACCTTGGAAGTGCCCTAAATGCCCTGAATGCCCTCAGAATCTCCATCCGGTTAGCTCCGGGGAATTGAGAACACACGAAAAGTCCCATTTTTTACGGACCGGGCTGCGGGTTTAAGGGGAGGCGGCGGATTCTCGACCAACGGGATGCCATGGGATGATGAGGGCGGCCCCCAAGCCCCCCCTAGCTGAAGAAGGAAGCGGGATTCATACTGCGTAAGGTTGTCTGTGTGGAGAGTGTGTATCTATCATGGATGGTAAGGGCAGGTAAGGGGCTATCTGCAGTTGAACTGGTCCCAATCCAAATTCTTCCATTCATTCTCATCATGCGGTTGGTGAGCCCCCCCTTACTTACCTAGGTTACGTCGTAACTTGTATTCATCATCACATCATCTGATCATGATCAGACCAAGACCAAAGAAAAGCAACGTTCGGATTTTAGCCACAAGCTCACTCCCTTCGCGTGCGCGCGCTGAGGCAAAATCTTTGTTAACTGTTTAATCTATTTATCGCGAGTTACCGATGTCGTCGTCGCGTTTTGGGATAAGTAAACCCGGCAGTTTCGCTTTCCGATGCGCCGCCCCCGCCCCCGGACGTTTCTGAATCTCGGCCGCCGGTTCCAAGGTTCTTGCCCATTCATCCCCCCCTTTTTTTAAGATTGTCTGTCTGTCTGTCTGTCTGTCCACTGCTTGAGGCCATCGGGATTTCCAAAGAGGAGAGCGAGTGACCGACCGAGAATGTCCCTGTGATACGAACCCAAAAGAAGAAAACCGTAAGATTTCGGATCCAAAACGGAACCAAAAGAACCAAAAAAAAAAAAAAAAAAAAAAAAAAAAAAAAAAAAAAAAAAAAAAAACCAATATGATAACGTCAAGCCCGGAGAATTAAACGACAACAACAACGACAACTCCAAACCGAGTGGTGGCTTTTTATTTTTCTGATCTTGGCTTACTTCCTTCGTGTTTATACTTCCCTACCAAGCCTACCTCTACCTAAGGTACATACATATGAACTTTGTAGGTAGATATAGTACCTACTCGTCGAGGGTGGGATTGGGCTGATTAGGATCGTTACCTACCCTCCTCCCTAACCTACCGTAGATACCTTGGCATGATCCTGCTCTTGCGGAAGGGGACGCTTCGGGAATGACTGACCTGACCACAAAAGTGCATATCTAGCTATTTCCACACGGAGGTTGACGCATTTTCACACACACATACACACATATTTCGGCCTACTGCTTATGCTCGCTCGCCCTCATATGGTGTGGAATTCCATACCCTAATTCGACAGCAAAAATTTTGATTCTCTTCCTGCATGTGCAAGCAGGCAGGCAGGCAGGCAGGCAAGCAGGCAGGCAGGTCATGAGGAATACAGGCCGTACTGTTTGTATCTACATGAAGCTATGTCGTTCTTTTCAACTGACACGGACACTCCTGCCTGCTCTGGTAGTAGCTATTGATTGTTTGCATCAAAAACAAAAACTCCTTGCTTTCTAGTACAAACAAACAACGCGCAACACAGTATATGCATATAAAGACGGCCAACACTTTTGACTGTACGACAAAAACAATGCAATATAATCCACCGCATGGTGGGGGTAGGGCGATTGCTATTTAGCATCATCGCCTGTGTTCCTCAGCTCGAGAATTGGTATCTTGATCGCAAATTCCCTATTCAGCCCCTTTTTTTCGTCCTTCCGTCATGGAGGGAGACCAACCACCAGTGCCATAAAACAATGCAAGGTGGCCCGGTGGTTCGCAATGCCCTCACTTATGACAGAAGATCTATGTCGGCGTCAAACAGTCTTCCAAAACCCTCAACATGTCTTTTCTTCTGAATTCACTGCTCGTGAAAATGCAAGATACGTTGTTGAACAGTTGACCCATTGCCAATATAACGCATGCGATGCGTAACACTGTTGCAGTATTTTCTTTTGGCGATGCGCTCAATCATTATATATGTTGAGACTAACGAGATCGTTAGTCATGTCATATCCTATACTTGGTGGCGAAGCCCGGGGGCACCTTTGAGGAATCTCTCACATGAACCACCTTTTCCCTTCAGTCCTTCTCACCTTCGGATCACGTAGCCATGCTAGGTGGGAGAGTGAGACCGAGGGTCGATCGGGCCTTCTGAGAAGCGGCCTTCTAATTCCTATTACGATTTGGCATATTCGCAAGGATCTCGCCCGCCTCATCCACTTCATCCATTTCGGGGTGTGCCTGCATGGAGGCGGTGCTAGGACCTGCAACAGATTCTTGGCCACCGAACAGATTGGCACCCGCGGTGCTAGCGCCAGCTGTTCCGCCCGCGGGAGGATCAACAGCAATGTGTTCAAGACTAGAGAGCCTATTCGTGTCATGCGCTGTGGGTGGCTCGGATTCTTGTTGGTTCTGACCCACGTGGTGCTCCGCATCTGTTGCTGTCGATTGGTTTGCAGCACTAAAGAATGGCTGCGCAGCATTTGGCCACATGGAAGGAAGAGAATTCGAGAAAGCATGATGAGGTGGTGGCGGGGGCGGAGGCGGTGGAGGTATCGTTGCGTTGATAACATTGACAACATCGGGGGGCAATTCTCCCCCGTCGCCCATGTCATCGTCCTCCGCCTCCGCTTCGTCCTCCATGCTTTCGGCCACTGGCAATGGCGCGGGAAGTCCAGGGAACTCGGCGGCGCTGATGGGCGGCCGTCCCCGCCTTCCAAAACCGCGTGCCTCGTGGTATTCGGCGAACTCCTCCTGAGTGTTTAAGTAGCGACGAAGACCAGCTACGCCATTGCCTGAGAACACGCAGAAGACAGCGCGCTGATGCTCGGTGAAATCTATCGAGATAGTCAGTACGTAGAAGTCGCGTGCGTCAGGGGGCTTCATTACCGTCGGGAGCCTCGCGGCAGAAATTCTCCAGGTCGTCGCGCAAGAAGGCCGGTACACCTGTCAAACTTAGATGGGTAAGCTTCGGACAGGAGTTGAGAAGCTTAATGATGCTCTGGTGTCTTGGGTTAGTTTTGAGATAACATCAAGCATAGAAGGAGAGATGTTGATGCATACCGGCAACGTCAAATTCGTGCAGTAGCTTAGATGAACTCGCTCAAGGCTGCTGGAGTGGTACTCGACTTGGCTGTTGCTCGACGGATCCCGACGCACGCGGGAGCGACCATTAGCTTTCGCCAGCGCATACATGCTGTCATCTGTGATCTGAATGCACTTCACCAGCCCTATCCTCTTGAGCTTGGGTAGTGTCGCCAAGCGCGTGACAGAGTCGTCGGTGAGGTGTGCGCAGCATCCCAAGTCGATATAGCGAATACGATTGCATTGCGACACCAAGCGCTTCACGGCCTCGTCGGTGATATTGCGACAATGACCAAGGTGGACGTAGTGGAGATTTTTGCCCAAGTTCGATATGGCAAAGACAGCAGCATCGGTGATGGCGTTGCATTTGGCCAGTACCAGGTTGCGCAGCCGGGGGGCGACCTCGATGATCTTCTCCACTGCGCGGTCCGTCAGGCGGTGGCACGACGTCAGGTCCAGTATCCTAAGATGTTCGTAGACCTTGTTGGAAGGGAGGCTTAAGAAGGCGCTGTCGTCGACGAGCTCGCACCCTACCAGACGCAACTCTCGGAGTGACTGTCCCTTGGCGAGAAGGGAGGTGACAGGCTCGTTACCCACTTGGACACATTGGAAAAGATCGATCTCGAGAATGTTCGGGCAGCCGTTGGCAAAGGCAACGATGGCATTGTCTTGCAGTTGGTCGCAGTCGTTCAGTTTGAGCTGCTCGGCAACAGACGTTAGTCACCTCACGACGTGTAAAGGGGTAGAGGGGGGACTGGCGGACGGGGAACGAGAAACTGTGAAGCGCGTGTCGCGATACTATACGGACGGCATTGATTGATAAAATAATGGACATACCCTCTTGATGGCCCTGCAGCGCTTTGCCAGCTCGACCATACTTTCGTTGGAGATGTTCTTGCAGCCGGAGACGTTGAGACCCTGCAGTCTGTCACAATTATTGGCAATGGCAAGGATGGTGGATTCGGTGATGTTGATGTCACTGGAGATGTCCAAGGCGAGAAGATGTTTACTCTTCTCGATGAGCGGGATCAGACCGGAATCGGTGAGGTTTTTACAGTTGGTCAAGGTCAGGCGCTCGACGCGGGTGCACGCAGACAGAGGTTGAACACTGCCATCGTTGATATCCTTGGCCAGGGCCGCGAGATTCAGACGCTTGATGAATTCGGCGTATGTGAAGAATGGGTTGTCCTTGGCCAGGGTAAAGCATATGGATGAATGTTTCTCCCAGGTGGTGCAGGTAGGGCGGTGCCACAATATCTCGACCACGTTCCGCGACCATCGCTTGCAGGTCAACATACAGCTCAGCAGATCGCTGGGACTGCTGAGGCGGGAGAAGATGCTGATGAGGATCTCGCTCGGGAGAGCAGCGACGGTGGGGAGACATTCGGGATCGGTGACCTGCATGTCTTGTAGGTTGGGCACGACACCGAGCGAGGATTGGGAGTCATTGTTGGTCAGGAAGAAATCGGATTCCTCGTTGTCGGCAGGGGCGGGAGAGTTGGTGGATGAGGATGATCTTGAATCCCGCGAATCTTCCGTCATGACTATGGTAGGCGGAGCAGGACCGGTTGGCGCGGGCGTTGTTGTCGGAGTAGTCGTAGTAGCTGCTGTTGCTGCGGCGGCAGCGGCAGCAGCAGCGGCATTACGAGCAGCTATGACATCGAGTGAAGGGGCAGGCGGGCGCATGTTGGGCAACGATGAACCTTATGTTCTGTGACCGCAAATTGGCAGAGAGTCGGCGAATAGTAGAGAAGAGAATCAACCCAACCGGAGGTTAGTAGTGAGTGTCGAATGATGGTTGTTCCTTTCCTGTCCAAGGAAGGCTATGAGGTTATGATGGCAGCGTGGGTTGGGGGGATGAGGATGGATCGAGGGGTAGGCAGGTCGACAGGTCGGCTTCGGGTAGGACTGGCCTGATTGGGTGTACTTGGGTAGGATTTCTGTGCTGTTGTTGACGGGCGACGGGCGACGGGCAACGGGCAGCAGGCGACGGGTGGGATTGGTCGTCACAATGGGACAAGAGGCGGGTAGCCCCCAGAACTACCTAAAAGTAGGTAATTTGGCTGGAGACTGAACGTGCTGTCGCCTGTCAATGTCAAGGAGAATGGATTAATAAGACAAGGTTGGATTGAACACGTTGGACATGGTATGGATTTCGGTTTCGACGATGGTTAGAGCGACGAAGATGAGGGGCCGTACTTGTTGATCGAGAGATGGGCGGGGATTTTGAGAGAATGATGCAGTTACCAGTGGTTGCTGTATGTTGTTGGGTGTTGTTGGGCGACGGGTGGAGAGCGACGACCTGGAGCCTGGCCCTGTAATGTAAAGCTGTAATTGTTTGTAATGTTGTGGTTGGCGATGGAAAAGAGCGGCGGGCGGCACGCGGGTGCGGGTGCGTACTTACAGTACAGTAAGGTAAATAACCTTATTATGAGGAGAGTGCAGTGCGCACAGGCGGTGGATACTGATGATGATGACGGATGCAGGCTGTTTTTTCCAGGCTATTTTGTAACAAATATCGTCTTATCCAGTATTCCGTATAATATCGGTGCTGGTAATAACCTTATAACGGATATTTAGTATCTAGGGAGTAGCGCGTGGCCGCCGCCGTCCTATGTAGAGTACGAAGTACAAATCCAATGTTGATCCAATGTTGATCCAATGTTCTCGGTGGACACATCATCCCTAGGCCGGGCCCGCGCCGGGACCCCACGCCGAGGGCTTCCGGCTCAACTCTAGACTGAAAGCTGAACCTACTGAGTACACAACCAAGTACATACCTAACATACGGTTGTCACATGAGTAGTACCTAGGTAGTTACGACTCACCTGAGCATCAATCGAAGGTTATGTATCAGATGCCTCACATAGTAGCTACTTAGATGTAGATATCCATCTCCGCAAAGGCCTCTAGGTTAGACGTCCATACTCGGTATCGTTCCAAATCTGATGCACCGGTGGCGTTTCCAGACCCGTGACTGGAAACGCCACGGGGCACCGCTAAGGGTGTCAATTTCGACTTTCTTCATCTCTATCTTTACCCAACTTTGAAAGTCATGGAATTATACGGTCATCCCACCCATCCGCGAGACCACGTTAACGACCATCTGATTAAAGTCCACAGTCGTCAGACTGGTGCTTTCTTTAAGCCGAGTGTTAGTTTCTTTTTTTTTCCCCTAAGAGAAACCTAACTTTTCCAAGAGCCTCACCTTCCAGTACTTCCTGATACTTACGGATCCTGGCAAAACGTAATGGATGACTCCGGGTCTCCAAGCGCCAGTGCACGCTGCGCCTACAGCCGAGCAATATCCAGATGCTTGAGTCCGCAAGTACGTAACCTCCCTGGGTGCATAGACAATATACTATGCGTGCATTTCGTCCTGATAACCGACCTAGGTATGTAAGAGCTGGAGCTACTGTACCAGTGTGCTCATGGATAAGGAGCCTCGCTATCAAACACTTAAGGACGTCGGATACCAAGTCAAGTATCTACGTCCTCACCTTCTCTCTCGCGCCATTTTTGGGTCACCGCCAAGTATCCCGACGCCAAGACCTCGATCCGGAAACTTGACCTCTCGGACGTGGACGCGACCCACGCCCTCGCCAGCGCCGTCGCCGCCGATGTCTCGGCCGGGACGCTATCCCCACTGACGGACCTGGTCTGCACGGCGTTCTACTAGAACCTGAACGGCGAGCCCGAGCCCGAGCCCTGTACCGGCGGGGGCCATCGAGCGCTCGCTCCTGATCAACCACGTCGCGCACGCAGCGCTCGTACTGCGGCTGTTGGGCTCCTTCGAGCCCGCCGAGGGCGGCACCCGTATCCTTCTCTTCACGAGCGACGGGCACAGGGACGGCGTCAATGCCCTGCAGAAGTACCCGCCCACCCGGCCTGCCCGCGGACGGAGATCTGGATTCAGATGCTGAAGGCAGTCCCGGGAGATTCGGATAAGATGGGCCGCGGGTTTCAGCGGTACGCGAATTCGAAGTTGGCCGTACTTATGTGGAGTTATAGTCTGAATCGACATCTGGAGAAGGTAGGTGTCTATCTTATGGCTCGCCGACTGCTTATCTCTGCGTTATGGGCCGGCCTATTGAGGAATCTGTTTCCAGCATCGGGGCAGGGGGCGGCGGGAGGAGACTCTTTATCTCTTCACACGTATAAACTACCATTTCTGTCTTGCCGTGCCTCCTCGGCGTGAAGGACCAGACCTTAAACAAGATCACGGCTATTATCGCGGACCCGGGCAACATGCCCGACTCGCGCGTCCTGCAAGTAGGCAACGGGAGACATCCCCCCCCTCCCTCCATTCTTCTTTTATGCTTTCCAAGATCTGAGCTGTGTCTCCTGAGTTGACCGCCAGAGCCTTCCACAAAAGACTTCATAATAATTAACTCAACCCGCCCAATCCTATTATAGACCAAAATGCCCGCGTTCCTGCGATACGGGCAGAGATTCGTGCTGAGGCCCTTCCTGCCAAATTTTCCGCCTCGGAGACCACTCCCTGCGCACCGCGGCCGAGGCCGCTGTCGATATGGCCGCACTCGCCCTGAACAGGGCTTACCCGGGGGAGCGCGGCTATCTGCACATGTTGGAGAGGGATCCCAGCTCGGAGGACAGCGTCGGCGAGGCTATGCAGGAGTTAGATACACCGGGAGAAGACGCTGGAGGGGGCCTAAGATCACGAGGGAGAATACGGCTCTGAGGAGTGGTATCTGAGACATGGGGCTCCCTTGTAAGAGCGAGTTGTGGGGTAGACTAGGTAGACGGGCGGTTGTTGCTTATCAGGACAGATACTGTATGTGCGTTATTCACATCTGGAAAGGTGTTTGAGGTTTGGTGTCCGATGGCACTGGATTATGGACACTGCAGGTAATGGTGTTAAATACGCTGAGCGAAGGCGAGTAACGTATTGGAACTTGGTAGGGGTCTGGCTGGCTTCCTCTACATACTTGGGCAGCTAGGTTAGGTAGCGGGTAGGTCACCCTAGGTTGCCCAAAGAGGCAAGCGATCTTGTCACGGACCAATCAAAATGAAGGCACCAGAACCAACAGTGGTGTTACCGGCTCGGACTGTTAGCCCGTGCTGTACGGGGTCACATATTCCGTGCGAAATCAGGAGTCTTTCCCAACCAACTTGGTTACAGTCTTGTGTTGCTTGTTGCTTGTTGATAACTATATACATAATATTGATCATCCAGTTATTTCACTGAACAGAATATATACATCGTGAAGGGAGGAAAGTTCAATTTTGACCCCAACGAGAAAAAAAAAGCCTCTTCTTCCTCAGCATCGCTTCGCTCTTATAACCCACGGCTCAGACTGACCGTGGATCAAGCGAAAGCAGGGTTGGCGTTGTTGTACAACTGTTCGAAGTAGGCCTCGAACCAAGTCCCAGCCTCGGGGGCGGGCTGGAGCGCGTCGGCGAGACCGCAGTGGTAATCGTAGCGATCGGCCGTGGTGTCGCTGGTGCCGTCACACTCGCCACCCGGCTTGACCCAGACGAAAGCGTCGAGGAGGTCGCTGCCGGTGTCAGCGCTGGGACGGAGACCGAAGCCGGTGTCGATGACGTTGCACCAGTCTCCCCAGGCCTGCTGGCCGGTTGGCTGGTTCCCGTTGCGGCCCGTGTCGGTGATGAAATGGGCGTCCCAACCGGCGGCCGCCAGGAGGGGGCCCATGGCGTTGACGTAGCTCGACTCGTCGCAGTTGGTATTGCCTTGTGTGTACGAAGGGCAGCTGTCGATCTCCCACGCGTTGTAGTTAGCCACGTTCGTCGCGAGACCACGCAGCGCCGCCGGTGAGCCAGCTTCGGTGTAGACAGAGGCGTACATCTCGGCGGCTGGGGCCAGGTTAGCGGGCCACCCGAGCCAGCCAGCGTGCCCCGCGTCGAGGTACATGGCCACGTTGGGAAGGTTGAGCTGAGCAATGGCGTATTGTGTGCACTCGTGGTAGGCCTCCTGGGCGTTGGCGCACTTCTCCACGCTCAAGTTGGTGATCATGTTGGCGAGCGAGTCGGGTTCTGGCCCAAGTCAGCAAGAGATTCATCAGGAGGCAACACGTGAGCCGGAGGACTCACCAACGACAAGAAGAATTCGAATGTCCGAGTAGGACTTCACCAGCTCCGCAATGGCATCGATGTATGCCTTGTATTTCTCCACACCGCCGTCTGCAATAGAGTACTCCCCGTTGGATGCCGCAGCGGCACAGTCGCGGTCTGGCAGATCATACACAACGAAGATTCCTGCGTTGTTTCCCCCGGCCTCGTTTGCAACGCGGATGTCCGCAAGAGTCGTGGCCATCAGGTCGACCTTGGAAAGGGTGTCAAGCCACATGAAGCTGGGCACCTCGGCGACTGCGAGAGCACCGGCCCCCAGAGTCGGTACAGCGTATTCGGAGACCTCAGAGGCATAGTAAGAGTTGGTCCACATTTGGACGCCTGGGAGGTTGGGTTGTTAGTTAGACTGGTACCGCCTGCGAAACAGAAGTCGACCCTAGGTATGCACTTGGGTCTCCTAGTGCGCAGACTGCTGTCGAAAGGAGCATGCCAGATTCTCTAGGGATGTGGAAACTAACCTGAGAATGGGTTTCCAGTGTATGATGCGGTACCACTACCAGCTGGAGCAGAAGTTGTCGCAGTTACTGTGGTACCTGGTACTGTCGTGCTGACATCTGTAGACGAAGCCACGGTAGAGGTGCTCGCCGCAGTTGTCGAAGCAGCGGTCGTTGTCGTCGGCACCACGGTTGTTGTACCAGCAGTAGTAGTATCAGCACCTGGGAGACATTGGCTAGTGTGTGTCAACCCAGTGTTGGGAGTCAATCGTTGACGAAGGCAAAATATTTACCTGTAGTAGTCATTCGAAGCAATACAGGCGCTGCCGCTATCACAACACGTTGCTCCAGCCCAACCAGAACCACCGCATTGTCCCCTGGTCTAGTGTAAGCTACCAGTAGCACAGTGAGGGCCAAAGGGGTGTTTCTCACCAGGCAGCCGCACAAGCAGTTTGTCGCTCCTCTACGACACCGTCGAAAGGGGCAGCAGAAGCCACCGAGCCCAAGGCAGCAATGAGGAACTTCTTAGCAGACATGGTGTTTGGGAGAGATCTAGAAGGATGAAGAACTAAAAGAAAGACTCAGTGATGATGAGTTGCGAAGAAGCCCCTTTTAATCACGCTTCGGCCCTTGGAGCTTTCTGAGGTTGTCGGATAGGCGGGAACATGAGGCGCGTGAAGACAAAATACATCTTTACGATGAGAGGGGGGTCCATCCACATGGTCAAGGTATGCGTTCGTACTCTCACGAGGTAGTGCCGTGGTTCCATTTGATCCTCATAGTCTCTCGGAATCGCGGTTCGCAGTTCCGGCGATGGATCATGAAGTCTGACAAGTTGGACTCTCACTCAGCTGTTCGCAAACCGCCGAGGACTTGGAACTATGCAGTCTGAAAGCCATGTTGTCCAGGAAATAATGCGGTCCGTCGGCGTCGATAACTCAATAGTACCAGCAAGAAAATCCTCCAACCATGATCCAGCATACTCCAAGCGGCTTTTGCAGGGAGACTGAAGACTGCAGGCCGGTGACTAGCCTCATTCGGAATCAAATCTCGGAGACATGCTCTTGGGTATCCCGGAAAGGGGAGCTCGTTATCGTGAGGGGATTTGGAGAGGCGTGAGGGGTCGGAAGAATTCTTGTCTATATCCCATCGATAACCTGGATTTGGCATTCCCTAAACCAGGAAATAGACGCGATACTTCCTTTTGGTAAAGCTCTCGGTGCGCTGTACACTCAAGGGTGGGTGTCCGCAAAACGAGGCTGCGAGGTAGCTCTCAGGCACCTAGCAGCATACAAGGGACCAGATCAAACATGCGAGGACCAGACAGACATGGAATCTAGTGTCCCGAGGTTGTAAGTTTGCTCTAGGTTGGAGACATGGATCTCGAGCTCAAATAGACTCCGGAATCCGGAATATGCAAGCAATCAAAATAGGGCTGCTCTCTGGGAACTTCGATGGTGACCAGCTAGGAAGCATTTCCGACTCGTTGGACAGATCGATTGATTGATTCTCAGCCACAGCGGTCCAGAGTACCCCAGTCCATTTTCAAGTATTCTCGGGTGCTAGAGGATTCCTTCAGCTGGATGTGAATAAGAGTCAGAGGGAACGATGAGACTTACTAATTGGCGACTGAATCAGCGCAGAGCAGTCACAAAGTGCACACGGTAAACGGGTCTGTCTGCATTTCGATATATTATCATAGAAAGTAATAACATAATATCATGGTTCCAAGTCCGAATGTTACCACGACCAACGTACTGGCTTGGGTCCCCATCTGGGCATAGAGCAGAAGCGGTTGTGTTTGCATTCAGTTGAGCACCCGAGGGACAACATGTGAAAAGGAACAGAACCCTGTAGCCCTGTATTTCTTTATGCATCTAACCGGTAGGTGACGATCCTTGGGGTGTAGGTAGCTTCAGCTTGCACAGCCACACCGTCCCGCCATTGCCGTGGCTTGCGCGTGGCTAGTGAGCAGGGTAGTCTAATTAGTGTATGGACGGAGGCTTGCGACTCGCGCGACTTGCCATCCCCTTCCCCCCGACCCTCCCCCCGACGCCAGAATCAACATTGCAGATCAACTGGGTCGGCAAAGATGTTGTCCGGTATTCTGATATTCAATCAGAAAGGCGAGAACCTCATCTTTCGCGCCTTCCGGAACGATTGCCGACCTCGTCTCGCCGACGTCTTCCGCATCCAAGTCATTTCCAATCCTCAAGTCCGCTCCCCTATTCTCACCCTCGGCAGCACCACCTTCAGCCATGTCAAGCACGAGAACATCTATCTGGTGGCCATCACCAAGAGCAACGCTAATGCCGCTCTCGTCTTCGAATTCCTCTATCGACTGATACAGCTTGGGAGGGGTTATTTCGGCAAGTTCGACGAGGAGGCCGTCAAGAACAACTTCGTACTCGTGTACGAGCTGTTGGATGGTCAGTGAACTGCTGCGCGTGGCCTTCGGGAGAGAGCTTTATATTGATATAATCTGCGTGTACAGAGATCATAGATTTCGGGTACCCGCAGAACACCGAGACTGACACGCTGAAGATGTACATCACCACCGAGGGTGTCAAATCCGAACGAGCTGCCGAGGACTCCGCGAAGATTACTATGCAGGCCACCGGCGCGTTGTCGTGGAGGAAGGCGGATGTCAAGTATAGGAAGAATGAAGCCTTTGTCGACGTTATCGAGGATGTCAACCTGCTCATGTCCGCCACCGGCACCGTCTTACGCGCAGACGTCACCGGTCAAATCATCATGCGCGCATACCTCTCGGGCACCCCCGAGTGCAAGTTCGGACTCAACGACCGACTTCTGTTAGACCAGGACGGGCTACAATCGTTACCGAGCGGGAACAGACAGGGAACGAAGGCGACCAAGGCGGCTGCTGGAAGTGTCACGTTGGAAGACTGCCAATTCCATCAGTGTGTCAAACTGGGCAAATTCGACTCGGATCGGATCATCTCCTTCATCCCCCCGGACGGCGAGTTCGAACTGATGCGATACCGAGCGACCGAGAATGTCAATCTCCCATTCAAGGTGCACGCCATCGTTAATGAAGTTGGCAAGACCAAAGTGGAGTATAGTATCGGTGTAAAGGCCAACTTCGGCAGCAAGCTATTCGCAACAAATGTCGTCGTACGCATACCGACACCCCTGAACACCGCCCGGATCACGGAACGATGTACGCAGGGGAAAGCCAAGTACGAACCCAGCGAGAACCACATAGTCTGGAAGATAGGCCGTTTTACAGGCCAGAGCGAATTCGTGCTGAGTGCTGAGGCCGAGCTTACGAGCATGACCAACCAGAAACCCTGGTCCCGGCCACCGTTGAGCCTAAGCTTTAGTCTACTCATGTTCACCAGTTCCGGTCTTCTGGTAAGATATCTGAAGGTATTCGAGAAGAGCAACTATTCCAGTGTCAAATGGGTGA
The DNA here is from genome assembly GCA_022376275.1 of Xylariomycetidae sp. FL2044. Lineage (NCBI taxonomy): Eukaryota > Fungi > Ascomycota > Sordariomycetes > Xylariomycetidae sp. FL2044. The sequence continues at coordinate 68,476 of JAJNOH010000015.1, read as the reverse complement.
GATATATGACGCGCGCGGGGTCTTATGAAATACGGTAAGTAAATTCTACATCCCCCTTGCTTTCAAATCATCTAACAATCCTACAGGTTCTGAAAGAGAATCGTACGAAATACGGGGAACGCAGGGACCAGAAGATGAGCCCAGATCATAGGGACGCCCCTCTGATACGTTCAGGGCTGAGTTGAGACCAGCAGACGCTTGCAAGCACCTAGATGCTTCCCATAAATGGAAATGGCCGATGAATCAAGGCTACGCAGATGGTTCTTTTACCGTGCTGTTATCGTGCTTCACAGGCCGCCTTGGCTCTGCCGTGTCCGACAGCCTGTTGGTCCCACGGCTGTGAGTTGGAAGCTTGATTGGATTAATGGCTTCCAATGATAAGGATACTCCTCACATTTCAGGTGTGTTACTCATCACACCTGGAATAAGACAGCAGAGATGGATGGAGATGACATGCCAAAGGCCACACTTACGTATATTTGTGGGCGCAGTGGCCTGCTCTCCGTGGTGGGCTTTATCACCTCAAGCTGACTTGGAACTCTTGCACGGAGATATCATGTTACAACAAGCCGCGGAGATCTACACCTCGAGATTCAAGAACTCTACAGACTGAATGAACGGTCGGCATGCATATGAGCTATCGGCATAACCCAAAATGGACTTTTTATTCGTGATCGGGCTGCTTAGTAACGTTCCTACAATAAGCTTCATCGGTGATGCAATCGCATTGGATTAGTGATAGTACAATTCGATCATTTCCGGTGCTGGCCTGGGCCATATATGAATCTTAATGATATCCTGCCAGTGAAGAAATTTCGGCGTTCTGCTCAAACAAACACATTGCATTACACACTTAACACATCAACTTCACGCCCACACACATTCCAGATGTCTTCTTCAACCCCAGCTGCGTCAGCCGAAGAGATATCTGCACACGGATGGACAGCGGTGCCCGTCGACCCGAATGCGATCCTCGAAGGGAAGCCGTACATCCACAGGCCGTCCCCGCGGACCGTGAAAGACATGCCCTTCCCGGACGATGATCCCTTGGTAGCCAAGGTGCAAGAATATGCCAAGAAGCATCTCGACGAGCAGACGTATAACCACTCGATGCGTGTCTATTATTGGGGTAGGTGTTTATGATCTTCTTCCTTACGCTCTATGATTTCCTCTTCGTCTACATACGCGTCTCATCTGCGTGGCTTGCCAGGACTATAGCGCAAGATACAAAAATCAAAAACTTACACTGCGTGTTGTCTATCAGGATACAGCATGGTCGAAGACCAATTCCCCTCGTACCAGGGAAAGCTGTCCATGTCTACCTGGGCCCTCGCGTGTCTCCTGCACGACATCGGCACGACGGACGATAACCTGCGCGCGACGCTCATGTCTTTCGAGTTCTACGGCGGGCTCCTGGCGCGGGACCTCGTGACCGAATACGGCGCACCGAAGGTGCAGGCCGAGGCCGTCGCCGAAGCCATCATACGGCACCAGGACCTGGGAGACGAGGGCACCATCACCTTCCTGGGCCAGCTCCTGCAGCTGGCGACCGTCTATGACAACATGGGCAACCATCCGAGACTCGTCGATGCGCACACTCGGGAGGTTGTGAATAAAGTGTATCCACGAAAGGGCTGGAGTCGGTTCTTTTCGAAGAAGATTCGCGAGGAGAACAGTCTCAAGCCCTGGGCGCATTCAACGCATTTGGGCGCCGAGGCGTTTCCGAAAGGGGTTGCGAATAATGAATTGATGAAGGAGTATGACGCCTGGGGCTCGGTATGATGGCCGGGGGCTTTGTCAAAGAATCCTTTGTCGACATTGTCGCATGCATCGCTCGAAGAGCCAATGCCCAATTTACGGATGTCTCGAAACAAAGGATCAAGTACGGCGCGAGAGAAGTAAATTGATCCTGATCCTCTGTAGCGCACAAGTACATTGTACCGTGCTCTCGCCCTGTTGGGTTATTATTATCCTTGTGTGATGCAAATGACAAAAGGCAACCATCTATGGTACATTGTACCGTGTGTGTGTGTGTTTCTGCCATTTCCAATTGCGGCAGCAGCCCCTGAGACATTTTCCGGATCCGCAACATCGGGCGCCAAACACCCAAGTTCTTCATCTTTGTTCTCGGAGCCAGGGGCCTCTTAAGAGAACCGAGAGCTTGACCACTAGACATAGCCGATGTAACCTGTTCCTCTCCCTCTTTGCTGTTAGTCAATTAAGGTCGCTTATATCGCATAACTATCGCTTCAGGGAAGGGGGAAAAGAAGAGAAAAAAAGAAAAGAAAAGAAAAGAAAAAACCGACGATGCCTGCAACCACGGATACATGTACACCAAGCCGACGGGCTTTCAAAGTCCTTTTCGGACAGTCCTTAGGAGACAAACTCACGGAGCAGGCGGTCACGGGGGTAATGTCGCACTTCGCACGCGAAGGGGCTCAGATAAGATGGCGTACGATGGCGGTCAGAATTAGAGACTACGAGAGGACCTACCACGCGCAACTGGCCGACCAAACTCTACTTGACTACATCAGTGTCGGGAACCGCGTCGCCCACGAGCCCTTCTTCTCCGAAGATGTCACACTGGCCGCATTGGGTAGCATCAACAGCGGCCCCGACTACACCGGACCTAGTAACAGCAGAGACATGGCCTGGTATTCCCGGCCGATGTTCTGGCATATCTACGGTATGGACGTCGAGCTGGCCTACGATATCATCTGGCTCGCCAACCAGAAAGGCTTCCCGGGCGCCATGCACTACCGAGCTACTAGTATGTTGGGAGTTTTTTCTTTTCCCGGCTGTACCCCCCTTTCTAAAGACGATCTTGAGCACACACGCAACTACTTAAGTACTCGTTCACCCGCTGGAACGTTTCAGGGGTTACAGACATCGACATCATAACCCCTGCGTTCCAAGTCTACTCCGAACAGATGTGGTGTTTCCGGATCCTCGAGCCCCCCTTTGAGAAGCGGAATGTCACTCACTGACCACTGACATTACAGTCAGATTTATCGAGCGTTACGTGTCGTGGCGGACCAAATTTCAGGAGTTTCTCATCAAGTTAGCGCCGCCGCTCCCAAACAATCAACAGAACCAAAACGGGAACAATACAGCAAATACAAATGCCAACACCAACGGCAACACGAATGCCAACGGTACAACCAACGGCACCGCCAACGGCACCACCAACGGCACCACCAACGGCACCACCAACGGCACCGCCAACGGCAAAACCAACGGCAACGCCAACACCAATGTCAACACAACCAACACCAACACCACCGCCAAGATCAGCCTGACAGTCCGACAGCCGCCACCGCCGGCGCCACAGCTGTTCCCCTACTACACGTACTTTCTGGACGTGGTGCGCGAGTACGAGAGCGCGGTGGTGCTGCTGCGCAACTGCGTGCAGGCGAGCCTCGGCAACCGCAACCAGCAGTGCTGGGCGACGCTGCGGGGCGCGCTGGACGCCGTGGCCGCGCGCATCCGGTCCATCGCCGCCAACCTGTCGGCCGACACCAGGAGCGTGCAGCGCAAGTTCCGCTGGGAGCCCAACCAGCTCGAGGCGGATTTTCCCAACTTCGATTGGAACAAGCCTCCGGATGCGCCTAGGGTGAGTGATGGAAAAAGACTTTTCTTTTTTTTTGTTTTTAGTGCTGTTGATGTGTTTGTTGGAGTTGTTGTTGGGAAATGTATGGTTGAGGGGGTGGATGTGAAAAAAAGGGGGAAGGGCAGGTGGGTGGTACAGTAGGGATGTGTGGAATGAATCACCGAGGCACAAGAGCAAATCATCCAGGGAGAGAGAAAGCGAAAGACCTCCCTTCTCTCACCCCCTGAGATCCGTCATCCCCGCGCACGAGCATTCCCCTTCCCCCTTTTCCGCTTCCTATACTATTACCTATCACGATAGACAGACAGACAGACAGACAGACACGGACTTACTAACCGCTTCCCCTGCTGCAGATACCCCTCTTCCTCGAGCCCGACCGTCCGGACCTCCTGGTCCCGCTCATCCGGCCCAGCTCGCCCAAGATCCCCAGGAGCTTCCAGCAGCGCGGCCTCCGGCAGAACGACTACATAGGGCCCTTCCCCACCCGAGCCCCCTCTACCTACCACCGGTACCAGGGGGCGGCGGCGGCGGCAGTACCCAATCCGCCCTACCATTCGCCGTCGAGTTCCGCCACCGCCATTAAGGCACTGGCTCCACAGGCTCCGTTGGCGGAGAAGAAGAAGGAGGAGAAGGAGAAGGAGAAGCCGTTCTTCGTAGAAGAAAAAAAGAAGGAAAAGAAGGAAAAGAAGAAGAAGCAAGTCATCAACAAAAACTTCAAACCCTCCACCTCCACCACGGCGGCCGCTGCCCCTGTCGCTCCCAGGCGATCAGCGGTAAAACCCAAGAAGACGACGACGCTCTCAGGCATCCTTGATGAAATCATCAGTCCGCGAAAAATTGTGAAGTTCGCAGATGAGCTCGAGTCGGAGAGCGAGTCCGAGTCCGAGTCCGAAACCGACAGCGATAGCGACAGCGACAGCGAGACCGATAGTGATAGTGATAGTGAAATTGAGGAGTTCCCAGCTAGTACAAGAGCTCAATCAAGAGCAGAAGGAAAAGCAGGAAAGAGTGTTGTCGAGAATGTCAGGTACTACGATGACGATGAGGATGACGATTTGACGACAATAAGTGGCAGTTCCGAGGTGGACGAAACTGAGACTGAGACTGAAACCGAGACCGAGACTGAAACTGAGAGCGAGGAAACAGATGATGATGATCGTGAGGAAGGAGATGAAGAAGGACAGAAAGAAAAAGAAAAGAAGAAGAATAAGGGAGAGGAGAAGATTCGGGAGATCTTGGCTTATGTGCCCTCGGGAAAACGCAAGTATACGGGGCCGGCTACGCCGTATCCGAGGGCTATGAAGCTCCCTAGGACGAGGTGAAAGAAGTAGGCGGGTGGGTGGGTTGACGGGATAAGTGAAAGGGGGGATGAAGAAAGGGGGGAAGGTGAGGGATTACGTGAAGAAGATGATGATGAAGATGACGAAGGTGTAGGGAGGGCGGAAGGGGGGGGCGGGGGGGGGGGGGGGGGCTTCTTTTCCATTCATTAGATACGTAGAAGGACTTAGATAGGGGGATTCTCTTATGTTTACTTACTACTGTATTATTTCGATGTATTCCGGACTTGTGATTTTATTTTTCTTGGGTCTACTTTAGCTTCGTTAATTATCTATCATATTGATGACTTCCAACCATCGAGACTTTTTTTTTTGGAAATAATTGACTTGCAAGTAATAAACGCGAGATATATCTTACCCCTGTATGTTATTGGACACTTACTCGCTCCTCTCGCGTCATTATCTTTCGTAACACGTACACCCGATCCGGTTGACCGGAGCGATACCTGTTCATCGACCTAGCACAATCAAACTCTAGGTGACTCCCGGTCTCATCTCATCATCGTCGTCCGCGTAGCGTGGTAGCATCAGGTGGCTGGTTCAGGTTAGTTGCTACCCGTAAGTCAAGACGGCCTGAGGGGTCGCCCTTCCGAACGATGGTCCAGTGTGGGAGGGCAAGTACCGTGATCCTAGCCAGAGAATGTAAAAGAAGGGGTTTCTCGTGTCGGGTGCAGTAATCCGGGACTTGAGATTGTGTAGCAATACTTGTCAATCTGACTCCTCAGTACCCCTTATTGTTAGAGTTGGGACTTCTCAAGCCACTGAGACATGGTCGACGAAACCGAGACGTGTGATCCCGTGAGAACACGTCCTCTGTCGACCGGGAATCGTCTCACAAAAGCAGCACCGCAGCGCCTCAATCCCGACAGAGAAGGGTCTATTGGACACGCGTTCTGGGCCTTGCCATGTGAGCCGATGTGAATAACCGGGATGGAGTCGGTAGTAGGTGACGAAACCCATATGGTGTATATATCACCTCCGTATTACCAGACCCCAGGTCGCGTCTCCCAATTGGCTGCGACGTATAAAGACATGCCGCAGTGAGATAATTAAAAAACAAAAGCACGGAGTCGAAGTCCCAGGACGCAATATAAACGAGTGTTGGGGAAAGCTCCATCCATCCATCTAGTCGTCGATTACCCCTTGTTTTCGACCAACCGACCTTCAGGCTAAACAGAGCCCCCCATGGGGAAGAAAGCGCAATGTACCCCACGAAGCTTGTTTTTTTGGGTATGAGGAGATATAAAGATGGAATCCCGCCCTTCTGAGCTCGCTGAGCTGCTGGTCATGGTTGAGTGCGCGCTGGCTGACATACTGACCGACTGACGAAATTTCAGCATTGTTCACCCAAAATGCTCGCATCCCTCCTCACGGGACTATGTCTCCTCGCCGGAGCCCTCGGTGCTCCCACGGATCTGATCCGGTACGATAACTCCCTGGAGCCTCGCCAGGGTAACTATTATTACTCGTTCTGGTCCGAGGGCGGAGGGAACTTTAGGTGCAACAACTCTGCCGGGGGTAGCTACAGCTGTACCTGGTCGGGTAACGGAGGGTTCGTGGCCGGGAAAGGCTGGAGTCCTGGTGGTTCGCGGTAAGGATTCGGTCACCGATGAAGAGCGATGCTTTGTGTTGCTGATCGTGGCGCTTGATGCGGTAGAACGGTCACGTATTCTGGCACTTATGAGCCTCAGGGACCTGGGTATCTTGCCTTGTACGGGTGGAGTAAGTACTTTCCCAATCCCAGTCCAAGTCTAGCTCACAATTGCTTGTGAGAAGGGGCTTTCGAGCTCTGAGCATTAAGCACCACAACACAAGATGGAAGGAAGTTGAACTGAGCGATCATGATGAAATAACGACTGACGCCTACACGCCCTCAGCCCGAAACCCCCTCATCGAGTACTACGTGGTGGAGTCGCACGGCGACCTGGCACCGAACGAGCCGTGGACACTCAAGGGCAACTTCACGTCCGATGAGGGCACGTACGAGATCTATTCGAGCACGCGCGTGAACAAGCCGTCGATCGAGGGCACCCGCACGTTCCAGCAGTTCTGGTCGGTCCGGACCGAGAAGCGAGTCGGTGGTACCATCACCACTCAGACGCACTACGACGAGTGGTCCAAGGTCGGCCTCAAGCTCGGGTATCATGACTACATGATCTTAGCCACCGAAGGCTATACCTCGGGTACCAACACTAGCAGTGGGACGTCGAGTATCACCGTGTCGTGAGCGCGGTGATGGTAAGGGATATGCCCTTGATTCATGGAAAGGGGGAAGAGAGTTTCTTGGCACAAAATTATCCAGATCGAGCCTCGGTACTGGGTTTGAAATGTGTTGACTGGGTAACATTGTGTGCCTCGCAAGTCTTGTAGCTTCATAGGATTGCGCGTTATATCTTTTGATGGTCCTCGTGCAGCTTCACCATGTGCGTGAGATATTTCGTGGATGCCTGTCTCCTTGGTGTACAGTCGCTTCCGAGGAAGCTTTCCATCCAATCCATCCTTCGACCGTTGCAAATTGGCAGCCTTGGGGAAAGTACTCCGGTGGTCTTCTTCATGTCATCCACACCGCCAGAATTGCTAGACCGCTTGGCAACAAGGCACAGTGACAGGTGGGTCTGCAATAGTATGGCGCTGACAATCATCGCGATCGGGTTTTCTGGGTCTGTTCCAACAGGCGCCAAATAAAGCTTTCAAGATGAGAATCCAAGCAAATAACCTACCTAGGTAGGTAACTTGGAAAACTTAACCCGTAAGTACGGAAAAGAAGTCTGATGATAGATGAATGAACAATTCGAAGAATCTTTTGCTGATTGCGTTCTGCTCATCTCTGACTGACAGTATCATCTTCACCATGGCCGACTTCGAAAAGCAGAGCTATTGGCACGAACGGTTCGAGTCTGAGACAACCTTTGAGTGGCTCGTTTCGTCGGAAACGTTCATATCCATCATTGAGCCCCATCTCGCAGCACTTCGTTCGTCCAGACGCCAGCCACTGAGGATCTTGCAGCTAGGCTGTGGCACGAGTGACTTGCAGAACTACTTTCGATCCAAGGGGTATCTAGACGTGACCAATGTGGACTACGAGCCCTTAGCCATCGAGCGTGGGCGGCAGCTAGAAGGCAAGGCGTTCGGCAACGTGCGGATGGAGTACGCGGTGGCGGATGCTACGCAGCTCAATCTAGAACGGCTGCCGGGCTCTCGCGAGTTCGATGTCGTTATTGACAAGAGCACGGCGGATGCGGTGTCGTGTGGTGGCGAGACGGCCTTCTTGCGCATGGTCTCTGGTGTTCGAACATGTCTGACCGATGGGGGCATCTGGCTGTCGTTAAGCTACTCACAGTCTCGATTCGATGTCGAGCATCTGCCGTTCCATGTCGACACCATCGCAAAGATACCCACGCCCAAGATCAAGCCAACAGACCCAGACGTATATTATTGGTGTTATATGCTCCGGCCCATTGGTTAACAGGGCCATACTTTCGAAGTACTCTGCCAGGTTTCAGATCACTTTCAACAATCCAGATGATGTTTTCCAAGATCCATGGATGTCGCATATACTGCTGAATGGATACGTGGGAGTTGTCCAATGGTGATAACCTTGGAATGGACCAAATGCAAAGTACTCGCCTGCGAAAATTTAGGTCAGATAGGCGTTTAGAGCCCTGACGAGTAGCTGAGCCCGGCACCGGAGCCTTCGTGACACATCTCTATGATCTGCGCATCCACGGATCCACGGATGGCTTTTTGAAGATGGGACGACGCGGGGGTATTGTGGTACCTGGGTACTTACATACAGGTACCTAAGTAGGTACCTAACACCAGCTAATCTCGGAAGCTGTCAGGCAGTCAGGGCGGAACATTGACCTCGGGAAGCACTTGAAACAGCATTAAAGCTGGAGGTACCGTTAGACACTGGAGCTGTACAGCCTGTACTGGAAGCCTGGCACTGGCAGCCCTGGAGCTTGGACTTTCGGCTTCAGCTTGCCTGGTTGCCTGGTCCAGCGGTTAACCCCGCTAAAATCTCTCAACGCGCAACGGCTATGCGGCACCATTTGCACGCCGCAGGTGGAGACTTATGGAAGGTTGGGATGCTGCATCACCGATGACCTCATATCTTCAGAGCTATCCAACGGCTTCCCGGCCTCCAGGGCTGTTTGCATCGTCCATCGTCCCCCCCCCAGCAGCCTGCCAGCCTGTCATGGAAATGCAGCTCTTCATGATTGGCCCGACTGAGTTTCACGATACAGGTTTCACGGCGAACATGATGCCATCCCATGGGTGAAACTGCCCATAATCATATTTGGATGTAGACATACCCTAAGTACATACCTAACCTTCTGTAGGTAGCCAACCTTCAATGCTAAACCTTCATCTTTCTCACTCACCTATTGTACGATCCTACTTGTCAATCTACCTTACCTGCCTAACCTCCCACCCATCTACCCACAGCACCTAAAATTCCCTGTAGCCAGCAGTAGTCAGTCAGCCATCAATTGAGCGGGAAGTTGACAGAGGACGACTACGACGACAAGATGGCGGACGATAACGAGTCAGACTGGGGGAGCTCCAACCGAAGAGAATACACGAAACCCCATAACGCGAAACACAAGATTCCGACAGTCCAAGGCTACAGACAACAACGGAGAGAATTGGACGGCCAATTGCATGACGAAGAGGAAGCTCAAAAGGGTCCAGAAGACGGGTCCAAAGCCAAGCGAGCCTTTCAATCCGCCAAAGGCATCATCACAGGCGAAGACGACCCAGCCAAAAGACACGACCCATACCCCTCATCGAACCACAACTATATCGAATCCCCTCCTCAGCATGCATCCCAATCCGACATGCGCAGCACCGAGGATGCGAAGGAAGTGTCCCGACAGGACCTCCAGCAGGAGTCTCAGCAGGAAGCCGAGCAGCGGGAGGGCGATCCAAAATCGGACGGTGGGAAGAAGGACCAAGAGAAAGGGGAGGGCAAGTCGGCCACCGAGGCAGTCGCAGGCGCAATCGACCCTAAGGAGAAACGCAAGGCCATGAAGAAGGCCAAGCGCCAGGGTACGGGTCGTGAGGTCACAGATCCCGTCACTCACCTGCCCATCACGATCCACGATCAGACCGAAAAAGACCTTAACTCTGCCCCTGAGAATATGCCCGAGCCGGGAACACACCATCATACTGCCACTGGACCACAAGCCGCGGCCAAGTCGGACCAGGAGCTCGAGGCAGAGAGGCAAAAGCTGCAAAGGGGTCACAATGGCATGCAGCGCGTCTTTCCCCCGCCCGACTTTGAGTATACCAGGCACGAGATCGCAGCCGTCTACCAGCGCGCTGTCTTCGTTGGGCTCGGCATTATTGCTGTGCTCGCGACGATCTTCTTCGTGCTTCCGACCCTCTTCTTGGATCAACGCTCGTCTAAGCTCGCCCAGGAGAGAAGTGCCTGGTTACCGCGCTGGTCTACCGCGTTCACCGTGCCCATATTCCTTGGCCTAAGCGGACTGACTGTGATTGGTATGAGCAGGTTCGTGGAGAAGAAGACAAATGACATCTTCGAGGACGAGACCTGGGATGCGGCCCGACGAGATGAGCAGGCCGTACTAAGCAACGAGGAGGAGCTGCCAGAATCGGTACAGTGGCTGAACAGCCTCTTCGCCGCTGTCTGGCCATTGATCAACCCGGATCTGTTCTCTTCCTTGGTCGATCAGATCGAGGATATCATGCAGGCGTCCTTGCCTAGGGTCATCAAGATGGTGAGCGTTGACGACATGGGCCAGGGCAGCGAAGCTGTTCGCATACTGGGCGTCCGCTGGCTTCCGACAGGTGCCGCCGCCCAGGCTGTGGGATCAGACAACGAACTCCACGGTGGTGACGAGAAACATCTCAGTGATCGTACGGATCCACAGAACGCTCAAGAGAGCGCTCAGGACGACGATCAAGGACAGACTGAGAAGACTAGCGAGGACGCACAAGGGGGGAGTGACGAAAATAAAGATGCAAAGCAAAAGGAGCAAGAACAATCTGATATCAAGGAAGGCATGGAAGCAGAAGAGGGCGACTTTGTCAACATGGAACTCGCTCTCGCGTACCGAAGCCGATCATCCGGAAAGTCGCTCAGAGCCAAGGCTAAGAATGCCCATCTCTACCTGAAGTTCTATCTCCCGGGTGGTATTGCTATTCCTGTCTGGGTTGAGCTCCGCGGCATAATTATGACCCTTCGTTTACGACTGCAGCTAACTCCCGATCCGCCGTTTATTGCTCTGTGTACGATGACCTTTCTCGGACAGCCTAATGCCAACATTTCGTGTGTTCCGTTATCAAAACATAGCTTCAGCTTAACCGATGTGCCGTTGATCTCATCTTTCGTCAATTCGGCCATCGATGCTGCCCTGGCCGAGTATGTTGCCCCCAAAAGTCTGACCCTCAATCTCAAGGACATGCTTGTTGGGGAAGACTTCAAGAAGGACACTATGAGCAAGGGTGTTGTTTGGATATACATCAAGAAGGCCACCGGGTTCAAGCAGGGCGATGGCGGTATCGGTCCTATAAAAGGCTCGAGTGATGCGTACGCCACTGTATCCTGGGGCAAATTTGGAAAGCCAGTAGCGTCGACGCGAATCGTCACAGGAGATGGCGAACTTACTTGGAGCGAATACGCCAGCATTCTGGTGACGCCGGAGGAAGTCAATGCTGAAGAGAAGCTGCGCCTCCAGCTCTGGGACTCTGACAAGTGGACTGCCGACGACGACCTAGGCCGCGTGGAGCTGGACTTGAAGACACTCATGCATGACTCCAAGACCCGTAACAGGATGCAGGACCGGGAAGACCGCTTCGTCGGTCAGGACCCAGATGAGAAAATGCCCGGATCTCTGACGTGGTCTGTCGGATACTTCTCGAAGACGCGGATCGGCAAGACGCAGTTGGAGCAACAGACCGTCAACAAAGACATCAGGACAGTAGATCAGCTCAAGAAACACGTGTCAGACACGGCAGAGTACAAGCTGAGAGAGGCCGGTAAGCCATCCGACGATGAGGAGGTGCGTCAACAGAAGGCGCAGGACTACCATGAGATGGAAAGCGCCATGATCATCTCGGCACCACCAAGTTCCGAGTTCGTCTCTGGTGTGCTGAGTGTACAGATCCACAACCTGACGGGTCTCGAGGTCCAAAAGTTACAAAAGCAGGATAAGGGTGACGGGGGTGACAACGAAGACGAGGCAGAGCAGAGCGACGATATGCCCGACAGTTACTGTACTATCATCATGAACCACAACAAGATCTACAAGACGCGAACGAAGCCTAAGAACTCGAAGCCGTTCTTCAACGCTGGGACAGAGCGATTTGTTCGTGATTGGCGCTCTACCGAGGTCATCATTAGTGTCAGGGATGCTCGAGAGCGGGAGGATGATCCGCTGCTGGGCATCATCTACCTACCGTTGTCCAAGGTCTTTGCGAATACTAGCCAGGTGATGGAGAACTATCCCCTGGTTGGTGGTATCGGATATGGCAGGGCGCGTGTGAGCATGGTCTGGCGAAGCCTAGAGATCAAGTTGCCTCCCAATATTCGAGGGTGGGACTATGGAACCCTTCAAATCTGCGGCCCTATCAAACCATGCCAAAATCTGCCAAAGAGCATAGCCGAGCATCGTATCAAGATACGGACCAATCTGGGACAAGCCAAGATCTACGCTTCGGATGGTGAGTGGAAGGCAACAAACAAGAAAGGGAAAGAAGATGACGTATTCTTGGCTGTGCGCAAGAGATACGCTTCGTGCGTGGTCATCGAGTTCCGCGAATCTGTCTTGGGACCGGACAGGACATCGGCCTTTGCAGTTCTCTGGCTTCGCGAACTCGTGGACGAGGAAGACGAGGTCAAGACTCTGAAAGTCTGGAAAGGTGGGAAAGAGGGTCTGAGCAAGGCCGAATCCTGCTGCGACTACAACGGGATGGAGGAAGGCGAGGAGCCGCTCGGGGAGGTAGAGGTGCCGCTGAAGCTGTGGCGCGGGCTCTCGGGATATCACAAGGCGTACGCCGCCAAGAGCAAGAACTCGGATATGCGCAACGTCATGGAATGTCTTGACACGATTACGGACGAGAACCTCGACGAGGATGGGGAATACGAGTCGGGGAGCAGCCGAGGATACCAGACCACGGACGACGAAAATGACAAGGACGAGTCCAACACGCGCAAGCAGAAACTCCGCGTACACACGAACGACGATTCGTCGGAGCCCAGCTCGGACGACAACGACGACGAAGATGAAGACGAAGCTGACACGCCGGGCCACCGCAACGGATCAGCCAGCTCGTCCAAGCTGTCGCTGTCGGACTTCAAAAAGGTGAAGAAGATCTTCCGCAGCCCTGTGGACGGCGGGACGGAGGCGGCGACGTCGGTGATCGCGCCCGGGCACAACGACCCGGATGACGGCAAGCGGGGCCTCCAGTCCAAGATGAGGGACTACAAGGACCACCACCGGCAGCTGCACCGCAAGCACCGGGGCGTGATGCAGTGGCGGGTGGCGCGCGAGGCGGATCACCTGGGCGGCAAGCTGACGCGGCTCAAGGGCAACATCTCGAGCATCTTCCAGCACTCGGATAAGGAGAGCGGAGGAATCGAGACGGAGGTTTGATGAGGAGGGATGGGGGATTTTCATCAATTGCCCTGTTACAACTACCGACCTACCTACCTGCCTAACAACCTACCTAGGTCCGTCCGTACCTAGGTATCTATCCAAGTTAAATCATACCTGTCTAATGAAGAGGTTAAGGGTTAAGAGCGCAGAGATATGGTCTTTGGCTTGGAGTTTTGGGACTGGATTGAGCTAGGGCTGGTAGCAAAACTGAAAATCAAAATTGTTTGTAATCGCGACTGCATGAATGAATAAATCAATGAATGAGTCAATGAGTTGTATGGATACACAGCGCTACAATATGAGAGACATGGAATGTGTTGTATGTATGTTTGTCATACAACGAACGGTTGACAATCTCGGAACAAGTACCTAGAGTATGTTTGCAAATCAAGCCCACCGCTCATGATCAACGACATTCGGCTTGGGTGTAAGATGTATGTAATGTATGTAAGACGCTCAAGTCCGAATGTAACGATGCATCTATCTTGTTGATTACTTACATACCCTAGGTAGGTACTTAGTATTAATGTAATGTTGGCTTTTTTGTGTTATTAGTCTATCTATTATACGGACGGCTCCAGGGTGGCTGGGCGGCCGGCGGCCGGCGGGGAGCTAGATGGATTCAACGTCTGAGTCTGACGGGGTGGGATGCGATTCCATCTAATCTACCTACTTACTAACCTAGGTAGTTAGACTAGGTAAGCTTTACAAATCAAAAAGGACGCGGAGTACAGAGTAGACTACCTATCTAACGCCCTACCAACATTAACGGGAGGTGGATTGTGAACCATGAACCGAACCGAACAGCCCATGGCGAAGCGGTGAAGCGGCGGTGAAGAAGCTTACCGGTAGGTACAGTAACGTGGCGCAGTCGTGAGTGCAGCCACAGCCCAGAGGGGTCTTGGACTCTTACCTGGATGCCTGGTGCCGATGAGTCGAGGGCTTGGAAGAATCATCGTCTCCGAGCCATTATACTTACATATACAGGTCGTCGCCTTACGCCTTACGCCTTATGCCTTACGGAAACTCGGAGCAGTTAATCAGCTGGCAGAACTGTCCAGGCTTTAAATAAACAACATTGGTTTCCAAAAGTACTCACCAAACACCAAGTCAATACATGAGGTAGGACTGATATATGTGATATATGTCTCGTGCGTAATGTCGACAGACGGCGGGTGGTTTCTGTTATACTTGGGTATTTTCACCGTCGGGCTCAGCGAGATAAACTCACATTATTACTCAGTCCCCACGCCAAGTGCGCATGGCCCGTGCACTTGGATGATAAAAGGCGATTTTCAGGGGCTGTGCCGTCAGGCAGCACGAACCGGCGTTCCGTTCTCTGGCCTACTGCGGCTTATATCAGCCTATAGCAGGAGGGCCAGCATCAGCCCTGCCTGATCTCTCCAATCTACTTATTAGTAGCTTCAGCTGAGCTGAATGCCGAGTACCTAGGATATGCGTCGTGACTGACAGAAAAAAAAAAACACATGGCATCGGATCGGGTCTTGGCCTGTCGTCTTCCAAATCACCGGATCAGGGGAGCCTTGCCAGTTGCAACCCTACGCTCTCTCGTACGCTGAAGACCGAAAACCGACGGTGTCAGTCATCAGTGAAATGGCAGAGTGCTTGGGGCTTGGAGCTTGAAGCTTGGCCTACTTACAGTACCTTGACAATGCGAAGGTCCGTCCCTGTTCAAGGTTGTCGTCAATCAACCAAGTTTGGTGACCTCATTTCGATTCAGCTGTACTTATGTATCGACAAGTTTCAGCATCGGTGCCCCCCGGCCTTATTGCTATTCAAGTGATCATCACTCGACGAGACGAGCACAATACTGATAATACTCATCCCATCAACACGTAATCAAATAACCCGGATCGTCTGCTTTCCCACAGCCGACGACTCTCACCTGAAGACCCTGCATCCCGCAGACCCCCATTCACACTTCTGTCGTCGACGAGTAGAAAGAAAGAGGCTACCACACCGGGAATTATTCCGTCTCAGGTGACTATTGCCGTTCCAAAGTCTCCTCGCGCAACGAAACGGCATTGGTCCCGTCTTTCTCTGCGTCGGCCTGACGAAGGTCAGCCGCGGAAATTGCATGTCATCATCACCGAGTTCAGTTCTCCAGACATCCGACGTGAATGCGACCCCAATCGTTGGAGGATAGACTAATCCTCGATCTATGACTGGTCGACGCTGCGTCAAGCAGAGCGATAATGGATACTCGCCTTCGCAGTCACATTGGTAGACGCAGTTCGCCACCGTCGGCCGCCAAGACGCAGCGACAAAGGGGCAGTCCTAGCAACAGCAGCGATAGATCTGGCCAGAGTGCTGACTCCGGGGCCGATCCTCGTGTCAGCAGCAGCGTGGAACGCGATAATGCCCGGCCGGCCAGGAGGAGGGCGAGTAAACCGAAAGTTCGGACAGGTATGTTACCGTCTGGCTACTTCCCTCCCCCCCCTCCCAAAACAAAAGCCGCCTCCTTAAATCTTGTTTGTTGTTGTGCCTGTTCTTGACTAGAAACGCTTACCTCGGCAACTCGCTACAGGCTGTATATCTTGTAAGAAGAGACATGTCAAATGCGACGAGGCCAAGCCATCGTGTGCAGAATGCGATCGGCTGGGGCTCATGTGCGAAGGGTATGCTCTGCCCAAGCTGAAGCTAACCGGCACGCAGCGAGAGCATTTGCTGCTGCCAAAGTCAAGACCGCCGTTGTCGTCGTCTTTGTTGCATTATCATCATCATCATCATCACTACATAGTAGAGAAGACTCCCTCTTCCGCCTCTCCCCTTCTCCATCCCTCAGCCCATAGCCAACAACACCAACAACCGGCGCTGCTCCCGACGCCGAACCCCGGATTCGAATATGTCGGGGACGACGGCCTGTATTTCACGCTCTTCCGCGACCTGGTCGCTCATGAGCTCTCGCCCTACTACCACTCCAACTTCTGGCTCCGGACCGCTCTTCGCGATAGCCATGTGCATAAATGTATCCACCACTCCATCCTCAGTATCGGCGCGTACGCGCGTGCGCTGATGGATCTAGGCGAAAGAGACGAGGATGAGGACGAGGATGAGGCGTACCACCAGCGCTCGTGGCAACGCGGCAAGTCGTCGTCGCGCCAGTGGTGGCCGTCGACCGTGGTCAACCGCCATCACCAGGCCGCGCTCCTCCACCAGTCCAAGGCCCTGTCGCATCTACGGTCCGATATCAACGCGTACGGCTCCGATGCCCGGGTTACCATGGCGGCTACACTGCTGTTCATTGTGTTCGAGAACATGCAGGGTAACTACCACAGCTCGGGGAACCTGATTCGAAGCGGTATCATGGTCCTCCGGAGCCACCGCCGCCACCGTCACGGACTCGCATCGGTATCGTCATCATCGTCAACCCGATCATCCCCAACCTTCAGTGACTGGCATCGCCGGATGCTATCGGTCCCACCCGACGAGGAAGTGGACGAAATCGCGGACATATACGCGCGCCACAGCATCGTCTGCGCATATCTGCCCTTCTCGCACGGAAAGTACGCCTACCACTTACTCTTCAGTGATGAGACATCCGATGATTCTGGTTCCGAGGGCGAGGATGACAGCGGCGGTGGCGGGTTAGACGAACCGGCAGGCGCCGACTATTATCCCTACCACCAGGGCCGGCCCAAGCCACCGTATACCCACCACCGCCTCGCGCCCACGCCGCAATCCCTCCCGGAGGCGCGCCGGTCCTGGGACCACCTGATGCCGCGCCTGGCCAACTTTCAGAGCAAGGCAGTCTGGCACAGCCTAAACCCGTCGTACGACTTTGACGAGGCGGCCGCCCGCCGCGAGCAGGCCGCGCACCTGGCGCAGCTGAGCGCCTTCGGCGCCGGCCTCGAGGCCCTCACGTACGTCCTCCCGCCGGCCCAGGCGCACCTCCGCGAGGCCCGCGGCCTCGAGCTCCTGCGTCTGCACCACGCCGTCGCCACTGTCTTCGTCGCCTGCTGTCTGGACCCGTCCGAGATGGCGTACGACGACTACGCGGCCCAGTTCGCCGACATCGTGAGGCGGTGTCGGGATTTCACCGCGGAGCAGGAGGAGCAGCAGTCGCTACTGCCACACCCGCAGTCAGAAGGGGTTGGTGGTGGTGGTTTAGGTGGGGGGACGAATAGAAAGGTCAAGAGGGTAGGGTTCACGAACGAGGTGGGCGTCTTGCCGATCCTCGCCTTCGTGGCGGCCAAGTGTCGCCTCCGCGCCGTGCGGATGCAGGCCGTCGAGCTCCTGCGGGGTCTGGATTGCCGCGAGGGGATATGGCACAGTGCGAGTCTGGCCGAGGCGGTTATGGGGATTGTCAGGCTCGAGGGTCAGGAGGATCTCGCTTCACCGGAACCACATCCAGTACCACCAGTACCAGTACCAGTACCACAACAACGACAACAACATCATCAACATTGTCATCCCCATCCGACAAATCCACGTAGCATCTTCGACGCCCTAGGTCGACGGGACGCCGCCGCCTTGGGGGGCTCAACATCATCACCCTCCTCTTCGGGCGGTGGCGACGCTCGCCTAAACGCCGGCCCTCTACTAGTGGCGGAGGCTGTCGTCGTCGTGCCCCCGGAGAACAGGTACACCTGGAGCAACATGTTCTGGGACTTCTCCTCCCCGCTGCAGAGGCGGCGGGTCATGAACGTCGAGTACACCAAGGTGCTGCCCGGTCCCGGGGCGGACGGCGAGTTCGAGACGGTGAGGTTTGCGATGGAGTTTTGAAAAGCGGTGGAAGGGGAGAAGGGGTTGGTATAGTTAGGTAGTCTAGTCTGTTTGATTCAAAGAAGGAACGAATAAATGAATAGATAAGTGAGCGAGCGCTCCTGGAGTGGTGTGTGTTTGTTTGTTTTGGAGAAAAAATAATCACGTGTTGGTTCGCGTTTTACTCATAGCGTTTGAACTTTAGATATACTGGACTTTTGAACTGAATGGATTGGGTTGGGTTGGATGGGTGCGTGGCGTTTGGTTGATTGGATGGATGGATGGGAGATTATGGAGGTAAGTGAGCGTGTTTTGGAAATTTAGAATCAAAATCAAAAATCAAAATCACAGATTTGCAATAGGGTAAAAGGGCCGACTACACGGTGGTATAGGGATCATGGAACTACATGGATAGAGGGGGAGAGAAAGAGAGACAGAAATGAATAGAGTGGCTGCGGTAAGGAGATTTGGGATGCTACCTAGGTAGGTAAGGAGATAGTTCGAACTTGAGAGGTGTGTGTGTGTATCTCAGCTTCACTATGTAGCAGCCCCCTTTTTTTCTTTCTTCAAATGGGATTAGACACAATGTGAGGGGTTGCTGGATAGATGTCTCGAGTCACTCGTTATTTACTCTTCTTTTTTTTTTTTTTTTTTTTTTTTTTTTCATTTGCAATCAGATAAAGATACCTAAGAATGATTCCTGTCATAATCCTGGCGCTAGTTAAATCTTAGAATGCCGACGTGCTCTTGAAGGGAAAAAAAAAATCGAAGGTAGGTAGGGAAGTCTTTCAGGATGTGTGCCCCCAACTGAACCACATGACGCTGAACAGGCAATCTATGAGGTAAGTATCGGGCGGGAAAGCATTCGCGGATGGATGGTCACCGCTTTATAGAGCAGAGTTGTTCAGGGGGTTGAGCTTGTTTGGTAGTTACGCTGTCTTCATGGCCAGCTGGACTCTCTCGCCGCACGTCAATTTCTAAGACCATGTGTGAGACCATGCATAGATACTCCCATCTTCAAGCTTGTGTTCTGCCTACCCCTGGGGCTGGAGACGACACGCTTCTGGCGAGGGCTCTTTGAGTAGTACACAGAACTCAGCGCTGCCCATGCTGGGGTTACTCGTGCCGATCAGGCCAGTCTTGAATCGTGGTTTTCGAATGCCGATGGCGATTATGATGGGGGTGGGTGGGAGGGTAGAGAACGTGGTTCAGGCCAGAGAAAGACGCGGAGGGAGAGGGGGGGGGGGGAGTCAACGGGGTGATGAATTGAACGAAAAAAGATTTTCTCGCTGACAGGATATTAATCATAGTTGAGGACTCTAGGAGAAAGCAAAGAGGGTCGCCCAGTCTGATCTATCATACAGTACTCGGGAACTAGAAAAGGGGTAAAATGTGGATACCAGCAGCGTGTTTTATAACATTATGAGTAGACACCATGAAGACAGCTCAGCTCGCCAGCAGTTTATCTAGTCTTTTACGCTCTTATAATAAATGGTTGCCTTCTGTAATTTGCATTACATAAGGATAAAAATAACCCAACAGGGCGAGATAGACAACAAACAGTCTTGGAATGCTTATGCCGGGATAGTTGGAGCAAACTCCTAAGAGTCCTTTGTCAACGGTTTTCCTCATTCTCAACGGATGCTAAACTCAGCTATCTTAATGATGGTCTTGCGTAATAGCATTGTACATGGACAACAGTGAGCTAAAACTGTAAGTGTATTATGTAATTTTGGATTGCAGCTCGATATTTCATAATTATGCATAGATACAAGGGTTGGGTCAATATTCATTTAGTCTTAATCGTCATCTTTTGGATGTTGAAAGCAGCAAAAATCGACTCGATAGCTCCCTAAACAAAAGACACCTCTTTTCCGAAAACGTTTCGGTAAACATTAAATCAAAGCGAGCTGGACACAATGGAACAACCCAGGCTATAGTCTTTTGTTATCAGACAATAACAACTGCACCTATTAAACAGCCAAAGTAAATATTCAGAATCGCTTGTAGACTCTCTGCAAAACAGGATACCTTCATAGTATATTACAAAAGAAATCAAGTTGGAGATACATTCGAGATGGACGACGATTGGGACGACGACGGCCCAGATCCTGCTGAGAATATTCCTGCTTATCAAGACCTTTTGACGACCTGTTTTTCACGGGATCTGCGGCCTAGATTTCAACTTCAAAGCCACCTCAAAAGCGGCGCTGATAGCGCAGCATGGAAGATCAGATACACGCTCGGGCCAGGTGAAAGCCTACCTCCTAGGGACATGTCGACTGCATCAGACTTATTTGGCGGGCGTTCGATCAGGCAACCCGCAGCAGCGCCTCCCCAAACTGCTCTGCCTCCGCTTATGAGAACGATTGGCCAGACCGCGAGCGACGCACCTGCTGGACCACCACCTGCGTCTCCTGATGATGAGCCTGTGCCAAGCCCTGTCAACCGGGGTTCGGGGTCGGGAACGGGCGGCAGCCCCAGGACGCCCAGGTCCAGGGTCAGCAGGATAAGGAACTTCTTTGACTTCCGCTCGGGCAACCGAAGTGGAGGCAGCGGCGGGCAACCGTCCCGGAAACGTCAAGACCGGAGGACCACGCCATCGGCGATTCGTAGAGGAATTGCCGCCATTGTCCGGACTCCGTCCGTGACTAGTGCCCCCCCTGGCACCCCTGGCAGTCCTGCCCGTGCACCATCTCTCTTTAGCCTCCGGAGTCCAGGGCCACAATTAACCGGTAAAAATCCTGTGAGGACGCTGTAAGCCACCCGGGACTTTCCTTTACCTTTCTTAGCATACGTTGTTTTTTATTTTTTATTTCTTTTTTTTTCTAAGCTGTGAGGATTTTCTGTTCTTTCTTTGGCATATAACCCATAGCTTCTGAGGATTGCCCCTAAACTTCTAACGCGATCATCGAGTATTCACTGACCCCCGAAAATCTAGATTCGGATCACGCCCGCCTTCCAGATCGGCCGCCCCCGTATCGGTACAATACCGGCACATAGTGCTAAAGCACGACAAACGTAATCTGCGCTGGGACCCCGGGAACCCTCACCAAAATCCTCTACTCGTTGAATATGATGATGACGACGTTCCCGACGACGATGTGGACGAGCAGGGTACACCAATTCAAAGAGAGATACGATGTCTAAATGTAAGATCTGCGGATAACAAAATTCACTTGCCTAGAAAAAGAGGAAAAGCAACACGCCAAAGGTGTACTAATGCGTTTCTGCCCTCTAGATGTTGGACGGCTGTTCACATATCGTGCAACAATTCCAATTTGCCCATGCCGATCCTTTGAGTGCTCAATACCCAGGCATTGCTCCCAATTTTCGTAAGTGATACACTGAATACGCTCAAAGTATCGAAAATGAAGCAGCAGGCTAATTTTCAATTCCTCTCCTCAGTCGCCGAGTGGCTGTACACCGAGTACATCGAGCATGGGACTGTATACGACTTCCGAGAAAAGATGGTCCGGAAGAATTTGATTCCTATCCCGAACCGTGTTCTTTGGGTATGGCTCAAATGCCGTAAGTCATCCATGAGCAAGTAAAGAAGGCTTAACAGGTATGCTAACGGTAGTTTCCAGTCGCTGACATGGCTATCCAAATGGCCTGGGGCGACGATTCGTCGGACATTGTACCCACCAAGAGAATCACACACAGCGACCTTCATGAAGGAAATGGTACAGTTACAGCTTGGACATCAAGTCTTTTCCGTACTGACAGATTTCATAGTCATGATCACTAACGAGAGCACTGCTGGCGATGGCTTGCATGGAGACGAAAACGTTCCTAAGCTGAAGTGCATTGACTTCGGAGCCGCGGTAGTCGATCAAGAGGAAGACGATCCATTGAGGTATGCCCGCCCAATCTCTGCACAGTTCCCAGAAGACAAGCAACTTGCATACAGTGTATTGACCAAGAAAAACAGAGGTGTCAAGGAGAACATGTTCCAGGTTGGGAAGGTAAGTTGATCGTACCCTTCCCATGCTTCACTATAAGTCCAATGACATGTAGGAAAATTTCTAACCGTGAGCCTTAGATTATGGCTATATTGGCGATGGGTAACGACGACGTGCTCGGGGCGTTGTTTCCAGAGAGCCCCGGGACACCGGTCAACGTACGGATTAGCGGTAACCTGCCGCTTCTGATCCAGACGACAGCAGGAGCCTTGACACGGCCCTCGACACCGGGACTCGACAGTGACCTGCGCCAGATTATTTATCAGTGCATGACGGTCGTAGACCAAGAAAACGCGCGCTTCGACCCTAGAACATTGCGTAATGTTGCCATTCACGCGATTTCGACCAGGGACGAAGCCTGGTACACGAGAGAAAGGGCTAAACCTGTAGCAAGTAGGTTGTTCGACGGAAATCCGCGTAGGGAGTCACACATTTTTATTACGACGACACTCCAAGAGGGTATTCATAACCCTTGACCACGATAGACTGCTATATAGACAGACATTCACAATAAACATTCTATTCCACAACATCTACCCCAACCTAGCATCGGTGCTAGCAAGCCCCCATTCATATTTCATTAAATCAGAAGCCCATACGCATATAGATATACCCGGGAGAACATCCCCCCTTTCAACCTTTCCACTCCACTGTTACCAAGAAACGGACGGCTGTACAGAAGAGCACGGAATTTCACAAAAATGGTGTAACAGCATGCAATGTGACCGCGGTAACAAACAAGCTCTAACATGAAAAAGCACGTCTCAAAAAACTCATCACATAACTTCGTTCGCGCCCGGAATTCGTGGAAATGCGGGACCAGAGGAGCCACAGAGAAACCCCTGGTTTCCCTCCCACGTGCCAGAAACTAGGCTTGAGCAACTTACCTACCTACCTCCTGAGTATCTCTTCACGATAAGAAAAGGTCAATTGGTAACCCGTTTTCTTGCTCGTGGAGAGCCAAACACCAACAATGCGCAATTCACTCGGGTAATTTCGCTTTCACCTCCCAACAGTCTGAGGGGGGCTAGGACATCTGCAGCCATGAAAAAGAAAAGGGACTCACTCAAATCGAATTAAGAAAGATGACGGAGTTATATGAAACGTAACAAATGAGATAGGTATATATCTCTCTATGACATGACAATGTCGGTACCATACTGATTGATACCTGGTTACATAATGACCCAACTCCTACCCGCCCCGCCCCCTGAACCCCCTTTTCAACCTCCCCCACACACGCCGATCTCCACCAATTAAGGTTCAGATCAACCGCCAGCAATACTTACCACCACAAAACCACACTTCCATCCATTCAACTCATTCACTCACTCACTCACTCACTCACATAAAAACACACCCCCCATCCCCTCCCTCCTCCTCCTCCTTCTCCTTCTTCTTCTCCTTCTTGTCCTCACCACCCCCGTCCTTATTACTCACCCCATTCCCCCCATCATTCCCCTTCACCATCGCCTCACTCATCTTCCTCCTCTTCCTATCCCTATAACTCTCCCTCTCTATCACCTCCTCCTCTCCCTGCTCTTTCGCCGCCCCACTTCCACTTCCACTTCCACCTCTACCCCCACTCCCACTCCCACTCCCACGCAACCCTCCCCCTCCTCCCCCTCCCCTTTTCCCATTCCCGTTCCCATTCCCTCTACCCATACCTGTCGTTTCCGTCGTCCTCCTCTTCGTCGTCTGTCCTCCCCCCACACCCATACCCATCATACCCTTCCGATTCCGCTCGTTCAACTCCTTGATCTCCCGCAGCGTGACCGGCGACGTACGCACGGCGACCCCCTGCTCCGCCGCCAGTCGATCGAACGCGTCCCGTAGACTGCTCTGCGTATTCTGGAGCTCGGCGGTGCTGAGCCCAAGCGCCGAGGCGAGGCCGTCGGCTGTTGTGAGGTCGGGTCTGGCGGCCGCGGTGGTGGTGCTGGTGCTGATAGTTGTAGCGGCAGGAGTGGCGCCCGTGGTGGTGGTGGCCGGCTTCCCCTCCTCCTTTTTCTTACCCGCCGTCCCCGTCTCCTTGCTCAGCGCGTCCATGATCCGCTGGAACTCGGGCGAGCTCCGGAACGCGTTCTTGAGCTCCTCGCTCGGCTGGATCTTGGGGTCCTTCCAGTCGAAGCTGCCGGCCGCCGGCGGCCTCTTGCCGTTGCTGTTGCTGTTGCTGGCCTTGGGGGAGAGGCGCTTGGTTGTCGCCTTGGGCGACGGCGTCTTCGTCTTGGTCACCTTGGACTGGCTGGTGTTGGGTCCCAGGACCTTGGGTTTGGTGGGTGCGCCGCCGGTGGTGGTGGTGGTGGGGACGATGTCGGTTTGGGTACCGGTGTTAACCAAGCTCGAAGGGAATATGTCCGTCTGAGTACCAATAGCAACCGAGTTCCAAGGGACTATCTCGGTCTGGGTACCAGCATCAACCGAGTTCGTCCAAGCGGGAAGGGTCGGGTACAGCGAGCCCGACTCTTGCAAATCCAGTATCCGCCTCTGCAGTCGCGATTTCTCATCTTCCAGCTCTTTTCGGCCCTCCCCGTTCTTCACCAGATCGTTCTTCAGGCTCTCTTTGTCTTGCTGCTGCTGCCGGATCTTCTCCTGCAGTTGCTGGATTGCCTCCTGGCACCTGATGTGCTGCTGCAAGCTTTCGTCCTGCAGTCTGCGGATCTCGGCCTCGAGCTCGCGGATCCGATCTGTCTGTGTCTGGTCTTGCGGGGTTCCTTCTTGGTCCTGCTGCTTTTGTATCTTGTCCTTCAGCATCCTGACTTTGTCCTGGCAATCGGCGAAGTCTTGCTGGAGTTGATCCCGCTGGCGGACCGTCTCTTGCTGGAGGTCGACGTCCTTTTGCTGCTGCTGGATCTTCTCCTGCAATTGCTTGATCTCCCCCCGGTGCTCCATGTTCTGCCGCACGCTTTCGTGCATCAGTCTGTCAATCTCGTCCTGGAGCTCTTGTGTACGATCGTTCTGGTCTTTCTGGTCTCCGTCTTGCTGTTGCAGCTGGGCGATCCGACTCTGCAGCTGGCTAATCTGAGTCAACTGGTCCAATATCTGTTGCCCCTGGCGTCTCCGGGTCTCGGTGTCTGCACCTGGCGGTTCCTGTGCTTCAAGCCGCCTCTGCAAGACGTCTATCAGGTCTTGTTTCTGTTTATCCACCCGCTTCAAGGTTTCATTGGCATCTATCAGCTCCTGTCGTTGACCTTGAGACTGTGTTCCCAGCTTCAGTTGCTTGGTCAACTGCTCGATCTGCTGTCGCTGTTGCTCGACCTGATTCCGAAGCATCCGCGTCTGGTCCGCCCCGTTCTTCCTAGCCGTTTCCTTCTCAGCGTCGGTCGCGGGCGGCATGGATGGAGGATCCCGGCGGTCCGGTGGGTCGACGGGTCCCGTCGGCGCGCCCTCGCTCGGCATCTGGTCCACCGGCACCACGAACTCGCGGCGCGCCGTCTTGAGCATCGAGTTGGCCGGGTCCGAGATGTGCGGCGGCATCTCCTTCTCGGCGACCTTGTAACGGAAGCGCGGCGCGTCCGCCCGGCGGTTGTAGGACAAGACGCCGCAGACCCGACAAGAATACGGGGCTTGGCAGTTATGGCACGTGTGCGGGTTGCTGCACAGAGCACAGCGGAACTCGGTGTCACAGTTGGTACACGTGGTGGAGGGCCGGTGATCAATGCAGGTCCAGCCTTCGCAGGTGCATTGATCCTCGTCTTTCCCATTGGCATTGGCGCACCCGTCCGGGATCTGCGCCGCCTTTCTCTCGGTAGTCTTCGGGTCCAGAGCGAAGCCGATGGTGGTACCCGGTTCCGGAGGAGCCGGGTTGCACCATCTGCCCTTGCCGGTCCGCATATGGGGCACCTCTTCATCCATGTACCGGGTGAACTCCTGTCGGGCCTTCCGGTAGGCGCTGTAGTCGTAGAAGGAGAACTGGCTGGCGAACTCGTCGGACTGGCCGCTCCACCTGGCGAACTCGTCGGACTGGCCGCTCCACCTGGCGATGCACCCGGTGAGGCGTCGGATCAAAGGCATGTAGCGCTCGTCGTGGATCTTCTGCGTCGGCTTCTTGAGGGAGGGGTAGATGTTCTCGACTTTGGCTTTGTACTCGGTCCAGTTCTCGATCAGCTCGATGTCTTCGGCGAAGACCTCGGGTCTCGATACTAAGTAGTGAATCAGGGGTTAGTTAATTGGTACCTAAGGGAGTTGGTGGGAATGCACCACGCCGCAGAACTCTGACCAGAGGCCCCCTTTTGCCCACAACACAACGCAGGGGAGCTTCCATAGGGGTAATTAATCATAGAAGAATCCACTCACACATCAAAGAAGCCGTAGCCACAGGGATCTTATACACATTCTCAAAGTAGAACACGCCCGTCCTCTCGTTCAGGGGCGGCAGCCTCTGCCCGCCGTCCGTCTCGTACTGGTTCAGGCACTGCGTCCAGCGGGACAGCCACTCGACCATGCGCAGATCCTCGCGGATCGAAGGGCCGTGGAGCCGGTTATTGAGGCCCGCGATCAGCAGTTCCAGCGTGGAGGCGTCGACGGGGGCGTCGGGGGCGTCGAGGACATTATCCGCGCCGCCGTTCTTGAGCAGGTTCTGGTGCAGGTACCGCAGCCGCGTCAGGAACCACCCCGACACGTACCGCAGCCACTCGTGCGGGAGGCCCGAGGCCGAGATCTGGTCGACGGACGCCGGGCCCCCCTTGGCCCGCACCAGCGCGCCCAGGAGCTCCTCCGACACCCGGCCCTGCTCGCGGTCCCGCAGCTGGGCCTCCATGTCGCGCAGGGACTTCCAGACCTCGTCGAAGTCGCGCAGCAGCGCCTGGCCGTCCACGTTGGCGTGGATGCTGCGGTCCCTGTCGAGCGCGGCATCGTAGATCCGGAACTGCGGCATGGCGACGGCGATCTCGCGCTCGAGCCGCGCCACGAGCTGGTCGCGGTTCAGCTGCTTGAAGTCCTTGATCATGAGCACGAGGTCGATGGTCGGGTCGGCGTCCTCGTGCGTGGACCTCGGCACGCTGTCGCCCGTGCGCCGGCCGTAGTACGCGTTCCCCCGGCCCACGCCCTTGATGAACCACGACCCGTTCCGCTGGATGTTGCTGGTGATGGCGTCGACGTCGGCGCCCTTCGCGGGCGGCGGCCGGCTCCACAGTGGTCGGGATCCTGCGGGTTTCATCTGCTCGGACGCGGGCGACCGTAGGGTTGATCTGCCCGCCGCCGGCACGGCGCCGGGTCGGGATCTCCTCGTCCTCCGGCGCCCATCATGTCTGGCGATGAAGGGATCGAAATGTCCCATAATGTATTATTAGTATCAGGAAAGATGGAAAGATGGCTTAAGTAACTCTGAGTTCAGAGTGAAGAAAAAAGTGTCATAGCATGGAACGAGCCAGGGCTGCGCAGGAGGCAGGCGATGGAGAAGAGAAAAGATAGAATCTGTTACAAGCAAAGAAAGGCTATCCTACCTTTGAAACAGAGATATACTCATGGTACTAGTATTTAGGAGTCCAAAAGCGTAACCTACCATCTGGCGTCGAATAGCAGTTCTCAATCTTCCGGATTCGGCAACTTCTTGTTGTTTCCGTCCTCTTGGTGTCACACCAACCTTAACCTTGGGCGGACTTCATTACTTTCATTGTTCTCTCCCGACCGGTGAGGCACCAGTCGGCAAGAATAGCCACTGGCTTATTTCAGGTCGTCGTATATGAGATAGCTGGATTGGTTGCATTGATAGAATCAATCGCTGCCTCACTTGCGCAACGAAGATAATACATGATTAGAGGGTGATGAGGCCGTGGTGAATATTGAAGCTTCAGAGCATGGTTGGAATGTGAGACATACAAAGCCCCATCGTAAATAACGACGGGGACCACGCTGCATGCGGCCTGTTGCATACCGATCGATAAATCCCTCGAGGCAACTCTTCACAGCATTTTCCAGGAGTGGTTGATTGATTATCGAAAGGGGTATATTGAAACTATAATAAGAGCATTAGACGAAGAAAAGTAGACTATTGACAACCACCCTGGTGGTAAGTTATATGGGGCAACCCATGGATTGTTTTTGGAATCAAGGTGCGCTCCAAAAGCGCAGATGATTGGTAGAACGGCATAGCCAAGATTTTTGTTTGTTTGTTTGTCCATCCCTTCTTAACTTCCTACCGCGCCACCCTCGTCTATGCAATGTCGACAGGGCCCTTCTCAGGCACACTACCCTTGGATGAGCCACTGCGAATACCGCCGACATACTCGGCAGGGGAGATATCGCTGGTGTGGCGCTGGATCTCAACGTAGTCGTATGCGAATTCACCGAGCTGGCCGTCATCGATACCAAACTCCTCAGACTCGGGGGTGACGCGGAGGCTAAGGCCAGGGACCAGGTTGATCAGGAAGAGGATGAGGCATGTGAGCACGAACGAGTAGGAGAAACCGGCGACGGAATCGGCGAGTTGGTAACCGAGCTGGACGTAGTTTTGGTTAATCCAACCGCCGGGGATCTCGGTGGAACCATCGAGGGCAGCAATGTAGTTACTAAACACTTTATTAGAAAACGTTTCAGGTGCCGCGACAAGACAATGACACTTACGCAGCAAAGAGACCAGTCAGGAGATTTCCAATAACACCACCGACCCCGTGCACGGCAAAGATGTCAAGGGCCTCGTCCACATCGAACAGGAACTTGAGCTTGGTGGCGAAGTTGCAGCCAATGCCACCGACGATACCGTAGATGACCGCAGCCCAGGGAGTGACGAAACCAGAGGCTGGGGTAATGGCGACGAGTCCAGCAATAGCACCAGAGCAGAACCCAACGACGGACCACTTCTTCTCCAGACGGTAGTCGAGCAAGACCCAGGTGATACCACCGACAGACGCAGCCAGGTGAGTCACGATGCAGGCCATGATGGCGCGCAGGTTAGCGGACAGGGCAGAGCCACCATTGAAGCCGAACCAGCCAACCCACAGGAACACGGTGCCGAGGACGATGTGAGTCACGTTGTGAGGACGGTAAGGGAGACCAGCAGACTTGGCATAGCCCGTTCGCTTGCCGAGCATGACCGAGAAGGCGAGGGCGGCGGCACCGGACGAGATGTGAACAGGCGTGCCACCGGCGAAGTCTAGACCGCCCATGATGTAGGACCATCCATTCGGGTTCCAGGTCCAGTAGGCGATAGGGTCGTAGACGATGGTGGACCAGACAAAGATGAAGACGATGCAAGGGAGGATGCGCGCACGGTCGACAGCAGCACCGATAGCCAGGGCGGGACTGGGGAGATGATGCGATTAGTTCATTCCTCTCCCTTGGGAATCTGCTGGAGAGCCGCATCTGGGGCGCATGCAGAAGGGATATAAGAAACTAAAAATAGACCTACGTGATGGCAGCGAACATGCCCTGGAAGAGGCAGAACAGGATATCGGGAACCTTGGAGCCGCCGACGGAGGGCTGGGCGAGGGTCTTCATGAGACCAAAGTTGGACAGGTCGCCGATGAAGCTGCTCCCGGTGTGAGAGAAGGTCAAGCTGTAACCCCAGAAGAACCACTGGAAGTCGACGACGGCAACCGACAACATGGCCAGCATGATCAGGGAAAGGGCCGACTTGCGTCGAGCAAGGCCGGAATAGAAGAAACCAACACCGGGAATCATGAGCAGAACGAGAGCGGAGGAGGTGACGATCCAAGCTACGTCGCCGGCCTAGAAGAACCCATATTCGTTAATAAAACGTGATCCCGACGCGATCCGAGTCCCCTTCCGGTGTTCTCTCCTGTTTGCTTCCCCTCGCGATGGTGGATATTTTTTGGGATGATCCGTACCTCGTAATAGACGTTCATGTCGACGACACCATCGACATAGCCAGCGTCGGCGACACCCGAAGGCCCGTTATATTCCTCGGCCATTTTGACGATGTTCCTAGTCGTGTTGCTCTTGTGTTGTTCTGGTTCTCGAGAGTGATGAGTTGGTGTTGGAAAGACTCGGCTCACAGACAGAGACAACGGCTGGTCAGGCGCGACGTCGTGGTTGGTGGATGACAAAGGAATAAAACAGACAGAGGGACGGACGAGAAGGAGAAGAGGGATGTCACTTTTTGGTACGGTAGGTCCGGGGGAATCGCGATAGCTAAATACTTTGACCTGGGCGAATGTACATACCTACCTCTTACGGGGTACATAGTACGAACAGGCAAGATCAAAGTGGGCGGAGGACAAGCGAGGGAGCGGAATGGATAATAGTAGTAGTGGTCGTGGTGGCGGTGGTCCTGGTGCATACAGGAGGGCGTGGGCGTGGATAGGAGGACAGGGGTCGGGTGGTACTTTGTAGAGACAGAGAGGAACGATCAACTTTGAAGAACAAGAACCAGGGCGGTGCAGTGTCATTTGGATGTACACATGTACTCATGTACATTCAAATAGCACAGGGGTGGTGTATCTTGGGTGTCTGTCGTTCGCTCGAATGGGGAAGTTCTGGGAGTACTCTATGCGAGGAGCGCACGGCAGAAAATGATACAGACCCTTGATACATTCTGCATTTTCAGTAGGGTACGGGGTACTCCGCACCTATTACGATCCATCCAGCATCCAGGGGAGTACGAGGAGATAATCTTGAATAACCATCGGTTCAATATTGAGACTGTATGAATGTAACCAACAAACCGGAACACGTTGTCACGGAGGTCAATGGTTACAGTACTTGAATCAACGACTTTGGAGGTGTTATGCTTGAACCCAACGAGGCGGGTGACCATTTCAGCCCGTTTCATTTTAGTGCTTTAAATACCTAGGTACTTACTTACTTCGACCACTGTCAGCTATTTTAGTACGGTGGAGTTATTGCTGATAAGGTGCCGACAGTCTCTGAAAGTTTATTCGACATACGGAGCATGGCGGCTTCGATGAAAAAAAAAAAAAAAAAAAAGATGCCGATAAAAGAAGAGAAGAAACACACACCCGAAAATAAGAAGAACATGAGCTCGGACGAGGACGTGCGATGCCGCTCAGTCCCATAATCAATTACATCTTGGTCACCATTTAGTCGGATCTTGGCATTCCTCATCTCGCAGCGTCTTCCGTACGCGACGACAGTGGATCGCGGGCACAGGAGTTGAGTGAGTCTGTGAGCCAGCGTCGGTCGGTCGATTCTGATGAGAGGCGGACAAGGGGCATATTGAAGAAGATCCCGTTCTTCCTGCCGAGATGAATCCTTCGGAAGATCGATGATGATGATGGGTGGTGGTCGATGTCAAGCTGTGCACACACATATACGAAACCTGCAATACCTCCTCCGTAATAAGTTGTTAATGATAAAATGGATGGTACGAGGTACAGTACTCTGTAAGTCGGCATAAAATCCCAGGGTCCTCCTGATACATTAACAACACACGCGGAGTAAATCGGTTGGGTGTGGCATCAAAGAAAAGATGACCACCGCATTTGCTGATGTGAGGCGTCGCTTGGTGCAACACCTCGTTGGCGGTTCTTCTCTTTCTTGGCCGGACCTGGCAACCAGGTTGGTCAGTCGAGGCCGATGCTGGTGTCACACGATATGTATGTACCATGGGGTTGGTTGTATGTATGTTAAGTATGTATCCATATGTATGTGAGCGTTGGCTGTAGATATCATCAGCATCGGATGTTTTCCCCTCCCTCCCCCCTCCAACTGCATCCTCCCTCACTCAATCAAGTATTTACATATGTATGTATGTAGGGAGTACGAAGTATGCAGCAGTCCAGACCGTGTATCAAGTCCTTGGAGCGAGTGGTTCAAGCTTGTTACTCTGCGGCCGTCTGGATCTCGGTCGGGGAAGGGGGCGTTCCCGGCTGTTCGGTAACAAGAGGGGGGAGAAAGAGAAATAGACGTCGGGAGTCGCATCGGCCAACAAAACATATCCATATGGATGTCGTTATTGTGAAAGAGGCCCAGCTTTCCGTTTTACCCGCTGACGACTTTCCTCTCGAAGATTTATAGCATATTAATCAACCACTTCTTTGGGAATCCGATTGATCGCTTCCTGGGCATCTGGAATGTTCGATCTTACAACAACACCTGTTGTACAAGGAGAGTCTTGTTGGTTATGCCATCGCAAGCCGTGACCTGCATACTACTCCGTATGTAGGCACGCAAGGGCGACCGAATGACTGACAGCTTATACATACCTTACATGGCAGCGAGAGTATCGGTAGGTCCGATGAAGGGTCGAGGTTGACAGATATGCGAGATGGACCGATTCCACGATCCAACGGCGTTTTTTTTTTTTTTAAATAAGACTTTGATGAAACCCAGATCTTCATCCAAGGGCAGCAAGCAGAGATCTTGGTAATTCTCATGTATACGAATAAGAGAGCGACGAACATCCATCATGCTCGTCATCGTCGTCGCAGTAGTAGCAGTAGCAGTGGCGGTAGCAGCAATAGGAGCAGTAGGTAGCAATTCGGTTTCACTTGAAACGGGGTGGTACAACAACGGCGATATTAAAATATCCATATGAGGCTCAATGATGAACACAATCTTGATTTGATGTTCCAACTTCCAACAACGACAGCTCGAGAGCCTCTGTCCAGCTCGACCGCAGTAAATAATATGCCTTACGAACAAATGATGTTCCCACGATACCAAATGGAATGCGCACCCATCATGAGGTACAGGTCTACAATTATATTAATTTCTGGTGTCAGAAGTTAATCTCACCGATTGCCTGGGGGCCATCGTCTCTTGGTCATAAAGTTCCGAAAAGAAGTCTCCCAAGGCTGTCTCATTCTTCCGCTTCGCCCGGCGCTGCCCACATTTTGGTTTCATTGGCCCTTGCAGGCTTAGGCTTGGTAAGGCTGTATTAAGCACCTGCAATGTGATGATATCTGTGATAGAGATGATTGTATGGCAAGAAGTCTGGAAGACCGACTTGGATTCCTGTATGCCAGCGTGCTTCTCCTGGTTCCCCGCGTTTCGTGGGAAGGATTTGGCATCGTCATCAGTGGTCTCGGCGCATACTAGATAGAGCCTACGAAATCCTATCTGACGTCTGTCAGCCAGTGTGTGTCATGTCTGTGCACTCCTCCGTTGATTCATCAGCAAATGTCATGATCCCCTCTCTCTCTTTCTCTGAATCCTCAAAACGTCCCTTATCAGCACCGAGCTGGGACCTTCGGCCTGGTCAGACGAAGCCGGCCGAATGAGCATGGGCCGATGCCATTTGACCAGGGCCAAGCCTCGCCAAGCTGAGCATTTTAATGGTGCCCAGAGATAAGAAAGTCGAATTGACGAATAACAGGAGTCGAGTTTTCTTCGAATCATGGTGCCTCCCCTGAAGGCAGAGGCGCACTAAGCAGGGCTATGTGTAGGGGTCCAGGCGACAAGGACAGGGGAGGCTGGACGTATTGGAAGCCTAATAGCACCGATGTACCTACTTCATCGTACTTCGTAAGTACCTCCTTTTCAAGTCTGGAACATCCCGTTCATCCTATCGGGCGGGCGTTAACTAACTGGTAGCGCAACCTCGGACTGAAAGGCTGAACTAAAACAAACGACGTCGTCTCCAAATGATCTCAAATGGGAATCACGAGAGAGCCAAGCAAGCAGCAATAGGCCACGGCGTTTTTTGATAGAACGTACCTAAGTAGGGCTAAACCAAAGAAGAAGAAGAAGCCGCTAGTCCTCAGATAAGGTATCTCGAGATGACACACACACACGAGAATTACTGTAGGTACCTCACAGTAAAGCACGAGAAGGCCATTTAGAAGCCCCGACAATCTGGTTGACGGCGTCACGAATTGTAACCAAGTGTCGCATCGCATCCAATCGCGCATCACTCCACGCAGGTATATTTTCTTCTTTTTCTCCTCCCCTTGCGCAGAAAGAAGTCCACGAACCGGGCCAACTCACCGACTCCTCATAGAGCTGGATGGACAGCCAAGAACCACTGGTCCGGGACAGGATTGCGACACATTCTCGACAGTAAAACCCGTTCTCACGGGTAAAGGCGCTCTTTTGCGACTGGCTGCGACGAGGCTAAGACACGTCGTTATAGCATTGCGTAATAAGAACAGAAGAAACATCGCGAGATAAGGAACAGGACTACCTATTTTAAGCTACTTACCAGATGCGTTACATAGACAGATACTCCCTTATTAGGCCAGCTAAAAGCCACGACCAACCCGCGGCGACGGGACCGAAAGTCGAGCTGTCAAAAGCCCATCCGCGGCCGGCCAACAGTCAAATCGCAAGCATCTCCCTCGTTTGGTCTCAGCCCGACGCCACCACCCACCCACCTAGCAGCCTACTTATTAGGGGTACCTATCACGATACCTCCCTATCCCGTGCCTTGGGCTTCTTGGTAGCCGACTACGGGTAGAACGGCCTCATATCAAGAGGTAAGTATTCGATGCACCTATCGCCTCTATGATATCTTCCAACTGCATACGCATACATGCAGGCGAGGAATCTACAGACATCTAGAAGCAGCAAGTACTGAGTATACTGCGTACCAAATACCCTCTGTCCGTGCGGGAACCTCTTTCGTGGCTTGGAAATAAACCTGCAGGCTGCATCGAATCTTTCTAGAACACCCAAAGCTCACCGAGCGCCCGTTTTCGCTGCCGGGGGGGGGGGGGGGGGGGGGTTTCTCTTTTTTCAGCTCACCTCACCTCACCTGCCCAGTAAAGTAATGTTACTTACTGTACGGGCGAACCCCTTAAAAACTTCTCACTCAGCCTCAATTAATCGCCTCACCTTGGGTACCTAGGTAGGTATATAAGACTTCCTGCTGATTCGAGCAGGTCACGATGCGAATTGGTCGATTCTTTTTTACCCAGAAACGAAAGGCGGGCATTGAGAAAAGGGATGGGTCGGCCAAGGAAGGAAGACTTTTACGACTTGGAGCTTGGCATGGCGGACAACTTGCCTTTTCTTTTCTTTTCTTTTCGGATTTTCACCACTCTCTCAATGGCAGCTGACTGCGAGTGCGGTTATGCAACCTCTCGCTTGAGGGATACCATTGGAGGACCATGTAATCAAGAACGGCGGCTTGATGCATCATCGCCTGTTGGCGTTGGCAGACATGTCTGGTCCATCACGCCGAGACCCTTATTAGGGTACTGTATTCAAGAGAATTTTTTTCCTCTCACCGCAGTCAGGCGGTCAACAACAACCAACTTCCACGTTTCCCCCCCTGGGTCAAACAAAGACTCGCTCAGCTTCCTGATCAGGTTTTCCTTGGCTTCTCACTCACTCAGCAACGAGGTAGTAATAATAACCATAAAGTGACTAGAAGCAAACAAAAACTCGGGAGCGGATCAGCGTCTGCGGCCGCGTCCGCATATTATTAATAATAAGGCGGTTGTCCAAATACATTCTCTCTCTGTTTCTGTCTGTTACTCATTCAACTCCAGGGGAGGAGGGGAAAAGAGACGTCGATGATGTCGGGTCGGCGCCTGATTATACCCCGCGAGGAGGGAAGGATGATCATCTGAGCTGAATGAAAGAGAGAACCCTAAGTATGTTACTCCTCGGATCCCAACAGCCAAGCACCAAGATTTTATTTGCTTGAGCGAGAAAGAATTCTAAGAGGAAGGGAAATAACGAAAGGATTCGGCACTACCTAGACAAACTGCTGCATATCTGTACATCATAGGTAGTTGTTGCTCGACGCAATCCGTTTTTAGTACAGGATGAACTTGATACCAGTACAGTAGGCATCCGAAGGATGAGGATTGTGCGGGACTCTTCGATAGAATTGTCTCACTGGTCTACTACCCGCAAATATACGAACTACGGGATACGTTGGATGCGATTCCTCGCAACCCCGTCACCGGCGAATCCTACCAGGACTCTGACAGCGACTCAGTAGGTAGATACTCTGATACTGTACCTGCAGACGATTCACAGACCGAGAGACGTCAGCCAGAGAAGCTACCTACCTACCTACCGGTACTATGTAGGTTAGGGGCTTGCCTACCTACCTAGGTAGGTAGACTAATCCCTGGTGGCGTTACTTACGTGTTATCACAACGAGCCTCAACATCCACCACCTACATGTAGACTTCAAGATATTCTTCTTTTCCCTCTTCCTGTCCTCTTCATGATAGTATACATAGCAATCTTTTGAAACAAGTAAAACTCCTTCGTATGCGCTCGCACCACGCCGCCGCAAGGTATGTATGTATGTAATCCGCGGACATAATGACCGGCAAAGGAAACGAAGACCCCTCGCCCGCCCGCCCGCGTCCGTCAGTGCGCAAGTAAAAAGCAAACAAGCAAGTAGTTCATCCCATACGAAGTACTCGAAACGGATCCCACCATAAACGAACTCCCCAGCGGGCCGTGATGACGATCATCCCAAAATTGTGAGTTAAACGGGAACGACCGGGGGGATGGGGATGATTTGCCGTGTGCATCCCCAGCTGGGATTATGTATGTTAATTTTTCTTCATCACGGGGGATAGGGGAGCCTGGGAGCCGATGATGATCATAGCGCACGCACCGCACGGTCGTTCGTCGTTTATTTTCGTTTGTTTGCTCGTTTGTTTGTTTCTTTCCAACCGAACTGCTCACATACCTACATCCCTAGGCTAGGTAGATATGTATGTATGTAAGATGTAAGTAACATAATCTGAAACGGATGGGATGGCGTGGCCTGCATGGTGATGATGATTGACATGACATGACATGACAGGGCTCCATCAACGAAGCGACAACGACGCTGACTAGGGATATAGATGGAGCTTAAAGAGAGAGAGAGGTCAGAGCGAAAAGAAGAAGAAGAAGGCTCCGCTCCGTTGCGCTGCTCCCTGCCGTCGCCGCCGCGAACGGACGCCCGGGATAATAAAATATCGTACGGTTGGTTGAACACGCCCGTGCGAATAATAGGATGCATCCATATCCATATCCTACCACCTACCTTTCCTCCCTCCAGTCCGAAAGCAACGTTCTGCTCTCTACCTGGTCAAATTGACTAACTAGAAAAATATCCATGAGATCAGATGCCCGGATCAATCACGGATAGAATCCGAAGGGAC
Source organism: Xylariomycetidae sp. FL2044 (assembly GCA_022376275.1). Classification (NCBI taxonomy): domain Eukaryota; kingdom Fungi; phylum Ascomycota; class Sordariomycetes; species Xylariomycetidae sp. FL2044. The sequence goes on along the minus strand of JAJNOH010000015.1, from coordinate 31,240 downwards.
CCCATCGGCTGTTCTTCTCTAAGCGAGGCGGGTCGGCCGGCTGAGTCCAGTTCGGTCCCCCTCCCCCCGTCATCTCGCATCATCTTTCCAAGTACTCTAATAACTTCCAATAGTATCGTAAAAGGAGAGAGGAAACAGGAAAACAAACGCTCGAGCCGCGCCCTTCATTGGTGGGACCTCGTAATCAATCACTCGCCTCGTTATTACCTAGAAGCCTAGCTGCTGAGAGAGGCCTGGCACTTACCTGGCTGGGGTTCAAATGTTGTTGTCAGAGCGTTTGACCTGGGTAGATTACCTATCATACAGTACTTCGTACGCCGTAGGTAACGGGGCGGCTTCGTGGAGTGAGTGGATGAGGGAGTGAGGGAGTGGGTGAGATTCTGGATAGACGATTACTTGGAGGGCATCTCGGTTAGAGGTTATACAACACATCTTGCATACTGTCGTTTATGGACAGTTCCCTCAACCAGCCGTCGTCATGCATGCGTATCTCGTGCTGTATGTTTGCGTTGGCGCCGTGTATAACTCGTGGGTCACGACAACGGCGACGATGATGGTGGTGATGGTGAAGTGTAGTAGGTATGTGCCCTACGGTGACAGACAGGTCATACCTGGGTAGATAGATGAGCATCGCCCGAGCACTTGGCATACATACATATAGTCATAAAGACGTACCTAGATATCATCATCAGTCTATGATAACGACGGCGAACGATCATCAACACCATCCGGCATGAGAACCAGGAGTCCCAGAAGGAAGTTTGTTTTTATTTCCACTTCCCGTCGAACTCGACCAATTCAAATTCCAATTCCTTCTCTACCAAGGCCTCATCGGATGACAGCGGATCGTAGCCGCCTTCGTGGCATCGAGAGACCAAGTCCCAACATGATATAAAACGCGAGGGTATATATATGTAGTCTACTCTGCTAACCAAACCAACAATATGCGTGTACGTCCCTATGTATACAACCAACCCCAACCTCGTGGCTCCGCTCCGTGACCCAATCCGGCGCCCGCTGTCTCGTAATGAATAGGAGACTAAGTATTAGTACGTGATTGAGATCATGACCATGACCATGAAAAACGCCACCGCCGGTGTCTCTAATCCATCAATTAAGCCCCATCTCTCCTCACAAAAACCTCCACCACGCCCCTCATCCTCTCCTCTAGCGTCTTCTTTTCCTTCGCACTACCCGAACCGCCGCCGCCCGTTCGACAGATTGCGGCCCCGAATACCTCGGCCGCCCGCCTCTCCCAGGCCAACCGTCTCTGGATGACGGCCTCATCCACGCCAGCGGCCCCCGGGTTCCGCCGGAAACTCAAGCTGCGCTTCCCCAGAGTAGCCCCGGTCGGCTTCTTCCGGGAGCTCAGAGCGTCGAGCTCGTCCTTGTTCAGGGGTACGAGTTCATTGGCGACACGTGCCAGCATCGACGTTAGGAATACGAAGGAGATGTTGTAGTAGGGCGCCGAAGAGAGGATGTCGAGGATGGCCGACTTGTCATCTTCGATCTGCTCGGGCGTTCTGCCGGACGTGCTAGACCCGATGCCGGGGAGGGCCTGCTCGATATTGGCCCAGAGGGCCGCGGTGATGATGCCGTCCGTCATGCTGCGGAGGAATAGGAGAAGGACCTCGCTCACGACTTCCAGGCGCTTGATTGTCGGCACGTCCGCTTTGAGGGTATCCAGGACCGACTTGTGCTCCTCTAGGGCGTCGATAATGGCCGTGCGTAGTTCTTCGTGGTCTTCGGCCTCCGTGGTCTGCCATGAACGCTCGTCGAATGGCCAGCCGGGTCTGTCGCGGGGAATCTTGCAGTCCTCCAACATATTCTCGTCGGCTATCAGACGCTCCGTTAGAGCTTCGATGGCCTCGGTCAGCTTGAATAGCTCCATTGGCGACGAGCTGTGGACTTCAAGGGTGTACGGTACCGAACCCCCTTTCTGTCGTTCTTTGACCAGTTCTCGGATGCCTCCACGAGGAAGGCGTATGAGTTCTTCCAGAGATCTTCCAAAGCAGGTAGGTCGCCATGTGGCTCGTACCGGTACGAAATGATCTCTCCCCTCTCTAACTCGCAACACTAGTACATCCTCCAACTTGGCCGTTTCCTCGTTCAGGGCCCTTACATGTGCCAGATTTCGCACAACGACTTGCAGGACAGCATTGACGGTCTCGCCGGGCTCCAAGGTAATCTCCTGGCGCAGGCTGTTCTTCTTCTCGTCCTGATCTTCCTGAAAGAGGTCAAAATTGACTTCCAACCATTCGTATTGGCCACCGTCATCCTCTGGGAGCTCAGGTTTCTCGACAAAGCTGAACTTCGCCGGCACGCGACCGGTATTGGCTATTGTCAGATATCTCGCCTTCTTCTTGAGGAAGCCGACTTCGCCGAAGTCGACACCATCGCTTCCATCCGACGCCTCCCCTTCCTTCTTGTCAGACGCGTCCTTACTATCCACCACGATGGTGATCCCGGGACGACCTTCGTTTTCCGCTCGGTCGAGTTCTTTAGCCACCTCTGCATGAACTTTAGCTTTCAGCTCCGGAACGACCGCATCGTAATCCAACGTAAAAATAGCTACCAGTGGTTTATGATCGGAAGACATGATCCGCTGGTGGCTCGTGTATATATCCAGTTTAATCTTATCCGCAAAACCCTCTTTTGTAGTAACTTGTTGTCCCTCGTCTTCTTCTTCTTCGTCATATTCATCATAATCGTAATTTGCTTCACTCGGGGCCAGGTTCTCAGTACTGGAATCGGCGCCAGGATCATAGTCAAACAAGACGCTCTCGTCGTCAGCGGCCTGATCGATGCCGCGCTGTTTCATCTCGTCGTCCTTCTTCTTCGCCTCGACCTCGTCCTGACATCTCTGCTCATAATCGTTCAGATCCGTGCGAGTCCGGAACAAGATGCGATCGCACCAGCTCGGCGCTCGCTTCTTCTCTGAAGAATCAAACAATCCGACAGTTCCGACATCGTATTTGTACGTTGGTAAGAATGTGATGGGACCCTCTCTCCAGCCTTCGTGAAACGCCTTTCGACCCTTGATCATCTTCCGAAGCTGGTCGTGAGGTAACAAGGAATCGATCGTTGTCTGCAGAGACGCGGGGTCATCCCGCGGATCAGGTACAAAGTCATCTGGGTCTGGAAGCTCTATACTCTCATCGTCTTCATTCTCTTTGTCAAAGGAGGCCTCCCGCGATACCATACCAGGGGTGGAGGTGCCGTCAGAGTCACCATCGGCGTTATTCCGCAGGATGATGACAGCATCATCGCCGTCTGCCGGCAGGTTTTCTTTATCCTTCTTATTGACATCATACTCTCCGCGCGCGTGGAGCATGAGCAACCGGCGGATATCGTCCCCGGGCAGCCCGTCTAGTCGGAAATTGAGGTCTCCGAAACAGAATGTGAAATCTTCATCTCCCAGCTTTTCCCCTTCTTCCTCTGCTACCCCGTGGTTGTTGATGGGCGTAAACTTGGTTTGGGAGAGGACCTTGTTGTAATCCCAGCATCGCCTATCTAGGCTCGCTTGATCATGGCCCGAGGCAAGATGACAGTTTGCAAATACCAGACGAGTCGTCTCGCCAAGAATGATGCGACTGCTGATTGCACCCTTGTTCCCCATGTAGCCCAGGAGACCAGTTCCAACGGCCACAGTCGACTCGTTCGATATCGTTGAAGCTACTTCGGGGGATGCATAGACGAGCAGAAGCAAGCCCACGAGCTGTTGACAGGCGACGAGAGTGTATCCCTTGGGTAAAGCGGCTTCGAGTGCATCCTGCCATTTCGCTATAGAGCTCGGGTCGGAATAGAAAGACTGGTGGACAAGATTCAAGCTAACAATCTCCTGAAGTCCTAGAACGTATAAGCCTATCCTGTCACCTCCTGGTAAGCGCACCTCCGGTTCCTCTTCATGATCATCGGGATGGTTTTTCTGCCCCTGACCCTCGGCGCTTGAAGTGTTTCCCGATCTGCCACTTCCTTGCGCCTGCGAACTATTCTCCTTGGACTCTGTCTCTGCATTCTGGACGATACTGTCTTCGGAAAGGTTGAGACGTGCTAAGTTGGAATCGAAGCGAGGCTCAGTGCCTTCGCCATCTACAAACCAACTGGCCAAGTCTTTGTCGGTGCCTGGACAGCCAGCAACGTTCCAGGTGCCGACCTTTATACGTATCCGGTGGGGTCTGACATATTCGGATCTCCTAGCATTGACAGCATGAGAGAGGGAGTAGTGGGTGGTGGAGGACAGGTCGGCGGGTTCGGATGCTGAAGCGATGGAAGGCTCGCGATCGGAGGATGGCATATTAAAGGAACGAGGGCTATACTCTAGACAAGGAGAAAATGGAAGTCGAGTAGGATATATACGATATGTTGGGAGTGACTGTCATCTGGAGAAGCTACAGAAGTATGTGGATTAATAGACACCAGACAGACGAGCGTTGGACACGACCTCAGTCTGCTCTGCGCATGGTGGTGTACTTCGTAGAGCTGTGACGTAGAGATATCGCGGCGCGGGGCAGTGTTCTAGCTGGAAGGGATGGGATTATTCGAATCAGCACTGAAAGGACAAGTATGCGAGAATATCAAGAAAAGGTACTTCGTGTTGAAAGTTCAAATTGTATGGGCAAAAAATGAGAATTTGTTGAAGACCAGACTAGACTAGCATAATCAATCAATATTCAAATAACAATGACTCGGATCGGAGAGTTGTTGATCAGTCGCAAGATGATCGAATAGATGGACAGCCGGAGGGCAACCCACAGAAGCTCCAGGTCCAGTTCCAGTTCTGTGGCATTGACATCATGATAAGAAGTCTTATCGCCAAATGCAACGAGGGGCAGCAGGGCAGCAGCCCGGCAGCGGTGGTAGAGTGGTGGGGTTAGATCGCTAGACAGGGCCGCTAGGTAGCTGGAGGTGGGTAGCTTCCAAAGTCTCAACTCACCAACTAACCTCTAGGGCTAGCAACCAGTCTGCCAGCCTAACCACTGCCACATCATCATCCTCATCCTCATGATTCCACATCCCTCTCATTGATGACCAGTACTTCCATTTTCTCTACAACACCTACATTGGTAAGAGCTTGACCGGACAAAACGCTCTATTCTCCTCCATCGCCCACATTACAAGACAGTGCCCGGTACACTTCAGTCAATCAGTCCTGACCGCCCAGTCACCCAACGAACAAAGAAACAGAGAAAGAAACTAAGAAGCTCCGACACTCAAGTGTCGAACAATGTCTCGCCCTACGCCACGGAAGTACCAGAATAGAGGCCACCAAGGTCATCCCTCTATCTCTTACCAGAATCAGAACCAGGACCCATACTCTCATTCGCATACATACGCCCAACCACCGCATCCATCACCCCAGCGTCACACCCGTAATCGATCACACCAACTACAAACCCAAGCTCAACCCACATCTCAAACCCAAGCCCGCCAGCCCCTGGGTGCTTCCGACTACGAATCCGATACCACGCACTACATGGCTACCCATCCTCCCACAGCCCCCGCCGCCCTGGCTGGGCGATCCAACACTGAGCTCAATCTCTCTGTTTTGAAGCGCTACGACCCGGCTATCTCCAATGTCCTCGCCATTGCCGCTAGTTCTGTCGTTTATACATTCCACCACAACCCCGAAAGATGGGACAGGTCCAATGTGGAGGGTGCCATGTTCGTCTGTTCGCGGGGTGGGGGACCGGATCAGATCACCGACGATATATGCCTCTTCGTACTCAGCAGGAAGAGCCTCAACAATTTTGTCGTCGACCTCAGCATCGTCTCTGATTTTGAAATCACTGACAAGTTGTTGATCTTCAATCTGGAGGAGCAGGCTGACGAAGTCCTCATGGAAAACGGCGAACCTTGCAGGCCCAACGTCATCGGCATATGGCTCTATGGCGAAAACGACGCCGACAAACAAACCAATGTCGCCCTCATACACGAGCTTTGGGACAGGGTCCGCACGGTGAAAGGAGAGAAGGAGTTGATTGATATGGCTGGTTCCATGGGTGTCAATGCTGCTAGCGCAACCAGTACGAGCGCAGCGGGCGCAACGGGTGCAACGGCCACGGGTCGCAGGATCAGCCTGAGTGAAATATTCGGTGCATCCAACGGCATCATGGGCGGCGGATTTGCTAACGCCACATAGGGCGGGGTTATTGCAGTTTTCAGCAGCCTGGTCCTCAACCCTTTCTTCCCAACATGGACACCAGCCCTTGGGAACCTTGTTAGCAGCGACGGCCCCTTTTACGGACTATCAGGAGGCGTTTCGAGATACCCAGGAATGGATTGTGTTGATTTGGGACTTAAAGATGAAAGATTTAGTCCGGGACATTGCGCATCAGTGTCATCAACTAGCGATCAGGAAACACTTTCTCAACGATCCACTTCCAGTATGGTCTCTACGGAAGCGAATACCATCGTCGTACCGATGCGTAAATCATTTCATTCAATCACAGCTTGACCATTACGGGGCAATAATACGTGACACGGTTCGTGGTAAAAATGTTTGTCATAGACGGATTATTTGATCAAGCGTTTTCATTGCTCAACACGGAGTGAAGAGCATACTTACCTAGGTACATATGTATACTTCGGGCGCAGGCGGAATAGGGGTTGATGTGCCCCCCTTTTTATGGTCCCGGGCCCAGCTGGGTCTAGTGTTCCCCAGAGATCTGCACCCCGGAGGTCTCTCCGCATCTGACTTTAAGATGTTTGCCACGTGAAGATGGACACAAGAACACCTGATTCCATTCTAGAAACTCGAGATGTGATTATATTTCCTGCATGAAAGTTTCATCGAGATTGTTCGCTGTTGAACTGTCATATATCCCAGTTGGAGTTCTTTTAGATTCAAACCTTCTCTCCCGTCTGACCATAGCATCCTCCCAAGCAACATCAACGACATGTCCGGGTCCCGCGAACCCCTCCTCGGGCACACGAGCCCGGCCGCCGGTGCTAGGAGGAATCTTAATCGTATTAACAGGACAAAAGCAGGTCTTCCTTATCCACTTGCTCACTTGCCTACCTGTCTGCCTCTTTGCCAAGTCACTCACTCACTCATTTTCACTGGCTTCCCACATGAAAAAAACAAAACTAAACAAAGTCCTATTTTTTTCGAGCTATAGAACCGATATGGCGGCGGCGGCGGCGGAGGAGGAGCCCTCCTTTTCCTGAACATCTTCCGCGGCGGTCTCGTGGCCCCGAGCTCGACGACCTACGACTCCATGTACATCATACTCAACACCCGCGACCCCGCGGAACGCGACGAGCTGACCCGAAACTGGATGGATCACAAGCTGGAGGAGCTGAACTTTGTCGGTGTCGTGGTATGCTGTTCTTTTTTTCTTCTCAAATTTCTTCCTTCCCTTCCTACTCTCCATCGCCCAGTCCCACAGCACCCCGAACCATTCATGCTTCGTACCGTATAACCATAGTATGTCTCGTTTGCACATCCATTGGGGGAAAAATCAACAAACGGTCAAGACTCACCTATCGAGAGCTAACACCACGTGAAACAACGAAAGGGCGGTCTCCTATCGGGCTGTCTGACCTCCACCGGCGCCTGGCCCGACGTCCTCGACAACGGCCAGGACAAGCCGTGGATCGTCAAGGCCTTCTGGTACTCGGGCATCGTGTTCGCCGTATTCGCCGTGCTCACGGCGGCCCAGCAGGGCCTGCGTCTGCACCGGCTGGCCGCGCACCGGGACGGCCTGAAGCTGATCCGTCGGTCTATGGCGGAGCACGGTTACTGTCCCGAAGATGATTACGACCCCGATGACGATGCCTACGAGGGGGCTGCTGAGAGGGCGGAGGGAGGTGGAGGTAGAGGTGGTGAGGCCACCACCAGGCCGAGGACATTGCAGATCTATGCCTGGCAGGCCAGCCTGACGTTCCTCGTCGGGGCCGTCGTGGCGCTGATCGTCGGCATCCTGATCCTGGTCTGGTTCTCGGCGGCCTATGGGCCGGAGAAGAGGCCCGAGGATGGCTGGTGGGATGGCACGTCGGGTGTAAGTCTTTTCGTTCGCTTCTTTTGCTTCTTCTTCTTCTCCACTTCTCTGGTGCTATTATGTGTACCCATCCACTGGTGGACATTCAAGGGAATGATGGAAGACTGGAAATACGAGCTTTGATAAGAGACGCGACGAATGATGGGCTGACTCTTGGCTAGGTTGCTGTGGTCTTCACTCTCGTTACTGCCCTGTCTACGGCCGTATTCTTTACTGTGCAGACAGCTCTGGCTACCGGAATTCGGGATGAGAGGTAGAATTGGCTCTCGAGATGGAAGGAAGGCGTATGCCGCGATAAGAAAGGGGGGAGCTTGGACTATCGGTGTAGATAGTTCTAGTACACGAATGATTTGTCTTAGATGCGATGTCGAAACGGTTCTTATTGCCGTGTTTGATCAACAAATAAGGAATGTCATGTGCAATGCACAGCTTACTTTGGTGCGTTATCAACAAGATATCTATGAGGATCCTTAGGCAGAAGGGATAAGGGCGATAAAGAACCTTTGTGGCCTTTATAGCCACATATAAAAGGGAGCCACTAATTAAAGAAAATTAGATCTACCTAATGGCTATATAAGGTTATTCTTCCTTTTAATTATATATTTATCGATTTTAGCTAAATAATTAATTAGTTTTAAAGTAGCTTAATTATAATATATAATTAATTTATAAAAATTATTTAAAAGCTATAAATAGCTATTTTAATAGCTAAATTAATAATATTATTATTTTTTAAGCTATTTTAGCGTAATAAACGCATTTTTTTAATATTAATCTATAAATAACTCTTTTTAATTATTTTATTAGCGTTTTTTTTACTTATATTAATTAGCTTACCTTTAATATAAACTTTTTTATAAATAATATTTATAAATTTTGCTTAAAATAAATTTAGCGATAAATAGCTTAAAAGCTACGTAAATTATTTAAAAGCCGCTTCTTTTTTTTTAACGTATTAAATAACGCTTATTTAATTATATATATAAACGTTATAATAATAATTATAATAAAAGTATTAAATAAATAAAAAAAACGCTTTTTAGCTATAATTATTTTTATAAATATTATAAGCTTTTAATTTAAATAAATCCTTTTATTTTTAAATAAAAGTAAAAAAAAAAGAAATAATAAAATAAAAAACCGTTATAAATAAATTGTTTTAAAGGTTAAAAAAACGATAATTAGCTCGTTATTTATAAAAAAAAATAATTATATTAATAGTTAAAAAAACAACTTTAAATTATTTTTTAAAAAAAATACGGCTAAAATTTACGATGTTATTTTTTAAAGCTATTTATAAACCTTAATTTATAATTACTTTTTTACCCCTCGAATTTAACTTAAATAATTTATAATTATTAAAATAATTTTATTAATAATTATTATATAAACACTAAATTTTATTTATAACTTTTATAAAAATTAATTAAACGAACGAACGATTATTAAACGGCAAATTAAACTTATAATACGTCGGAAAATTAAATAAAGCTAATATAAAATAAAAATAGCGCGCATAAATAGCTTAATAAAAGGTAATAATATAAAAAAACTTAAAAAGATTGCTTAAAACTTATTATAAAAATAAAGTTATTATTTTATTAAAGTTACGATTTTATTAAATAAATTATATTATTTTTTTTAAATTAAAAAATATTTAAAATAAACTTAAAATAATATTATATTATATAATTTATAAACTAATTGCGTTATTTTAAAGTTATTTAAAGATTTTTAATAAATAGCATTATTTATATAAATTAACTTAAATATAACGTAAATAATATTTATAAAAGCAATTTATAAATCTTTTTTAATTATTATATTTTATATAATTTATTAATAACGTTTAATATATTTTTATTTAATTAAAATAAAATTTAATTAGTTTTTTACGACGATTTTATAAAGTTTAATACTATTTATTATTTTAATATAAAAATAGCGTATAAGCATAAAAATTAATCGTAAGCAAACTTAAAATTTACGCATTTTATATATAGCTTTTATAAAAAACGTTTATAACTTATAATTTACGGGTAAATTAATTAAATAAGCTATATAATAAATACGAAAATATTTCGTTTAATAATTAAAAATGCTATTTATAATAAGCTATTAATAATAATATAATTAAATAATAAAATAGCTTTATAATATATTATTAACGTAATTAACGGCAAAACTAAAATCGACCTAATTAAAACTAATAAATTAACGTTATTAAATACACTATTAATTATTTTTAACCCTAAAAATAATAATTATAACGTTTATTTTATTAAAAAATAAAGTTATAATTAAAGTTATTATTTTTTTAATTAAAACCTTATTTATTATAATTATAATAAAAAGGTTATATAGCTAAAAATTATAAAGCTTTATAAATAAAAACAAATAATAATTTAATAATAATAAAAACGTCACTTTTAAAAAAATACTTTATAATAATAATAATAAAAGTAATAAATTTAATAAGTTTCGATTATTATATAAAAAATAGCGAAATTCGAAGAATTATAATAATAAATATAAAGCTATATTTTATACACGTTATAAAAAAAACCTTATAGCGGAAAATAATTTAAATAATAATAAATTAACATTTAAAAATCGCTTTAATAATAATTTTATTAATTAAAAGCTAACAAATCTTTTTAAATATATCGAAAAATAAAAAATTTAAAGGTGCTATGCTTATTTTATAATAATAAATAATAGCAATAATTTATAACCTTAACTTTAAAAAAACCAGCCGATTTAAAAAGGTTATAATAATATTTATACGGTATTTTAAGCTATATTTCTTAATAATTATAAGTTTATAATTTTTTTAATAATAATTATATAAATTATTACGTAAATAAAAGCCTAATATTTTAATTTATATTTATTAAATAAATATTTAAATAAAATAAATAACGTTAATAAATAAAAATTATCTTTTATAAAAAATCTAATATTAATGCTTATTTTATTTTTATAATTAAAAAATAGCACGCTTTTAAATATTAGCAAGCTTTATTTTAAATTATACATTTTTAAATAATTTAACATTAAAAAAAAGTGTGTTATATCGTAAAATATTATAAAAACGATTATTTAATATTACGTAATTTTTTTAAATAACTTATTTATAATTAATAAGATCATTTTTTAACGTAAGCTATAAATTAATATATATAACTAATAAAAAATTATTATAAAATAATATAAAAATACACCTATTTCCGATTAATAAATAATAGTTTATTTAAAAGGTTATATATAAACTTTTTTAAACTTTTTGATTTAACTTTTAATAAAAAAATAAGATATTAAAAATAAAATATTATATAATATAAAAAACTATCTTTTTATTAAGTTATTATTACGTAAATATAATTTTATATAAATATAAATAATATATATATTCGTAAAAAAGTATAATAATAAGCTTTTTAATAGTTTATAAATTTATAGGCGTTTTTTATGTTTTTAATGCTAAAAAAGCAGGTTAATAATAAAGATAGCTATTTTAACGCATAATTATAAATTATAAAAAAGTTAATAAACGATTAAAAAAGTATATTTATTTATTTTTAAATATTATAAACTAAATTAAAAAAATAGCAAGTTATTATTATTATTATTTTATTAATTTAAAAGACGGATTTTAGCATATTAAATTTAATATAAACTTAAAAAGAAAACGGCATTTATTATTTTTTTTTAATATTTATAAATAATTTATTATATTTTTTAAATTAATAAACGCTTTTATTACGTTTTAAAATTATATAAATAGGTTTTAAAATTATATAGCTTTTATTATAACCCTTTTTAATAATATTATAATATTTATAAACATAAAAAAAAGCTTAATAAACGAGTTAAAATAATCTTTAAACGATTTATAACGTATAATTTATTAATTAATATTATAAAAATTAATAAAAATTAAAGCTTTTATAATAGCTTTAAACTATTTATAAAAATTAATTATATAATTTTTAAAATTAGCAAAATTATTATTTAACCTTATAAAATTCTTTAAAAATAAACTAGTAATTTTTAAATTAAAATAATAAAATCGTAATAAATAATTCGTAAAAAAAACGATTTTATTTATTATATAAGTTTTTAACTAATATTTACTTAATATTATAAAATTAAACGTAAATAAAAAATACATAAAAGCAATTATTATATAATTATATATATATAAAAATTAGTTTATTTTATTTTTATAACGTATTTTTTATATAAGCTTATAAATATATAATAATGATATTTAGCATAAAAATAAAAACTATTAAATATTTTATTAATATTATAATATTAAAAATTATAAATAAAAAGAAAAAAAATCATAATTATTATAAATTATAATAATTTTAAAACGATATAATTAAAAACTAAATAATAGCATGCATTTTACGCTTTTTAAATATAATTAAATATTATAATATATAAATAATTTATCGTTTAAATAAAGTAAATATTTATAATTATTTTTTTAAACTTTTAAACTTTTTAAAAATACACTTTATTTATTTTATTAATAAAAAAAAGCTATTAATATTTTAATTAATATATAAATAATTAATAAATTTTATTAATTAATAAAACTTAACTTTTAAGCCATTTTTAAATATTTTTATATTATAGCGTCACTTTTATAAAAATTATATAAAAATTAAATAAAAAGCATTTATAATTATATATAAAAAGCTTTATAAAATCGAACTTTATAAATAAAGCCTTAATAACCTTTTTACGCTGCTAATATAATAATATAAATAAGTATATTATATAAATTTTTAAATTTATTAAATTATTAATAAAAGTAAAATATATATTATATATAAAGCTAAGCTACGTAATTATTAATATAATATATAAAATTCTAAAATAATTTTAACATTTAAAAATATTATTAATTATATAATAAATAACTTTAAAATGCTTTTATTATTAGCTTATATAACTTTTGTTTTTATTTTCTTTAATTTAAACTTTATTTAGCCACTTTTATTTTTAATAAAATAAGTATTTAATTATATTATAATCACAAGTTATATTTTTATTATAGCTATTAAATATATTATAAGATAAATAAAAGGATAAATTATATCTTTTATTAAATTTAAAAACGCTATTTTATTTTTTAAAAGAATTAGCGATATTTTTAGATTTTTATTAGAATAAATATATAATAACGCAAAAAAAACTCGCCAAAAAAAAAAAGCTATTATTTATATAAAATAAAAAAGTTAATAATAAAGCTTATAACTTTTATTAAACTTTATAGTAATAATTTAATCGAATAATAAATAATAAAATAAAACGCATATATTTAAAAAAAATTAAGCTAATAACGTAATAATATTATTAAAACTTTTTTATTATATTATTATAATTTTTAATCGAACCTTATATTATTTAAATATAATAATTTTTATTTATTATTCGAAATATAATTATTTAAATAATATTTATAATTAATATTAATAAAACTTCGTATTTTTTAATTAATTATTAATTATAAATAATTTAATATTATATTTCGAATAATAAATAAAAATTATTATATTTAAATAATTATAAGGTTCGATTAAAAATTATAATAATATAATAAAAAAGTTTTAATAATATTATTACGTTATTAGCTAATTTTTTTTAAATATAATGCGTTTTTATTTTTTATTTATTATTTCGATTAAATTATTACTATAAAGTTTAATAAAAGTTATAAGCTTTATTATTAACTTTTTATTTTATATTAAATATAGCTTTTTTTTTTGGCGAGTTTTTTTTGCGTTATTATATATTATTCTAATAAAAAGCTCTAAAATATCGCTAATTCTTTTAAAAATAAAATAGCGTTTTTAAATTTAATAAAAGTATAATTTATCCTTTTATTTATCTTATAATATATTTAATAGCTATAATAAAATATAACTTGTGATTATAATATAATTAAATACTTATTTTATTAAAAATAAAAGTGGCTAAATAAAGTTTAAATTAAAGAAAATAAAAAACAAAGTTATTATAAGCTAATAATAAAAGCATTTAAGTTATTTATTATATAATTAATAATATTTTTAAATGTTAAAATTATTTTAGAATTTTATATTATATTATATTAATAATTACGTAGCTTAGCTTTATATATATATATATTTTACTTTTATTAAATTTAATAAATTTAAAAATTTATTATAATATAATTATTTATATTATATATTAGCAGCGTAAAAAAGGTTATTAAGGCTTTATTTATAAAGTTCGATTTTATAAAGCTTTTTATATATAATTATAAAATGCTTTTTTATTTAATTTTTATATAATTTTTATAAAAGTGACGCTATAATATAAAAATATTTAAAAATGGCTAAAGTTAAGTTTTATTAATTAATAAAATTTATTAATTATTTATATATTAATTAAAATATTAATAGCTTTTTTTTATTAATAAAATAAATAAAGTGTATTTTTAAAAAGTTTAAAAGTTTAAAAAATAATTTATAAATATATTTACTTTATTTAAACGATAAATTATTTATATATTATAATATTTAATTATATTTAAAAAGCGTAAAATGCATGCTAATTATTTAGTTTTTAATTATATCGTTTTAAAATTATTATAATTTATAATAATTATGATTTTTTTTCTTTTATTTATAATTTTTAATATTATAATATTAATAAAATATTTAATAGTTTTTATTTTTATGCTAAATATCATATTATATATTTATAAGCTTATATAAAAAATACGTTATAAAATATAAAATAAACTAATTTTTATATATATATAATTATAATAATAATTGCTTTTATGTATTTTTTATTTACGTTTAATTTTATAATATTAAGTAAATATTAGTTAAAAACTTATATAATAAATAAAATCGTTATTTTTTTACGAATTATTTATTACGATTTTATTATTTTTAATTTAAAAATTACTAGTTTATTTTTAAAGAATTTTAAGGTTAAATAATAATTTTGCTAATTTTAAAAATTATATAATTAATTTTTATAAATAGTTTAAAGCTATTATAAAAGCTTTAATTTTTATTAATTTTTATAATATTAATTAATAAATTATACGTTATAAATCGTTTAAAGATTATTTTAACTCGTTTTTAAGCTTTTTTTTATGTTTATAAATATTATAATATTATTAAAAGGGTTATAATAAAAGCTATATATAATTTTAAAACCTTTTATATAATTTTAAAAGTAATAAAAGCGTTTATTAATTTAAAAATATAATAAATTATTTATAAATATTAAAAAAAATAATAAATGCCGTTTTCTTTTAAGTTTATATTAAATTTAATATGCTAAAATCCGTCTTTTAAATTAATAAAATAATAATAATAATAACTTGCTATTTTTTTAATTTAGTTTATAATATTTAAAATAATAAATATACTTTTTTAATCGTTTATTACTTTTTTATAATTTATAATTATGCGTTAAAATAGCTATCTTTTATTATTAACCTGCTTTTTTAGCATTAAAAACATAAAAAACGCCTATAAATTTATAAACTTATTAAAAAGCTTATTATTATACTTTTTTACGATATATATATTATTTATATTTATATAAATTATATTTACGTAATAATAACTTAATAAAAAAGATAGTTTTTTTATATTAATATAATATTTTATTTTTAATATCTTATTTTTTTATTAAAAAGTTAAATCAAAAAGTTTAAAAAAGTTTTATATATAACCTTTTAAATAAACTTATTTATTAATCGGAAATAGGTGTATTTTTATATTATTTTATAATAATTTTTTTATTAGTTTATATATTAATTTATAGCTTACGTTAAAAAATGATCTTATTAATTATAAATAAGTTATTTAAAAAAATTACGTAATATTAAATAATCGTTTTTATAATATATATTTTACGTATATAACACACTTTTTTTTAAATGTTAAATTATTTAAAAATGTATAATTTAAAAAAAGCTTGCTAATATTTAAAAGCGTGCTATTTTTTTAATTATAAAAAT
The DNA here is from genome assembly GCA_022376275.1 of Xylariomycetidae sp. FL2044. NCBI lineage: Eukaryota > Fungi > Ascomycota > Sordariomycetes > Xylariomycetidae sp. FL2044. The sequence continues at coordinate 15,208 of JAJNOH010000015.1, read as the reverse complement.
AAAATAAGCATTAATATTAGATTTTTTATAAAAGATAATTTTTATTATTAACGTTATTTATTTTATTTAAATATTTTATTTAATAAAATATAAATTAAAATATTAGGCTTTTATTTACGTAATATTTATATAATTATTATTAAAAAAAATTATAAACTTATAATTATTAAAAATATAGCTTAAAATACCGTATAAATATTATTATAACCTTTTTAAATCGGCTGGTTTTTTTAAAGTTAAGGTTATAAATTATTGCTATTATTTATTATTATAAATAAGCATAGCACCTTTAAATTTTTTATTTTTCGATATATTTAAAAAGATTTGTTAGCTTTTAATTAATAAAATTATTATTAAAGCGATTTTTAAATGTTAATTTATTATTATTTAAATTATTTTCCGCTATAAGGTTTTTTTTATAACGTGTATAAAATATAGCTTTATATTTATTATTATAATTCTTCGAATTTCGCTATTTTTTATATAATAATCGAAACTTATTAAATTTATTACTTTTATTATTATTATTATAAAGTATTTTTTTAAAGTGACGTTTTTATTATTATTAAATTATTATTTGTTTTATATTTATAAAGCTTTATAATTTTTAGCTATATAACCTTTTTTATTATAATTATAATAAATAAGGTTTTAATTAAAAAAATAATAACTTTAATTATAACTTTATTTTTTAATAAAATAAACGTTATAATTATTATTTTTAGGGTTAAAAATAATTAATAGTGTATTTAATAACGTTAATTTATTAGTTTTAATTAGGTCGATTTTAGTTTTGCCGTTAATTACGTTAATAATATATTATAAAGCTATTTTATTATTTAATTATATTATTATTAATAGCTTATTATAAATAGCATTTTTAATTATTAAACGAAATATTTTCGTATTTTATTATATAGCTTATTTAATTAATTTACCCGTAAATTATAAGTTATAAACGTTTTTTATAAAAAGCTATATATAAAATGCGTAAATTTTAAGTTTGCTTACGATTAATTTTTATGCTTATACGCTATTTTTATATTAAAATAATAAATAGTATTAAACTTTATAAAATCGTCGTAAAAAACTAATTAAATTTTTATTTTAATTAAATAAAAATATATTAAACGTTATTAATAAATTATATAAAATATAATAATTAAAAAAGATTTATAAAATTGCTTTTATAAATATTATTTACGTTATATTTAAGTTAATTTATATAAATAATGCTATTTATTAAAAATCTTTAAATAACTTTAAAATAACGCAATTAGTTTATAAATTATATAATATTAATATTATTTTAAGTTTATTTTAAATATTTTTTAATTTAAAAAAAATAATATAATTTATTTAATAAAATCGTAACTTTAATAAAATAATAACTTTATTTTTATAATAAGTTTTAAGCAATCTTTTTAAGTTTTTTTATATTATTACCTTTTATTAAGCTATTTATGCGCGCTATTTTTATTTTATATTAGCTTTATTTAATTTTCCGACGTATTATAAGTTTAATTTGCCGTTTAATAATCGTTCGTTCGTTTAATTAATTTTTATAAAAGTTATAAATAAAAATTTAGTGTTTTATATAATAATTATTAATAAAATTATTTTAATAATTATAAATTATTTAAGTTAAATTCGAGGGGTAAAAAAGTTAATTATAAAATTAAGGTTTATAAATAGCTTTAAAAAAAATAACATCGTAAATTTTAGCCGTATTTTTTTAAAAAATAATTTAAAAGTTGTTTTTTTAACTATTAATATAATTATTTTTTTTATAAATAACGAGCTAATTATCGTTTTTTTAACCTTTAAAACAATTATTTATAACGGTTTTTATTTTATTATTTCTTTTTTTTTACTTTTATTTAAAAATAAAAGGATTTATTTAAATTAAAAGCTTATAATATTTATAAAAATAATTATAGCTAAAAAGCGTTTTTTTTATTTATTTAATACTTTTATTATAATTATTATTATAACGTTTATATATATAATTAAATAAGCGTTATTTAATACGTTAAAAAAAAAAGAAGCGGCTTTAAAATAATTTACGTAGCTTTTAAGCTATTTATCGCTAAATTTATTTTAAGCAAAATTTATAAATATTATTATAAAAAAGTTTATATTAAAGGTAAGCTAATTAATATAAGTATAAAAAAAACGCTAATAAAATAATTAAAAAGAGTTATTTATAGATTAATATTAAAAAAATGCGTTTATTACGCTAAAATAGCTTAAAAAATAATAATATTATTAATTTAGCTATTAAAATAGCTATTTATAGCTTTTAAATAATTTTTATAAATTAATTATATATTATAATTAAGCTACTTTAAAACTAATTAATTATTTAGCTAAAATCGATAAATATATAATTAAAAGGAAGAATAACCTTATATAGCCATTAGGTAGATCTAATTTTCTTTAATTAGTGGCTCCCTTTTATATGTGGCTATAAAGGCCACAAAGGTTCTTTATCGCCCTTATCCCTTCTGCCTAAGGATCCTCATAGATATCTTGTTGATAACGCACCAAAGTAAGCTGTGCATTGCACATGACATTCCTTATTTGTTGATCAAACACGGCAATAAGAACCGTTTCGACATCGCATCTAAGACAAATCATTCGTGTACTAGAACTATCTACACCGATAGTCCAAGCTCCCCCCTTTCTTATCGCGGCATACGCCTTCCTTCCATCTCGAGAGCCAATTCTACCTCTCATCCCGAATTCCGGTAGCCAGAGCTGTCTGCACAGTAAAGAATACGGCCGTAGACAGGGCAGTAACGAGAGTGAAGACCACAGCAACCTAGCCAAGAGTCAGCCCATCATTCGTCGCGTCTCTTATCAAAGCTCGTATTTCCAGTCTTCCATCATTCCCTTGAATGTCCACCAGTGGATGGGTACACATAATAGCACCAGAGAAGTGGAGAAGAAGAAGAAGCAAAAGAAGCGAACGAAAAGACTTACACCCGACGTGCCATCCCACCAGCCATCCTCGGGCCTCTTCTCCGGCCCATAGGCCGCCGAGAACCAGACCAGGATCAGGATGCCGACGATCAGCGCCACGACGGCCCCGACGAGGAACGTCAGGCTGGCCTGCCAGGCATAGATCTGCAATGTCCTCGGCCTGGTGGTGGCCTCACCACCTCTACCTCCACCTCCCTCCGCCCTCTCAGCAGCCCCCTCGTAGGCATCGTCATCGGGGTCGTAATCATCTTCGGGACAGTAACCGTGCTCCGCCATAGACCGACGGATCAGCTTCAGGCCGTCCCGGTGCGCGGCCAGCCGGTGCAGACGCAGGCCCTGCTGGGCCGCCGTGAGCACGGCGAATACGGCGAACACGATGCCCGAGTACCAGAAGGCCTTGACGATCCACGGCTTGTCCTGGCCGTTGTCGAGGACGTCGGGCCAGGCGCCGGTGGAGGTCAGACAGCCCGATAGGAGACCGCCCTTTCGTTGTTTCACGTGGTGTTAGCTCTCGATAGGTGAGTCTTGACCGTTTGTTGATTTTTCCCCCAATGGATGTGCAAACGAGACATACTATGGTTATACGGTACGAAGCATGAATGGTTCGGGGTGCTGTGGGACTGGGCGATGGAGAGTAGGAAGGGAAGGAAGAAATTTGAGAAGAAAAAAAGAACAGCATACCACGACACCGACAAAGTTCAGCTCCTCCAGCTTGTGATCCATCCAGTTTCGGGTCAGCTCGTCGCGTTCCGCGGGGTCGCGGGTGTTGAGTATGATGTACATGGAGTCGTAGGTCGTCGAGCTCGGGGCCACGAGACCGCCGCGGAAGATGTTCAGGAAAAGGAGGGCTCCTCCTCCGCCGCCGCCGCCGCCATATCGGTTCTATAGCTCGAAAAAAATAGGACTTTGTTTAGTTTTGTTTTTTTCATGTGGGAAGCCAGTGAAAATGAGTGAGTGAGTGACTTGGCAAAGAGGCAGACAGGTAGGCAAGTGAGCAAGTGGATAAGGAAGACCTGCTTTTGTCCTGTTAATACGATTAAGATTCCTCCTAGCACCGGCGGCCGGGCTCGTGTGCCCGAGGAGGGGTTCGCGGGACCCGGACATGTCGTTGATGTTGCTTGGGAGGATGCTATGGTCAGACGGGAGAGAAGGTTTGAATCTAAAAGAACTCCAACTGGGATATATGACAGTTCAACAGCGAACAATCTCGATGAAACTTTCATGCAGGAAATATAATCACATCTCGAGTTTCTAGAATGGAATCAGGTGTTCTTGTGTCCATCTTCACGTGGCAAACATCTTAAAGTCAGATGCGGAGAGACCTCCGGGGTGCAGATCTCTGGGGAACACTAGACCCAGCTGGGCCCGGGACCATAAAAAGGGGGGCACATCAACCCCTATTCCGCCTGCGCCCGAAGTATACATATGTACCTAGGTAAGTATGCTCTTCACTCCGTGTTGAGCAATGAAAACGCTTGATCAAATAATCCGTCTATGACAAACATTTTTACCACGAACCGTGTCACGTATTATTGCCCCGTAATGGTCAAGCTGTGATTGAATGAAATGATTTACGCATCGGTACGACGATGGTATTCGCTTCCGTAGAGACCATACTGGAAGTGGATCGTTGAGAAAGTGTTTCCTGATCGCTAGTTGATGACACTGATGCGCAATGTCCCGGACTAAATCTTTCATCTTTAAGTCCCAAATCAACACAATCCATTCCTGGGTATCTCGAAACGCCTCCTGATAGTCCGTAAAAGGGGCCGTCGCTGCTAACAAGGTTCCCAAGGGCTGGTGTCCATGTTGGGAAGAAAGGGTTGAGGACCAGGCTGCTGAAAACTGCAATAACCCCGCCCTATGTGGCGTTAGCAAATCCGCCGCCCATGATGCCGTTGGATGCACCGAATATTTCACTCAGGCTGATCCTGCGACCCGTGGCCGTTGCACCCGTTGCGCCCGCTGCGCTCGTACTGGTTGCGCTAGCAGCATTGACACCCATGGAACCAGCCATATCAATCAACTCCTTCTCTCCTTTCACCGTGCGGACCCTGTCCCAAAGCTCGTGTATGAGGGCGACATTGGTTTGTTTGTCGGCGTCGTTTTCGCCATAGAGCCATATGCCGATGACGTTGGGCCTGCAAGGTTCGCCGTTTTCCATGAGGACTTCGTCAGCCTGCTCCTCCAGATTGAAGATCAACAACTTGTCAGTGATTTCAAAATCAGAGACGATGCTGAGGTCGACGACAAAATTGTTGAGGCTCTTCCTGCTGAGTACGAAGAGGCATATATCGTCGGTGATCTGATCCGGTCCCCCACCCCGCGAACAGACGAACATGGCACCCTCCACATTGGACCTGTCCCATCTTTCGGGGTTGTGGTGGAATGTATAAACGACAGAACTAGCGGCAATGGCGAGGACATTGGAGATAGCCGGGTCGTAGCGCTTCAAAACAGAGAGATTGAGCTCAGTGTTGGATCGCCCAGCCAGGGCGGCGGGGGCTGTGGGAGGATGGGTAGCCATGTAGTGCGTGGTATCGGATTCGTAGTCGGAAGCACCCAGGGGCTGGCGGGCTTGGGTTTGAGATGTGGGTTGAGCTTGGGTTTGTAGTTGGTGTGATCGATTACGGGTGTGACGCTGGGGTGATGGATGCGGTGGTTGGGCGTATGTATGCGAATGAGAGTATGGGTCCTGGTTCTGATTCTGGTAAGAGATAGAGGGATGACCTTGGTGGCCTCTATTCTGGTACTTCCGTGGCGTAGGGCGAGACATTGTTCGACACTTGAGTGTCGGAGCTTCTTAGTTTCTTTCTCTGTTTCTTTGTTCGTTGGGTGACTGGGCGGTCAGGACTGATTGACTGAAGTGTACCGGGCACTGTCTTGTAATGTGGGCGATGGAGGAGAATAGAGCGTTTTGTCCGGTCAAGCTCTTACCAATGTAGGTGTTGTAGAGAAAATGGAAGTACTGGTCATCAATGAGAGGGATGTGGAATCATGAGGATGAGGATGATGATGTGGCAGTGGTTAGGCTGGCAGACTGGTTGCTAGCCCTAGAGGTTAGTTGGTGAGTTGAGACTTTGGAAGCTACCCACCTCCAGCTACCTAGCGGCCCTGTCTAGCGATCTAACCCCACCACTCTACCACCGCTGCCGGGCTGCTGCCCTGCTGCCCCTCGTTGCATTTGGCGATAAGACTTCTTATCATGATGTCAATGCCACAGAACTGGAACTGGACCTGGAGCTTCTGTGGGTTGCCCTCCGGCTGTCCATCTATTCGATCATCTTGCGACTGATCAACAACTCTCCGATCCGAGTCATTGTTATTTGAATATTGATTGATTATGCTAGTCTAGTCTGGTCTTCAACAAATTCTCATTTTTTGCCCATACAATTTGAACTTTCAACACGAAGTACCTTTTCTTGATATTCTCGCATACTTGTCCTTTCAGTGCTGATTCGAATAATCCCATCCCTTCCAGCTAGAACACTGCCCCGCGCCGCGATATCTCTACGTCACAGCTCTACGAAGTACACCACCATGCGCAGAGCAGACTGAGGTCGTGTCCAACGCTCGTCTGTCTGGTGTCTATTAATCCACATACTTCTGTAGCTTCTCCAGATGACAGTCACTCCCAACATATCGTATATATCCTACTCGACTTCCATTTTCTCCTTGTCTAGAGTATAGCCCTCGTTCCTTTAATATGCCATCCTCCGATCGCGAGCCTTCCATCGCTTCAGCATCCGAACCCGCCGACCTGTCCTCCACCACCCACTACTCCCTCTCTCATGCTGTCAATGCTAGGAGATCCGAATATGTCAGACCCCACCGGATACGTATAAAGGTCGGCACCTGGAACGTTGCTGGCTGTCCAGGCACCGACAAAGACTTGGCCAGTTGGTTTGTAGATGGCGAAGGCACTGAGCCTCGCTTCGATTCCAACTTAGCACGTCTCAACCTTTCCGAAGACAGTATCGTCCAGAATGCAGAGACAGAGTCCAAGGAGAATAGTTCGCAGGCGCAAGGAAGTGGCAGATCGGGAAACACTTCAAGCGCCGAGGGTCAGGGGCAGAAAAACCATCCCGATGATCATGAAGAGGAACCGGAGGTGCGCTTACCAGGAGGTGACAGGATAGGCTTATACGTTCTAGGACTTCAGGAGATTGTTAGCTTGAATCTTGTCCACCAGTCTTTCTATTCCGACCCGAGCTCTATAGCGAAATGGCAGGATGCACTCGAAGCCGCTTTACCCAAGGGATACACTCTCGTCGCCTGTCAACAGCTCGTGGGCTTGCTTCTGCTCGTCTATGCATCCCCCGAAGTAGCTTCAACGATATCGAACGAGTCGACTGTGGCCGTTGGAACTGGTCTCCTGGGCTACATGGGGAACAAGGGTGCAATCAGCAGTCGCATCATTCTTGGCGAGACGACTCGTCTGGTATTTGCAAACTGTCATCTTGCCTCGGGCCATGATCAAGCGAGCCTAGATAGGCGATGCTGGGATTACAACAAGGTCCTCTCCCAAACCAAGTTTACGCCCATCAACAACCACGGGGTAGCAGAGGAAGAAGGGGAAAAGCTGGGAGATGAAGATTTCACATTCTGTTTCGGAGACCTCAATTTCCGACTAGACGGGCTGCCCGGGGACGATATCCGCCGGTTGCTCATGCTCCACGCGCGCGGAGAGTATGATGTCAATAAGAAGGATAAAGAAAACCTGCCGGCAGACGGCGATGATGCTGTCATCATCCTGCGGAATAACGCCGATGGTGACTCTGACGGCACCTCCACCCCTGGTATGGTATCGCGGGAGGCCTCCTTTGACAAAGAGAATGAAGACGATGAGAGTATAGAGCTTCCAGACCCAGATGACTTTGTACCTGATCCGCGGGATGACCCCGCGTCTCTGCAGACAACGATCGATTCCTTGTTACCTCACGACCAGCTTCGGAAGATGATCAAGGGTCGAAAGGCGTTTCACGAAGGCTGGAGAGAGGGTCCCATCACATTCTTACCAACGTACAAATACGATGTCGGAACTGTCGGATTGTTTGATTCTTCAGAGAAGAAGCGAGCGCCGAGCTGGTGCGATCGCATCTTGTTCCGGACTCGCACGGATCTGAACGATTATGAGCAGAGATGTCAGGACGAGGTCGAGGCGAAGAAGAAGGACGACGAGATGAAACAGCGCGGCATCGATCAGGCCGCTGACGACGAGAGCGTCTTGTTTGACTATGATCCTGGCGCCGATTCCAGTACTGAGAACCTGGCCCCGAGTGAAGCAAATTACGATTATGATGAATATGACGAAGAAGAAGAAGACGAGGGACAACAAGTTACTACAAAAGAGGGTTTTGCGGATAAGATTAAACTGGATATATACACGAGCCACCAGCGGATCATGTCTTCCGATCATAAACCACTGGTAGCTATTTTTACGTTGGATTACGATGCGGTCGTTCCGGAGCTGAAAGCTAAAGTTCATGCAGAGGTGGCTAAAGAACTCGACCGAGCGGAAAACGAAGGTCGTCCCGGGATCACCATCGTGGTGGATAGTAAGGACGCGTCTGACAAGAAGGAAGGGGAGGCGTCGGATGGAAGCGATGGTGTCGACTTCGGCGAAGTCGGCTTCCTCAAGAAGAAGGCGAGATATCTGACAATAGCCAATACCGGTCGCGTGCCGGCGAAGTTCAGCTTTGTCGAGAAACCTGAGCTCCCAGAGGATGACGGTGGCCAATACGAATGGTTGGAAGTCAATTTTGACCTCTTTCAGGAAGATCAGGACGAGAAGAAGAACAGCCTGCGCCAGGAGATTACCTTGGAGCCCGGCGAGACCGTCAATGCTGTCCTGCAAGTCGTTGTGCGAAATCTGGCACATGTAAGGGCCCTGAACGAGGAAACGGCCAAGTTGGAGGATGTACTAGTGTTGCGAGTTAGAGAGGGGAGAGATCATTTCGTACCGGTACGAGCCACATGGCGACCTACCTGCTTTGGAAGATCTCTGGAAGAACTCATACGCCTTCCTCGTGGAGGCATCCGAGAACTGGTCAAAGAACGACAGAAAGGGGGTTCGGTACCGTACACCCTTGAAGTCCACAGCTCGTCGCCAATGGAGCTATTCAAGCTGACCGAGGCCATCGAAGCTCTAACGGAGCGTCTGATAGCCGACGAGAATATGTTGGAGGACTGCAAGATTCCCCGCGACAGACCCGGCTGGCCATTCGACGAGCGTTCATGGCAGACCACGGAGGCCGAAGACCACGAAGAACTACGCACGGCCATTATCGACGCCCTAGAGGAGCACAAGTCGGTCCTGGATACCCTCAAAGCGGACGTGCCGACAATCAAGCGCCTGGAAGTCGTGAGCGAGGTCCTTCTCCTATTCCTCCGCAGCATGACGGACGGCATCATCACCGCGGCCCTCTGGGCCAATATCGAGCAGGCCCTCCCCGGCATCGGGTCTAGCACGTCCGGCAGAACGCCCGAGCAGATCGAAGATGACAAGTCGGCCATCCTCGACATCCTCTCTTCGGCGCCCTACTACAACATCTCCTTCGTATTCCTAACGTCGATGCTGGCACGTGTCGCCAATGAACTCGTACCCCTGAACAAGGACGAGCTCGACGCTCTGAGCTCCCGGAAGAAGCCGACCGGGGCTACTCTGGGGAAGCGCAGCTTGAGTTTCCGGCGGAACCCGGGGGCCGCTGGCGTGGATGAGGCCGTCATCCAGAGACGGTTGGCCTGGGAGAGGCGGGCGGCCGAGGTATTCGGGGCCGCAATCTGTCGAACGGGCGGCGGCGGTTCGGGTAGTGCGAAGGAAAAGAAGACGCTAGAGGAGAGGATGAGGGGCGTGGTGGAGGTTTTTGTGAGGAGAGATGGGGCTTAATTGATGGATTAGAGACACCGGCGGTGGCGTTTTTCATGGTCATGGTCATGATCTCAATCACGTACTAATACTTAGTCTCCTATTCATTACGAGACAGCGGGCGCCGGATTGGGTCACGGAGCGGAGCCACGAGGTTGGGGTTGGTTGTATACATAGGGACGTACACGCATATTGTTGGTTTGGTTAGCAGAGTAGACTACATATATATACCCTCGCGTTTTATATCATGTTGGGACTTGGTCTCTCGATGCCACGAAGGCGGCTACGATCCGCTGTCATCCGATGAGGCCTTGGTAGAGAAGGAATTGGAATTTGAATTGGTCGAGTTCGACGGGAAGTGGAAATAAAAACAAACTTCCTTCTGGGACTCCTGGTTCTCATGCCGGATGGTGTTGATGATCGTTCGCCGTCGTTATCATAGACTGATGATGATATCTAGGTACGTCTTTATGACTATATGTATGTATGCCAAGTGCTCGGGCGATGCTCATCTATCTACCCAGGTATGACCTGTCTGTCACCGTAGGGCACATACCTACTACACTTCACCATCACCACCATCATCGTCGCCGTTGTCGTGACCCACGAGTTATACACGGCGCCAACGCAAACATACAGCACGAGATACGCATGCATGACGACGGCTGGTTGAGGGAACTGTCCATAAACGACAGTATGCAAGATGTGTTGTATAACCTCTAACCGAGATGCCCTCCAAGTAATCGTCTATCCAGAATCTCACCCACTCCCTCACTCCCTCATCCACTCACTCCACGAAGCCGCCCCGTTACCTACGGCGTACGAAGTACTGTATGATAGGTAATCTACCCAGGTCAAACGCTCTGACAACAACATTTGAACCCCAGCCAGGTAAGTGCCAGGCCTCTCTCAGCAGCTAGGCTTCTAGGTAATAACGAGGCGAGTGATTGATTACGAGGTCCCACCAATGAAGGGCGCGGCTCGAGCGTTTGTTTTCCTGTTTCCTCTCTCCTTTTACGATACTATTGGAAGTTATTAGAGTACTTGGAAAGATGATGCGAGATGACGGGGGGAGGGGGACCGAACTGGACTCAGCCGGCCGACCCGCCTCGCTTAGAGAAGAACAGCCGATGGGGTCCCTTCGGATTCTATCCGTGATTGATCCGGGCATCTGATCTCATGGATATTTTTCTAGTTAGTCAATTTGACCAGGTAGAGAGCAGAACGTTGCTTTCGGACTGGAGGGAGGAAAGGTAGGTGGTAGGATATGGATATGGATGCATCCTATTATTCGCACGGGCGTGTTCAACCAACCGTACGATATTTTATTATCCCGGGCGTCCGTTCGCGGCGGCGACGGCAGGGAGCAGCGCAACGGAGCGGAGCCTTCTTCTTCTTCTTTTCGCTCTGACCTCTCTCTCTCTTTAAGCTCCATCTATATCCCTAGTCAGCGTCGTTGTCGCTTCGTTGATGGAGCCCTGTCATGTCATGTCATGTCAATCATCATCACCATGCAGGCCACGCCATCCCATCCGTTTCAGATTATGTTACTTACATCTTACATACATACATATCTACCTAGCCTAGGGATGTAGGTATGTGAGCAGTTCGGTTGGAAAGAAACAAACAAACGAGCAAACAAACGAAAATAAACGACGAACGACCGTGCGGTGCGTGCGCTATGATCATCATCGGCTCCCAGGCTCCCCTATCCCCCGTGATGAAGAAAAATTAACATACATAATCCCAGCTGGGGATGCACACGGCAAATCATCCCCATCCCCCCGGTCGTTCCCGTTTAACTCACAATTTTGGGATGATCGTCATCACGGCCCGCTGGGGAGTTCGTTTATGGTGGGATCCGTTTCGAGTACTTCGTATGGGATGAACTACTTGCTTGTTTGCTTTTTACTTGCGCACTGACGGACGCGGGCGGGCGGGCGAGGGGTCTTCGTTTCCTTTGCCGGTCATTATGTCCGCGGATTACATACATACATACCTTGCGGCGGCGTGGTGCGAGCGCATACGAAGGAGTTTTACTTGTTTCAAAAGATTGCTATGTATACTATCATGAAGAGGACAGGAAGAGGGAAAAGAAGAATATCTTGAAGTCTACATGTAGGTGGTGGATGTTGAGGCTCGTTGTGATAACACGTAAGTAACGCCACCAGGGATTAGTCTACCTACCTAGGTAGGTAGGCAAGCCCCTAACCTACATAGTACCGGTAGGTAGGTAGGTAGCTTCTCTGGCTGACGTCTCTCGGTCTGTGAATCGTCTGCAGGTACAGTATCAGAGTATCTACCTACTGAGTCGCTGTCAGAGTCCTGGTAGGATTCGCCGGTGACGGGGTTGCGAGGAATCGCATCCAACGTATCCCGTAGTTCGTATATTTGCGGGTAGTAGACCAGTGAGACAATTCTATCGAAGAGTCCCGCACAATCCTCATCCTTCGGATGCCTACTGTACTGGTATCAAGTTCATCCTGTACTAAAAACGGATTGCGTCGAGCAACAACTACCTATGATGTACAGATATGCAGCAGTTTGTCTAGGTAGTGCCGAATCCTTTCGTTATTTCCCTTCCTCTTAGAATTCTTTCTCGCTCAAGCAAATAAAATCTTGGTGCTTGGCTGTTGGGATCCGAGGAGTAACATACTTAGGGTTCTCTCTTTCATTCAGCTCAGATGATCATCCTTCCCTCCTCGCGGGGTATAATCAGGCGCCGACCCGACATCATCGACGTCTCTTTTCCCCTCCTCCCCTGGAGTTGAATGAGTAACAGACAGAAACAGAGAGAGAATGTATTTGGACAACCGCCTTATTATTAATAATATGCGGACGCGGCCGCAGACGCTGATCCGCTCCCGAGTTTTTGTTTGCTTCTAGTCACTTTATGGTTATTATTACTACCTCGTTGCTGAGTGAGTGAGAAGCCAAGGAAAACCTGATCAGGAAGCTGAGCGAGTCTTTGTTTGACCCAGGGGGGGAAACGTGGAAGTTGGTTGTTGTTGACCGCCTGACTGCGGTGAGAGGAAAAAAATTCTCTTGAATACAGTACCCTAATAAGGGTCTCGGCGTGATGGACCAGACATGTCTGCCAACGCCAACAGGCGATGATGCATCAAGCCGCCGTTCTTGATTACATGGTCCTCCAATGGTATCCCTCAAGCGAGAGGTTGCATAACCGCACTCGCAGTCAGCTGCCATTGAGAGAGTGGTGAAAATCCGAAAAGAAAAGAAAAGAAAAGGCAAGTTGTCCGCCATGCCAAGCTCCAAGTCGTAAAAGTCTTCCTTCCTTGGCCGACCCATCCCTTTTCTCAATGCCCGCCTTTCGTTTCTGGGTAAAAAAGAATCGACCAATTCGCATCGTGACCTGCTCGAATCAGCAGGAAGTCTTATATACCTACCTAGGTACCCAAGGTGAGGCGATTAATTGAGGCTGAGTGAGAAGTTTTTAAGGGGTTCGCCCGTACAGTAAGTAACATTACTTTACTGGGCAGGTGAGGTGAGGTGAGCTGAAAAAAGAGAAACCCCCCCCCCCCCCCCCCCCCGGCAGCGAAAACGGGCGCTCGGTGAGCTTTGGGTGTTCTAGAAAGATTCGATGCAGCCTGCAGGTTTATTTCCAAGCCACGAAAGAGGTTCCCGCACGGACAGAGGGTATTTGGTACGCAGTATACTCAGTACTTGCTGCTTCTAGATGTCTGTAGATTCCTCGCCTGCATGTATGCGTATGCAGTTGGAAGATATCATAGAGGCGATAGGTGCATCGAATACTTACCTCTTGATATGAGGCCGTTCTACCCGTAGTCGGCTACCAAGAAGCCCAAGGCACGGGATAGGGAGGTATCGTGATAGGTACCCCTAATAAGTAGGCTGCTAGGTGGGTGGGTGGTGGCGTCGGGCTGAGACCAAACGAGGGAGATGCTTGCGATTTGACTGTTGGCCGGCCGCGGATGGGCTTTTGACAGCTCGACTTTCGGTCCCGTCGCCGCGGGTTGGTCGTGGCTTTTAGCTGGCCTAATAAGGGAGTATCTGTCTATGTAACGCATCTGGTAAGTAGCTTAAAATAGGTAGTCCTGTTCCTTATCTCGCGATGTTTCTTCTGTTCTTATTACGCAATGCTATAACGACGTGTCTTAGCCTCGTCGCAGCCAGTCGCAAAAGAGCGCCTTTACCCGTGAGAACGGGTTTTACTGTCGAGAATGTGTCGCAATCCTGTCCCGGACCAGTGGTTCTTGGCTGTCCATCCAGCTCTATGAGGAGTCGGTGAGTTGGCCCGGTTCGTGGACTTCTTTCTGCGCAAGGGGAGGAGAAAAAGAAGAAAATATACCTGCGTGGAGTGATGCGCGATTGGATGCGATGCGACACTTGGTTACAATTCGTGACGCCGTCAACCAGATTGTCGGGGCTTCTAAATGGCCTTCTCGTGCTTTACTGTGAGGTACCTACAGTAATTCTCGTGTGTGTGTGTCATCTCGAGATACCTTATCTGAGGACTAGCGGCTTCTTCTTCTTCTTTGGTTTAGCCCTACTTAGGTACGTTCTATCAAAAAACGCCGTGGCCTATTGCTGCTTGCTTGGCTCTCTCGTGATTCCCATTTGAGATCATTTGGAGACGACGTCGTTTGTTTTAGTTCAGCCTTTCAGTCCGAGGTTGCGCTACCAGTTAGTTAACGCCCGCCCGATAGGATGAACGGGATGTTCCAGACTTGAAAAGGAGGTACTTACGAAGTACGATGAAGTAGGTACATCGGTGCTATTAGGCTTCCAATACGTCCAGCCTCCCCTGTCCTTGTCGCCTGGACCCCTACACATAGCCCTGCTTAGTGCGCCTCTGCCTTCAGGGGAGGCACCATGATTCGAAGAAAACTCGACTCCTGTTATTCGTCAATTCGACTTTCTTATCTCTGGGCACCATTAAAATGCTCAGCTTGGCGAGGCTTGGCCCTGGTCAAATGGCATCGGCCCATGCTCATTCGGCCGGCTTCGTCTGACCAGGCCGAAGGTCCCAGCTCGGTGCTGATAAGGGACGTTTTGAGGATTCAGAGAAAGAGAGAGAGGGGATCATGACATTTGCTGATGAATCAACGGAGGAGTGCACAGACATGACACACACTGGCTGACAGACGTCAGATAGGATTTCGTAGGCTCTATCTAGTATGCGCCGAGACCACTGATGACGATGCCAAATCCTTCCCACGAAACGCGGGGAACCAGGAGAAGCACGCTGGCATACAGGAATCCAAGTCGGTCTTCCAGACTTTCTTGCCATACAATCATCTCTATCACAGATATCATCACATTGCAGGTGCTTAATACAGCCTTACCAAGCCTAAGCCTGCAAGGGCCAATGAA